>OX101826.2:9232016-10432016 GCA_944452925.2 Chrysolina oricalcia
TGAATGGGAATTCGTCAGTTATGGACGGTATTTTGCCAAAAACGTGCCTTGCAATAAAAACCTTACGTTAACGTGAATGAATTAATTCTATGAAGTTTAAAGGAATAAATGACAGTTTTCAATGGCTCTGCCAATCATTACATCGCTGAGGTTATCCTAAAAAAACTGAGTTTTCAAATCAATTTCAATACGAAATATGTAATTAATTGAAAAAATTGAAAAAATCGATTATTGTAAAATTTCAAGAAAGATGCAAATTTTTTTCACCTTCACGTTGTGGATGAGTTCTAACAAAGATCTTGAAAATTTTCATCCAATTGTTACATATTTTCCGAAAAATATTACTTTTCAAAAATGCGTTTTTTCAATACATTATAGAGGCTAAGTAGGTTCCAAGACGAACCTAAGTTGATGATAATTTTTTTTTATCACAAATAAGGATATTTTCATTTTGTTGCGTACGTTTCGTCACTGTATCCCCTTTATATCAATACTAAAAGTGTTGATCTTGGTCGTCACATACTTGGCCAATGAACCAGAAAATATTATTATTTAGAAATAGCTACTCACCGCATGCGTTTTCATCAGATTCGTCCTTGCAATCAGGTTTTCCATTACAAAACAGTTCTTTGTCAATACATTCCTTGTTACCACACATCAATTTTCCTTCTGGACAACGTGGTTCGTCGGTCTTAAAAATGGGCAAAATTTTCCTTGGTTCTAAAACATTATGTTATCAATCACACGTGCACAATCGTAATGACAGGTTGGTCCTTTATACAGGTGTTATGTTGTTGATTGGCGTTTTGTACAATTATTTACAGAATTCATTTCCAAGAAATAAAAAGTCAAAAAAGTTAACGAGACCCGACAGGAAAATATTTCAGTTGGATCAAAAAGAAACCAAATGGGTTGGCCTAGGGTAAAGTTACTTGAGAATTCAACATGCTGAAGAACGGAAGAGAAACATAGATGAGACATAAAGAAGGACAGATTAGAAGAAATTATTGAAAACAAATGGTATACACAGGTACAGAAAGATGAGCTGTTTTAGAGAAACTGAAAATGAATTATTAAACATTGATACAGGAAACCACTATGCAAACAGAATAATTTGATATTGAACACTTCACCATATACACAAAACGTCAAAAGTTACATAAATACACACAGGGTGTTTCAAAATTCAGTATCGAAATTTCAGGGGCGCTTTTTTTGGTCAAAATAAGACTTTTATTCCCTTAAACATGTGTCCACAAACGCTTCGTTCCCAATCTACAGAGCGTTGAAGTTTCAAGATTTGTTTATATTTTTCTTCATAGCTCTTTAAGTTTTCGAGATATTAGAATCAAAGGACCTCGCAAGCTCCTTATGGAGTTCGGGTCCAGGTGGATTTTTAGAATTTTTGGTATAATGTAGTCCTTGTGATTCTCAACCAAAATAACTAGGGGGCGTTGAAATCACCTCTTGCGCAGATTAGACTATTTATTTTTGATTCCCGAAATGTCCACCGTTAGCTTCAATGCTCGCAGCAATTTTTCGAAGGAAAAACATTATTTAAACAACATTAAAGTTGATTTTTCTTGAAAACGGTCAACTTTAGAGCTTATGACCAAGAATATCTTTTTTGTGTAGAAAACATTGGCGGTTCATATAAGAGGCTCAAAACTGTACTTTTTCCAGTGCATAGTAGTTGGAGAAAAAAACATCCACTACCCCTTCAAAATTTTCACCGATTATGAATTTGAAAAAATAAAAATTCCTTACAAAACAGCTTATTATGAGTAGAAAATGCCTACGAAATCTGTTTTCTGTGCGATAAACGGTTCCAAAGATATTCGCAAAAAACAATTATTATTTTTAAATTTCAACGAAATTTCTCGAAAGTGGTGCATTTTAGAGGGTAAGTTAATAGACACTTTTTTCATATTTTTGGATGAGCTATCACATCCTGGAGTCCTGCGTATTTATTATGGAACACCCTGTATAGAGGTTTCAGAACTTTTGATGTCGTGTGTATTATAGTAGTGTATAAATAGAAATAACATTTGTTTTTCTACAGAATCTGTAAACCAGTACAAGAGACAAGACAACCAAACTTATACAGAATCATGTATTATTTTTTATAATTTTTGAGATGTATGAACATTTTTTCTTTATAAATAAAGCTCAGTCCTTACGAAAGACTTTTAATGAAAATAACCCGCGTAACGATAAAAAATAAGTCAGTCAACAAAATAAAAATAACGGTATTTGTTTTGGTTCATGAAACGAAATGAGATTTAAATTTGTAATGGTCAAAAAGCAAAAATTAAAATAAAAGTGATGATTTCAATTAATCGTGTTGCCACTTCTAGCCCTTGTGCAAGCTTCTATTCACTTTAGCTTGCTTCTTATTAAATTGCAACATTGTCTTGGGTTATGTTTTCCCATTCTGGTAATGCTGTATCAGTAAGCCGTACGACATTTTCTGGATTGTTTCGGAGAGCTGGTTCCACAAGTTTTCAATAGAATCTAGGTCTGGTGAACGTGCAGGCCAGTCTAAAACTGTGACATCTTTCGTTTCAAGACATTCTCTAGCCAATCTGTTGGTATGGGGAGAGGATAGTACATGAAAATAAAATTATCCCCAATTGCAGCTCTCCAAAGCCGGTCAATTTTATTTTGACTAGAAAACTTTGGGACCCGTAACTCTCTCCTACTGTACAACCGTCGAGCGCGAAGACTTTTTCCAATGGTTTCGACTGAAATGTTTCCGACTGTAGGTTCCAGAAGTTGCTGCTCTAAATGAGAAACACTGAAATTTTTTCTAGCAATTTGGCAAACAAAGAGGCCCTGTTGTTCAGTTGTGACTCTTTGACGACTTTGTCTGGGTCTGTTCTTGAGAGTTCCAAGTACCTTGCATTTGCTTTCGATACAACACCCTGGGTAACGCCATCTATTTCTGCTACGTCTCTTTGGAGAATCGTGATTTTACTACTACACACAAAATTCACAAGATAATAAATCGCAGCAGTCGTTTCTTCTTCATTATCATATTTGTTTACAAAAACAAAAGCTTTATCTTAAAGCAAAATAAATACAGAGTGATTTCATATAAGTTTAGTTGTGTGTAATTTTGAAATACAATGTTCGTTTGGATACGGACAATGTAGTTTTCGAAATATTCAATTTTATTTTTCCCGATTCAAGAATAAAAACATGAATGTGAATCAGAATGAACTCACATGAATCGAATGCAAATATTTTTATTCATTTACGCATTTCTGATCATCAAGAATGATTTTTACCTTGCTTACGTGAAAAATAGGTGTATAAAAGTTATTCCAGATACCTAAAATTCGTGTTAGTCCATAACATACAGTTACGTTAGAAAGAAGTGTTAGTATCAAGTAGTAGGTGCATTGTTTCAGTACATACATATAAAAGGTTGTAAAGCATGCAGCATGATGGAAAGAAAGCGGTGAAGGTTTCAAAAAGCGCTCGAAAAATTTCAGCAACTACTTTTAAAATATACAGTGATTACACAAAACTATTCTGTATATAAGAATATTTCCGACAGAATATTGGTAATTTATCTCTTGAATATTTTTGTGCAAATCTGTTTATTTTCGTTATTTTTTAGGTATGATAAGATTTTGAAAGGTGTACAACTATTGCCCCGACCAAAACCATTTGAATTTGTTCCAATAGCTCTACTGATTGCCTTGGTATACCGGAGATTTCCAAACCTTCGTAAAAAATAATACAATATGCAAGGTAATCGTTTGCTGCAAAATTTCAAACACAATTTGGAGTTGATTGAGATTTAGAGGACGATAAGAATAATTGAATGAATCGCATTTATTTATTATAAAACCAAGGAAATGTAGAATGGTGAAGAGGCGGAGTATGGGCAGAAACCACTTTTCAACTCAACCTTGATTTTGTAGATTTTTGGTTTCTCTCCCATCTTTGAAATGACTTTGTCTTTCAAAATGCCAGAATTATTGTTAACACTGAAACAAATGTTCTCGAAAGCCACTGAAAAAAGAATGGGGTTTATTCAAATATGTTTCTACTTCTGGGAGACTCGATCTCATGATGGCATATGATTTTCTGAGTTCGTTTTCCTAAAGGGACGTAGGATTATTTTGAAAATTTGGTTTTCTGGATAATCAGGTCTGCTCTATCAATCTAAAATATTTTCAGCACTGCGGCATTGCCGCTTCTATCGAAAGTATCAACAACTTTGATATTTCAAATGGAATTCCCTGTATATTATTGCAATTTTCGCCTTGCTATTGTTTTTAGATTATTTTCATATAATCCTTCTCTATACCTATGTCCAGTGGTTTTCCAGAAAGTAATTAATTTCCTCATTTTTTGTGCGAAATATAGCTCCAATTAAATGTTTATTACTGCAGTATTTTTGGATACGTAGAAAGCTGAAATTTTGAATGTGGTTTGACAATGTCCTGTGTATTAGTTATGACTAGAGGGATTCGTTCTTCTTTATACAGGGTCAATGAAAATTTGTGAATTCACCCATAGATTCAAAGTTGGTGAAAAGTGCATTTTTCGAATGAAACACCCTGTATATCTTGAGATATCCTGAAGGATATCCAATTTTCCATAAAAATTGGATCAATTTGCCATATTTTGTATTGGGAAGATAGGAAATATCATGAAACATTTCTTTTTTTTTCCTTGGTGTTTTGGCATCGACTGCTATGGTCATTAGCCACGTGTTCTGGATAGGCGTTGTTACTAACTCCATGCGCCACTTTAGGAGCAGCACTGTTAATTTTTAACGCAACAGTGAATCGTGGAGGATTATTCCCAGCCGACACGAGCCTCAGTCATTCAGACTTTCACATCTGAAAATGAAAAAAGATCGCACCGTCTGGGAATCGAACCTGCAATCTCTCGATTACCAGGCGAGCGCTTAACCACTGCGCTAATCCCCGCCCTTGAAACATTTCATTATGAAAATTCGAAAATTAGTAAATAAAATCAATTAATAATAAATAATAAATTAATAATAAAACATTTGCGCGTTCATTAACGTAAATTTGATTACAAAATAATCAAAATGGAAGACAATAATTATTCAAATGAAGAAATTGTTTATTCTTCTTGGTCAATCTGACAAATTATATCAAGAACATGCAAAAGGTTGTACAAAGAATGATTAGTATAAAGGGTATTGGAAACTCAATAGCTTTTTTGAAGACCTGGAAGATTAATAATTTTCTGAACTTCTTTCTGACAGAAACTCAATTAAATTCACTGTTTATCAAACTAACAGATTGTATTGCTCTTTTCTGGTCACGGCATACTACAGATTATTTCAATTGGGAAGTATTACCTGTTCTGATTCATTATACTGGGAATTGAAAATGATGGATTATAATGCATATTGAAACGCAAAAATTTCGAATCTGTTTTATATTCACTGTTAGTGCAAAAACATAATTTCAAGAACACGCAGGAAATTCTATGAACTTACCACAAATGAATAGAAAAAAATTCAGAAGAATCGAACGGAATTATGCTGTGATTGGGAATGTTGAGGCGCCAAGTGGTGATTCTTCACAACGTGTTGATTTCTGTGAAAGGATTTCAACATTGACTTATGAAGTTTCAAATTTCCTTGAGAAAATTATGTGGAAAATATTTGAATAATACGTATCATTCTTTGTACAACCTTTTGCATGTTCTTGCTATAATTTGTCACATTGACCATGAAGAATAAACAATTTCATCAAAACTTCATTTGAATAATTATTGTCATCCATTTTGAATACTTTCTAATCAAATTTACGTTAATGAAGACTCAAACGTTTTATTATTAATGTACTGATTTTCGAATTTCCGTAATGACACGTTCCATGACATTTCATATCTACCCAATACAAAATATGGCAGAATAATCCAATTTTTATAAACAACTTGCTTCTATTTCGGAAATCCGACTCTTCAAGTATAGGAACATGATACATCATTTGAAAGGAAATTCAATTGTAGTTTAGGATATCTGATAATATACAGGGTGTTCTATTTGAAAAAATGCACTTTTTACTACTTTTTCATCTATCGGTGAAATCACAAATTTTTAACGACCCTGTATATTGAAGAACAAATTCCCCTGGTCATAACTAAAACACAGGACATCGTCAAACTATTTCAGCTTACTACGTATCCAAATACTGCAGTTATAAACATTTAATTGAAGCCGTATTTCGCACAAAAATTAAGAAAATTATAAATTTTTTCGAAAACTACTGGAGTATCATATGAAAATAATTATAAAGCAAAGCGAAAAATGCAATAATATACAAGATATTCCATTTAAAATAACAAAGTTGTTGCTACTTTTCGATAGAAGCGGCAACGCCGCATCGCTGAAAATAATTTAGATCGATAGAGCAGAACTAATTGCCCAAGAAACCAAACTTTCAAAATACTCCTACGTCCCTTTTTCCAGAAACGTCTAATAGGCAGTCGAAATTGGGACACCCTGTATATATATCATTCTAGTAATCAAGAGAAGCAACTGTAATTCATAATTTTTTTATTCTCATCCTGGTGAGCTACAAAAAAGCGCTGAATGTGTAATACATAATATCATGAATATATGTCTGCACATACGAATTTTCTCTTCATTCTAGGGTATGATAGTCTTCAGACAAATCTGATTAATCTTTTTAGAATTAGAAATCCTCAGGATATTTCTCTGCATAATCAGAAATCCTGATATGACATCTTTAGTGTCGTTGCAAGTGATTGTTTGGGCACATGCAGTCAATATAATATATTGATATTGTTAATATTATTAACAATTAGAAATAAGGCAAAGAATATGAAAATTTTATGAAAAACTGAGCTGAAACACCAGTTCAAACAACTGGAAGCCTATGCATGGCATGTTGCATTGTCAATTTTAATAAATTTTTTTGGAAAATTCATGGGATATGCCTCAAAAACATCACTAGTCCAGTAGCTTTTTCCATGAAAATATTGATGAGTAGAAGAATTATGCTACAAGGATTACGGAATAAAGTCAATAAACCAATATCAAATAATGAAAGAATGATGGAAAGGACAGAAGTTAACAGGACTCGAAATCATTTCGTAAGTGAAAAATAAACCCACACATAGTGACAAAGTTATGTTTCATTCCAGAATGAGGAAGATTCCTGTGGAAATATTTATTTTTCGTTTTCTGATCACCTTGCATATGTATCGCTGAAAGTTTTTGGAAATCACCCTAAAAATCTGCTCCCATAGCTCTAATCGTTGAAGAGCGACAACTTACTCTCAAGTTTATCGCAATCTGTGACTTTTCCCTTCCAGTCACAAGTCTGTTTATTGATGTCAAACGCCAATCCACTGGGACAAGAGATTTGTTTTAGACCGGATTTAGTACACCTGTACGTTAAAATGATAGACTTAATATAGGAGAATCAACCAAGAAATAGTGACCTTCATAACCTCTGAATCTTCTTAAAAAACGAGCTTCCAATGGGATTCGGCGTAAAACAAGATATTCTCTAGATCACCATTTTGGAATTAACTATATATTTATATAATTTTCAAACATTATTTTGTTGTATTTAATAGTTGAAAATAACTTGAAAACAAGGTGAACATGAATATTGTAAATAGACTGGTTGAACTTACAGTAGTAAAATACTCAGTTCAGTTAACGTGTTTACAGACAGTAATTTGAAATACATATTTTTGAATAAATAATCAAGAGACCCATCTTCAAATGAGCTTGATTTTCATCAGAGGTTTTTTACCCCCACAAAATAAAAAACGCAAATGGACCACAGAAATTTTATTAAGATAGTTCTTCAATGAAAACCTCAGTTTTTGCCCCAGCAAAAGCGCTTTGAGGAATTTTTTAAACAAGCAATAGTGAAAAAATTACAACTTTTTGGTTTTTTTAGAAATATCTTCAAGATTATTTAAGGAATCGTTTTACAGTCGAAAAAACTTTTGTAGGGATTTATATAACCTATAAAACGGATTTTCATACGACCGGATCGGTGCATTTTCCACTGAGAAAATCCGGGAAAACATGAAGCTGAACTGGACAAACAATATTGCGGATACTGATAGATAATAACATGTGGTTCAACTGTGCGCAAGATGTTTTCTGTCAGATGTGTAGTTTTTGCACAATCGCGTGATAAACAATTTAAGAGCACCTCTTGCATGATGCGCCAATTTAAGGGAATCGTCGTATTCGAATTCTGTAAACGCATCTGGAAGTAAGGATCAATATCTTCAATTTGTATATTTTGGATTTGAACCTGAGAGGTGATAAATGTGTTGAAAATGGTTCAGAGCTAATCTACTAACGGTATACGTTGAAAAAACCAAAGTATTATCATTCACTTCTTATGAATCGAACCTACCGAAGTACACTAAAATCATAATAGACTCCAAAGAGGTTGAGTTAGTCAAATCTGCGAAGTACTTAGGCATACATATCGATAGATTCCTGAAGTGGGATGTGCACGTAAATAATCTAAAGAACAAACTGAGAGGTCTTTTATTCCGATTCTACCAGCTCAGAAATATACTTACTCTTGATAAATTGAAAATCTTGTATTACGCATTCATGGAATCTCTTCTTCAATATGGAATCATCGGCTGGGGAGGCATAAAGAAAACTGCACTAGATCCGCTCGAAAAAATACAGAAGCGAATCCTAAAGATAATTTACTTCAAAAAATTAGATTTTCTACAGATTTACTGTACAATGAATTGGAAATCCTAGATATGAGGCAACTTTTCGCAAAAAATACTCTCATATTTATATTCCGAAATAAGGAATATCTTCCAAACCTGTAACATAACAGAGCTACTCGCGCACAAAAGTCTGCCTCGGCTTTCGAACCACGGGCAAATAAAACGATTGGCCAGAGGTCATTCACTTATATCGGCCCTAGACTTTTTAACCTCCTACCTGTCCATATCAAAACTATTAATAATGGCAGTCTACTGAAAAAACACCTAAAGAAGTGGATAATAGAAAAGGGTAGACCCTTTTTTCACAATATAATTGATCACTCGACAAAATGATACTTTATACACACTATAAATAGGTAATATAAACGTAATTAAATGATAGTTTAAAATTAGGTGTTTACTCAAAATTCATCCGTGAGAACAATTTGATATTATTTCTTTTGTGTTATATAAGTAAGAAACTAGACCCAGCAGTCAACTTCAAAGTTAAAATGAAAATGAGCAGAAGACACAGACAGGCTTCTCTTGAAGCCTAAGTGGTATCCTTCATATTCATTCAACTCTATAAGTGGATCGTCCAGATAATTTAATAAATGTTTTCATAAGAATATCATTCTATTATATGTATTATTATTATTGATATTATTATTATTTTTTGGTAAATGTATTTAATATGTATTTAATATCATATCTTTTGTATTATTGGTAGTGAAATAAATTTTATTATTATTATTATTAAAATGACACTGAAAGTTGTTCAAAACGCTTCAAAGTGTGCCAGAAATCACCCGAAGTCGCACTGAAGTTGAAGTGACATTTTCAACACATTTCCCACCTCTAAAATGAAAATCCAAAATATACAAATTGTAGATATTGATCTCTACTCCCAGATGCCGTTTACAGAATTTGAATACGACGATTTCCCTTAAATCGGCGCATCGTGCAAGATGTGCCCTTAAATTGTTTATAACGCGATTGTGTGCAAAAACTACACATCGGACAGAAACCATCTTGCGCACAGTTAAACCATGTGTTATTATCTATCAGTTTCCACAATATTGTTCGTCCAGCTTCAGATTTATAAGAATTTTGTTAAGCACCAGAAGACGCAACTTTGCCCCCAATTTAAGCTTCGACGTATCTCCTGTAGTTTAGGAGATCCCAATGGTGGGGGTCGAATTTGAATTGCCCTGTATAAAAATAATTAATTTTTGAAAAAAGGCCTCTTTTTCGAGGTTTTCCCGGATTTTCTCAGTGAAAAATGCACCGCTCTGGTCGTATAAAAAACATTTTTTAGGTTATATAATTCTCTACAAAAGTTCTCTTGTCTTGTCCCTCCAATACTTTCTGAGATAAAAAAAAATATTTTTCACTATTTCTTTTTAAAAATTCCACAAAGCGATTTTGCTAGGGCGAAAACCGGGTTTTCATTTACGAACTATTTTATAAAAAGTAGTATAGGCCGTTTGTGTCGTTTATTTTGTGTGAAAAACGCCTCTTATATTTATCTTCGAAAAGAAAAATTCTGTAATAGATAAACGTCATACCAGCTGTTAGTCCTCTGTCAAATGTACATCCGCGTGCTCATCGGAGATGCAAGGGAGGAAGTAGTCACGATCTCTTCATATAGACACTCATACAATTATATTTTTAATTACAATCATCGTCACTTTCAATGCAAATCTCACTTAGACCTAAATCTAGCTCACACTCTTTCATATTCAGGATTATTATCGCACTTGCACATTTTAGTACATTTAATTGAAGTAAATTGATGGATGTAGCCGTTACTACGTGGTAGGAAATAATCACGAAAAATGAGAAATAAAACTTTCTATGTTTTTATACCACTTCTATTTGTAATCAACGTTACTGCAGTTTCGTCCTATATGGACATTATCAAACAATACAATAATCTGAAATAATAAATAACACTCCTTAAATACTCTTAATTCTACCCGAGGCCTGTCTTAATGACTAACGGTTATTAATGACTTTTACCTGGACCTTGTTTATTTGCGATAATGTGACTGCGCTGCCTTAAAAACCAGTGAATAGACCAAATCCAGTTGATCATTCAGTAGGTTACATCCACAATATTTGTGTTTATGAATTTCTAGGGATTCTAAATAATTCAGTTTCCAACCCTTGCTTGCATAGTGCAAAATTTCCGTATCGTTCAGACTCGGAAACTTGTGGTTGCATTCCAAGGAATGGTTTGAAAACGTCGAATCATTTTTTCCTAGTCTGAAGGACCTTTCATATTCAGCGTATCTTTTTGAAAAATTACGTCCACATTGTCCCACATAAACACCGTTACACTCTGGACACTTAAGCTTATAAACACCAGATTTTTCCATTTTTGCTATTCTATCTTTGGCATTGAAAAGAAAATTAGACAACCTGGCATGCGGCCTATATGCTGCTTCTATATTATTCTTTCTAAAGAATCCCGCAATGGCCTCTGTTCTTCTCCCGAAGTACGTTAAGGTTACAAAATAGCAAAAATGGAAAAATCTGGAGTTTATAAGCTTAAGTGTCCAGAGTATAACGGTATTTATGTGGGACAATGTGGACGTAATTTTTCAAAAAGATACGCTGAATATGAAAGGTACTTCATACTAGGAAAAAATGATTCGACGTTTTCAAACCATTCCTTGGAATGCAACCACAAGTTTCCGAGTCTGAACGATACGGAAATTTTGCACTATGCAAGCAAGGGTTGGAAACTGAATTATTTAGAATCCCTAGAAATTCATAAACACAAATATTGTGGATGTGACCTACTGAATGATCAACTGGATTTGGTCTATTCACCGGTTTTTGAGGCAGCTCAGTCACATTGTCGCAAATAAGGTCCAGATAAAAGTCATTAATGACCGTTAGTCACTAAGACAGGCCTCGGGTAGAATTAAGGGTATTCAAGGAGTGTTATTTATTATTTCATATTATTGTATTGTTTGATAATGTCCATATAGGACGACACTGCAGTAACGTTGGTTACAAATAGAAGTGGTATAAAAACATAGAAAGTTTTATTTCTCATTTTTCGTGTTTAATTGAAGTCCATTCAACTGACATACAGATGGGGGAAAGCACCGCCTTTTGAAGCATGAGCAACGACAAAGCTCTAAGATAAGCTCTGATGCACAAGGGTTGGTACAAGAAACATGCTCCTATGTACTCCCTACTTTCTTTCATTCACAATCTGAGGGTGGGAAGTAGTGGGTTATTGGGATGCTGATTCAGGTCCTGATTTCACTCAAACACCATGCCAAGAAAAAATGCGAAATCTTTGGAAAGTTGAGGATACCACCTTGGTGATAAAATCAGGACATTCAACTGAGTCCCTTTGCTTTGTCCCTCCAACTGAGTACGAACATTTTGTTGTTGATCATGCCAAATCAAAGAATCTGATCGAAAGGGACCTCTGTAAGTTGGTCCTTCGTCTTATCGTAGGTCAATAATTCGAGCACTGGTATTGTAACGAAGTGGAGCCGGATCTGTCTCATTTGCATAGCTCACCTCACCGATGTTCCTCAAACAACGATGAGTCATCGCTTTGGTATGCCAGTCGGAATTCTCGAACAGGCCGAGAGCCATCTAATCGAGTAGGCGAACATTTCAGTACCCGAGGGCTATCCCGGAAAAGAGACAAATACAGTTAGAATTCCACATACAGTGTGATATGAATTAGAAGTTAGATTGTATGTGTAAAAATGAATTAGTTCAGACCGTTGAGACTATATTTATTACAGTGGTGTTAGAAGTCGAATTTGGAAGATAAATAAAGTGTAACAGCCGTATGCATAGTCAATCGCCAGCGACTCGCCAGAGTTTCGCCGTTCGCTACACAAGGATTATAATGCACAGTCGAGCTCCAAAGAAGTGACAACTACGCGATAAGTTAAAATTTAGCGAAACTCTAGCAATGTACCACTATTTTGGAGCTCGACTGTGCATTATAGTTCTTGTGTAGCAAGCGGCGAAACTCTGGCGAGTTGCTGGAATTGACTATGCATACGGCTGTAAGTGTAGCGGACAGTCTCCGAGTTGCAAAAAATATATAAAGTAATAGACCTTTTTCGAGTGAAATAGACTGGTAAAGAGTTAGCGCAGCGATCAGTTTTCGAATTCTGTAACGAAAAAATTGCAAACTTTTTGTGTACAACGGATATCTTGTCCAAAGACACTAGGAGATAAAAATGCGTTAGAGGAAAGTGGTCCTTATGGACTTGAAAGTCGCATGATTGAAACAGGAATTAGAGGAAAGAGAACTCGAAACAACAGGTAAAAAGGTCGCTATACCGAAAAGACTTTCAGAGGGATTAATCCGAGAAGGCGAAGATCCTGAAACCTTTTCATCAACTCGACCAAAATACCAAATCCTTAGAAGATAAGCTTCTAGAAAATTTGGTGGGTTCGAAAGAAGAACTTTATCGAAAAGTTTGGAGGAAGAGCTTCTAAAAAATTCAAATAATTTGAAAGTAGAACTTCAAAAAAATGCAATGAGCATGGAGGAAAATCTTCAAGAAAATTCCAAGAATCTGGAAGAAAAACTTCAAGAAAATTCAAGGAGTCTGGAGAAAAAGCTTCAAGAAAATTCGAATAGTTTGAAAGAAGAACTTTTCGAAAATTGGAAAACTTGAAAGAAGAACTCCAAGAGAAACTTCTACAGAAGGTCTGAAAAATGAAATTCGTGATGTGGCAGCCCTGTTCGAAAAAAGAATAGTAACAGTCGAGACAGAAACAAAATTAGGGAGCAAATCAACACGAAGAGAGATAAAATCAAAGATGGAATAGAGACAGGTGGATGAAATCAAAGTCGGAATCGAGGCAAAAATCGTCAAAGTGATAAGTTCTAATCACTTGATAAAGCCACAGTGTTAGCAAAATATGTCACGAGTGTTATTGAATCTGTGGAAATCCTATCGTCTCGCGAACAGCTAGCGAACATTTCAGCTCTAAAAAACAATCACTAAAGAGAGACCTTGGATATAAATAGGCAGCTCAGATCAGAAAGGGTAGATACAGTTAGAGTTCCTGGACAGTCTGATTTAAAATAGTATAAAAGTAAGATTGTATGTGTAAAAATAAATTATTTGAAAGCGTTAAGACCATATTCATTTCAGTATACTTCCAATAAGGGAAAAGTCTGTCTTTATAGCAATGGTTTTGCGTTTGATGGTATAGTTTTAACCTTTTCCGCTGCCAGTTTACACGTTCTAATTACATTCTATTTCATAGGAGTCCCGAACGGAATGTTGTTAGTATGAACCAGTTGATCTAAGAAAAAAATATGCAAATCTTGACCAACTTCCGCAACACTGTCTAAAGACACTTTTATTTCCGGTGGAAAGACTAGCTGAGTCAGGATATGAAGGAGGTCATCAGTTTTGCATTGAAAGGGATCGGTCGAGTTTTGAAATGCTTCCTTTATTTTAAGTAAATCAACATCCTGACGACGTTGAAGTTTAACAGACACTTCATGGTCACGGTTACTGATATACCTAGATAGGAAAACGTGCTTGCGATGGCGGCCATTTTATTTTCTGCCCACAGCATTCAAACGCACCATCCACTATCGTAATTTTGTTGGTCCAAGGTCAAACGAAAAGATTGAGACTACTTCCATACTTGCATCTTAAAGGAGCAGACGGAACCAGTTTTTGTAGGTACATTTGACAGGGGGCTATATGCAAATATTTGGTGTACCAGTTGTCTATAGGTACATCAGTATTTTCAAACATTCATGTTGAAATGGAGAATTAAAACTCTATTTCAAATAACGGGTATGTTTTGGCCCGATTTCACCGGACTGAATAAGTGAAAACAATTTATTTGACTCACTAATTGAAGAATGCCAACTAGTGGAATGAAACACGTTTTCAATAGATTCATAAAGATCATACGATTTTGCTTGATAACGACACTGAAATCGAGGTTACGTATGACTGGTTTCTAAAGTGCAGAAAGGAGGAACTATTTTAAGATGAGGAGAATTTGATATACTTATGTTTGCATGCATTGTATATCTGCAGTTGTTATAACTTGTCTAAGTCGTTATCACAGTTAATTTCGGTGAAGTTATTGAGACTACAGATTAAAATATTATATTTTGGCGTATGAAAATCACTATTTCTTCTTTATCGACTTACTTTCTACACGATCGCAATTTTTGACATTGGTTTTCCAATCACATGTCTGGCGATCGAGATCAAATGCTAGTCCTGTCGGACATTTTACTGATGCCAGTCTCGTGACGCCATTAGCATCTGAGTTCATATCGCACCTAAATTATTCAAAATGTTCATTATTAATATCATACTTTACATGGAATAATTCACACAGAGTATACCATAACAAAAATAATAATGGCGTGGAACTTTATTTTCAATAAACAACGAAACAATTTTTAGACAGTTTGATATGAAATCAGACTTTTATTTCAGCATTTTATTTTAAAATACAGAAAAATACTCAGAAACTGATGATGTCTCAGAAAAATGGAAAGTTGTATTGAAATAGTATATTTCATTACGAGTTCAGAAAATAGGCGAAGCCGAACAGGGGAAGTCGTGCAAGCACGGAAAAAACATTTATGGACGACTAATGAACATTATTTTTCATTATATCTACCTGAAAACTACAGATTGTTAAGAAAAATTTATTTTTTATTATTAATTGAAATATTTATATTACAAAAATATCCAGAAATTGCCACAAAAAAGCGTTATTCACCCTGTTGGTAAAGAAATATTCAAAAAATTTGCGATTTCTAGAGAAATATCGACAACATATCGACACCAGGGCACGGAAATTTTTTCCGTGCGGACGCACGGAAAAAACCCTTTTTCAGTATGCGAAATAAGCATGTGAATATAGTGTTTTCAGATAGGTATAATGAAAATTTTATTTATGAAACCTTCAAATTATTTTCTAATCTGATTAAGTTTTTTGTACTTAATAAATTATATACTTCACAACACTTCCACTCATCGTTTTCAGAAATTCATTACAATACTGCAAACAGTTCAGAAATTATATTTCTTCCGCAAAAGCATCTGAGAAAAAGCATTTTTAAAGTATAAATTCAAAAAATTTTCGTCAAAGGAAAAATGGAATGAACTTGAAAAAATAAACATTTGTAAAAACAAAAATAGGGAAATATCGATATATCTTAAGAGGCCATTAGCGCAATCATATTTGGGAGGTTTCTTCTTGGTAAAACAGTTGATAACTCAAACATGGTTCGTCGTATCGATTTCAAACAAGGAGAGGCTTCTAGAGGACGTACAATTCTATGTACCTACGTCTGTGGCAGTACCTCACGATGCTTTTTACAGATGATCGAGGCAGCTGCAATGGTATTTCTCAGCCATTAAAATTTGAAGCAATCTTTATCCAATCGAAATGAATTTGATATCAAAAGAAAGGTAAAACGATGATCTATGTACGTGCTGTAATGTTTTTTTAAAATTATTTGTTCATCTACCCAAAAAATTGCTTTAAAGTAACTGCATTTTTGGGACACTTTTGAGATTTTTTTAGTGAAAAAGTGGATTGAAATTTCAATTTCCATTACAGCACGTACCTAGAATCGAACGTCCTCTAGAATCCTGTTCTTGTTTGAAATCGATGCGACGAACCGTTTTTGAGTTATCAATTGACTCTTTTACCCTAAAAATCGCCCCAAATGTGATAGCGCTCATGGCCTCTTAACGACGTGAACCAACTGAATAATTATTTCACGAAATTTCAATAAACATGTTAAAACCTACCAAAAATTTCATCGATTTCTATTCTGAACACTTAAAAATGGCATCTTTCGAACACGTTAATGAAAAAACGGTTTCGAATGTGATTTACAATATCATCTCAAAAGCTTCTGGTACTGATCAAGCACATTTGTCATTTTTGCTGCTCTACTATAATTCCACATTATGTATAACAAATACAGTATATATCAGACAAATAGAATAAATTCTATTATAAATAAATGGGGAGTGATTTTTTCCAACAAAATTTTCTATACAGGGTGTGTCATGTAACAGCGGCCAATACCAACTTTCTCATTTCGAACGCAACACCCTGTATTTTATTCATTTTTTGGATTTTTCAGACTATAGGCATATTTTATGTGCAATGTCCTATACCTATCTTCAACTGTTTCGGATATATTAAGTGTATTCAGATTTGAAAACACCTACCTGGAGTCTTTTGCTGTCTCGAGGAGTGCTTACTGATTTTCCTGACGGGTGGCGCAGCGACTAACTTACTGTAAGTCGCTGCTTCATCCGTAGGGAATTATTAGATAAACAATAGGTTGTAATTCATTTGGCAGGGACGAGACAACTCAAAGTTGACGGACCTACCCTTGCACTGATGAGAGGCAACAACCTCGAAACATGTCTGCAGGTGGTCATCCCCAGCCAAATTAAGGATAATCTTTTGTTTGTCTACAATAAGCACTTGCAACTGAGTCTTCTTTGAAGAACGTTGCCCAAATATATCTATCAGATGTAGTTCAATATCAGTCGTCGCATTAGCCAGGGAAGTAGTTGTTTTCTGTCAGATTTTTGCCTCATATTTTCCACTTTGTGAAAATATTTGGAGAGAAGGGTACTTCGACTTTGTCGATTGTATTCTTATCGTTTTCAGATTTATTGCAAAAATCAACACCAAAAATAGAAAATCATTTGATTAGAGAAATTTGCTTGACCATACTTTTCGATTTGGATTTGCCAAAAGAAATCGAAAAGTGCCACGTAGTTTAAAAAATGTAGGTGATTTTTCAAATGAAGTGTAGAAATTAATGCCGGAAAGCCATAAATGAATATACAATGACATTCAAAAAGTACGAAACAAATGGAAAAAAAATATTTGTTATTTTTCAAAAAAAACTGTATTTTTTGTCATCAACTTAGGCTCGAATCTACTTGGCCCCTATCAGATATACTGAGTGATTTTCAGGTTCTTGAAAAAATGCATTTTTCAAAATTAGCAAAAATCTCAAAAATTATATTGCTCGGAAATTAAGTAACATTTGGATGAAATTTTTCAAGATTTTGTTGAAGCTCTTTAAACAATTTGAGAAAATTTTGAATGTATGTGAAATTCTACAATAATCAATTTTTTCAATTTTCTGAATTAATTACAAATTCCGTAAATCAGAAATTGATTCAAAAACTCCGTTTGTATTTTAGGATGATCTCAGTGATGCAATGATTGGCAAAACCATTGACAAGCGTCAATTATTCCTATACATTTCATAGAATTCATTCGAGAAAAAGTTTTGTGCAAAAACGTTGTTGCTGCAAGGTAGGTACTTCTTTGGCAAAATACCTTCCATAACTATTTCCCACTCGAATGGATTGTAAAAAGTCTTATCGATCTCCATCAAATATCTCCTTGAAAATGTTCATCAAAATATTACTTATTTTCCGAAAAATATAACTTTTGAGATTTTGCTAATTTTGAAAAATTCGTTTTTCCAAGATTGAAAATAGAAAATCACTCACTATATCTGATACGTGCTAAGTTAAAGAAAAATTTTTTTTCTTTGAAAAATCACAAATGAAGATTTGTGTCACTGTAGACTGCAATTGAAACTTATTCTATGAATTCATTGCAGTGGAGAGTTTATTCAAAATTAAATTATCACAGTGACTCATCTTATTCAAAACTATATTGATGATAGACATACTGAGTTACTTATACGGAAAGGATACTTGAATGTACTGAAAAACGAAGTTCAAGAAGTGACGTCACATATCCAGACGTGATGTGACAAAGATAGTCCTGTAACGGGGGATGCATAACAATCACCTTCGAATTACCAACTTTGAGAAAGGTCGCCTTGTTGAGACAACTTTTTTGTTGCAACCTTTGAATATATTTCATACATTCAAGGTTTTTTCTTGCAGACCACATGATACATAAAGATTGAATAAATTATTTAAATGATGTAGTACTACACCAATCACAATAGAGCATAAAACAAGGGATTTTTTTACTGAAATACTGGTATGAAGTCGACTGTGCCATCACATGAAAGACAGTCCGAGTTAAATCCTGTTATGTTTTGGACTAGCAACTGTCATTTATTAATTTGTTACAAACATTTAAATACAAAAAACGTGTTATTTCAGTGTTTTGTTTATTAAATGAAAACGAATACAATCGATCTGAATTGTTGTCAGTGGTGTAACACTTCCTGTTAAAGCGGAATTGTACACAAACTTCCTTAATTTAAATGGAACGCCCTGTATTTTGTAACATTTTTGTAATCTACGTACTGTTTTAATACTGTTCCTATATTTATTCTTGAACGTTTTCGAGTTATTACGATTTTTCTAAAACATTTTGAGTTTGCACTAGTATCTCTAAAATGCACATCTTGAAAAGTTTCAAAAATGAATCTGTCAAATTTCCACAACAGCTACATGATGACTGTCGAAGTGAGATTATCAATTCAATTGGAAGTTTTACAGTGAGGCCAAAAATCTTTTTCAAAACCTTGAAAGTTATTTTTTTGAAATGGAACTGCCCGACTGAAACTGGGTTTCCTATATCTATTTCGAAATGTTTTCGATAGGGGTTCCTTTTTGAAAAAGTCATGAGAATTTCAACTGCATGAGTTTTATCAACGTATTTACAGATTAGGCAATTCCAATAATTGTTCACAAGCGATAGAGACAAAAAGTTTATCTGTCACATAAATGGACACCTCCTGGGATACGACGGTACATGTAGGTTCATTAAGCTGACTAATTTAGTATTATTTATGATTTTATATAGAAGCATAAGTAATATAACATCTCTATTGAGTTCTGTAGTCCTAACTTCGCGAAAATCTGGCTATGGCTTTCTTTGTAATAGAGATATTGAAGGAATTTGTTTTCGGCTTTCTCGAATATATAGCGATGAGTTTGTAGCTGTGCAAACTCATATTGTTCATTTGATAATTGAACATAATTGAGTCTTTTTTTGAAGTAAATGGTTCAATATGGCACTTTTCTATATTGAAATACAATTTGTTAATAATGCTCCATTCATGTACCCTATAAAAGTATTTCTGAACAATCCCTCAATGATTTCATTTGTTTCTATAACTTGTGGTCATCCGCAAAGAGCCTTCGAAGATTTCAAACAGGACAGGTTGACCCTTGTGGCACTCCAGAATCAATGTTATTTGAGAAAACTTTCACGAAGAAGTTCCTGTTTTGGAGCTAACTCCTGATGACACAGTGTTTTATACCGAATTTTCTCAGTTTAAATAAAATCTTTCTAGGGTCCACCATATCCAAGGATTTCAAAAAATCTGTGAAGACCGTATCCAATTGATTTTTATTTTCAAAACCATTATAGTTAACCTAGACCAGTTCCCTGCATAAACAAAATATTGCGTTACCATAGCAACAAACAATAACTTATTAGAAGTGTCAGTGTAAAGTTTGACGTCAAAAAAGTTAACCAGAGTTACGCAATGAATTAAAAAAAAAATATGTCCACCGAAATTGTGAAAATCGAAAAATTGGAGTATCGAGCCATCATCAAGTACCTGTGTTTAAAAGGGTTAAGAGGTAAGCAGATTTACGAAGATATGCTTAATACCCTTGGTGATCAATGTCCTTCGTATGCAACCGTGAAAAATTGGACTGCAAGCTTCAAAAGAGGTAAATTTTCCATTGAAGATGATGACCGATCGGGAAGGCCAGTTTCTGTGTCAGTCCCCGAAAATATCGATGCAGTTCATGACATAATTTTTACAGACCGTCGAATTGGGCTAAAACGGATATCTGAAGCACTGAATATTTCATACGAACGCGTTCATCATATGGTTCACGTCAATTTGGACATGAGGAAAATTGCTGCAAAATGGATCCCCAAATGTTTGAATGTTGACCAAAAGCGTGCAAGGGTAGTAGCATCGCGTTCGATCTGTGCTCGATTTGAAAATGATGTAGACTTCTTAAACCGAATTGTTACTATGGATAAGTCTTGGGTACATTTCTACGATCCAGAAACAAAGCAACAATCGATGGAATGGCGACACTCCGGTTCTCCAAGACCTGAGAAGTTTCGTGTCCAAAAATCTGCTGGAAAAGTTCTTGCTTTAGTTTTTTGAGATTGCCATGGAGTAATCATGATTGATTTTTTGGATAAGGGTAGAACAATAACTGGAGATTACTATTCGACATTACTGACCACTCTACGGGAAAAAATTAAAGAGAAAAGACGCGGAAAACTATCCAATGTTGTTTTGTTTTGCAGGACAACAGCCCTGCACACAAATCTCATGTTGCCATGTAAAAAATTCGTGATTTAGGGTTTGAATTACTAGAACACCCCCCTCATTCACCAGATTTGGCTGCGTCCGACTATCATCTCTTTACTCAAGTTTAAAAGGTCGTAAATTTTCTTCCAACGAGGAGAAAATAAAAGCTGTGGAGGTCTGGTTCGCAGAGCAAGAAGAAACATTTTTTTTGAAAGGTCTAGAGACGTTGCAGGTTCGCTGTAATAAATGTATCCAATTAGGAGGAGAATATGTTGAGTAATAAAATATTTTGACATTAAAATTTTGTTTGCTTGTATAGTAGGCTAAGAATTTTTCAATATATCCTCGTATGCCTCATTTGTAAACAGAAATAAATTGGTGCTGATAGATTTTTTGTTTACAAATCCATGTTGACATTCTCCTATGCTACTTTGAACATACTGGTACCATTTATTATATAAAACATGCTCGAATAATCCAATGATTCAAAACCTTCATGAGGAGGTCCAACCATACAACTTGAAAAAGGACGGAGTTATGAATTTAAAAAAAAAATCGCAAAATTTTCCAGTTTTTTTTTTTAATTTTTTCTGTTATTATTATCGAGTCGTAAAAATTCTCATTTTGTTCGTATTTTGATTCTTTATGATTTTTTTTTTCGGAGAAACCATATTGCTGTAGTAGTTTTGACTTTATAGGCAAAATACTAAAAAATACGTTTTTTATTTAAACTTTTATAACAAATCAATAAATTACAGTTGCGAGTCCAAAACATAACAGAAAATATTGAATGGGGTATTGAAGTAAATTGTTATTTTTCAATAATTTTCCATTTTTCAAGACATCTCATTTTCATCAAAACACTTCAATTGTGATTTTATATCAACTGTTTCGGTGCTATGACTTTTATAGCAAAATGAAAACCAAACCGGGTCAGACCATATCTTACATCTTTAAATACCCCTGAAATTCAGAATTATGTTTGCATCAGTTTCAAATGAGGCTTTTTAGTTACCTGACTACTTCTCTGCAATCTCCTTCAGTTGTGAGACGAAAATACTCGTCAGCTGGCCTGTTTTCGCAAAGCTGCTCTGCAGTTTCGTTACCATCTTCATCGTCGCCGTCATCTTGACACAAAACTGAAAAAAATTATTGGCTTCGTTAGAAAAATAGTACTCGTCTAGGTGGAGCTGTATGTTTTCTACAGCTGAAAAGTAAATCAGTAATACTATTAACAGCCGTATGCACAGTCAATTTCAGCGACTCGCCAGAGTTTCGCCGCTCGCTACAAAAGAACTATAATGCACAGTCGAGCTCCAAAATAGTGGTACATCGCCAGCGTTTCGCCAAAATGTGACTTATCGCGTAGTTGTCACTTTTTTGGAGCTCGACTGTGCATTATAATCCTTGTGTAGCGAACGGCAAAACTCTGGCGAGTCGCTGGCGATTGACTATGCATACAGCTGTAAGTGTCTCACACCGGATATGCCTCATAAGAGTGTTCCTGAGGGAGAATTATTATCATTAAAATTGTTGACCTGCCAGGAATTCAGTCAGGATTTTTAAGAAAACCAAATTTTGAATCATCGACGTTTCGATAAGTATTGTTTCATCTTCAGTACTCTGAAGTTTAAGAACAAAAGCATGTATTTTAAAACGGAATTCTAAAATATTTCAATGTTTTGTTCTTACACTTCAGAGTCCTAAGGATGAAACGATACGTTTCGACACGTCGACGATTTGAAATTTGTTTTTTCTCAACATCCCGACCGAATTCCCCCAACTCAGTAATACTAACAGCCGTATGCATAGTCATTCGCCAGCGACTCGCCAGAGTTTTGCCATTCGCTACACAAGGATTATAATGCACAGTCGAGCTCCAAAAATGTGACAACTACGCGATAAGTCACATTTTGGCGAAACTCTGGCGATGTACCACTTTTTTGGAGCTCGACCGTGCATTATAGTTCTTGTGTAGCGAGCGGCGAAACTCCGGCGAGTCGCTGGAATTGACTATGCATACGGCTGTAAGTGTCTCACACCGGATATGCCTCATAAGAGTGTTCATGAGGGAGAATTATTATCATTAAAATTGTTGACCTGCCAGGAATTCAGTCAGGATTTTTAAGAAAACCAAATTTTGAATCATCGACGTTTCGATAAGTATTGTTTCATCTTCAGTACTCTGAAGTTTAAGAACAAAAGCATGTATTTTAAAACGGAATTCTAAAATATTTCAATGTTTTGTTCTTACACTTCAGAGTCCTAAGGATGAAACGATACGTTTCGACACGTCGACGATTTGAAATTTGTTTTTTCTCAACATCCCGACCGAATTCCCCCAACTCAGTAATTCATTTCATTGTCATTATTCAATACATTGCGGCTTTTTATAGAAATCCCCTCAGAAACTTTTGTACGGTTATGGAGCACAAATCGTTTTGAATGGTATCATCGAAACTACTTTCTGAAATAAAAAACTCTGAGATTGTTAGATAGAGGGCGTGAAGGACACACCAATTAAAAACCATCTGAATTTTTGGGATTTCGTTAATATTTTTTTTTGCCATTTGCACTCGAAATATCAAGTATAAGTGCGGATCTGAATAATAATAATAATAATAATAAATGTTTATTTACAGAAATATAAAAATACAATGAGACATGGGCCTAAGTTAATGTTGTAAATAAACGAAAAATCACAGAAGCAAAAAATGCTTGTTTGTGATTTGATATATCAATCAATATTATAGTATAAATTAAACTTACGAAATATGATTCACTAAAATACAAAAATACAATAGTACATAGGCGAATTTAAAAATAATCGATATATAGAACCAAATAAAAAGTGGTTATGACTGCATACTAAACTGTATTTCAAACCTGAACGAAAATGAGTCAAGCATATCCCACGAAGAAAACTTGTTATGGGCATACTTAACCTACATCATTCAATTAGTAACATCATTCAATTAGAATGGTACCCTTATCTCGATAAATTTGTGAGAAGCGGAATATTTCTATTGTTATATTGTGGGGTTGCCTCATATAATTTTTTTTTAACAACATATCACTGTTCCGTGTATGAGTATATGGATGAAGATTTCCGATGATATTTCTCTTCTTTCTTCCAATTTTATGCATTGAAATTCTGTCAAAAATGTTACGTAAGAAATGTTGTACTGGTATTCGCAATATTTTTTGTAATACAAATATCTTTAAATTTTTTTCTTTTTGTACTTTGTCAACCTCAAGCTATAAAATGGAGACCATATAATTGCACAATATTCCAAAATGCTCCTTACGAATGAATTATATATAATTTGCAATGTTCTGTGATTGTTGAATTGGCAGTTATTTCTTATAACAAATCCTAACATTTCATATGCTTTTTTCACCACTCTATCTACAGTGTGTCCCACTTTGAGCAGCCACACCCTCATATTTCGTTGAGCATGAAATAATTCGAAATTTTCTTTGACTCAAGTTGTAGTACTCGGAAATACCTACCTTTATGTTTACGGAACCTTTGTATATCCATTTTCCACGGTTAACTACGACCAAATGAAAAGTGAAAAATTGGGAAAAACATACTAGGCATTTTTTTATCGCAAAAATAACACCAGATTCTATTTTAGAACACCTTAAAACCCCCAAATCTCAATGCTTGAATCATTTGAATATACAGGGTATCATCTGTAGCTGGTAGCATTATCAACTCTAATCCATAAATAATGCTTGGAAAATTTCCAAAATGTCTTCTCTTGTCACAGAATTCCCAAAAATATTTAATTAATACTTTGAAAAACAGCCAAATATCACTTTTCCAAGGCTAACTCTGATCAGAATGAATGATACCCTGTATATTCAAATGATTCAAGCATTGAGATTTGGGGGTTTGAAGATGTTCTGAAACAGAATCTGGTGTTATTTTTGCGATAAAAAAATGCCTAGTATGTTTTTCCCAATTTTTACTTTTTATTTGGTCGTAGTTAGCCGTGGAAAATAGGTATACAAAGGTTACGTAAACATAAAGGTAGGTATTTCCGAGTACTACAACTTGAGTCAGAGAAAATTTCGAATTATTTCATGCTCAACGAAATATGAGGGTGTGGCTGCTCAAAGTGGGACACACTGTATGTGAAGAGTAAATTTAAACTCTTTATCAAAAGTTATTCCTTAAGGTATGTTCATGCTCATACGAATTTCGGAAAATTTATGCGAATAAAATGGCGGCTGAAAAAATCGCAATGAAGTTGAAATATTTGAAATTTTTTGCGAATTCGTATTAAATCGCACGGGACCACAGAATGCGTAAAATGTGTTTGTGTTATTATTTTATTAACCTCAAATCCTCAAAATTAAATACACATGCAGGTGAACAATCATGTCATTTCATAATTCTTCAATTCTCATTTTATAAAAAAAACAATAGGAAAGTTCGTTGATGTGGTTGTTATTCGCATCATAGGATGGATTCTTCCGATGGGTTCATTGTACTCTACCAGTTGTATCGGCTTTGGAAAGAACGTGAAGCTTCCAGACGCAAGAAAATGAGTTGTAGTGTTTGAAGCATTTTTAAAAAGCCGAAAAATTCATGGCGATTATCACAGCCTCGTTCGAGAAATGAGACTGAAGGATCCCAATGAATATTTTGATGATTATCGTGTGACATGTTCTCAGTTTTATGAACTCTCATCAATAGTGAGAAATAAAGAAGTCATATGTCACAACAAAACCCATTCGTCCTGCAGAAAGGTCACCACTTTTAAATTCTATTCCTCGCTTTAGGATTCGGGAATCCTAAAGGAATACTTTTTATTACCAAAGAAAGAATAAACCGTTATTAACAAAACGAATAAAATCCAGAAAACATTAAATTCTAGGTACTAAGACTACATTTATCTCACAACTTTGGATCCGCTCAAAATGGGTTTGACTTGACTGGATCCGATACACTTAATCGATATATACAGTGTTCGGATTGGATTGAATCACTCAAGTCAATTCCATAAAATATAGGATTGGACCCAACCGATCGCCTTGAAGAGAAGTGAAATTACGAGATAAACGAGTTTGAAATTGACAAATGACAGGTAAAAGTAGCCAAATTCAGATTAGTGTTTATATTGACAAATGTCTTTCTCAAAATGGAGAGCAAAATAATAATTAAGAAAAGAAACGTATGGTCCAAAGAAGAGAGCAGTTTTTTCATTCAGCTGATTAAGGAAAAACATATTTTGGGACTCATGGATGGGAAAAGGATTAGGGTTCAAATGAAAACCACAGATCCACGGAACAACGATTCGTGATTTAATTCGCAGAACACAAGAAATTTAAGGTTACGAAATTCGACATTTTGCTGTGAAGTTAGCTTTTTTCAATCGGATTGAAGAATAGGATTCTTCAATCCACTTAAATGTTGCGATATAAACTGAAGGGTGATTTCACTCGACTCAATGCTATTGAATTTGAAGCGGATAGAGATCGTCCAGATAAACGTAGTCATTGACTTACCCGCAATGACAGTGACCATCAAATTTTGTCGCATGACTATGAACGTCAAATTTTGTTGGTAATTTCCTAATTTGCGATTCGCATAAATTTTCCGAAGTTCGTATAGCATGAACATACCTTTAATCCTTCACATTTTTTTTGACAGGACATAAAACAGTTTTAAACAGTTTTACTTTCAGAATCGGCAAAAAAAAAAATTTACCATCAGCCCTCGAATATCAACAAATGTTCAATAATTTTATAATTGCTCTCTCAAGCACGTTGTTTTTAGGCAACAGACTCCGGCATCGGTCTGTTTCCAAGCAACGTGGTTTCGACAACTATTATAAAATCATTTCTATTATCGATATTCTTGGCTTATTACTAATGAATACAATCGGTAAAGATCCCTAACTATTTACCTACTTCCAAGAATTGTTGATCACCCTTCTTCGAAATTAGAAAGCAAGCATCTGTTACGAACTATACGTAATTAGTGTCTTCCATTACCCCGAAACAGGTCATTATAGGCCAGTAGACATAGACAATCAATTCACATTAATACCAATAGTTTGCAAACTTCACTTATTGCATTGATGAAAACAAACTAAACTTTTGCGGAATACTGCTATGAACGGAATGTTGTTTGAATGGCAAAAATTGTTTTATTGCTGTATTTTTGAACTAACAATTATTGCAAAAGTTTGGCAAACTAGGAATACTGCCAGTGATCATGTTTTGAAACATGCATTCAGTTTGCAATATTGTAAATGTAACGGAACCTTTTTTTAAATTTTTTATAGTTTTGCATTGTAATTTGTAAAAAACTACAAAAGTTCTGAAAATTGGAAAAGTGAATGAAAAAAATTAAAAAGCTTTTGTTAAAATTCCGAGCATTATTATGAAAACATTATTGATAAAATATAGTTTCCGTTTGACGCAAGAGGTTGCAAATTAAAGCACCTCTCAAGAACAATACTTAGGTTATTTTTCAGAGTTTGCAGAACTTTTGGAATATTCTTCGAAAAATTTGGAAAAAAATTTTTCAATTTGTTTGAATGGTTGCAAATTTATCAGAAGATGTAAACTGATATTTGTCAACACGGAAGTTTGCGGAAGTTTTGCAATTTTTACCGTGCTGATAATGTGACAATTCATTGAATTATGGTCTTCAACATCTTAATATTGATTTGTAACAGTAAAAACTGCATTTTTGATAGAATTATTTTACAAATATTGACATAGGGCAATGAAAATACGTCAGAATTTAAAATTTTACATGCAAACTTTGCCATAAAGGCTACTTCAATGCATATTGTTGGGATACCTAAAAATATTAAATTTATAGGATTTGTTGTAAAAAAATTGTTAGAAAGTGTTAAATTTTATTATTAATAAAATTCTTTGTTGTTGGCTTTAATCTAAGTTATTCAGGAAATAATCCAGCCGTATACCACTCGACCTATAAACTTTAGTGGATTTTTGTATGACTTTGCTTTTTGGCAAATAGTTTCATGCCGAAGAATATTTATTGGTTATTGAATGAATTTTGGTATGATCTGTTTAAAAATTAGAATTGATTTCAGAACACACGATAATTCGTACTATAGCTTGAACAAATAATCACTAAAAGAATACACAATATTTCTGTAAGTATAGTCGCATAGTTATTTCTTGTATACAGGGTGAGTAAAAAGAAACGGTCCAAGTTTCTTAGAAAAATGCTATTTTTCAATGAATACCCTGTAATTCGAAAAATAATCGGTTTGAACTAATGCATCAGAAATTAATGAATATTATATAACCTGGCGATCGTTTGACCAACTTCCACTTGTCCAATGGACTTGAATTCGGCAGCTTTTAAATAATTTAGAATAAGTCCCAACCTTGAGAGGGATATTGCTTCTGATACATTTGAACTTTCTCTAGTTGCTTTGGAAACAGGGCTTTCAAATGAAAAACATTTCAATCACCATGTATATGAGGTATTGCTGGATTTGAATAGGTACCGCAGTCATCTAGTCCAAATATTCTTCAACAAGAAGAATTGTTAGAAAATGGCTCATTTCGGTCTCCGATGGAGTATCAATAAAATTCGTGCATTCAAATCAAATAGCCGACAAACGAGTCCGGAGACCTATGCTGATATTGATGACAATATCTCGGACTCCTCAAACCGTTCATAATATCAAAAATTTATGAAAATTATCTGATTCTTTTTCGAAATACAGGGTATTCATTAAAAAAACAGCGTATTTCTTGGCCCGTTTCTTTTTACCCACCCTGTATATATGAAATAACTATGCGAGGTTCTTAAGACTGTATAAAAAAGATAATGTCAGTTACCTTCGACCGGGTTTGGGAGAGTTCATTCAGGCTGAACTGTATCTATAATTCTCATCAGAAACACTGGATGATTTAAAATTTATCGAATTGAACTTTTCTTTGTTCTCTTTGTTCTCTCTGTTGTAGAGCACAGAACGAAAAAGTGTAATGAAAACGAGATCAAGGTGACATTGTACCACCATTGAGGCATGGTATTCCCAAAATGAATAGGCGTTTTTTTAATTGGTTGAAAATTCTGAGCAGGAAGCTTTACTTTTCATATTTGACACCTTGTACCTCTAAAACTAGTAGGCCCATTTTTTTGTTTCCATGGACCTTTTTGCCAAGGAAGTCAAAATCTACAATACACCAAAAATTCATGGAATTTAACCGAAAGACATTTTCCGTAAGGATATGGCGGAGTCCTTTCAGATTTTTCTGACAATTGGAAGTAAATGAAAATTGACTTTACCAATTCACATCATTATATTATTCTGAATTTCTTGTGTCGTCATCGGGCCATGATATGTGTGCCAAATTGAATTTCCGAAGGCTGTAGATATTAACACCAATACAAAGCGATATTCCAGAATTGCAAAATCATAAAATAAATCAAAACTTATAAGCATTCCTAATAGTTTATTCGAAAACAATTTGTCATAATTCCAAACCAAACGAACCGATACTAAAGACAGCATTGCTTTCAGCTTCGTCACTTGGCAGTTCTTTGTGAATATTGAATGTGCCCCATGCAGCCTCGCCTAGTAATAACCTTGCCAAGCCTTCAGATGTCTCAATAGCAATTTCTCAGCAAAACTGCACATACATCCACGTAACAAAAGGTCAAACTCATCTCAAAATGCTACACTGGTTTATAACAATTGAATAATCGAATGACATTTCAGCGAGATTCGATCTTCCAAGACTGTATCAAATCAGTCCAAAAACGTTTCGCGTCCTTGTACCTTCTAGAGAGAGGTTTTGTATCCATAATCAGAAATTCTAGTGAATTTACATTATCAATATCCGCATTTATTTCAAGCAAGGTTTTTATAGCTGAATACAGGATGGTTTACTGAAATTTTCCACTACTTATATTCTGAATAGTATTTATCAGAATTATTTCCAAATCAACAACACTGTGTTTCAAAATTTTATAGCCAGATTTTCAATGATTGTGGGTGTGTCTTGTGACGTTTTCCTTCCGCTTTCACTCTTTACGATCATCAATTGAGATTTGCAACTGCCTGTTTCATGATTTTTCATTCATGTCACTAGATGACAAAATTCTGTTCTTTAATCTTAACATTCATAAAAAAAATAAAAGTTTTCCAAACAACTCGATTAAAGCTTACATTGAACTACAATTAACTGATCAAGATTTATGATTACAGTCAGCAACCTAATAAACGAAATTTTAAAGAACAAAATATATTGATGAGAAATCAATTCTATCAATTCGAGTGAAAGTTTCGCGAATTATCAAATAGCATAGTCGCTTTGAAAACAACTAATATGTTTCCCCTTCTAACCACAATCAACTTATCAAGAACTATGATTACAGTCAGCAAGCTAATAAACGAAATTTTAAAGATCAAAATATATACTAAAGAGAAATCAATTTTAAAACTCGGGCTGCTAAAATTCGAATGGAAGGTTCGCGAATCATCAAATAGCATAGTCGCTTTGAAAACAACTAATATGTTTCCCCTTCTAACCTCAATTAACTGATCAAGAACTATGATTACAGTCAGCAAGCTGATAAACGAAATTTTAAAGAAGAAAATAAATACTAAAGAGAAATCAATTTTAAAATTCGGGCTACTACAATTCGAGTAAAAGGTTCGCGAATTATCAAATAGCATAGTCGCTTTCAAAACAACTGATATGTTTCCCCTCCTCCACACTCTTTTGTTATACATATTTCTATATAATGTTCCTAGTAGGGTAAAGGGAAAACAATAGTTAATCTCATTATTTATGACTCCACAGGCATATATTGTCCCATTTTTCAAGATAGCTTTACAATAAATTTCAGTGTTCCTCTTAATAATAGTATCTGGGGATTTTGGAAACTTTGAGAGTGCCGATTGAGTGAAAAACAACATTTTGGGGATCTTATTCCTCATATATTTCAAATATTCCAGAAGAGAATTTGTAAAGGAATTAATAGTTCAGATAGCGAGTGATTCAATTCAATAAACTTGAATTGTCCAACTCGATTTATCCAAAAGTAGGCAACTTCCAGAAGACAAAATAGTAAACGACAAAAATAGTGTGCGAAGTGTCAGAAAATCTCAAGCACAAGCATTGGGAAGTCTAAATAATTTTACAGTTTTTTTTGGAAAATAACAAAAGCTAATTCTTCATTCAATGAATACAATTGAAAAACTCGAAACAATTCAAATGTAGGTACATTCGTGGAGACTTCTTTGAAAATAACTCAAGAGAAAGAGCTCCTAAAGCTCAGCCATATCGCTCGTTGTTGAAGAAGACTGAACTTAATCCAGTTATATCGCTGAGAAAGAAGGAATTTGAATTGCAAATTCCTAGCAACAACTGAGATAAAACTCAGCCTAGCCTAAGCGTTTTAATTGAATACATATGTAGGCCATGACAAACTTGTAGTGCCAAATTATTATTCTGTCAAACTCAAATTATTTGTGATTCCTATTTTTGTTCCTAAACAATGTTGTCTCTTCAGGAAAAAATTTAAATTGTTTTAATACGTGACAAAAAGACACCAAACCGACAAGTTGCTAATATTTTCAAAGACACCAACGACATCCGGAAAGAAAGTACGATGAAGATGCTCAATTCAATGTTTATTTGAATGTTGTCGAAAATGGACATACCAATATCACACGAAAAAACCGGTTTCATTAGGAAAAGATATGAAAAATAAATTTCGGGCTCATCAACCCAAATTTGTATTACTTTGAAAGAACCTGGTTTCGAAATCTAATAGGGGGTTTCTTTTTGGTTACAATGGGAAAGAGAAGAATATTTTCGATTACCGCGTTTTGTGGATAGATAAAGCAACCTTCTTCAAACGGGATCTCTTTTAAATAGTTGGACCATATTTTTTGAGAAAAGAATTGACAGCTGAAGGTTATCGAATTTTTTTCTGCGGATGAGATCAGTGAGGTTCAAGATAATATGAACGAAAGTCATGTTGACAAATCGATAAGAGTATTATTGGCCACCTCGATCGCCTGATTTAGCGCCGTTGGACTTTTTCTCAAGGAGTTATTTAAATCGAAATGTTTATGAAAACGAGAGTGCTGTGTAAATATTGTTTTGAGCGCGAAGGACGAAAAGTAGAGCAATGAATTGTTAAAAATTACGAATTTTGTGATATTTAGTCAGGCGCCAAATTTCTTCACTTTCAGCCTTATTGCTACTAGAAGTTGAAAATAACTACAACTTTTGAGTTTTTCAGTAGCTCTTGTTATTTTTTCAAAAAACCGTAACACTATTTTAGATTGTAAATTTCTTTACAAATGAGGTTCCAAATGATAAATAATAACATAAAAACTTAGCAGCATGGCATGTTGTTCATAAAGAAGTGAATCCGAACCGATCATGTCACGACATGGTGTTCCCCAAGGAACAGTCCTTGGTCCTGAATTATACCTTCTCTATATCACTGAGTTGTTGAATATGGAGAAGGGTGCAGATATCATCTCAAATGCTGACGATACAAGTTAAATATTCATTGGAACAAATTGGCAAGATACTGCGAAAAGAGCAGAAGCAAGCTCATACAAAGCCAAACGTTGGATGGACTGTAACTTCCTGAGCTTAGACAAGATTAAAACTGAATACACAACATTCACCAACTGTTCAAAAACACAAACCAATCGGAAATCAATAAAATTTCACGAAAGGTGTGATCAAACCAACTGTGGCTTCAAAACACTACAGAAATGAAACATCTGGGAGTTATTATCAACGAAACGCTCAGAAAGGATAATCATTCAGAATATTTAAATAGCAAACTGAGAAAACTGGTAATTGCATTTTATGAAATTCTTTCAGAAAAAATGTTGAAATTATCCTATAAATCCTCAGTAGAATCTGTCATATTCTATGGAGAGCTGGATATAATAATCTAATAAATTGTTTGGAAGTCACATAGAAATGGACTTTGAAAGTAATACTAAAAAAAAGGCGATGATTCTCCACTGACCAACTCTTCATAGAAAGTAAAATTTATATATTTCAATATTGTGAAATTCATGTACAAACATAGAATGCAACATGAAGAAATTTCCCACGGTCAAAGTACAAGACAAAAAGGATTCAAAAATTCAAATATGTCAATAGAATTCGATGGCCCTGCCCTAAAATATACAAATTCATCCTAGAGTCCATCAAGAACATTTATAGTTGCAAATTCTCCTGCAGAAAGCTAGTATCCTTCATTTTCCTGAATTCTAGAACTCTTGAAGTAGTTCTACAATAAATATCAGATATATAATTCCTAACTATTTTCTTAGTTTCTCATAATTCTGGCTTATTTTCTGTATAGTGTTTTTTATATTATTCAATATCTTACTTATATTATCTACCAAATGTAAAATTATATTATATTAGGTACTATTGTAATGAAAATATTATCAACTCAATAAACTCAACAAACTGTTTTCAAATGAACGTAATATTATTTATCAAAAATAGCAAAAAAATCATTTTTGTCCTAGATTGAATAACATCTGGTATATATATATATATATATATATATATATATATATATATATATATATATATATATATATAACAACTGTATCGAAATTCGGCCAAAAATTGTCATTCATGATTTTTTCTTTGAAACAATGTTTGATAGGAAACGAGAACGGAAAACGGGAAGTCTACTATTAAAAAAATTACCATATGTTGCTAATTGTAATGGTGTCATAGGGTCCTCCCACGCACTGAGTCTATAACTTCCAGATTTTTTTTTACCATAATCCGAATATAAGAAATGAAAAATATTGTTCGCTTATTGTTTAGACATATTGTTGAGAAAATAGTTTTTTTGATTCGCAGATGAAAATTATTGTGTAAAATTTCAAATAAACAATTGAATTAATGACATCGCTCTATGGGGAAACATTTCAAGAAAAAATATTGACGCAAACGAAAGTATAGGTTTGTCATAAATCACTTGATAGATTTCTAAACAATTTCGAATGATTATGCAAATTAATTTACAATTGAGAAATTTATCCTTCAATGACTGTCTATTATTTTAAATAATTCTGTGGTTATTGCGTATCCATTTGGAGATCATACAATAATTTCGATTATACGTAAAGAATATTTTTATAAAAACAATCTATATGCTTTGCTTGAGTGAGCAAACTCTTTGAAAAATATCGAAGATTGAATGAGGTCATTGGTGAAAATTTCGATTTTGATACGTGGCTCACTATACACTTGGATGACGAACCGATTTTTTTTGTCCTTGTCCTTCATACAACTTCATTTTGAAAATTCAGTACGTTGTATAATGAAAATTGTCATACTAGTAATAAACGAAACATAATCGAAACTTTTGAATTGTTCATGACATCTGTACAAATCGAAGAGTAAAAAATGCTACAATTGATGAAAAAAATTCTCGCAAAATGTACCATAAGGAACTTCGATATCCACGATATCCAGCTACCGGGCCTTATGGTACGTGATCAACTGACCAATATGTTACGCAGCCCTAAGAAATATACGATAATAATAATAAACAAAAATAACTTACCCGCGCCCAAAAGTAAAAAACCGAACAACCACAACCTCTTGTCAGCCATGCTAAAATCTCGAAATCCAATCAAGAAGTGATAGTGAACTTTCGTTTTACTTATAAATGTATTTTTCAGTACAGCGCCTGCTCAGCCGGTGTTTCACTTCGTATCTTAAGACACTTTCACCTCCGTATGAATCCTTGCAAGAGACTGGTAGAGTTGACGATAGGTGCCTCTACTAAATACCCTTCGTTAATTTAACAGCTTCAATGTCAAATGGAATCTTGTAGAATCTCTTCGAAGAACTGTGTCGCCCGTCCACTAAGAAGAATCGAAATTGTCGGCGTATGTTGAGTTGATCTTTGGAAATTGAAAGTCTTCGGATCGTGCATTTTCATAGCTCAGTTCTGATACGTGTTCAGTACCGACTGTCATCTTCCAAGATACTGATTAGTATACCTTCAAAGAGATACTTGTGTAAGAAATAATTTACGAGCCACAAAAAAAATAGTATTGAATCAAACAAAATATATACCAGTCAAACTCATTTCCCAGTAAAGTCATATAATGGTTTTGATCAGATGTCTCCTGCATTATGTTGAATGAACTTAACAGATATGTACTTCAAAAGTCGATCATACTCATGACTTTTGGATATATCAAAATTAACTCATTTCACACCAAACGTTCGCCTTAACATATTTCATTTATGCTGAATTTTTCATCAAATTAAACGATTAAAACTGCATGATCATGATAATTGAATGATGATAACTTTGAAGATTGCATATACACATATTTTTTATATACTTTTTCATGATATTGTCTCTCGAATAATTTGCAAACATCAAGATCAATACGAAAATTTCACATTTTTAAAATATTATCTTGAGTACATCTTCGTCAATAAAATCAATATTATGACCAAACAACTATACGTAATTTTGCATATTTTGCCAGACTCAAGTTGTATGCCCCATAAAATATATAAAATTATTGATCAAAATAATCAGTGAAAATTATTTTTTCATCAATAGGTCTCCTGAATGATGATAATTTCGATAATCGTCCCTCCAAAGTTTTTCTGGCATCAGACAAAATATGAATATTTTACATATTTCTTAACATCGCAATGAAAGTGTTATATTCAATTCGATCCATTTTACGACCAAATAACTATGTATTCTTGTATAATTTACCTGACGTAAGTTGAATATCTAAAGAAAAATGTTCATTTATTGATCAGAATAATCGATAAAACCTGTTCCATAGTGGATATATGTCCTGGGTGATGATAATTTTGGAAATCGAATGTTTTATTTGTACGATGCAAATGTATGGAATAAATTCATTATTTCTGAATATAAACATATTGTGGAAAATTCCTCGAACACGTCGATTTTCTTTTCCGATTGGCCAATTTTTGAACCCTACCCAAATATATAGAGTTATCCGCATTCGAGTAAAAATTACTTTTCGTGCAATCGCACGCGAAGTCAGTATTTCGCGTTCTCAGCACAGTCCGCGAAATTTAATTTCGCGGCCGTTACCCATAGCAACGGCCGCGTCACTTTCAAAAATGTTTTCAGACATCGTCTTAACATTCTGTTTGTCACACTAATCTTTAAACTCGCCGTAACATTTTTCGTACTGCCGTTTAGATTTTTCGGGTATTAAAACGGAAAGCGCCGAATTTACAACGCTTTTGAGTTCAGTAGGAGTGGAAGGTACTGAAATATCGCTATCAGTATCAGACATTTTGCGTTTTGACAAGAACTGTCAAAATATTTTGTATATATTGAAACATATCATTTCCATAGCACACGGTGATATTGTTAAATAAATTGAACTGCTGTTGATTTTAGAGCAATAATATATTTATTTATTTATTTATTTAATAATTTAAACGATTGCACGAAAAATAGTGTGTATGCCATGGCCGCGAAACTTTTTAACGACCTCAAGATTATCTTGCCTCGGCCGCAAGCGGCCTCGGCGATAACTGTTCTTTCGGTACGTTAAAAAGGTATTTCGCGGCCTTACATACAAATAACTATTTGTGATATTTTTAAATAAGACACCCATTGTATTTTTCCATATTTGGTTAGGGATCGTCAGTACAAATCCAGTGATACCAGGTTTGATGGGATTTTGTCGAACGGCTACGGAGATATGAGAAAAAAACTTCTCCATATGCCCAATTAGTGCGACAGAGACTTTTGAACTTCCGAGTCGTGTGAAGTATCAGTCATACTCATAGGACATACGAGGAAGTTTTTTGCCCATATCTCCGCAGCCGTTTGACAAAATCCCATCAAACCTGGTATCAATGGATTTGTAATGACGATCCCTAACCAAATATGTAAAAATACACTGGGTGTACCATTTAAAAATATCACTTAAATCATTTTTACTCGAATGCGGATAACCCTATTTCCCTATTGACCCTATGGCCAATCGGAATAGAAAATCCACTTGTTCGAGGAATTTTCCAAAATATGTTTATATTCAGAATTAATGAATTTATTCCATACATTTGCATCGTACTGTATATGTTTCCAAACTTTGTCTCTCCAAAGCTTTCCTGGTATCAGATAAAATATGAATATTTTTCGTTTCCATAATGTAATAATGAAAATGATTGATTCAGATTGATAAATTTTATATTTAAATAAGCATGTATTCTTGAATTATTTTCCTAACGCAAGTTGAATACCTGAAACACGATGTTTACTTATCAATCAAAATAATCAATAAAAACTGTTTTATCATGAATATATCTCCTGGGTGATGATAATTTTGGAAATCGAATTTGAACTTATTATTTATACAGTGAGCACCTAAAGGTTGGAACAAATTCGTTAAAATCTTGATATGGACATTGGGAAAAAAGCTCAGACACGTCTATTTTCTTGTTCAGTTAAAATTTTTTGCTTACTTATAATTTCGATGACGTCATCACTGTTCAAATTATGACGTTATTACAATTTTTTTTAAATGGCATTACCTTATTTCGATAATACTTTCAAAAACAACGCATCTTTCTGTGTATGGATACCATATTTTTTCTTATCTTACGTAACTGCATGTTCGAGAAATAACATTTACATGCCAAGAGAGGAAAATCATGCTTTTCCTCCCGCGGATAGTTTGATGTCCGACACGAAGCGGAGGGCATTAATATCCGCGGGAGGAAAAGCATTTTCCTCCTGAGGTATGTATATAGTTTTTTCTACTACCTTTAAGGTCGTCATTTTTATAACGTCCTACAAATTATAATGGATGCATACTTATAAGAACAACTGCAGAAAGTTGTGGAACTATATAATGCAAGGCAAAGGCAAAGGCAAAGATGTATATTAAATTAAATTTACAATAAAAAGTGTATAACACATCACAACAGAGAAATAAATAAAAAGTTTAAAAACACACAGTAAAACTATCACTTTGCCACAGGGGGGAAAGGAGGGAATAATACTGGGTTTTTGGAGTGGGGTATTGCCTGCCCTGCTGAGGCCTTCAGCGGGCGGGAGACACCGTGCTCATTCCTGCGTTGCAGGCCTACGATGTTTTGTAGGTTTTCCTCTGCCGTAAGTGTTAAGTCTATGGTCAGTGGAGCTTCCCCGTCTCCTCCAAGTTATACGGGGGGTTTTGTTTGGTTATGTGTTAAGCATCAGACTATTGAATTTCATTATCGAGGGGGATTTTCAGTGGGTGGCTTCCCGGAAAAAAGTAGAAAAAACCGGGTTGAACTATATAATGCGGCAAATGACAAAATATTAAGTAAGCGTTGCGTCGTCGTCATCGTTTGACAACGATTTGTTGCTGTGGCGTTGTTTGGTAATACAAACATAACAGTTGTCATAAGCTGTCACGTTGTTTACCCTTTTAAGTTGCTTCTAAGTTTTTAAAATGAGTTCTAGCGAAGACGACCTGCCAAAAGATCTCGCTGAAGAGGCAAAATTGATTTCAATGCATCTTCTTCCTGATAAATCGAGAGGAAAAGTACTATTTTCCTCCCGGCGGGAGGAAAAGTACCATTTTCCTCCCTTCTTTAGGGGTCGAAAATAAAGTTTTCTAGTGAGGTAGTAGAAAAAATATATTTCATTATTCCTAATAATATAATATTAAGTCTGTTTATCGTAAACTTTTGACTTGAAGTATCCCAAAAAAATCTAGTGGGGTTATATCAGGAGATCTAGCTGACCACTCGTCTGCGATCGAAATCATCTTCATCAAGTTCAAGAATTACTTTCACTTTATATGGATGCCACTTATTCTTTTTTAGTCATTTCAAAATAGACGATTGAAACATCGGTTGCTTCAATGCAACTTGACACAGACTGTAAATATGTTTTTGAAATTCAACTTAACGATAATAGTAAGCTATCAAATAATTGTGTTATAAATAAGTTATCGACATCATGCGAAAAGCGAAAAGAAACGCAAAGAGATTTTAATGATGTTAGGTTATGGAGATAAGACTTGTACGCAAGCTGAGGTTTGTGGCTTATTTAACAATTAATATCCCGATAGACCTATTACATGGTCGACAGCGAGCAAAGACGAATCAAAATTTAGAAATTTTGACAATGTTGGTGATAATTATACGACAGGTCGTCCAGGCGTTACGGAAGATCAACAATTGGATGTATTACTACCATTTCAAGAAAATTCTCATATTTATGATTCATGAACTTAATAAAGATGATTTCGATCGTGTCGAGGATTTTTAGAGTATATGAAATTATCCGGAAAAGTTGTGAGGAATCTTATAAGGATTCCAAAAATTAAGTAATATACCGGGTGTTCTACAAAGTATCTACTACTTTCTGGTACAAGTGGCAACACTGTATTGACGAAAATATTTTAGACGAGTAGAGCATGTTTGATTATCCATGCTCACAAATTTTTGAAATGAGCTATCTTTCTGTTCTCCAGAAACGTCTAATAGGCCATCGAATGTGGAATACCCTGTATATGGGAAACTACCGGGAGTGTTTCTTTGAAAATTTGCACACGGGGGTTTTCCGAGGAGATAAAATATCGTCAGTTGTTTACGACTTCCAGTTATACCGGGAGTGGATACCAACTTTTTTTTTTAAATGGAACTCTTTGTTCTTTATTGCATTTTTAGAATCTACTATAACTATAACATTTTTCTAAATATCATATGTCTAAAGGGCTCTAGATTTCAGTAAGTTTTTTTTTGACATTTTGACAAATGCATCTGTTTTATTATAGTTTTTATTAACTCAAAATTACAAAATGTATGTCACTTTCAAAGTCTACCTGACAAATTACAAATTATCAGATTATCTCTGTCCAGAATACAGGGAGGAGCATAACCAAATATGAAACATATACAACATCTTTCCCTTTTACCAACAAAATAATTGAACAATCAAAACATAACAAAATCATTAAATTTGCTAGGAATAACCCTCCTTCGTTTCCCTTCCAGACTCACATTATCTTCCATGCACTCATTATCACCTACAATCACATCTCCTTCATCACTTACTTGCTCTCCATCAACTTGTTCTTTTTCTTCATCCATATAATTATCATTCCTGACATTCACATAAGAATCATTCAAGTTCTGATTGATACTGCACGAAGATTCTTCATCATCACTACAACTATAGAGGTTTGAAAAATCATAGCTTTGTTTATTTCTCAAATGAAAACTATTCCTTCTAACAATATTTCCATTATCTTTTTTAACCCAATAAGATCTTGGAGTGTCAGCAACTTTCACTATTTTGGCAGGTATCCACACACCATTTTCCCTTAAAACTACATCGTGGTCAACTTCATATTTTTCATCTTTCCTCTTTGCTTGTTTTTCAAAATATTTTTTATTATTCTTTCGTATATTTGTTAAACAAGATTTTTCAAATTCATAATTTACTAAGGTCGGTTTAAGAAGTGAATCACATATCGGCAGTGGTGTTCTCAATCTTCTGTTAAAAAGTAACTGTGCTGGAGATTTATTCAATCCTGATACCGGTGTATTACGATATTCAAGCAAAGCTAAAGGAACGTCAACACATTTTCGTAAAATTGTTTTCATTGTTTGAACAGCTCTTTCAGCCAGTCCATTAGAACCTTGATATAGGGGACTCGATGTTATAAATTGAAATGTCCACTGACTTGCAAACATTTTGCATTCAAACGAATCAAAAGGCATATTATCAGCAATTACCGTTAAAGGAACCCCATGAATTGCAAATATATTTTTCAACGCCTCTATAACCGAAGTGGACGTTTTATTTTTTAATTTTGATAACTCAATCCACTTTGTCAAATAATCAACAACTACCAAATATGATTCTCCACTATATTCCAGTATATCAGTACCTACTTTGTTGAACGGTAAATCAGGTATGTCATGCAATATCATTTCATGTCTACGATTGGAATTTTTAAATTTATCACATGTACTACACATTTCTACAAATCTTTGAATATCCTGATCCATTTTCGGCCAGTACAGAATTTCTTTAGCCCTTTGCTGAGTTTTTGTGATACCGAAGTGATTTGCATGAAGTTGTTTAATCATATCATACTTCATGGTAGATGGAACAATTATTCTGTCATTAAAAAACAAAATACCGTTTGAAAAATGAATATCCGAACGAATATCCCAAAATGATTTTAAACAGTCTGAAGAGAGTTTCCTTATATCCCTGGGCCAACCTTTTGTGCACATTATTATAACTTTTTGTAGAATGGAGTCTTTTGATGTTTCCGTTTTGTATTCATTTTTTCTAGAGTCAGTTACATTAATATTACGTTCTAAAGTATGCACAATTTCTGTAAGATCTGTGTCATCATCAATTTCATCTTGTAAAAAATTACGCGACAACTAATCTGCGATATGAAGATATTTACCTGGTTTATACTTGAATTGAATGTCATATTTCAATAGTTTTATTTTCATTCTTTGTAATCTCGGTGCATAAACCTGTGACATTCCTTTTTGCATAATACCCAGAAGCGGTTTATGATCTGAATCTACTTGAAAACTTCTTCCGTATATATAATAATGAAACTTTTGACAAGAAAATAAAATCGCTAAATATTCTTTTTCTATCTGAGCATAATTTTTTTCCGCTTCAGTAAGAGATCTGGATGCATACGCAATAGGCTTGTTGTCTTGTAACAAACAGCAACCAATTCCATCTTTGGAGGAATCAGTTTGTATGATGGTTTGTTTTGTTTCATCAAAATTAGCTAAAACGGGTGGAGAACTAATGATATTTTTTATTTTATTCAGAGATATGGTATGACATTCAGTCCAAAGCCACAAGGTATTCGATTTCAAAAGTTCTCGCAATGGCCCAGTAAGGTCCGATAGGTTGGGAATGAAACTTTTGAGGTAGTTCACCATACCTAATAAACTTTGTAATTGTTTTTTATTTTCTGGTATTTTCAAATTTTGTATCGCCTTAATTTTCTCATCATCAGGACGCATGCCATTTTTATCAAATAAATGTCCCAAATACCGGACTTGTGTTTGTCTGTATTGGCTTTTGTTTTTATTAAATTTCACATTGAACTTTCTGGCTCTTTCTACAACTGTTTCCAGGATTTCATCATGTTCTTCAGGAGATGAACCCGCAATCAACAAATCATCAAAATAGACTATTACACCTGGTATATCACCAAATATTTTTGAATTATACTTCTGAAAAATTTCAGGGGCACAATTCAAAACAAAAGGAAGCCTGTTAAATTTATAGACACCAAAAGGTGTACCAAAGGCACATAATTTGCTCGATTCATCACCTAAGGGAATGTGATAAAAACCTTCTCTGAAATCCAAAACAGAGAAACAGCATTTGTTTGTTAAATGTACGCTAATCTCTTGCAACGTTGGTATCAAACAATACTCTCTCTCTAAAGATTGATTAGAATATTTTGGATCTAAACATATTCTCAAGGACTTATCTTTTTTTTCTATAATCACTAAGTTACTGAGCCACTCTGTAGGACCATCGAATTTCGAAATTATTTTCCTGTTTTCCAAATCATTCAATGAATTGCTTAGTCTTTCTTTTAATGCTAATGGTACTCTACGGGGTGGTTTAGCAACTGGTATCGCATTCACTTTTAGTTTCAATTCATACTCCATACTATATTTTCCAACTCCTGAAAATATATCTTTGTTGATTTCAATGAAATTTTCTTTTGTTGCCACTTTTTCACAAATTTCATTGATTTTGTTTATAATATGCAATTTGATATATGTATTCAGACCCAAAATCGGCATAATATCTTTATCTACAATAATGAAATTTTCCACGTAAGTTTCATTTTTGAATTCACAATGCATGCTCACAAGACCAAGCGGTTTGACTTTGAATCCACCAAAAGATTCAAGGATAATATTTGTTTGTTTCATATTCAGTATGCCACCTACCTTTTCATTCACTTTAGAAAAATGCATATATGACAAAACATTAACTTGAGAGCCAGTATCAATCTTGTAATATAAATATGAGCCCTCAACTCTTATCAGTTCTTTCCATTCATTCTTCATCTGAACTTCATTTATTTCTATACTTGTAATCAGCACATCTTCATCTGAATTAATTTCATCTTCATTCATGCCACGGATTTCTTTCACCATTTTATTTCTGCAGAACCTCTCAAAATGATTGAATAAATGACACTTCCCACATTTTTTCCCGTAAGCAGGACAAGATCGCGGCTGATGAAATCTGCCACAATTTCTGCACATGAAACCATCTCTCGAGTGGTAATCTGCCTTCTGGTTGGAAACTGGTTGGTATCCTTCTCCTTTCTGCACTTTATAGTATTTGTATGCTTCAGCTGGTTGATTGATTCCTCTTGACGTTCCTCCTCTCTCAAAGTATCTGTTTTTCTTTCTGATTTCATCAATTCTTTTTTCATTTTCCTGAATTTCTTTAACGTGAATCTTTGAAACTTCAGCTGCTCGGCAAATTTCAATAGACTTTTCCAGAGTTATATCTCCCTTTCCAAGTAATTTCTGTTGCAATTCATTGTCACTGATACCTAAGACTATTCTATCACGAATCATATAGTCAGTTTGATCTTGGAAATTACAGTTCAGTGATAATTTTTTCAGATCAGTGAGGAAATGATCAAACTGCTCACCTTTTTTCTTAACTCTATTATAAAAGAGGAATCTTTCATAAAGAACATTTTTCTTAGGAGATACATAATCTTCTATAGCTTTGATCACCGTCTCGTAGACTTCTTTTTCTTCCTTTGTTAACTTAAGTGTATTAAACAGCTCTAAACCTTCTTCACCAATTATATTCAGTAAAATGGCGACTTTCGTTTTATTTGGTTGTGTATCTTTACCAGACGCCAGCAAGTAGATTTCAAAGCTCTGTTTGAACCTTTTGAAATTTTCGGCTACATTTCCGCTGAAAGATAGTTTTTCCGGAAGTCGGTACTCCATTTTATCTCTTCTTTCAATAGCAGGTTTTCTTTACGACTGCGCCATGTTTTATTATTCGCGGTCACCATTGGCACCAGGTGACACACCAAAACTCCGGGAAAACAAAGCAAATGTCATTTATCTATGAGTTGACAGTTGTTGACGTGAATTCTATTATTGAATTTTTACTTCTAACTTTCAACTTTCGAGTGCTTCTTTAGAAATGTCTGTGGTAAAGATTTATTTGACTGATATTTCAGTATTCAAGTGAAAGGGGAGGCAGTAACCATGTTTTATTTTGTGAGGTAGAGAATGTTGATGAGCAACGAGTTTTTGGACTTGTCTACAAAATTCATTTCGTTTTCTTGATGAACTAGTTTCTGGAATTTTCCGATATGGAATGACCCCTTTTGATCAATCGTTTTGATGTTTTGCCTCTTGTGCCTAGAAGATAACTAGATTTACGCCAATTGTGGAGACCTGCTACAACACTATGTCTCAATGAAGACAATGAACCGGACAGTATAAGTGAGTCGAGCTAAGAGAGCGGAACTCTTGAATATACGGAAAGTTTTATAGTTTACTATTTGTTACTAATGTACTATTGTAAATTATAAATAATCTAAAGTTTGTTGTGTTAAACATAAACTAGTATCTTTTTCAATATTATTGTGGAGTAACACACCAATTACAAACAAAAATTCTCTAACTAGTTGTGAAAAATTCCAAAATTAAGTGTTCACATATATTTACCAATTGGCTTTCCGATTTTCAGTCTAATTCCCCATGTTTTTACTAATTTCTGGTTTCTGGGAAAAGAGTGCATGGACACATTTGCAGATGAATAACTCTTGCACTGCGGCATGGAGTAACATTTTTTTGACTAACCAGTCATATCAAAGCTATGTTTTTTGCATTGAATCAGAAAAATCAAACCAAATATAGAACAACAAAGAAATAATCAACAATTCATTAACACTAGATCTTATGGCAGAATGTTCGTTTTCCCGGAGTTTTACGTACAAATTTCAAAATGTAGATGTCGCCCACTCCGTGGTGATCGCCAATAGTTTTTATTAACTCAAAATTACAAAATGTATGTCACTTTCAAAGTCTACCTGACAAATTACAAATTATCGGATTATCTCTGTCCAGAATACAGGGAGGAGCATAACCAAATATGAAACATATACAACAGCATCCCATCACAAAAAAAAATATTTTTTGGAAACAAAGAGTCAGGTCAAAAATTGCCAGAGTTTTCCTGAATAAGACCTGAAGCTTCCTAAATCATGTATTTCAAATTGCAACCCCATTTCTTCTCAACTTCAGTGGATTCTACAATAAAATGTTGGGGGAGTTTATGCTTACCCCTATATCTAAATTAAACTTGGAAAAACTAAAATTTCCGTGTCTTATTAGAGATATCTGAATTATTGTCAGTGGTCTTTTTTCGAAGTATTAACAAGAAACAAATGCTGAAGTGTCAACAAACAGTATTTGCTAATAATTTGCGTTCAAGTGAAGTGAAATTTTTGTGAAATGTCCCGTTTAGAATTCAAAAATGAACTATATTCTTTAATTTGTTAATAATTTATGGAGAATTTGACATGGTTATTGAGAGAGTCTGTGAAAACTTTCCTCCGCAATTGTTAAAATATCTGGATAGACCATGGCAACAAGGCGCAGATAATAATAATAATAATACCAACATAATGGTCGCGGATCATCCACAATAGGGAAAATATGCATAATTTTTTTTATTTGTTTAATCAATTTTTTACTTCGTTACAACACAGTAAAAAATATAAATACGGTTGAAAGTCTTGGAATAAATTTTTAAATTAGTATATAAAATACCGATTGAATTTGACCTCCATTTTCGCGCGCTGTGGATGACGTCACATGGCGCTATCAGTGTGGTTCTTCTTCAGTGTCGTTCGTTTTGACGTACTTTGATTGCTCTACCTGCTTGAAGTTAATATTTTATAAAAGAGTAAGACAAATGCAGTACAAGTGTTAGAGAGAGATGAATATATGTGAAAGTGATCTCGATCAACCAGAGCAGTCTTCAATGAACAAGCCTTTATGGCCATTGCCACTATTGACAGTTATTAATTAGGTTAGGGATTTGCAGTTTTAATCGCTATTACGATTATGGAAAATGCTAAAAAACCATTTTATAGGTATTGTCTAGTACCGGAATGCCAAAACACAATTATAAGTGCACCAAGTAAAGTATTTTTTTCTGTTCCAAGAGATGCGAAAATAAATAAACAATGGTGTAAGGTTATGAGAAGAGGCAAAGTATCTCCAATATCACATTTACATTGTTGTGAAGATCATTTCAATGTGAGTACATTGTATTTCGAACATTTCGAACATTTCGAACATGAAGTGAATTGATCAGAAGTAAGTTTTGTATGCATAAATGTTTTGTATATACCTGCCTCACCTAAATTACAAAAGGAAAACTATCATTTGATAAACTATTACTTCTTATCAGTTCAGGTATTGTCGGATGTGCTTTAACAAAACCGCTTTCAGTCATTTCTCTTGATAATTTACAATTGTCACTAGATCAAAATCGAACTATGTAATGGAAAACATTACAAATATATAAATAAAAACAAATTTTCTATGAAAGACGACTAGCACAGTATGAATATCAATACAGATAAATTTCATAATGTGCCATGTGACGTCATTCTTCGTTTCGACCAATGGTGATGCGTTTCGAAAATTTGAATTCCGCGCGCTTATTATGCACTTTTTGATTAAAGTTTTAAGGAGTTAAATACAAAATAAATGATAAACTAATGGTTTAGGTGTAATTTCAAGACAATAAAGTATATGAGGTAAAAAAATTAAGTAAATTTAAATCACTTGCATATTCCCTATTGTGCAAAAATTACACATCAGACAGAAACCAGCTTATGCACAGTTGAACTACATGTTATTATCTATCAGTTTCCGCAATATTCTTTGTCCAGAGTTTCAGATTTATAAATGTTATTCATTTTTTTCGAAGTTTTCCCGGATTTTCTCAGTGGAAAATCCGGTAGTATGGAATTCCATTTCGTAGGTTTTATAAAGCTCTACAAAAGTTCCATTGACTGTAAAACGATTCCTTGAATAATCTTTCAGATATTTTCAAAAAACCAAAAAAGTTGTAATTTTTTTCACTAATGTTTGTTTGAAAAGTTCCACAAAGCGATTTTGCTGGGGAGAAAACTGTGGTTATCAAAATATCAAAATTAACCCATTTCACGTCAAACGTCAATTATGTTGAATTTTTGATAAAAATTAAAAGATAAAAACTGCATGTTCATGAATATATCCATTGAATGGTGATAACTTTGATGATTGCATATAAACACATTTTTTATATACTTTTTCAAATATTTTATCTCCAATAATTTGCAGACATCAAGATAAATATGCAAATTTCACAGTTTTAATATCTTCTTGAGTACATCTTCGTCAATATAATCAATATTATGACCAAATAACTGCGCGTTTTTGCATATTTTGCCAGACGTAAGTTATGTGCCACAAAAATTATATAAAATTATTGTTCACAATAAGCAATGAAAATTATTTTATCATCAATCCTGAATGATGACAATTTTGATAATCGAATATAAACATATTGTTTATATGTGTTTCCAAGTATCGTATCTCCAAAGTCTTCCTGGCATCAGGCAAAATATGAGTAATTTACGTATTTCTTATCATATTAATGAAAACGTAATAATCAATTCGATCCATTTTACATGATATGTTCTTTGTACATTGTGCACAAAACGTCATTTTGATGATAAAAATATGATCAATGGAGTGTGACGTTGTTATAACGCTGAAAGTTAGGACTTATCGCCTCAGAAACGACCGTAAAATTGGGAACATGAGTTTTGAATCAGTTACTTGACTTCTATTCTGATATGTTCTCTGGACATTGTGCGTAATACGTCATTTTGCTGATGAAAATATGATCAATGAAATATAACGTAGATACGATGCTGAAAGTTGGGACTCATAGCCTCAGAAAAGACCATAATATTGGAAACATAAGTTTTGAATTAGTTACTTGACATTTATCATGATATGCTCCTTGAACATTGAGCAAAATAGGTCATTTTGATAATGAAAAAATGATCATCGAAGTATGTGATACATCGCTGAGAATTGGGACTTACCGCCTCAGAAAATATACGTATAATGGATATGTAATGATGTTTACCGGGTAACCTTCGTTAATTTGACAGCTTCAATGTCAACTGGAAACTTGAAGAACCTCTTCGAAGAACTGTGTTGCACGTCCACTAAGAAGAATTGAAATTTCGGCGTACACTGATAAAAAGGATTTTTTTCATCAACGCATAATTGCGTTGATTCAAAGAGATTGTATTCTTGAATAGGTCCAACCAAATATTAGTTTGATTTTTTGACGGATTCCTCTTGGCCACTTACAAGGAAAATATTTTGAAACAAGTGAACACTTGTTTCATAAGTTGATTGAGGCAAGACTAATTTAGCTTCAATAATGGGCATGGTTTTTGTTGAATCATGAGAGAAGGTTGAGACAAGAATATTGCAATTTCAATAATGAATACTATTCTTCTATCAACTTGAAGGTTGAGTTCCAATCTGCACTTTGCACTTGGTTATTAAATATAGAATGGAAGCCATTTTCATTTTGGCAACATTGAATAAATTAAACAAAGCATAGATTCACAACTACGAACAATTTATGTAAAAATGGTTTTACATGAGAATAGTTTAAAGTTTAATAACTGTTTTCTCAATAAAACTAATTTCCACTAAGCACAAAACTAACATTCATATATGTACGCATAGCCTGATAACCTCCAACCCAAATGATCATCTGGATGAAATGGTCGAACTGGTCGCGGTCAGGGTTGCAAACTTTATGACAATAAAAATCGCATCACTTATGAAAATAATCGCCGAAATCGCCGAATGACTGGTAGCGAGCGAAGCGTGCCAAAAGCCGGCGATTTTTTTTCTGAATCGGCGATTTTTTTCGGTGATAAAAGACCTCGTTGCAGGCCCAACAGGATGCTACATGTCAACCTATGTCAACCCAGTAAACCGTCAACGTTACATTTAGGCGGGAATTTCAAAATCTATGAGGGTATAATTATAATTAGGAAGGCAGAGGGAAGCACAAATTAATTAAAAACAATTTTATTGCACGGAAACAAATAAAATAACTGAACATAAAACAACAAACAAACAAAAACTCTAATAATAAAATAAAAACTGAAGTCAAAAGTCCTAAAATTGCACTTCTGGAAATATAACAAATAACTCCTCCATATCATCTTTTTTCTTAAAATTATACATAGAAGTTGTGAATTTCAGGAACATTTCTTTGGTTGGTTCAAAATGATCACAACAAGAACCATTCATCACAAAGTCAGTCTTGATTCTCAATAACCCTTCTAACAGAGGAACATTCATTTTATTCCGAACCTTAGTTTTCAAAATATTCATGAAAGAAAACATTATTTCTACAAATGCATTGCTTATGGATAGGGACAAGATTGACAAGATGATTGACAAATGACATAAGTTGTGTCAATAGTCAGTTTTGATAACTTTACTTCACAAGTTCAAATCTAATTTTCAACAGACTCACGAGTATCGCCTAAAAAATAGCCCATAGCCGAAGCATAAATAAAACCGCCGCTCGAGAAATAAATAGCCCCAAATGGCGATTAATCGCCTAGGTTGGCAACCCTGGTCGCGGTGCCGCCACCTGCTTTGATTGCTCATTGGTTAATTGTCTCACGTGGCACGGGTAGTGATATCTACCAAGGAATTATATTCTTGTGCCAAGAGGATTTTGTTTCACAATGAGTTCATGTGAGTCTTTTCTAGGTTGAATATATTCACTGCAAGCAAATTCATTTCAAGAGAATTTATGTAAAGAAGCAAACATCTCAATCAGTTTGAAATGGGAGTATATTCATCAATTAGAAATAATTAATCTCTTCAGAAGATTGTTCTATTCAAGAGTAGGTATATTTTTGATTGAAGAAATCTTTTTTATCTGTGTATGTTGAGTTGGTGTTTGAAAATTTGAAGTCTTCGGAACATGCATTTTCATAGCCCAGTCAATACGCTGTCATCTTCCATTATACTGACTGATATACCTTTACAGAAATAATTTCAATAAAAATTATCATCTTTGGTGTGAAACATATTGTACAAACCACACAGAAAAAATAGTATCGATTCAAACAAAATATATTTCAGTCAAACAAATTTACAGATTTTTATTCGCAGCAGTAACTTACATCAATACTCACACAGACCAAAAATAGTTTTTTGACAATGATAAATAAGTACACAGATATACAGGGTATACCACAATGAGCTGAGTCGACAATGCGTATGGGAAATTACCAGGAGTATTTTCTGAAAATTTGTACACGGGAGTTTTCCGAGGAGCTCATTTCAGATAAAATATTTCCAGTTGTCTCCCGATTATACCGGAAGTAGACTGCAACTTTGTTTTTTTAAATGGAACACTCTGTTCTTTATTTCATTTTTTAGAATCTACGATGAATTTAATTTCACTATAACTTTATTCGAAACATCATATGTCTAGAGGATAGTATTCTTGAATAGGTCGAACCAAATATTTGTTTGATCTTTCGACGGATTCTTCTCTACCACTTGCAAGAAAAATGTTTCGAAACAAGTGAACCTAGCTCCATGAGTTGGTTGAGGAAAGAATATTCCAATTGAGAAAATATTAGTATAGAAAGTATTTTTAATGCTCAGAGCAGAAAATTATGTCGATTCATAGGAATCGTACATCTATATCGTTGAATTTTCAAACTACAAGAGGTTTCTATGCGCAATTCAAATAAAATCTCACTTAGCTAAGCAACTAAGTTTTTCTTTCAAATACTGAAAATGTTGTGCAAATATCCTACAACTAGGAGACCATCCACCGAAAATTTTCGCGTTGATTGTAAAATTATGCATCCACAGGATAAAGTCAGCGCCTACATGTTCCTCATCATTCTTTTCTGTGCCGTTGCAGTTCATTTAAAGAATAGCGACTATAATAGGTTTATTTTATGTATTGCATTATCAACAAACGGCAAGTGAACTTCATTAAAATCATTACATGATATAAATGCGATTGCATTCATGTTTGTACATTATTCTAATTTTCTTATGAAATGAAGAAACAACCTCAAAATCATGATGTGTTGTGTTGGAAACACCGCTAGTATGTGTTGGGTTGATTATCTACATATTGAGATCACATCAAATATTACTCTTCCTGGAGAAGTTTCAATCTTTTTCAAAGACAATTTTCTATCCAATACTAGTCTCATTTGTTCCATCATCGTCAAATAGAATTTTCTCCAATGGAAAGCATCTAGATGTAGTAATCAAAATTCGAATAATATTACATAATTCCATATTCTTTAATATTTTAAATTGAGTTTTATTGATCTCTGACCTACCTGTTTCAAGGATTAACAAGACGATAGAGAGCCTTTGGCTTGATGTAAACCACATTTTTTTAGGACAATCGTTACTGAGTAAGAATATGAGCCCATTAATCTTCATATATTAATTAATGCTGGTTCATATGTAATGTATCGTCCGTACATGTTTTCAGTTCTTTGCAATATTGGAATTGAATATTAATTTTTTGATTGAAATTGCATATAACATTTTTTCAGTTTTTGCAATATTTCATATATCTATATTATTCACAATAGATAGTCAGTTACATTTTAACCCTCCATCAAGTGCATTCTTCTGGTAACGGTAAATAGATATTATACTAAAAATAAATTTTTTTCATTCTATAACCATCAACTATTTGACTGATGACCTCTTGGCTTGAGAATGAGTTCAGTTTTGTCTTGACAGATTGATAGGTACTATATGGATGACGTTATTCTCCTATTCAATAGTGGCAATACTCAAAGCCTTCAAAAGGCCTTATGAACTACATGATGAACACGTTCAAATTACGTGCGTGCATAATAATTGAATTTCACTGTACATTTTTACAAAGTTTCGTGCAATTACGTCTTTAATGACGCAAAATAATGTTTTTCTTTTGCTCTACAGTGTTGTTAATATTCCATTATTATTATATTAAAATGTTATAAACTCATGTAATCTATCTATCTACCTATCTAGTATTCGAGGTGGAAAGTAATGGTGAATCTAAACAAAACGTTGGAGATTTCAATGTGGCGTAGAAAAAGTAACCCACACATATCGACCATCATCAGATAGTGAGAGATTTAGGTGCCCCATTTTCGCATACAAGCTTCGAATCGGGTTGAAAAGTACATCGATGTTAAGTAAAATGTAGGGAAATTCACGAGTGGCTCCTAGAGAAAACATATGGAAAATTCGATTTTCCAAAACAGAAATAAAAGTATGTTGCCCATATTTTCACGCGAGCCATGTTCACCTAATTATTAATTTATAGAACCGGACTTGAGTGTTGTTGGTGGCTAAAGGGTTAAAATGAGGGCGTAATCTTGTGAGGAACAATCGAGATTTTGACAGATTTTCCCAAACAAGCCCATTACACCAAGCAATAGAGCATAAAATGAGTGAGTTTTTAACAAAAATACTAGTATAGGAAAGCGACTGTGCCATCACATGAAAGACAGTCCGTAGTTATATTCTGTTATGTTTTCGACTCGCAACTGTCATTTATTAATTTGATATAAACATTTAAATAACAAAGAAAATGAATTATTTTGCTTATAAAATGAAAACTAATAGAGCAATCCAATGAAAGGAATTGTAGTTAATTTCTGGTAGAATACTGAAGTCGTCGAAATATAACTATTTTTTTATGTCATTGTGACAAAAAATAACCATTTTACCTTTACTTCATGATGTCTACTATGGCATAGTATTTTCGTTTTATTTTCCATTCGTAATGGTGTGATAATATCCAACACATTATCATACTTTCAAGAAGTTTTACAATACCGTCAATACTCCTTTAGTCATCAAATTATCCCAGAAACCTGATTATGAGCATATTTGTACAAATAATTGATATGGCAACAACGCGGACGTTCTCTGTCCTATCCCAAATTCGACATCCTCCACGACAGAACGTGTGGCCAGGAAATATTCTCAGTCAAAAACTGTGGCCACAAAAGTGTGGCTAACTTCACTCAGCTGGGTTATTTAGGGCCAGTTTCACAGGTCCCATTTAACCTTCAGATAACTAACTGAAAGTTTAGACTGTGAATGACATTCTTTCAGTGGCGTTGACAGGTTCACAATCTAACCATTACTCAATTGATATGGACTCTAACTGGAACCTGTGAAACTGGCCCTCACCAATGTTCGAGGGATATTTGGTGAGAATTTTTTTCTGGCAGGACAGTCACACATAAGAAATTAATTAATGAACTGTCAACCTCGTGACATTAGTGATAACTCATCGTGAGTATTTATCAGTTAAATGTTATTTTCATTGGTTTTTTCGACACACATAACTATAGAAATAGACAAATTTGATAGGATGTTTCTTTAAATTTTCTTCGAAATTTCCTAATACTTTTAATTCACCTGAGAGTTTGAACTACATATTGTATTGGTTCGTTCTGAATACCTGACACCATGTAGAATATGGTTAACGTAAGTAAATAACTGGAACGCTCGTGCAGAAGTAAATAATATATTTACAGCCTCTATCAACTACGACATTATACAATCAACATTCAATAACAACTATTTTTATAAAAGCTAACAGTACTTACTATCTCTTAAATAACAAACAAAGGATGCATTATAATAACCGACGATGTTAGGGATATTTTCTTTAGAATTTAATTTTTCCGAATTGAATAGTCCTGTTCATCTTTATCATAAAATAAGTCCATTTCCTACATATACTTTCAACAAAATTGTTCATGTGCGACTGTAATCTTCTCAACAAGATTTGGACAAGAAATCACATAGGCACAAATTGAGTAGGGGAGCGGGGGACTAGTAGTAACAGGGGTAAGTAGTAACAGGGGTAAGTAGTAACAGCTTGATTACCCAGATTTCGAATCTGCTGCTTATATAGTCTAATCTACAAGAACTATTTTGGTGAATTTCTCTTCAAGGGCACTAGAAACTTTTTGAAAAATTTGAAGGTGCACCGGCAAAAATTGAATAAACGAAAATCCATGGAAATTTTTTTTTCCCGTTATTATGTTATTACATATGATTTTGTTGATTAACTAGGTTTTACAAGTTTCTACTTACAAACCCTGATAATTGTTAAACAAATTTGTTTCACTTCTTGAAGCTATTCTTGAAAGGCTTTAAAAATGAATTTTCACGATACAATATTTTAAATACTGTAAAAAATAACGAAAACAAATTAGTGTGAAGTTACCCACACTTTCCTAGCCACAGATTCTGACATGGTGGCTGTCGAAGTTGGGACAGAGCAGAATTTATGGGCGGCGTTGCCAAATTTCTCAAAAATGTTGAGCACAATTTATATATAGAGAATGAGTATAGTAGACTTTGCAGGATGAATAATCTGGACAGAGAGCAAGCAATTATGTAAGAACGAAATAAATATGGGATCTGTTTTTACCAAAATCCAATAATATCATTTTTCTACAAACGTCAAAAAATGACAAGGTTCGCGCATTGACAACAGTATGCGAAGTGGCACTTTTTTTCATTTTCATTCGTTACCATGACACCGTGCGCGAAGTAATGTGCGAAATATATTTCGCACACTGCATGTAAACTATATGGGATTTTCATATTCTAACCTATATGGTCCTCAACTCCTCAATCAAGCAAAAAACAAGAAATCGTTTATTTATTAATGTAGAACAATAATTGAGGCTTTCAAATTGTGAGAGATATTTTTCTGGCTTTATTTGCTTCACACCACTCTTTAAATTGCTGATATGCATTTTCATACTGCCGCCTCGATTTCTCCGGTAAAAGGTTGGAAATTACGGAATTGGCCGCATCTATCAAGTTAGGTGGAGTACTGCTTAGTTCATCGTCGCTCGAAATTTCCATTCTTTTACAATAATAAATATCACGCACGAAATTAACACGAATAAAAAGTCACTCCAAAATAATTATCAAGAACTGTCACTTTGAAATAATTGTCAACAAATGCCATTTTATTTCCATAGTTACAGTAATTACTTGATTTGGAAAAATTATTTAAGCCAGTTCAATACTATTTTTCATAGTTATTACATATTTTAGAACAATATTTTTGACGTTTGTAGAAAAAATTTTGTTTGCATCTCATGCGCGAAATACTTTGGTAATCTCGACTAATCAGTTCTCGATCACCAAAGTAGCATTTCGCGCACTAGATACAAAAATAACTATTTTCAATGAGTAATTGAGTGAGTTATATTTGACGAAATCCACGAGAAAAGTGTAAGTGCGATGCAATTTCATGAGCTGCTAAAGAGTACAGGGCGAACAACAAGATAAAATTGAAAAAATTATATCTTCCTAACTACGGCGACTAAGTCGAAGAGATTTTGAGAATAGCGTTTAGAAGGGGCGATCTTACAGGGTGATACAACGAAATTTCGTGACAATCCGTACAGTCTGAGAAAAAGCTATTTTTCAGATAAAGTTTATAAAACGATATCTTCCTAACTACAGCGAATAAGTCGAAGAGATTTTGAGAATAACGTTTAGAAGGGGCAATCTTACAGGGTGATACAACGAAATTTCGTGACAACCCGTACAGACTGAGAAAAAGCAATTTTTCAGATAAAATTTAAAAAACGATTTCTTCCTAACTTTGGCGAATAAGTCGAAGAGATTTTGAGAATAGCGTTCAGAAGGGGTGATCTTATAGGGTGATACAACGAAATTTCGTGACAACCCGTACAGACTGAGAAAAATCTATTTTTAAGATGAAACTGAAAATATGATATGTTCCGAACTACGGCGAATAAGTCGAAGAGATTTTGAGAATAGCGTTAAGTAGGGCTGATATTACAGGGTGATACAACGAAATTTCGTGACAACCCTTACAGACTGAGAAAAAGCAATTTTTCAGATGAAACTGAAAAAACGATATCTTCCTAACTACGGCGAATAAGTCGAAGAGATTTTGAGAATAGCGTTAAGAAGGGGTGATCTTACAGGGTGATACAACGAAATTTCGTTACAACCCGTACAGACTGAGAAAAAGCAATTTTTCAGATGAAAAAGAAAAAACGATATCTTCCTAACTACGGCGAATAAGTCGAAGAGATTTTGAGAATAGCGTTAAGAAGGGGTGATCTTATAAGGATATACAATGAAATTTCGTGACAACCCGTACAGACTGAGAAAAAGGAATATTTCAGATGAAACTGAAAAAACGATATCTTCCTAACTACGGCGAATAAATCGAAGAGATTTTGAGAATAGCGTTGAGATGGGGTGATCTCACAGGGTGATACAACGAAATTTCATGACAACCCGTACAGACTGAGAAAAAGCTATTTTTCAGATGAAACTGAAAATATGATATGTTCCTAACTACGGCGAATAAGTCGAAGAGATTTTGAGAACAACATTTAGAATGGGCGATCTTACAGGGTGATACAACGAAATTTCGTGACAACCCGTACAGACTGAGAAAAAGCAATTTTTCGGATAAAATTTAAAAAACGATATCTTCCTAACTACGGCGAATAAGTCGAAGAGATTTTGAGAATAGCATTCAGAAGGGGTGATCTTATAGGGTGATACAACGAAATTCTGTGACAACCCGTACAGACTGAGAAAAAGGAATTTTTCAGATGAAACTGAAAAAACGATATCTTCCTAACTACGGCGAATAAGTCGAAGAAATTTTGAGAATATCATTGAGAAGGGGTGATTTTACAGGGTGATACAACGAAATTTCGTGACAACCTGTACAGACTGAAAAAAAGCAATTTTTCAGATGAAACTGAAAAAACGATATCTTCCTTACTACGGCGAATAAGTCGAAGAGATTTTGAGAATAGCGTTAAGAAGAGGTGATCTTACAGGGTGATACAACGAAATTTCGTGACAACCCGTACAGACTGAGAAAAAGCAATTTTTCAGATAAAATTTAAACAACGATATCTTCCTAACTACGGCGAATAAGTCGAAGAGATTTTGATTTCTGGTCGATTTGTGATAAACCTCATAATTATTATGGTTATTGTGGCGCTGAGAGTCATAAGACGAGTTGAGAAAATAAGCATGTATTTTGTCTTGAAGTTTTGTTTTTGGAACGTTCTGACTTAAGTAACTAGTTGGTGATTGTAGTGGATTGTGACTAGGTCTGGATAGTGGATTCATTTACAAACATACATAAATAAAAAACCTTTGCTAATATTGGAAAATAAAGGTTTCTCACGAATTTTTATTGTATCACCCTGTCAGATCACTCCTTCTAAACGTTATTGTCAAAATCTATTCGACTTATTCGCCGTAGTTAGGAAGACCTATCAATTTTTCAATTTCATTTGAAAAATTGCTTTTTCTCAGTCTGTACGGGTTGTCACGAAATTTCGTTGTATCACCCTGTAAGATCACCTCTTCTTAACGCTATTCTCAAAATCTCTTCGACTTATTCGCCGTAGTTAGGAAGATATCGTTTTTTCAGTTTCATCTGGAAAATTGCTTTTTTTCAGTCTGTACAGGTTGTCACGAAATTTCGTTGTATCACCCTGTAAAATCACCCCTTCTCAACGCTATTCTCAAAATTTCTTCGATTTATTCGCCGTTGTTAGGAAGATATCGTTTTTAAAATTTTATCTGAAAAATTGCTTTTCTCAGTCTGTACGGATTGTCACGAAATTTCGTTGTATCACCCTGTAAGATCACCCCTTCTTAACGCTATTCTGAAAATCTCTTCGACTTATTCGCTGTAGTTAGGAAGATATCGTTTTTAAAATTTTATCTGAAAAATTGCTTTTTCTCAGTCTGTACGGGTTGTCACGAAATTTCGTTGTATCACCCTGTAAGATCGCCCCTTCTAAACGCTATTCTCAAAATCTCTTCGACTTAGTCGCCGTAGTTAGGAAGATATAATTTTTTCAATTTTATCTTGTTGCTCGCCCTGTACTCTTTAGCAGCTCATGAAATTGCATCGTACTGAAACTTACATTTTCTCGTGGATTTCGTCAAATATAACTCACTCAATTGCTCATTGAAAAATCATATTATTGGATTTTGGTAAAAGCAGATCCCATATTTATTTCGTTCTTACATAATTGCTTGCTCTCTGTCCAGATTATTCATCCTGCAAAGTCTACTATACTCATTCCCTATATAAAAATTGTGCTCAACATTTTTGAGAAATTCTTCGACTTCGACAGCCACCACTTCAGAAACTGTGGCTAGGAAAGTGTGGGTAATTTCACACTAATCGAAAACAACCATGTGTCATTTGCTGTGTAAAAAAAATTTGGTCTATTTTCTACATAATTTTAAATATTTTTCTATTTTTCACGTTTGGAGTTTCCTCGTAGCTCTCAATCATTGTTATTAAAATAACTCATATACAAATTGAGATGGGACAAAGACACTTCAGGTCTTTTTAGGACAGGAAGACAGCTTTTAACCAAAGATGTACTCCTATCATTTATCAACTTTTTTGAAAATTGAAAGCTCAATTTGTTTATTATTCAAAGGAGATCAAAAAAGACTTGAAGTGTTTTTATCGTATTTCGAATAGTAATGAGATTTTCAAGTATGAGAGACGTTAAAAAACAGGTTTTAGAAATATTTTTTTAAATAATTGCTAAAAAAGTCGATAAATAATAGGGTTACAACTTTTGTTTGAAGTCTACTTTGTTTATTATTAAGAGGGGAACAAAAAAGACCTGAAGTGTCTTTGTCCTATTTCAAATAGCTAATGAGTTTTTCAAGTATGAAAGCCATAAAAATCAGATTTTAGGGGAAGCTACTAGAAAAATATGTAATTATTGATGAAGAAACATTGTTAATTCATTAGTTTATAATAAATACCTTATGAGTAATATCTTTCAAATTGATTCACAATGAAATATTGGTTTATTATGTTGTAACTACTTGCCCCACGCCACTTACAACTTGCCCCAAGAACGGGGTAAGTTGTAACATGCTATTACTTCCACAAAAAGTCATTTTCACCAGTACCTGTGAACAATTTAAACCCAATTGTCATTCTTACCGATACCTGTATAGATGACCTCTTATTTAAAAGGCATTTATCATGAAAATACCTAACATTTTGATTTCCTTATCGATAAAACTAAAAATTGTTACAACTAGCCCCCTGCTCCCCTACTGCTATTTTATTCATCTATTTGTGCGAAAACATTTAACATTTATCTCTGGTGATTTTATTTCTTATGAACACAGCATTCTATTGGAATTATTAGTTTTTATCAGATGATATATATTATACGAATAACAAATTCGACAGCTACTTATTTTTCAGTGGAAAATTACAATAATTTTCTATCTAAATATTTGCTGAAATGTTGGGATGAAGTTTGTAGTAATGTTATACCGTGCATCCTAATAATTTCACATATACAAGGTGTTTCTTAAGTATGTGTAAAAAATTTAGCAGCGTGTTGCTAACATCAAAATAAGAAGAAAAGTTCATATAAACATATGTCCGCAAGTTATTCATTTCTGAGATACAGAGTGTCAAAGTTGAATTCTTATTTTTATTTTTTGTGAATAATTTCAAAATAATTTTGATATTTGGGTAAAGTTTGGTATCTGGGAATATTTATTATTTAATTTGTGTAAAAAATATATTCTTGGTATAGGTCACTGAGAGCAACTATTTTCGAGTTATTGAGATTTGAAATAATCAATGCAAGTGATTTTGAATGACAAGATTTTTGAATTTAAAATAAATTCATTTAGAAATAATTTTTTTCACGATTAACATAAAATTTGATTTTGTCATTGAAAAATCATCCCAGATACCAAGCTTTACCAGAATGTCACATATATTTTGGAATTTATTCACAAAAAACAAATGTAAGAATAAAACTTTGACAGTCTGTATCTTAGAAACGAATAACTTGCGGACATGTAATTATGGGAACTTTTTTTCTTATTTCGAGGTCAGCAACATGCTCCTAAAGTTTCTACACGTACTTAAGAAACACCCTGTATAAAAGTAATTTAACGAAATATGTCTAATCGTGTACACAGTATACAATATCAGAAACGAAAAGGTTGACAGACGATTAATGATTAGTAAATCATACATCCGGTTCATTGTCTTCAATCAAATCTCATTATTATGCTCGTCATTTCTTTTTACTTCCTATACATCAAGTTCAATGAAAATTCCTCCATTGGTTTGATAATGACATTAAAAAATTTGTATAGTTGTCGTCAAACATATAAGATAAATAAAAAAAGGCGCAAAAAATGGTCTTATCTTGTCCATCTCTGCCAGGAAAGGGCCACATAATATTGGGGGCAAGTGGTGCAAGAGTTTGAAATAACTAGTGCATTGTAGGTAAATTCACCATGGGTAAATAATTTTTCAATTGCATCAAATTCATTATTGAGAAAGGATTAATTAATTCTTTTTGTTTATAATAACGAGTATACTAGAGATCGATACTAAGTACAAAGTAACAATTTAAAAAATATATGCAGTATAATGATTCCATTTATCATTCATTAAAAAGTTATTCAACAAATAGAATAACAAATAAAAAAATTTACAACATTCTGGTATATACACAGTTTTCATTCAGTACTGCTTTCTTCCCGACTAAACATCTGGATTGTCAGGAATTCAGATGTTTTTGTTCAGATAATTTAAAAATAATCTAGAGAAGGTAATTCCCAAATAAGAGCATATACCAACATGGTTTACCATAAAAATAAATTCAACTTTCCAATTAATCGCCCTGTGTTTTATTTAATCTGTAATCCTATATTTTCAGATCGGATAATGCGTTGCCACGTTATCATTATTTATACAGATTTTATTGCGAAAAATTACTTCACTTTGAACTGGAATAATACTTTCGCGGTTGAAGATTTTCTAATAGATGATTTGCACCTTGTGTGAATTTTTCTGATGGAAGCTCTCAGTATGGTATGTCAATGATCAATTGTGCTAAAATTAAAAAATCATATGTATCGTATGGGTGTCTTGAACAGAATTTTCATCCGACACAATTACATTAAATTTTGGTGCCGAATATTGTTTTCTCGTTTTTCATCGGTGATTTCTATCAAGTTTTAGTGCAATCATATTTGAAGGGCCTAGTGGAAAAACGATGAGGTTCCATATTTTCCGAAATCGACATTTTAGCGGCATCTGTTAGCTTATAGCTCGAAGTATCAACATATCAAACCTTAAGTACTGGGGACAAACAATAACATTCCATAAAAAACTGCGGTCGAAAGTAGGCAGCACAGTGTAAAAACGATGACACTCCCACATTAGATTTCGCTTTTCTCAACTTTTTAAAAAGTGGAACCTCAACGTTTTTTCACTGGATTCATTTATTTCTTGAATAAAATTGAATGTTCTCTCGTATCTTAAAATCAAATTCGGGAATATAATCAATATAGGACACTGGCATTCTGTTTCGTAAAATCATATTTTTATTCATCTGCTCTTGGGTATTTTGTGATCCTCCACTAATAAAAGTAAATTCAATATTAATTTTCATTTTTAACGTCCTGCATTTCGAAAATCCTTGTCTTTTACATGTTCACCTATAGACATTATTTTCCTTGCAATGTGAGAAATTAACGAACGGACCGGTCCACATTAGGAATCATCCTGTATAAGCAAATATTGTGCTAGTCCTCACATTTCCTTAAAAAAATTGAGCAAGTTATCAATTAAAAAGTATATATTTCTGCCAAAAATGCATAGTATAGTTGTCGTCAAACATATAAGATAAATAAAAAAAGGCGCAAAAAATGGTCGATTAGCATGAAATTGACTCCCATGCCGCCAACCAGGGTCGGACTTGTACATATGCCGCTAAATATTGTGATGCGTGCAGATTATTCAAGTTAATTTAACAAAAGCACTGTAACTTTTGTATTCAGAATAATCCATTTTTATAATTATTAGTATCCTTAGATTGGGTAAACAACTGCCCCGTCGAAATCTAATTTGCTAATAGCTGGGCGTACCGCAAACAGCTGTGATTTCTATTATAACTACGCCCGACCCTGCATGGAAAAAAACATTCCTAATTGCTGTGCGGGCCTTTACATCTTCCGCGCTAAGTGTTACGTGGGGGCGATAGGTGGAATAATTTGAATAAAGGTAGAGATGTCAATAATTTTATTTATTGATTTAGTGCGATTTTAGTCTGAAAAACTGTTTGGTTATTGACAAAATAGGAATTAATTTCCTGATAATTTCCTGAAGTTATGTAAGTATTGATATTGACTCACACTGATTTTAGCCAATATTCTCATGTGATTACCATATAAGGTGTGTATGGCGTGGTACTATGCATTTTTGGCAGAAATATATATTTTGTGATTGATTTTTTTTTGGAGGAAATGTGAGGACTAGCACAATATTTGCTCATACAGGATGATTCTTAAGGTGGACCGGTCCTTTGATTAATTTCTCACATTGCACAGAAAATAATGGCTATAGGTGAACATGTAAAAGACAACAATTCGTTTTTGAGATGCAGGGCGTTAAAGTTGAAAATTAATATTGAATTTACTTTAATTACTGAAGGATCGCCAATTACATACTATTCAAGATATCCAACGAAGGCGATCCATTACATCCAGTGGAAATGAGATATAACCGGATGTGTAACCGGGTGGTGGGAGTTAGACTGTATGTTTTTCACCCACCCAGCTATTCAGAATATTTAAGGGTGTCACAAAATACCCAAGAGCAGATGAATAAAAATATAATTGTACGAAACAGAATGCCAGTGTCCAATATTGATTATATTCCCAAATTTGATTTTAAGATATGAAAGTACATTAAATTTTATGTAAGAAATAAATACTTATATGATTGCACTAAAACTTGATAGAAATCACCGATAAAAATCGAGAAAACTATATTTGGCACCAAAATTTAATGTAATTGTGTCGGATGAAAAGTCCGTTCAAGACACACATATGATAAATATAATTTTGGAATTTTAGCACAATTGATCATTGACAAACCACACTGAGAGCTTCAATCAGAAAAAAATCACACATTGTGCATATCATCTATTAGAAAATCTTCAAACACGAAAGTATTATTCCAGTTCAAAGTAAAGTGATTTTTCGCAATAAAATCTGTATAGCGTGGCAACGCACTATTCAATCTGAAAACAGAATTTCAGAGAGTTCATATAAATGAAACACAGAGCGATCAATTGGAAGGTTGAAATTAAGTGGGCCCTTCACGTGCAGTTTTTCGTGACTTCCAAAGTGACACTCCATCGCTGCACTCCAAATTCGAACGTGAAGTGTCAACATGCGCCTGGCGCTTCTCGCATCTGACGCGGCGCGAGACGTTCCAACCTTCTTAAACTTCTAGCGCGATTCGAACAGAGGAGTCATCCAAAACTAAAAGTGATGGGACAATTCCCGCGCCGCTCCGACTGTAGAGAAGAACAGTCGAATTGAATTGTAACGAAAAGACAGGTATAGTTGCTTCTGGTAGTCTTAATGTGATTTCGGCGCAAGTACCATTTTTGGACCAATACTCTGTGTCTTTCTTCTGGAATCTTCATTTTCTAATTTTATACATGCAATTTTTCTCTTTGAATGTAAAGAACATATCGCGAAAAAAGGCCCACTAGCTATCGAGAAGCTTCGAGGAATGAAGTTGGCGTACTATATTTGAATGTGCGTGTAGTTTGGCATGCAACTTCGCTCCGAGAGTGACGCGAAGGGAGTGCGCGTCGGGAATCGAAAAATAACTGCACGTGAAGCTGGCCCTTTTTATTTTCATGGAAGACCATGTTGGTATATGCACTTATTTGAGAATTCCCTTCTCTAGATCAATTTTAAATTATCTGAACAAAAATATCTGAATTCCTGACAATCCAGATGTTGAGTCGTGAAGAATGCAGTACTGAATGAACACCCTGTATATACAAGAATGTCTTTTATTTGTAATTTTTTTGTTCAATAACTTTTTAATTAATGATAAAGTGAATCATTATACTGCATATATTTTTTGAATTACTTGTATCTATGTACTTAGTGTCGATCTCTAGTACACTCATTAATCTAAATAAAATTGGATTAATTAATCCTCTGTCAATAATGAATTTGATGCAATTGAAAAATTCTTTACCCATGGCGAAGTTACCTATAATGCACTAGCTATTTCAAACTCTTGCACCACTTGCCCCCAACATTATGTGGCACGTTCCAGGAAAATATAAGACCATTTTTTTCGGCTTTTTTTATTTATCTTATATGTTTGACGACAACTATACCTACCACGCCATATACACACCTTAATGGTAGTCACATGAGAATATTGGCTAAATTCAGTGCGAGTCAATATCAATACTTACATAAGTTCAGGAAATTACCAGTAAATTAATTCCTATTTTGACAATAACCAAACACATTTTTAGACAAAAATTGCAATAAATCAATAAATAAAATTATTCGTTCAAATTATTCCACCTATCGCCCCCACGTAACACTTGGTGCCGAAGATGTAAAGGCCCGCACAGCAATTAGGTATGTTTTTTTCCATGCAGGGTCGGGCGTAGTTATAATAGAAATCACAGCTGTATGCGGTACGCGCAGCTATTAGCAAATTAGATTTCGACGGTGCAGTTGTTTACCTAATCTAAGGATATTAATAATTATAAAAATGGATTATTCTGAATACAAAAGTTACACTGTTTTTGTTGAATTACCTTGATTAATCTGCACGCATCACAATATTTAGTGGCATATGTACTAGTCCGACCCTGGTCGGCGGCATGGGATTCAATTTCGTGCTAATCGACCATTTTTTGCGCCTCTTTTTATTTATCTTATATGTATGACTACAACTATAATGTTTGTTCCAGTTCAGTTTTTCTTTCAACTGCAACAATACTGACACTCTGGTCAATGAAAATGTTTTTCACTATTGTAGTCAGAGCCAACACTTTTGACTCGTTAGACCAGAGACCATTCCATCCCAACAATTATAGCAATTTTTTTATATACCTGAAACTATGGAGCCAAATTGAAACGGAAGAATTCCCTAGAAAAATAAATAATACTTTCCAAATACATTTTTTCTCAATTATCGTTCGTTGCAGAGACAGCGGGGTGTTGAATATGAAAAATTTAACCTTTTTTTTATTCATAATTTTCACAGTATTGAAAATTTTCCATTTGAAATGAAAAGCATATTTTTGTTCAATAAGTGTTTTATTTTGACAAAAATTCTAATTCCTTATTGCAACTGTGCAAAGACCAACATGGATTCAGAAAATGTAAATCAACTAAAACTTCATCATATCACTTACTGAATCATATTTATGAAGAGGTGGGTTCGAATAACTTTGTAATGACTTTATTTTATGACTTAACAAAAGCATTCAACGCAGTGTCTCCTGCATTTCTAATTGCAAAATTATCCCAACCTAGTTTCCCAAATAACTTGTTGAAATGGATTAAATTTTACTTCTAAGGGCGCACCATGACTGTCAAATGTGAATATTTAGATCGAGGTGCAATGACTTCAAGCTCGGAGTGCCACAGAGATCAGTGCTTGGACCATTGCTTTTTTTGTTATATACAATAAATGGCTTGTCAGAATATCTGTAATATTGCTACCTTACTGTGTTTGCGGACGACACCACTATCACAATTACATGGGGAAATATTGAAGCACTGCTTGATAAAGTAAATTGCATTTTCGACGGATTTAGCTTCTTGCGTCAACGAAACAGATTAATTTTAAACTCTACTAAAACAGTAATAGTAAATTTCTATAATAGGAAAACTAATGTTCCAGATGACATACAAGTTATCGACGAATTCAAGGTTAGTAGTGAAGTTAATTTATTATGAACTCACTTGTATAAAAGCTTATTATGTGATCTGCAAATGAAAGATGTCTGCAACAAACTAAACAAGACATTGTTAGTAGAATTCTTCTGGACTTCCATTGTCTAGAAACAAAGAAAATAAATTCTTTGCATGTGTTTGAGTCACGACGTTTCAACAGTTAACATCTACTGTCGTTATCAAGTGTGTGAATGCAACAAGATATCTCGGATACTTATTATATAGCATGCAACTAATGTACCTGCCATAAAGGTAATTGTGATCTTCGTGGGGTCTCTCTCAGGTCATCAATGTTAATTGATGTGATACAACGACCTTCTTTGGTGAGTGTTATTATTGATGACCGATCTTGCCAGGTCCTGACACAGAGTTTTTATTGAAATCTCAATCGATCTAGCTGAGTGATAAGTATCTGTCACTTATCACTCACCTAGGTCACATTAATTAACATTGATGACCTGAGAGAGACATCACGAAGATCATAATTACTTTTATAGCGGGTATATTAGTTGCATGCTATAAAATAATCTTGTATTCGCACACTTGATAACGACAGTAGATGTAACTATTGAAACGTCGTAATTCAAACACATGCAAAGAATTTTTTTTTCAAGACAATGAAGAATTCTACTAACACTAATACACTCTCAACCACTATCAAATTAACAAGACATTATTTTCTCCAAGGAAAATGAAAGCTTGCATGATTACAACATGTCTAATAGAAATATATTTTGCTATGGCATATTCACATATATCGCTCAATATCATAGCATAGGGTCGCGGTAATGAATTTAACAGAGTATTCGTAGCACAAAAGGGCATTGTTAAATTCATTTTTAGCATGGAACACTGAGACAGCTGTAAACCAGTATTCCCCAAGGAAAAATAATTATTATCAGCTCCTTCCATAAACATTCTCAAATGTATAGGATTTGCTAGATATAATATTGAAGAACTTCAAACGAATGAAACGGCGCACAGCTACAATACACATCATGGTGATCTTCTGCTTATTCCAAGCCACAGGACAACAAAATATGAAAAGTCCCTGTTATACAATGCGATAAATATGTATAATAAATTACAAGAATAGATCAAGCAAATTACCTTTGCTTAAGTGTTTCATGGCAGAATTAAGCAATTGCTGATAAAAAAAATATTACTATGGTTGTGATGAATTCCTGGATGATCTTCAGCGGTGAGCAATATAATTTTATTTATTTTTTCTTTTATTTTAAATTTCATTTATTCTTATCTACGACGTTTGTATATATTTTTGCTACAGAATTTATATGTACGACTTTAAATGTTGAAATTAATAATACAAGTATGATCTTTATATTCCTATTTGAATCGTATTACTTTGTAATTATACCATATGTACTTATTGTACTTATTGTACTTATGTACTTATTGGCAAATAAAAATTATCATTATTATTATTATGATAAAATTGACTTGTATTAGGATTTTTCCACAGAGAAATGGTGGAAAAAGTTTATTGTAGAGAAATAATATTGATGCTACAATGTAATTGAGATTTGAATATTTTCATTGAATTCATTTATCAAGGCCAACAAATGAACAGTTTTACCACGATTCAGATAATCTTTACAATCATTTCTTGCGAAACAAAGAAATTATTTTTACATATAGCTAATAGGAGCGTATATTACATAAGAGTGAAAGTCATTTTTTCAAAAGCGAGAATCCAGCAGTCTAGTCCTAACAGAATCGTTTTTATTACGACAGAACATCACGCATTCAATAAATGCTATCAATAAATACAAAATTTGTAACGTATACTCACTCTAGTACCCGAAATACAGGAGCCCTGCATACAAGAACTTTTCAATAAATTGAACTAAATGTGAATTAGTAGATTCCATCCCCGGTCGGATCGTTGAGCCATGGGTAGTTATTCGGACTCCTAACGCACGTTTGGAGGTTGAGAATCTCCCCGGGTACTTCTGTCGATGTAAGCTTGCAGGTATGTGGTACCCAGCACGCTGGAACTCTACAACGCACTTCTCCCTCCATGGTTCGAAGTTCTTCGCTTCTGAAGCGGTTCTTGGGTTCTGAATTCACTGAATCACCGGCGTCATCGTTACGAAGTAGACATCGTTGTGGTTGGCTAGAATCTCGTCCAGCCAGAATAGGAATGCGTCTAATAACTCAGGATTGTTTTCCAACCAAGCTGCGTCCCAGAGGAGCTCGATTTTCGTTGTAATGTGTGTCGAAATTGTGGTTCAAGTAATTGTAAAACTGGTAGCCAGTGAGGATGTTCGAACAAGAGTCCACCATACCACAACCAGCCAAGTACTCGTCGTTTTTTGGATCTTCTGTTCGATTCTACTCGTTTAGTACCATTTCCCAAAAGGCGGTGGGACAACTCTGGATATTACCGTGACACCTGTACACCTGAAGTACATCGTTTTTTTTGGTAGTCGAAAGACTATGTTAAAATAAAATTAGGTAAAAAAGTATTCTCATAGTATCCTAGCGAACTCAAATATCCCTGGAACATTTTGAGATATTTTTCTAGTAATTTGCGAAGTTCCCATTTTCCGTTCCCGCTGTGGTTTGGGGAAACCTGAGTATTGTTGTGAAACGATTTCTCTGAAGCCGGACCTGAACGCGTTGAAAGCGGCTTAAGAGCGCGTATGACTCATCATCGCCTGGAATGTGCCTCTGCAGTTCGAAACAATATTCGAGAAAAAACTGGTATTCAGCGTACCGCCACTGAGAGCATTCCGAAGTGATCAATGACACCTTTCGCCGCTTCCCGAAAAATCCAGCCTACTAAGTGTTGATAAAAAAGCAGGTCTTCCGCCTAGAGATGGCAGTTCAAGTACCGCCGCAGATAGCTACAAATCAACATAAATACAGAGTTGGCTTAGCAGTAGTGACATGAATTCGTGAATTAACTGTAAGCGAATTCAAGTTGTAGTTCTTATATGTTTCAAATAAATTATCAAAACCAGTAAAGACTATATTTATCACAATACGTACTTCCCAAAGAGGTCTCTGAAGGATATTCATTGTTTTGTTTTTGGCCTTTTGTGGCGTTTTTTCAATGCCTATAGGAATGTATCGGCGATGTGACTAAAATGTTATCATGAGGATGTTTTCACTTGGCACAGCATAGTTTATTATTGAGTCGTTCACCGAGAATATATCTATCGGTCGCACAATCGCAAATGTGATCATGTCTCGTAAAATTAATAATAAATAGTGTTTTAGATTGAAGTGAAACTTTTAGTCAAGACAATATGGTATATTTAGTAATCAAGTTGATTACGGACTGCAAAGTAACTATTGGATTGTCGATATTCAGAAATATATAACTTCAAAAACATATACCGGTAATCTGACTTGTAAAATCATCATCACAAATTCACAATTATTACGTATCTATGTAAAGTTAGTATTACTGAGAGTGTATCAGAAACACAGTTTTGTTTAAATTCAGTTGAATCAGACAACAAACACTCCAGACTGATTTCATTCATACCTGTCACATCCAAAATGTTTAAAATAAAAATTATCAGAAAAAGACATGAGAGAAGGCTCAAAGAACAAGCAAATCTCTGGGAGTTTTCCAATTCCATGAGGATGCGTTTGTGATATTTACGTTTTTGCAAAAATCATCCAATTTATATAAACACAAAATATATTAGGTATAATATGTATGTGTGTTCCTTTATTCCTACTGAAATAAGTATTATCGACGATATTTTTACTATTAAATTGTTAATAACGTAGAAACGTAGCACATCTTTGGAATTGCCATAGAGGGAAGGTGGAAAAATGTTATTGGACAGAAATAATATTAATGCTACACTGTAATCGAGATTTGAATATTTTTATTGAATTCATTTATCAAGGCCAACAAATGAACAGTTTTACCACGATTCAGATAATCTTTACAATCATTTCTTGCGAAACATAAAGAAATTATTTTTACATATAGCTAATAGGAGCATATATTACATAAGAGTGAAAGTCACTTTTTCAAAAGCGAGAATCCAGCAGTCTAGTCTTAACAGAATCGTTTTTATTACGACAGAACATCACGCATTCAATAAATGCTATCAATAAATACAAAATTTGTAACGTATAATCACTCTAGTACCCGAAATACAGGAGCCCTGCATACAAGAACTTTTCAATAAATTGACCTAAAGGTGAATTAGTAGATTCCATCCCCGGTCGGGTCGTTGAGCCATGGGTAGTTATTTGGACACCTAACGCACGTTTGAAGGTTGAGAGTCTCCCCGGGTACTTCTGTCGATGTAAGCTTGCAGGTATGTGGTACCCAGCAAGCTTGAATTCCTTCTACAACGCACTTCTCCCTCCATGGTTCGAAGTTCTTCGCTTCTGAAACGGTTCTTGGGTTCTGAATCCACTGAATCACCTGCGTCATCGTTACGAAATAGACATCGTTGTGGTTGGCTAGAATCTCGTCCACCCAGAACAGGAATGCGTCCAAGAATTCAGGATTGTTTTTCAACCAAGCTGCGTGGAAGTACAGTCCCAAAGGAGCTCGATTTTCGTTGTAATGTCTGTCGAAATTGTGGTTCAAGAAATTGTAAAACTGATCGCCTGTGAGGATGTTTGAACAAGAGTCCACCATACCACAACCAGCCAAGTACTCGTCATTCTCTGGATCTTCCCGTCTGTCTAGCTCGTTTAGTACCATCTCCCAAACGGCGTGCGATCTGGTGGGACAACTCTGAATGTTTCCGTGGCACCTGTGTGGCATTCTGAAGTACATGGTGTAAGGCCAAAGTGGAGGGTTGTTCAGAGGAGCAGTGATAGTGGAATCGTACAGGAAAGCCTCTTCTTCCATCATGGTGAACTGGTTGTTACCTCCTACTCGTAAATAAGGGGCACGAACTCCCACGACGCTGTTATCGGTGATATTGGCGAACTTTTCTGTGATAATTCGCATACCTCCCATTTCTTTCACCCAATCGTTCACGCTAGCGTTTGACCAGAATTGTTCATCATCATTGTGTCTGCAACAAAAACAAAGTATGATTGATTGGAAATAGGAAATAAACTGTATATTTAGTACTGATTGCCTATCGGGAATTCAAAATTAGATGCCAGCGCTAACGTGGCAAGGGGAGAACCACTTTCATGGGCATTGTGCCAAAATGAAAACAGAATATTCACCATATACCAGGTGTTTCACAGTGGATGGAATATTAGAAGTATCTGGAGAACAGAACGGCAGATCATTTCGAAAATGCTCTATCCGTCTGAAATATTTTCGTCGGTACAGTGTTGCCGCTGGTATCAGAAAGTAGTAGCTACATTTTTATTTCAAATGGCACACTCCATATATTATATCAGTTTTGGAATCCTTACAAGATTCCTCATAACTCTCCTTGGAATTTCCCTATACCTATCTGTGACGATTTTCGAGAAAAAAATATTTCCATTTTTTGTGCAAAACCTGACCTTTAAAAAATAACCATTTTTTTCCAATGTATATTCACGAAATATTCATAATATTGTAATATAGGTAGAAAAAAATATTTCCATTTTTTGTGCAAAACCTGAGCTTTGAAAAATAACCATTTTTTCCAATGAATATTTACGAAATATTCAAAATATTGTAATATAGGTCTTAGCTGCATAAGACCATTGAGTATTCTGTCGATGTACTGAATCTCAGTTTCAGCATACAGGGAGGCTCAGAAGTAAGTTTCTTCTGGGGACTCATGAAAAATTCTGAAACTCAGTTTCTTCAAAACTATCTCGTACAGTTTGATAGTTATGATCATTTATGTTATGAAATCGTCTTCAATAAGATAAATATTAGATAATGATCAGATAGTGAGAGTAATATGGGGAACTAACATGTTCATTCATTGTCATCCAGAATTCAAGTTGCGTAGGTGTGAAAGTACTATGACAGGACATATAATTACTCAAATGTGGTTTTGATAGATTTATTCATCATATTATCAATAATATGATGAGAGAATAAAATTTCTATCAAGGAAAACGAGGTCATTATCGAAGATACAATACTAGGTGAAAAATTTGATGAAGATTTCTTGAAAACACTCGTTGGAATAAATACGAATGATTCAAAATTTCTTGGTGACAATGTACTGTCTAAAGTAAATAGTTTCTTTATGACGGCTGTTTGTGAGAGTGATGTAATAGAGCTTATTGCCCAACTAAAAAACTCTAATTCATATCGGTATGAACTTTGTAGCACTGAATTTCCTCATAAATTCATCATCTCCAAAGGGAATTTATGCAAACAATTTGAAACTCGCAACAGTATGAACTATCTATAAAAAAGGTGATGGAAACAATTTAGTCTGCTATCAAGTCTTTCTAAACTATTTGAACTAAACAAAAAAAGACAATTTACAAGCTACTTTGAGAAAAATAATACTCTATCGACATGCAGCATGGGTTTACCATTTCCAAAAGCACAGATTCAGCATTATGTGAGTTTCAAACCAGAATTATCAATGCCCTGGACCAAAGGAAGTGTGTATAAGAGACCAAAGGAACCATAGGAAGTCTGTATAAGAGAAAGAAAAATATAAAGAAAAACGAAACGAGTAAGAAAGTATTGTACAGGGAAAAAGTTAAATGCGTAAACAAATTCAATAAAAAAGTCGATTTCCGGAATGAGTCCCGAATTGTAACGGAATCTTGAAGTGAGACAATTGCGACATTATTTACAACAATTCGTTAACTAAACAAACAAAGGTTTTTACATTTTCTTTAATATACTAATGCAATTGATTCCGTATTTTTAATAAATATTTCATTACTTCATCTTGAAAACAATATTTTTTGGGCGAAATTATAAAAGTTGACGTTGGCTCAGAATAACACCATACTCTAATTTATTGCAAATATCACTACATCAAAAAATAATTAGAGTAATATTTATACCATTTTAGAGTCTGGAAGAAACCTGCATTTTTATGTAATAATAATATAATTTTTTTTATAGTTTTTTTTTTTGTAATATCTAACAGAAAACAACTACTTCCCCGGCTGAAGCCACGCTGGACATTGAACTACATCTGATAGATATTGTGAAAGACCCTATATAACTTGAGAGCAAAATCTGAAAGTGAAAATTTGCATTTTCATTCAGATAGTTGATTATTTCTTAACTGTCCAGTTTCCATCGGAGATTCATATCATTAAATGAGATAAGGGAGAATGTTATTCATAACTATCACTCATAGAAAATCGCTCATTTCATTGATGCGTGAAATACATCTCTTTTGCTAGGCCTCCAATACTTTTTATTTGAAGACATAGAGTCTTGAAACCAAAGGGACAATGATCCTTATCGAAAATTTAGAGAGAATAAAAAAATAATTATAATAATAATAATATTTTCATGTACTGGAGGGCCCTAACTTTTTTATCTGAAAAGATAGAGAAATGGTTCCTGGATATGAATATTCTTCATAGAAAAATACAAAAAAATAAAAGATAATAATAATAATGAAAAAAATGTCTGGACCTCTGTCGTGCTATTTCAAAACGTTATATTTTCAGAATCCTCAGAGATATCGCTTTGAAATTTGAATCATTTCAATAATTCGAGAGCGATTTTTGTCTGATTTGTACATTCGGCGATTGAAAAACTCGAAAAATTTTCACAGGTTTTTTTTCGTTTTTTAAGTTTCTACTTCTCTCGGTACAGGTGCAGGAATTGATTTGATCTATTTCATATTCTTTGAAGATATGCTTCAACATGTCCTACAGAATTGTTAGTTTTTGGATTGGAAAATGATAACCCGGTTTTTGTCGATATTCTAAAACGCAAAAAAAAACAAACCAATGATTGAAGCTGAATTTTAAACAATGCGATAAGTAGAGCTCGAGTAGACCAAACAAATCATACCACTTCAAAATGAACACTAGAAAGATCGGAAAACTAAGGAATCTCAAAAAAATCAAAACAAAAATTTTGACTTTTGGAAAATACGAAATATTTCTCCTTGAAGCGGCCTACAAAAAAGTCAAGTGAAAAATTTTTCGTTACCAGTAAAACAAACGAGAAAACTACGATTTTATACGAAAAATTATACTTTTGTCTTCCAAATAGCGAGAATACACAGTGAGGTCAACTTTTACCCTCATTTCTCGAAAAACTGTATCAAATTCTGCAAAACTGTTTCATACATCTAAAAGCACCACTAACCAGTAATCTCCAGCAGCGAAGATATTTGAATTAGTCTTACATTGTACACATGGCACCCAACAATCCGAGGTGAGGTAGCGATTTTCCCAACATTCTAAAAATGCCCATAACTCGAAAACGGTGAGATTTTCACTGATTCTAAACAGTTATGACCTGGTCTACCACCAGTTCCAAGACTGTCCAAGGTTGACCTGACACCCTGTACTACATTTATGTTGTATACAATTAGTTATTTACTAATATGTAAGTTTCACGACCTTTGTTACGATGACTGATTTTGTTTTTTGGGGATTTGAGGTCTTAACTTGAAGTATACTCTATTTCTTTAAAGCCAACATTTCGTCATTTATTTTGACATCTTCAGGGCACTGTAAGATACAAAGAGGAATGTTTTTAAATAATTTTTTATTCATTTATTCATTTACTTTTTTATGTTAATTATAATATTTTTTTATAATCATATTTTCATGTACCATCTATATTGTTGACGTGTTAATGTATTAAAGTGGTTCGACCTTTCGCCACTTCAGCGCTGGCATCTAAGTTTGAATTCCCAAAAGAATACGAACTCTTTATAATGCATTTTTCTTTCAATGTCATAAATATTTGAGGATATGCACATCAAAAATATTACTTTAAAATCACTTACGAAATGGAATGTACTGCAATTTCATGTCCTTTCCTGTGCATCTCTTGTACAGCAGAATAATTGGTATATTTATGAGACACAAAAAATGTTGCTTTCAATTGACAACCGTTGGGGTTCTTCCTATCGCCATCGAAAATGGTTTTGTACAATTCAATATTGTTATTATTGATTGCATCGTCAAAGGTGATTGTTATCATTTGAGGTACGTCTTTGGCTGGAAGATCCTTTGGAATCGATGTACCATCTTCGGAACAAAAGCATTCGGGAAGGCTGCAAACTGAAGGATCGCAGGCTGGCGCGCTATTGGGATCACTATCAATATCTGAAAAATAAAATATGAAATAAGAAATAGTGGATTGAGAGGATTTTCTCAGATATAGCAGATCAAAACTCAAATGTCAATTCAGAAAAGTATTTTCATATTCACATTTCTCCCAAGAACGTTCTGGAAAATTGGTTTCTATTAGATTGTTGATTAGTATACAGGGTCGCCGATATGTATGTAAACTGTCGATTATCTCCTAAAGTATGATAGCTAGCAAAACATGTTATGACACACATGTTTTAGGGTTTTTCAAAATTTATTATAGTAAATAAAAATTAAGTAAAGTCATGACGAAACATTAGTTGCTCTTTCTTTAATGAAACTCTCTATACATTATTCTATATTTCAATTCTGCTCAAAATTTCAAACAAAATTGATGTTGCACATCATATTCTAAATTTGACCGTTTTGGAGATACCGACTATTGAAAATCAATTGCTTATAAATTATTATACAAAAATATTTTGGTCCCTTAAGTTACCTTTGAAAGTTTCTAGCTCCATAACAACACCGAGTTGTTCTTTTGTCTAACAGTGATGATCTTGACAACATGATGTCAAAAATACATTTAATTGTCACGCAAAAATGGCACATTTAGGCGTATTGAAATTTTGATGATCATAGAAAATGGTGATAGAAGACGAAGTTATGACCAAGTAGTGGATATTTTTAATGAATTGCATCCCGAACGGTAACCTCTTTCTTAATCAACCGTTTCGAAAACATTGCAGTGATTCCATGATACTGGAGTTGTCAAAAGGATCGACCAAAAAGTGGAAGACCAGTGAAAGTTGCAAATGAAGAAAATTCTTTGTATGTCCTGTTAAATGTAGTGGAAAATCCAATAAATTCGACACAACAGAGAGCTTTAAATCATAACATATGTCGATATTCCATTCAAAAAATGTGTAAACTGGAAAAATTCCATCTATATAAAGTTAGTTTGTTACAAGAATTGAGTAGAGACGATTTTGACCATAGGATTGACTTCTATGAAGTTATTATGGATGAATAAAACGAAAGAGTCAACTTTGTCAATCAAATATTGTTTTCTGACGAATCAATACTTTGTTTGAACGTGCACGTAAACCGACACAACTGTAGATATTGGTCAGACCAAAATCCATATTGGATGGAAGAAGTTCATACTGAACAACCACAAAAAGTGAATGTTTTGAGTGGTATTATTGGTGGACATGTCATAGATTCCTATTTTATAAACGGAAATTTGACCTCTGAACGATATTTGATACTTTTACAAGAACATGTTATTCCAGAGCTTAGACGATAATTCACGAACAATTACAATCCCAATTTGCCGGCAGAACAAATATGGTTACAAGATGGGGCACCTCCACATTTTGGACTTCTTCTACGGACATATCTAGATGAAACTTTCCGTGATAAATCGATTGGACGTAGGGGACAATTGAATGGCCAGCTGGGTCTCCCGATATGACCCCACTTGACTTTATTTCTGAGGGATCGCATGAGAAATGTAGTCTTCGAAAATAGGCCGCAAAATATCGAAGAGTTGCAAGAAAGTATAAGGAATGAAATTTCCACCATTCCTCATAACACGATTTCAGATTCACTACAAGATTTTGTTCAGCGAATTCATTACTATGAGGAGGTAAATGGTAAACACATTTAGCGCCTTAACAAATAGAATTCCAAAGAAAATATTTGTTGTTTATTAAAACTAGTTTGCTATTTTTTTTTCTGTTATAACTATAGCTAAGATCACGAACACGTAAATCCGAATGGAATGTGCATATGACTCAAATAAAGCTATTGAATGACATGTATGCATAATTTTTATAACAAGTAATCTTGGAATATTCCGACCTACGCCATTTGAAAACCATAATATTTCAAGGATCATTCAAACATACGGGCTTGGCGCCACTTCCATAATAGGTGATGACGTTACATGTGCGGGACTCAGGGAGCTGGCGAGGAGAGGCGCACACAGGGCACACCGAAATCGCTGTGGTAACGGAGAAAGAAATCCCACTGTCCGCTATCGAAGTGATACAGCCAGAGGATAAAATTAGGTGGAAACGGACGATCTCGCTAGAGATCCCAGACAGGAGAGAGTGGGAAGAGGAAAGGGTTAACTATCCCCCAGAAAGCCTGGTCTGTTTTACAGACGGGTCCAAACTGGAGGAAGGGCAAGCCAGAGCAGGAGCTAGGTTCTCTGACAACAGTTTTCCAAGCAGAGGCGTATGCCTTCCTGGAGGTAACCAGAATGGAACAGGTGAGGTCCGGCCCAGAGAGACATGTAAATGTCGGCTCGGACAGTCAGGCCGTCATCAGAGCTCTGAATGCAACCAGAACCAGATCAAAACTGGTTCAGAAATGCAGAAATGCCCTGGAGAGTCTTACGACTGAAAAGGAAATAACGCTGATGTGGGTCCCGGGCCATGCAGGGATTGAAGGCAACGAGCAGGCGGACCAGCTAGCCAAGCAAGGAGCCGGGAAACTCTACTACGGGCCCGAACCTCCACTCGGCATAGTAAGGAGATGAGTACCAACGGCATTGAATGAGTGGGCCGTTGATACAATAGTGGAGAGGGATAGACGGCTGCAGGCAGTCAGAGGAAATTATATCGGGGCCCGACAGGGCAAGGACGCCAAGATACTGAAGATGAGCCGCTAACCCACTCTTGGTGGGAGTTCTAACCGGCCACTGTGGCCTCAGGAGGCACCTGGCTCTCATCAGAGTTGAGGCAGACCCACTATGCGTGGAATGTGGTGAGGAGGAGGACTCCTTCCACTTCCTGTGCGAATGTGGTATTTATGGCAGGCTCAGACAAAACGTCTTCGGAGCCGCCACTATTAAGGAGGAGGAATTGTACTCATTGCAATGGAAGGATATTTCGACTTTCATAAGAAGGTCGTAGAGGGTCGAGCAGGTATCCGCCATGGGATGAGTAAAGATGTCGGGGTTTGCGAAAAGGGCCCATTGGGGCCTAGTCGCTGACGCTTGCGTCCCCCATCCATTACCATTACTGTTACAAGTGCTGTAAGTTGCTTATTTCAACAATGTCGGTTGTGATATTGCAAGGGTATGCCAAGTAAAAAATTCTTAAGTATGCCTCATTGGAATGCAATGTGTTCAACTCCGTATTGCCACCAAATTTCAGAAAAAAAGTCCACACATGCAAAAGTTACGATTTTATCACCATTAATATTTCAACTTCTATTGGTTTTTTCTCATTGGTAAATTTTTTTTCGCATCTATTCATATGAATGACAACTGCACCCTTGCACATTATTGACATTCCACTACACATTTTAGTATTTCAAGATGCCGTTGAAGTTGAGAATGAGAATTGTTATTCATCACGTTAGAGTTTTTTTTTCAACATACCTATGTCGAAACTTGCTAATCCGCTTTTTATGCATTGCAAGGCTATCTTGAAAGGAGAATGCAAATGACGGAAATGTGTATGCAAGGCACTATTCTTAGTGATTAATGATACGGGAAGAACGTAGTTGAGGCCTTTCCAAAAAATATGTTTAGATGCCGTCAAACCGCTTTATGCATTTACTAATCAATGATATTCGACCTGATATTTACTTCTGTTTGTGTGGAAAATTACTGTTTCACCTAGTCAAGATTTCGGTTTTCACTGACTGTTTCTTGTCAATTGAAACCTTTCAAATACAAAAGTAATCCAAAAATTATCATTTAGGGAACATTAGTAGCGGAGAAAAACTGGAAAACCCTTTTTTTAAATCATAACTTTGCCATTTTTCAAGTTGTAGGGTTTGATAGGATAATACTGGAAACTACAATTTTACTAGAACATGTCTATTCGAATAAAGTCCTATGAAATGAAGTGAAATTGAAGTCTGACATTATGTGACAGGTTGACAGCGACAAATGAAATTTGACATGGAATCGAAAACGATAGAATTGAAGAACTGTGATTGATCATCAAATAAGGACAGAATCAAGAAATGGGTTTTATGGCAGCCTAGCCAAAAATTTGAAAATATCAAGACAACCCACAGAAAACGTATAAAGATAAAGTGAAGAATTTTTTTTCTCAAAATATAATTATTGTTGTTTTTATTTATGCAGATTGAGATATCCAAGCTCAAGTTCAAGGTCATAGGATAAGTCTGATGAGAACCTTCCCAATCCCAAAATAAACAGCTGGGTGCCACAAAAAAAGAGCCAATGTAACCAAAAATGTTTAAGAAATTTATTCATTCGTCTGTGGCGGATCCAGGGGGTAATAAAGGGGGTAACTACCCCCGAAGATTCGACCGACATTTCATAGTTCGAGAGCCGAATCATCAGCTTTCACCGAAGAGACATACTATAACTTTGAACAGCGTTTCCAGTTTTCAGAATTTAGATGCATTGTCCATCTCAACCCTCTTCTTGAACTCGAAATATTGCACCACTATACGCGCAACCCTCATAAGTCTTCGAGAGACTTGTGGGAGCAAGGAAAGACGCAGCCCTCACATTTAACGTATAATGCCGTGCACGAGACCGATGATGACCATATGGGGATTTGAACCCTCGACCCTACGCTGGAGATGCGAACGCTCTACCAGCATGACCAACGCGGCCCAGTTGTATAGTGACACCTTCCAAAGCTAAATTAGAAATAGTGAGCTGTACGAGTTCAGCATAGAATGCAATACATTTTGCCGTACATGAGAACAGCACACGGAACATAGGAAGAATAAAAAATTGAAAAACAAATAAAATGAATTCAAATATAATCATAAACAACCATTATATCCACACAAAAATGTAGGAAAGAGTGAGGTGTTACATATCCCCTAAACATTTCAAACAATTCAACTGGTTGATGTTTTCGGAAAGTTCAAAAGATTTATATTGTAAATTTTGTTTTGTACTCACAAAGTTTGGTGGTTTACATTAACAAACCAAACCAGAAAAATCAGTTTTTAGTTCCCTGTTTACCTTTTTGAAATTATTTAGGAATGTCGGCTATTTAATCACAAATGAAGACAAGTTTTTACCACAAAAATAATGTGTGTCCTGCCGAATATTTCATAAAGACTTATGAATCTGCAGAATGTTGTTTGTTTTATTTATCATTGATTACATGGCTGACATTTCTTTATTTTTTCAATTATTTTTATGTTGAGTAGGTATTAATGACTGGGACTATATTTTCATCCCATTTTTGTGACATACCGAACTTTATTGTTTGTTTTTATTATTTCTTAGGTTTATTGGAAATATATTCGTATTTTACTTGTCTTAAATGAGAATTTTCATATTTAGTACCCCCCTCCCTAACCAGTACCTTGGATCCGCCTCTGGTGCCACCGCAGCACTCTAGATTCGGTTCCTTTATTTGAATAAGCGATTTCTCAATAGATTCCTCATATATTAGCAACAAATTTCAGTCTGGTTCGCAGCTTTTATAATGTTATTGTTAGTGTGACGATATATAATCGAACTGCATTCCAATCGTCACCAAGCGAGGGAAAGGAGGAAAAGGGAAAGTTAAACTGCAACTTGTGGCGATTACATGACTCCGCGGACTTGCGTGCCAATATACACCTGATGACATTCTCATACCATCCCATCTAACTTTGAGACCGCTACTATTCGTGGTGGGATGATGGCAGACGTGAATCAAAATGCTATTCTCAAGGCCGTTGTAGTGCTTACCGGATATATAATTTCATCAGATCAATTACAGTACCTATCTGTACAATAACTAATCGGTAGGTTGTTTCTAATAAATACAGGGTGACCTGAAACTATGGTGCCAAAGTGAAACGGGAGATTCCGCTCGAAAATTAAATAGGGCGTCCTAACATATTTTTGCTCACATGCCGTTCGTTGCAGAGATACAGTGTGTTGAATATGAAAGCATGCTGAATCCAAAATATCTCCTGAAGCAACAAAATTGATCCTGCCCAAGATAATCCATAATTACATATGAACTTTCTGGCTCTTGGAGATAAAGAAATGAAATTTGGAGGATCTGCATAAGATATAAAACTGCGTTTATTGGCAAGTAACTCAAGTTCATGCCAATTCCGGTTTCACCGGAAGTTACATAAACTTTCGAGTTTTAAATGGGACACCCAGTATATTTTCACCTATTATGTCTCCACATGACATTCTGAATACAACCATGTATCATTTGTCACTTTTTGTAACTAATTTTTTTTTAATTTTCAATTTTAATTTTTAATCTAGACTTTGGATACGTTCAAATCACTAATTGTATCCCTAAAATTTGGGAAGAATACAAGTTCACTGTTTTCGGTCAAAATGTATGTGCTATATGAAATTTGATTTTAAAATTGAAAGTACAAATTTTTTCAAATGGTTAGGAAAAAATACCATTTTATTACGAATAATTTGAACAAATTTCCGTTAGAAAACTCAAAAGACTACGTTAGGTGTTTTATAAAATAAAGCATCTTTTGGTATTTAAATAAGATTTAAATGCATCAAGTAACCTATGACAAACACAACTGATAAAATAAAATGATCAAACAATTCGACTTCCTATTTTACCTCGCTTCTCCAAAAGTAAATTAGGTATTTATTGTGTAATTATTCAAAGAACACGTTTATGATAATGTTTATGCAACAAAATATTTTATTAGCTTTTGGATTACTGATCTTGTTTCATAAGTTCAGGTTACAGGTTGCTAGATACATTTAAATCTCTTAAGATCCTTCATTTTGGGAAATTTTTAATTTAATCTCCGAAGTTTTTTAACGCAAGTTTGTTTGAAACCCAATAATATGCAGTATCAAATCAACCGTAATCGAATGCTCTTTTTCCTAATCCGACGAGCCGCCATGTTGCCCTTTACAAAAAAATTGGAATAGAAATTTCAAAATGAAATTTGGCATATCAGATACATTTTGATGAAAAAAACAGTAAAGTGGTATTCTCAAAATTTTAGTACTGAAATTAGTGATTTGAAAATATCCATAGCCCTCTAGAATAAAGAATAAATTTCAAAACAAAGATAAAATTCGGTTGCAAAAAGTGACAAGTAACACATAGTTATATTCAGTATGTCATAAGGTGACGAGAAACGTGGAAATATACCGGGTGTCTTATTTGAAAATCGAAAGTTTATGTCAATTCCGGTTAAGCCAAAAGTTGCATGAAGTTGAGTTACTTGTCATAGAACGCAGATCCTCAAAATTCTATGTCTAATACAAATCGTCCAAATTTTATTCTATCATCTTCAAAAACAAAAAAGTTATAGGGGAGAGCCACTTTCTGTCCTGGCGTGTCCTGGCTCTTCTAAATTTCATTACCCTATAATCAATCCTATATTTATAGAGATTGTAGTTCTGGAGTTGTTCATAAATTACTTAATGGTTCATACTTTCAAATTACTTTTCAACACTTATGTCAAAAGGTTGTTTTTCAATATATACTGTCAAAAATAATAATGTGGATTCTCGTGAATGATTTACAAAATCCATTTGATTTGTGGAGAGAATAATGTAAACAAAATATTCATTCAATCATCATGTGAATCGATAAAAAAATTATTAATATTATTTTGAAGAATGTTAGTTTTTTTATAAAAATTATTTGTTCTGCACAAATTCATATTTTCATGTTAAAAATACATCTCTTAAGAGAGCAAAAATAATATTCCAGTTATAAATTATGATGAAATGAAGAACCTATCAACAACACAGTCCCTCAAGAAACACGTTAAGGAGATACTTGTTAACAAAAGTTGTTGTTATGGATGACTTTTTTGACATAACATTTTTTTTCTATAAATTCTGCTTGTGATGTTATCGTTGTATGTGGTTTCATCGCCTTGTTTGTGGTAGTTCATTTTATAACTTTCTTAACGATATTTTAAATTTTCCACGAGACAACATCCTAATATGTTTATTGCTTGTAGTTGTGTTTTTAATATTACTTGTTGATATGTTTGTATTTGTGCGTGTTTTTATATATATAAAATTAATTTGTATTCTGACAATATTTCTTCAACGTTGTTTGATATTATCTTTTCACAATGTTTTCTGAAATAAATAAATATTATTATAATTATTATTATGGTGAATGAGTTGGAAAAAATGCACCTCAAAAAAGCATTTCTGTTTGAAATAACTGGGTTGCAATCCTACGCAAAATCTGTTTTAAAAATAGTAATAAAATAATCGTACACATGAATTTTCATATAATCAAATCTTATTTATGAAAGGGATACACTCTTTTTACTAAAAATGTATAAGTCTCGTGGGAGTACTCTTCTGCATGTCACAGTGACAACTGATTTTTTTTCAAAACAATGGAAGTTACGAGAAAAATGCATTTTAATTTTCCTGTTTCAACACCCTGTACCTCTTCAAGAAGGAAGCTTAGTGAAAAAATTCATGAAAAAGTGACATACATTTTTTGGTAGAATATCATGTTTCCTTGATTTCATTGAAAATATGAACAGGATGTTCATAAAGTCAGTTGTGGAATCATCTGCGACTGAGGAGTCATGTATTGATTCAATTTTCAATTGAGACTGTTTCTCTTTAAAATCATGTTTCCGTTTGAACATCAATTAGAATTGCAAAGTTTACTTCAGCCGAACAATTTTTTCATTATTAGCATGTTTGTATTTATAAAAGCACAATTATCTTGAAAACGGATGATTTATCCGGATTCAAAATTTTTTACTCAAAATTGATTGAAGAAATTGAAAAATTAATAATTTTTCTGATTTCACCGGTGGCGTGAAAAATAGGGGAAAAAGGAACTCTTCTTGTACGCCACTGGTTATGAATAAAAAATAGTTTCAATTGTTCATATTCGTATCTCTGCAACGAACGACATTTTAGAAAAAATATGTTGGGAAAGTCCTATTTATTTTTCGATGGAAATCATACGGTAAAATTTGGCAGCAATGTTTCGATACACCCTGTAGGTACCTATGTCACTATCAATACAAATATCTAAATGGAAATCGAACGGATTTGTTGCAAATAAAGTTGATGGATGGTTCAGTGGGTTAATATCACAATGATCATTTTGTTGGTTATTTGATTCGCACGACTGGACAACTCCACTGAAATAAAAATGTATTTCAAATATCGGTTATTGGTTGGAAATGAATCAGTCATAATAGTGTAGGTACTGCAAAAAATATGTGAGGTATACCGGCTGGCTCGGGAAGTATTGCCTATGGTAAACCTCAGTTACTGTATGAGGTAAGCTTGTGAAATTTGGAGCATCGATATAATGACAGAAGAGCTAGAAATTGAGCATTTCAACATGACGACGGTCTGACCAGAAGTAACATCAACTTTCTTATTATAAATGGCAACCCTATTTTTTCCATATTATTCTGCATTCAATTCCCTTTTTAATGATAATGAAATTACAATTATTTTTTATTCACAACTTCCACAGTTCTGAAAAATTTTCAATTAAATTGGAAGGAACGTTTTTGTTCAATAAGTGTTTCATTAAAAAAAAAATCATTTTCAGTTGCCACCAGTGGCGGACAAGATATCGTGGCCCCTTTCTCCTTCGCTACTGGTGAAATAAAAAAAATAATTTTTATGATTTCCGGATTAAATCCACAGTTTATATCACACAGCCCAATTCTCTGCCAAAAGTATTGTTTGTCTTAAAACCAATATTAAAACCTTGCTCATTCAAGAAATTACATATTCTATCACTTGGTTCACTGATATGAGTAATTGTTTTAAATCTTTGGTGATCTTTTAGAGTAGGATACACTTCTTGAATTGCTTTCTCATACTACTTCTTAGAAAGAAGGTTATTTGTCAAAGACGATTTATAACCATTGTAGACTGCAATTCGTTTGACAATTCCAATTCCATATTAAAAATAATCTATGTATCATAAAATTGTAAGATGCTACTTTATGTTGATATGAATTGTCCTCTTCTGATTCTACTGCTATTAAAGGGTGAAAATAATTATTAAATTCCAAGAATGATCATCCAATATATGAAGTTTTCATTTTATTTGAGTTTCTAAATTATCCATGGAAATTTCAGCCAATAAAGGGCTTAAGGGATTACCCATAATCAACCCTTCATGAGATGGTTGAACTGGAAATAATTTCGACTTGAAGAAACACCGAGTAAATCCAATATCTCCTGTTTGACAGGGTTTATACGATTTCTTTCTCATTGTTTCCTTGGGAGGGATACTAGGAAACAAGTTTTGTACGTCGAATGAAATCAATTTACTGTTATTCGGTGTTCATAAGAATTTTTCACACAAAATTTTTATTTGAAATTGCAATAACTTTGAATTAAAGAGATACGTTTTTTTAGAAATGTTAACCGATGGGAGAGGCTTGTTTCCCTTATGTGACTTCAAAAGTGAATAGAGTTTAAGAAGTAGTGGATTTATGACAATTAAATTAGACTTTTCTCTATCATTAAGCAGTTGTTCTCTGTTAGATATTACAGTAAATAGCTTCGTTTTTATCGTAGGTTCTTTCCATTTCCAGGAGTATTGTTTTTTTCAATTCAGAATATTTCAACATGAATACCTTCTTAGATATTCTCTGGAACGATGAAAAATAGCGACTAAAGTTTGTCTGATTTTATGAGCATCTTGTTCACATTTTCGTAAAAATTTTTCTTCACTACCTAAACTAATTTAAAAAATTGTAAAAATCAGTCTAACAAAATTCTTATTAAAACTCAAAATAATGTTCCCTATCCAGTACAGATTCTCAATTCTCCAGGAAGTGTACTTCTCCAAGGCCTTTGATTGCGTTGATCATCAAATAATACTGGCTAAGCTCCACCACTATGGCTTCAGAGGAGTACTAGACAAATGGATAGAGTCTTAGCTAACTAACCGCACGCAAATAGTAAAAACATCGACTCTATCTGACAAAGCACTAGTTAACTGTAGAGTTCCACAAGGGTCCATACTCAGCCCCTCTCTCTTTCATCTGCATATCAATGATGTGATGAAAATGGATATCTCGGAAATTAACGATTTGTGCAGATGGCACCACAATTAGATGGCTCGAAAAAAAATAGTGAATAATAAAGAATTGACTTGGAAAGGAAAATCAACTTGATCAACTTTCATTGACATTTTAACACATTTCCCACTTCTCAGGTGAAAATCCGAAATATAAAAATTGTAGATATTGATCTCTACTTCCAGGTGCCGTTTACAGTATTTGAATGAAATGATTTTCCTGAGATCGGCTTCAGAAAGATTTCCCCTCAAATTGTGCAAAAACTACACATCGGACAGAAACCATCTTGCTCACAGTTGAACCACATGTTATTATCTATCAGTTTCCGCAATATTGTTTTTCCAGGTTCAGATTTATGAAAATTGTTGATTTATGAAAAATGGTCTCCATTTCGAGGTTTTCCCGGATTTTCTCAGTGGAAAATGCACCGGTCCGGTCGTTTGGAAATCCATTTTGTAGGTTTCATAAATCTCTATAAAAGTTCCATTGACTGTAAAACGATTCCTTAAATATTTTTTGAGATAAATTGTGAAAGGCTTTCGCGGCCATAGTCACTTACATGGTGGTTCTTCGGGTTGTAAGGCCGACGTATGTTTAGAGAAGATCTCGACGTTTCGCCAACAGGAGTGGTTAGCATTTTCAAGAGATATTTTCAAAGTTTCTGGTTTCTTAAGTCGCTGCCAAATGCTTGACATTTGTTATACGTCTCAATAAATACCTGTGATTTGACGTTCTTACATCTGATTGGTCCATAGCGTTAGCTGACATCATAGAATCGTTCGTACCGTTATTTTGTGGGTAGGAAGCTAATTGAGAATTTTTGAGAACTGGAAGCCAAACCTTGTTCAATTGTAGTCCTTCTTCGGTTCTGTTGAAGTTGTTGTGGTGTTTCTGAATTTCAATTGCTTCCCGGAAGAGTCTTGGGTAATTGGCAGATACTCTCAACAACGATAATTATAGAGTGAAATTTGAAGAAACCCAAGTCATCTCTTCAACATCTGCCTATTACCCAAATTTCTTCCGGGAAGCAATTGAACAAGGTTTGGCTTCCAGTTCTCAAAAATTCTCAATTAGCTCCCTACCCACAAAATAATGGTACGAACGATTCTATGATGTCAGCTGACGCTATGGACCAATCAGATGTAAGAACGTCAAATCACAGGTATTTATTGAGACAACGTATAACAAATGTCAAGCATTTGACAGCGACTTAAGAAACCAGAAACTTTGAAAATATCTCTTGAAAATGCTAACCACTCGTGTTGGCGAAACGTCGAGATCTTCTCTAAACATACGTCGGCCTTACAACCCGAAGAACCACCATGTAAATCTTTGAGATACCATTGCTTGTTTAAAAATTGCACAAAGCGATTTTGCTGGGCTTTCCATTAACGAACTATGTTATAAAAATTTATACAGGCAATTCGCATATTTTATTTTGTGGGGGAAAAACATATATAGCTTGGTCTATATGCTAATACGCTTTAATTCAAATAAGTACTTTACGGCTATTTTATTCCTAACCTTAATTTTTCGTGTAGACGTGTTTGTAGATTGACAAGTTGCAGTAGTACTTTTTAAATATAATTTATCAACATTTAACTGCTTTGTCCGAAAGAATTTACATGTTCTTCACGACAATAAAGTATATTGATTGATTGAAGAAAATATTTCACAAAAATCTTCTTAGAAATCACAGTTATATCATTTGGCATATCCCGTACGAAATTCATTATTCGTTATCTCATGCGAAAGTATTCATTAAGAAATCACTTTCAATGTCCTTCGTATCTACGTATCTTCACGCGGGAGCGGCGCTTCTCGAGGCCCACTTTCCAATTCAAGAATGTAGCTTGCCTCTCTGTTATGCATCTCGGTCTTTCAAAATGATCGCCCTTTACTATTTTTGTGGCCTTCGTCAAGTTTCACTTTTTTTCCAACTCGTATGCAAATTATCAGTCAGATATGACCACGCTATAAATGAAGAAAAAATCAAACAACGATGTGCGTACCGTTGTGAAAGTGAAGATTAATTATTCAGTAAGAGGTGCTTGTTGAAACAAGTCTGGCACTCGATCAAATCCATTCGTATTAGAAATTGTTTTCATTTCCGTAGGGTATATCGAATGACTCGAGAATACCATGTGAACAGATTTTTCTGAAAGTTGGTACAGTTGGATAAGAACTGTTCATATTTTTGAAAAAATTAACAACCAATTCAGATTTGATCACATTACAATTCAATGTTTTGTTTGTTTTTTATACACCCAGTACATTTTTCAAAATACCCTGTATATTTTTTAAAGTTCTACAGGACAAAACAACTGAAATTGAAATTGTTCTATTGTTTTACCTCGTGGATAAATCACAGAACTCAAAGAACTAGAAAGCTAATATAAGCGGCACATATTACTGAAATACGAAACCACATGTATGTATACAACACCCCTGCGCATACGCAAATCATCAACAACATTGGATATACAGAATGATTTAACTCCACTAACACAAAATTAAATGGGGTACTGATGGTCTATCATGTGCGAAAGCACCTGTAAAATTTGAGAGCTATCCGTTATGATTTACCAAATTTTTTTGTACGTCAACCGAAATGGATACGCCAATGCATCATTTAGTTGTGGAGACCATGAAAACATAATCGAGCTTGTCATGAAAACTGAAGCATTGCAGTGTTGCAATGTTACTAACTCTGAGTGCAAAATCGCTGATGGTCGTCGATGTCTACTTATCCCCGATTTGTGTTGGTTTTATACGTATTACCGAACAAATTCCCATGGCGTATGTGGATAAAAACTAACATCATCCCTCGACATAACCCGTTTTCTCAAGATAATTCAATTACGGACAGTAATAGTCCTGAGTACATAAATTTGAGACGACTTGGCACTGGCGAACGTATGTACGTCACCCGTCAAATGTCAAAACACCATCAGTTTGATTTACAACAATGATCGTACTGAATTCGAGAGAAAATTTCCAAATAGACGCCATCCAAACTTACGAACGATTTTGGATGTAGTGCAAAGACTTGTAAATCTTCACAATTGATTTTACCATACTGACGAGAGCTAGCTCGAAACACGTGTCTACGGTTGCAGAACATTTTGAGGGTTATACCCAATAACTTTTCTACTTATATTTTCATATAGTGCCCCTCGCTAAATCCATCCTTATTTATAATCATTATACAACAAATATAACTGCTATTGCAGTTCTGAGCTATATTTAAAATTAGTTTAAATATCGATTGCAAAATTTCTATCGAACAGATAAATATTATTATTTTTATTATTATAATTATTATATTATTAACATATTATGCAATGATATTGCAATGTCGTCCAGTCCTGAGCTATGTTTGAAGTTAGTTCAAAATCTATTACAAAAGTTGTACCAAAACAACAAATATGATTTTCGTGCAATCGCACGCGAAGTCAGTATTTCGCGTTCTCAGCACAGTCCGCGAAATTTAATTTCGCGGCCGTTACCCATAGCAACGGCCGCGAAACCAAACGTCACTTTCAAAAATGTTTTCAGACATCGTCTTAACATTCTGTTTGTCACACCAATCTTTAAACTCGCCGTAACATTTTTCGTACTGCCGTTTAGATTTTTCGGGTATTAAAACGGAAAGCGCCGAATTTACAACGCTTTTGAGTTCAGGAGGAGTGGAAGGTACTGAAATATCAGTATCAGTATCAGACATTTTGCGTTTTGACAAGAACTGTCAAAATATTTTGTATATATTGAAACATATCATTTCCATAGCACACGGTGATATTGTTAAATAAATTGAACTGCTGTTGATTTTAGAGCAATAATATATTTATTTACAACTATCTATTTTAATAATTTTAACGATTGCACGAAAAATAGTGTGTATTCCATGGCCGCGAAACTTTTTAACGACCTCAAGATTATCTTGCCTCGGCCGCAAGCGGCCTCGGCGATTACTGTTCTTTCGGTACGTTAAAAAGGTATTTCGCGGCCTTAGCATACAAATAACTATATTCTATTTCAATAAAGTATGCAATAATATTGCATTGTTATCTATTTCTGAGCTAAGATTTCAAGTCTCTAGCTCGTCGGGAAGTTCCCTAGTTTAAAGTAGATTGCAAAATTTGTACCTCACAGACAGACATTATTATTTTTGTTTTGACATTACTAACGCCAAAATTCTAGGAAAAAGCGGTATCACGATTTGCAGATGAAACACATGTCTTCTCGGTAACTCAGTTGGTAGAGCACTGAACCGGCAATCTAGAGGTCGTGGGTTTGAATCCTGCTCGAGGAGAATCTTTATTCTAGAATTTAAAAAATCTGCCTTAATGCCGCAAACCTCTATTATATTCATATCACAGACATAAACTCCCCATTCATTATTATTATATTATTATTATCATATTATGCTATTGCATTGTCATTCAGTCCTGAACTTTTAGAGCTGGTTTGTTTGTGAAGAAGAGATCAATTATTATTATTAGATCTCAACATATCATTAGTTAAAGAGCTGCCTATAAATTCACTGACAGGTAAAGAAACCGTCTGCTGGGCATCAAATAGCATTCTTGGTGTTGCCCAAGTCGCCTGGATGTAGTTCTAGAATTTCTCCAGGTCAAGGTCAAGAAGAGGGGCGGGCGTTTGAAAACAAGTCAGTTGCTAGTTTCACATTTCGGTAGATATGGTCCTGAACATATCTTCTGCCAAGTTTGACCCGCGTATGAGGTCAGGGTCCAGAGTTACGCCAAAATATCAAAAATCGCGGTTTGTGCAACTTTCCTCAAGAAAGACATAATTAGGTTAGGTTTGAACGTGAGTGGGTCCGTATCAGGCCCTCCACTGCGGCCAATGGCCTATTGTGGCCTATTGTGACATAATTGCAAGTTCTAATTGTAATAAAACAATGAATGGTTTTATAAATGACGTCAAATTATCCTGTCCTAGCCCAAATCTTGAGGTTTTTATATGAAGATGAAACTACTTTCGTATCATCAGGAAAACAAGTGTCAGAACTGCTAGCTCATGCCAAACGAATTTTAAGACTACCGTCTAAACCATGGTTTATATGTTAACTCAAAAAATCACAAATTATGTCTTTTTTCCAAAAAATATTCAAATTGATTTCAGTTATCTAGTTAAACACAATAATTATGGTACACACGACTACAATGACCTTCGTCAACCATTCTCGAGACTCTCTGTTGGTCAGAACTCACATATTTATAGAGGCACTGTTTGTTTTAATAATATCTGTCACTAAAAGCCTATTATTCCTATGACGAATTCCATAAAGATACCGGTAACCGATAGTAGTGGAGTCTTATTATTATTGCTAAGTATTGTATATACAGTGCGACGCTAAATTATGGAACAAATTCATTATTTCTGAATATAAAGATATATCGGGAAAATCCTCGGACAGGTCGATTTTCTTTTCCGATGGGCCAATTTTTGAACCTCACCCAAAATATATATATATATAGGGTTATCCGCATTTGAGGAAAAGCGACTTTGGTGATATTTTTAAATGGGACACCCAGTATATTTGTCCATATTTTGTTAGGGTTTGTCATTACAAATCCAGTGATACCAAGTTTCATGGGATTATGTCGAACGGCTGCGGAGATATGGCCAAAAAACTTCTCCGCAGCCGTTTGACATAATCCCATCAAACTTGGTATCACTGGATTCGTAACGGTCCCTAACCAAATATGGAAAAATATACTGGGTGTCCAATTTAAAAATATCACCAAAGTCATTTTTACTCAATTGCGGATAACCCTATATATTTTGGGTGGGGTTCAAAAATTGGCCCATCGGAAAAGAAAATCGACCTGTCCGAGGATTTTTCCGAAATATCTTTATATTCAGAAATAATGAGTTTGTTCCATAATTTAGCGTCGCACTGTATAACACTAAATGCACTTGAATTTTTTTCTATACTAAATATATTTTTACTATTACACACTATACTGAATTTTGACAAGGCTAATAGTCCCCATGTATTTGTGAATTTTAGAATTTGTTAATGAGTGATGTGTCAGAGAAATTGAATAACTCAGAAAGAATGACTAGTTGAGTGAACATTTATTGATTAAATTATCAACTGTCAGATACATTGTCAAAGTCCCAAACATAGTCGGATCTGGTTACCTGATTGACATACAGAGAGTAATACCTATACATAACAGCATTGTATTGTAATATCCTTCAAAATGTTGGATTTTTTTTCGAAATATTGGATTTACTTTCGATATATTGTCAAACTGGATCAGTAACCAACAAGAAACAGGATCCAAAACGTGAACTTGTTGAGAACTAAACCTGTTGAAGTTGAAATTTCAGTACAAGTTCATTCAGACCCAACTTTAAGCTCTAGGAAATTAGCTAGTGGTTAGTTTTTTCAAATTACTAGTGCAAGAATAGATGCCGATAGGAATTTTCTTTTCAACATCTGCTTTTCTGATGACTGTACATTCTTTTTGAATTCAACTGGGAATTGTCATAATTGTCTGTATTGATCAGATACCAATCCACGTCTTCTACGAAGTCCCCAAACATTGAATGTCTGGGCAGTTATTTTTGGACCAATTTTTCTCGAAGGTAATCTGACAGGAGAAACTTATTTGAAACTACCACATGAGTTTATCAACAATTAGTAGACATCATTGAAAATTACGAGTCACCTCGACATTATGCACAGCTTGTTAGAGTATTTTTCGATAGGATGTTTCCGGAAAATTGAATTTGAAGAAGTTCTATAGAGTGGCCAGCCAGATTTCCAGGTTTAACCCCACTCGATTTTTTCTTGTGCTGTCACTTGAAAAACAAGATCTATGCAACGGAACCAGAATCTCTGTAAAGGCGGGTATCCATTTGTTGCATATGCCAAATCGTATCAACGTATCGTATCACCGTATCGTTTCATTTTGATACGATACGCTGCAACGTAGTATCAGGTTTTTCAGCGTGGCAAAATCAAAGTGTATCCGTATCAATTGCGCGAACGGGGGTGATAGGAACCAGTCGATGAAATAGCGTTTTTCGTCGGATCGAAATGAGTACGCCTCAGCAAGTAGCAGCCGCGTATATTTTTATTCATTATTCTTTGCTAAAGGGGAAGAAAAAACGGAAACCCCCACGTTGGTGGATGTCAAAGTTGTATGCAAGCAGGGAACAATACAGTGGAACAAGTTTATTGGCTGACCTGAAATTCCAATCTGTCAGTGGTTTGTATAAGAACTTCACTAGAATGCATCCAATTGATTTTGAATTTTAGCCAATAGTTGCTAAACAAGATACCACATTTCGCAAAGCGATTCCCGCTCGAGAAAGGCTGGCTGTAACTTTGCGCTTTTTGGCAGAAAAAACGTGACCACTACCATACAAGAATAATGCCAACTATCAGCAGATCAGCACAGAAGACGCGAAGATGCAACGGCTTTATAAATATCTCGTCCACATTCGACCGTCTTCGTATCGTATCAGTTCTTTGATGTATCGCCGAAAAACCGACAACAGGCCGATCACGTCCCGTTGCGTTTCTTTGTCATATTTTGATACGTAACGCGCAACGGACTTCCGTATCCACTGACAGCAACGATGATACGATACGCGAATTTACAACAAATGGATACCGGTCTCTAGATCTGAGACATACGAAATACGAACACGAAATGAATTTTTTGTTTTGTTGTCTCTTGTAATTTTTACGCATGTGCGTCCGTTATGGAGAAAAAAAATTAAATAAATTTTTGTAATTCGCTAAACTCAATTAAAACGAAACGAAAATTTTTAACCTACTATCACAGTGAAAACAAAGAACGCTTCTTATTTGGTTTTTGATCTTAATTACAAGTTTCCTCATACGTTACCTTGAAAATGAAAAACCTAACAAACTTTGACTTTATATGTAATCAAAATTTACAGCAAAAAAAATTAGGTAGGTTGGACTCGTACCCAGCCCCTTTTCTCGAAAATAGTTGGAAAACTCGCGAAATTAACATCGGAAAAATCTGTAAAAATTGTGAAAAATATCTGACCATCGAATGTTATGGTTTAAAAAAATTTACCCCCCTGTCCTCTCTCAAAAGCTAGATAGAGAACGCAAAGGAATTCGGAAAATGTTACAACAGTTTCGGACATGCAAAAAAATATCGATCAGGGGGATCCCCCCTTTCCTGTCACGAAAAAAATTTTAAAAACTCGCCAAATAGAAACCGAAAAAATCCGTAAAAATAGTGAAAATTATTTTAAAAAATTTACCCCTCTTCCCCCCTCGAAAGCTAGATAGAGAACGCGCAAAAATTCGGAAAAATTTCTAACGGTAAATTAACAGGCAAGCGACCGTTCAACAATGACGCATTAATTGAAATAAACAGACCAAGAAACATATCCAAAGAAAACTAAATAAATAAATAAACTTTAAAAAAACTTTTTAGAGAAAAGCTTATTTCCTATTTTCTTCAATACGTCAAGATTTTTTTTCCTGTGATGGTGTTCTAATGATACTAAATATCAGTCCTTCATGAGAGAAAGTTTCATTTGCTACAGGGATACTCAAAAATTTAAAAAACGGGACGTTGACTTGAAATATAATTCAACTTTCAGGAATTTCAATATCAGGCTGGATTTGCTTCTGGTTGGTTTATAATAATAAGGCGTGCAAATATTTTTTACAGGGCGAGTCAGAAAATTGATCACCTCTGTATCCTGTATTTAATGAAATTTTGTATAAGATGATATCGAAAATGAACATTTGGAACTTCACTATTATTGTACTTGTAAGTCGGGAGCTAAAACTTTTGGTACATGTGCTCATGTGGCCAGTGATTTACATTTTTTGGATTATGCCAGATACGAACACAATGTGAAACATCCATCTACTCATCTCCTGAATGAAATAACTGATGCAGCTGAAAGGATGGTACCAGAAAACATAGATCATGATACTGTAGACCTTTGAATTCTTTCAGTAACTTCAGTTCGTTTCGACATGTTTATGTTTTTTCCGATTCCAAGATTAGCTTGTTTTTATTTCATTTATTTTTATGTATATGTCGATCAAAGTTTAACATAAACAACATCGAAAATGCCGATATACATATATGAAGAAAATTATGATAAGCTTGTCATCATATTGTCGGGATAAAAAAACTAATCATAGCAAGTTGACAAAACTTCTACATCCGACCAGCAAACTCAAAGTAAAGGTAATATGAGAGTATCACAGAAATTCACCAAGGAAATATTTAATTACAGGGAGATTTCCAAAAAAAAATCTATTCTCGGATTTTCTTCTATACATATCTTTTGTATAGCCATGTATATCATAAATAGAATTATATATATTTCAAAATTACCAAATGCCACCTAATAATATGCAGTACAGAGTATATGAAATTTCATTAAACATAGGATACAGGAGCGATCAACTTTCTGACTCGCCCTGTAAAAAATGTTTGCATACCTTATTATTATAAACCAACCAGAAGCAAATCCAGCCAGACATTGAAATTCCTGAAAGTTCAATTATATTTCAAGTCAACGTTCCGTTTTTTTTAATTTTTGAGTGCCTTTGTAGCAAATGAAACTTTCTCTCGCGAAGGACTGATATTTATTGTCGTTAAAACACCATCACATGAAAAAATTATTGATACATTGAAAAAAATAAGAAATACATACTTAGAAAAAATGGATATTTTCCAACTTCAACGCCCTGTATCTCTGAAACCAGTCATAGGATTGAGTCAACTACAATATACTAACAATTCATGAAATTTCACCGAAGCCCATTTCTCCATAAGCCGACTGCCTGGTCCTTTCATAATGTAACAAAATGATGGGTTTAATTCACTTTGAAAACTATTTTCTTCTTTTTTGTGCATTTAAATAAAAGCTTTTCTCTAAAAAGTTTTTTTTTTAAGTTTATTCATTAATTTTCAGATGTGAAAGTCTGAATGATTGATTCTCGTGCCGGCTGGGAATGATCCTCCACGACTAAATGTTGCGTTCCAATTAACAGTGCTACTCCTAAGGTGGCGTATGGAGTTAGTAACAATGCCTACCCAGAACACATAGCTAATGACCATAGCAGTCGATGCCAAAACACCAAAAAAATACCAAAAAAACAGGACAAACAATGATTCAATAAATTTCCACACTCACCACAAGTAGTTTCATCTGATCCATCTTGACAGTCTCTTTCTCCGTTACAGAACAGTCCGCGTTCTATGCACTGGGAGTCTCCACAGGCCAGTTCCCCTTCGGAACAAACCGGTTTGTCGGTGAATAAGTTCGGTTTCACTCTACGCTCCTTGTTCTTCAGCTTGCAGTTTTTCACCGAATCTTTCCAGTCACATGTCTGCTTCTCTATGTCAAAGTAAAGACCAGCAGGGCAACGAATAGCTTGAAGACCCTGAAAAAAACATAGTTTAAAAAATATGTGGTTTATGACATGTCAGTACGTTCTACGTTTTTCGCTACCAATAATAATAAATATTTATTAAATCATTTCAGATCTTAAAATGACACAGGATACGTCAATGAAATCAGATAAAATCAATGATATGAATGAAATCGACAAAGTCTGAGTACCCTTTCTCTCCAAATATTTCCACCAAGTGGAAAATGAGAGAAAATCTGAAAGAAAATATTCATTTTACTCCTCTAGCTAATGCCACGACGAATATTGAACTACATCTGATAGATATTTCAACTCAATTGCGAGTGCTTACATTGTAAACAAACGAAAGATTACCCTTCATTCTGCTAGGGATGACCACCTGCAGACACGTTTCGAGGTTCTTGCTTCGCATCAGTGCAAGGGTAGGTCCGACAACTTCATAGTCGTCTCTGCCCAATGAATTGTTTATCTAATAGTTCCTCACAGATGAAGCAGTGACTTACAGTGAGTCAGTCGCAGCGCCACCCGCCAGGAAAATCAATAAGCTCTCCTCCAGGAAGAGTACTCGCGAAACTTCGGTTTTGCCGGGCAGTACAAATGAATGATATGACTAAAATCCGACAAAGTCCAAGTAACCTTTCTCTTCAAATAATTCCAACAGGTGGAAAGTAGGAGGCAATAATCTGACAAAAAAAACAACTACTTCCCTAGCTAATGCCACGACGGATATTGAACTACATCTGACAGATATTTGTGCAACGTTCTTCCAAGAAGACTCAAATAAAATTATTCAATGATGAAAAATAAATATGTATAAACAAATTATCCACAGTAATACAAAACGGTCACATTTCACGAAACATGTTTAAAAACAAAATAAAACAGGTGTATCGAACACCCGACAAATTGAACGTTCAGTTGAGTTAGAATTAGATTGACCTCTTCTACAGAAAAGACGATGAAAACAGGTCAAAATTCATTCTACTACACAACCCCAAAATTGTTTTGTCAAATACCACAGACCATCAGGAATATTAATAATATTTCTCTGTATAAGAAATAGTTAAAAATTTGGTTGAAGGATTTATCTACAGAAGACATGATGATAATCAATATTTTCGTCTGATTCATCATTCAGCAGAACTATATTCTATTATACTTATATTTGAATTCCTTTCACGGTAATTTAATGGATATATTTTAACTGTATAGGTTTATGTCTGTAAGTGTGTTTATGCGTGTATATGGGTATTTATGTGTGTATACAAATGTATTTGTTTCATTACTAACTGAATGATGTAGGTTGAGAGGATTGAAAAAAAACATACACTATAAAACAATGTGTGCAACAAGGGTATTTCTTGACAACAGTAAGGGAGTGTTAGCTTTAAAAAAACATCAATTATTTCTAAATTCTAGGGCAATTGACTCTAACGGGATTACATTGTTGTGAACTGGGCTTTGGATCCTGTACCAGTGATAACAAGATTCTATTTTGAATATTCCAAATCCAATCATGCTTCATACAGTCAGCGTTCACTGTGGTTTTGGAGTCGATTCTTGCCACTACTACATACTTTGGCCAAGGACAGAACAGACTGATACAAGTTTGATGACAGTTGCTTAAATTTTTCATTATTTCTTTGTTATTGCTGTATTCAATATTTTAATAAAATCCTATTGAACTAGATGGGAAATTAAATTGTGGAGACGACTTTGCGTTTTACTGATTTGTATATTTTAATAAAAGTTCTTTTTTTTACTTTAGTCTCATAAACTGATTTTTTCAACTCTTGTATTTGAATTTGTACCCAATATCTTTCCACATTTCAATATTTTTCTACTCCATAGATCATGTGATCTATGAGTATAAAAATGTGTGAACTCAGGGCAATTCATAAATGTATCGATTTTTCTCTAAAAACCGAGGATATCTGATTCAATCAATTTTTCATTATATTTCAACTTTCAGTTTCATCTAATCAAAATAGTAAACAATTTGTTGAGGTTGACAGATGACAATTATAATTTACTTGTAGAATTTACATCTAGAAACACTCATTTTGTTCTTTATCAAACTTCGAATATTCTTATTGTATTCTATGATATTCTTAAATGTTTTGATATATGAAGCAGTGCATTTGTGAGATTTGTCATTAGTTGGGTGGTAGTTCAGTAACTGACAGTTAATGATTGATAAATATTTGAAGCGACAAGTTTAGTACAGTGTTGTCAAGTTGAGCTGAGTAATAAAATCAGTTGTATAGTAGCGAATCACTTATTAGAACATGAAAACGCAACAGTATATGAGATTTTACTTCTAGTAATTAAATATACGCTTGGGAATAGCGATATATTTTCTCCGTGTAGTAATACCAAAAGTAATAAACAAATGAGCTATAAGCTTATTACATGCTTGTGCAATTACAGCACCCACTCATAATATGCGGAAGGACAGTCACCCCAAACTAGGCATCCATCATAGTTATAGGAGTGAAGGTGTGAATGGACAATTATGCATTTTGCGGTGGATGGTATCGAAAGCTTCACTACACTGAGAGACAATTCTTAGTTATGATTATGAAATGTTTGATTTTCCAAATTCGTTGAGGATAACTAAATAAGATTCACAATAGGCGAAAACACTAGTTTCTGAAAAAAAAATACCACTACCTTCAGAACGACAAATAAAGTCACAAAATGTTTTTTTTATTCTTTTTTTATTCGTTAAAAAAAGTGCCAAAGCAACAATTCATTTTAAAAACGATGTAAAAAGCCCGGAAATTTACGTCATATGTCATATGACTTGGTCAATCATTGAGAACGCTAGAAAACTGGGGTGGCGAAAAGAAGTTAGGACGAATACGAAAGACAACGTTGCCGTCTCAATTCATTCCTTGGTAAATTCCAAACAATTGAATATCACAAAATAAAGTCAGTCTGATGATGAGTTCTTGATTCTCTCATGATATAAATAATATTTATGATAACTGACATAATGGTATGACATTTAATGATATCAGTTAGAGGCAGCAGCTTCAGGGTGTTCACTGACAACACCACTCTATATTATTATGACGGACAGTTGATACTCTTATTACCTGCTACTATTATAGTATGTCTATGTTTGCGATTTTTGATAATTTTATCACCAGTTTATTTGACTTATGTTTAACAGTTCAATTTTGTTGTTTTTCAGTGTTGCATTTTTGAATAAAAAATCGCTTTGTGGAATTTTTTAAAAAAGTAATAGTGAAGAAAATTACAACTTTTTTGGTTTTTTGGAAATATCTCAAAGATTATTCAAGGAATCGTTTTGCAGTCGATGTAACTTTTGTAGAGATTTATGAACCTACGAAATGGATTTTCATACGACACGATCGGTGCTTTTTCACTAAGAAAATCCGGGAAGACCTCGAAAAAGAGACCATTTGTCAAAAATTTATAATTGTTATAAATCTGAAGCTGGACAAACAATATTGCGGAAACTGATAGACAATAACATGTGGTTCAACTGTGCGCAAGATGTTTTCTGATTGATGCGTAGTTTTTGCACAATCGCAATATAAACAATTTGAGGGTACATCTTGCAAATTGCGCCGATTTAAGGCAACTCGTCGTATTCAAATTCTGTAAACGGCATCTGGAAGTATAGATCAATATCCACAAGTTTTGTAATCTGGATTTTCACCTGAGAGGTGGGAAATGTGTTGAAAATGTCACTGAAGATAACTCGAGTTGAGTTCGGGTGCACTTTGAAGCATTTGGAGTAACTTTCAGTGACATTTTCAACATATTTCGCACCTCTTAGGAAAAAATCCAAAATATACAAATTGTAGATATTGATCTTTACTTCCAAATGCGGTTTACAGAATTTGAATAAGATGATTTTCCTTAAATCGGCGTATTTAGAAAGATTTGCCGTTAAATTGTTTATACGTACAGCTTCAATTAACACGCTGAGAGATAACGATAGGATAATTACAAATTCTAATGGAATCTGCAAAATGTTTTCTGAATATTTTTTCTCGGTTTTTAATTCAAGAAGAAATATTCCAGTTCATAATGTAACACAGCAAGAATCACATAACAACATTTCTTCTTATAACATTTCTGTAGAATCTATTCTTCTAAAACTTCAAAATCTTTCAAACAAAGGTGTGGGACCAGACGAACTACCTACAACACTCCTCAAGTACTGTGCTGAATATATTGCAATACCACTTCATATAATCTTCAATAAATCCCTTGAAGAGGGTGTATTTCCGTCAGTTTGGAAGAAAGCTCACATAATCCCAATTTTAAAATCTGGTAATAAACAACTCGTCAAAAACTATAGACCGATTTCAAAATTGTCCATCATAGCAAAAACTTTCGAGTCTATTATTTTCGATAACCTATTCTTCGACGTTAGAAACATAATTAATATTGAACAACATGGCTTCGTGAAGAAACGATCAGTAGACTCCAATTTATTCACATATACTGAGTATATCTTGCATAGCCTCAATGACAAGCACCAAGTTGATGCTATTTACACCGACTGCAGCAAAGCATTTGACAAAATCGATCACTCAGTTTTGCTACGGAAGCTTGCTGGAGTCGGGGTACATGGCAATCTACTAAATTGGCTTGAATCTTATGTAACCGATCGTTGTCAAGCGGTTACAATCGGTAACAACAAGTCTGAATATCACCAAATCACCTCTGGGGTTCCTCAAGGATCTCATCTGGGGCATCTCCTATTTAATATTTACATTAATGATATCTCTCAATGTTTCCGATTCGCCAACTTTTTAATGTATGCGGACGATCTAAAAATATACCACTCAATTTCTGATGCTGACGACATCTTACTCATGCAACAGGATATCAATAACTTCTATATCTACTGCGATGCAAATAGTCTATACCTGAACTTTGATCAGTGTTACCATATTTCATTTGGACGCCGAAAAAGTATTCTAAATCACTCCTATCAAATATCTTCTCTACCCTTGAAAACCGTTACAGAAATAAAAGACCTAGGAATAATATTTGACTCTAAAATGCTTTTTGATAAGCATATATTTTACATTTCTAAAAAGGCCCACAGAATGTTAGGTTTCATTATGAGAACTTGTCGTGAATTTAAAAACACACAGACTCTCCGTACTCTCTATATGTCATACGTCAATAGTGTTTTGAGTTATGGTTCCGTAATATGGAACCCTGGATACGTCATTTACATAAAAAACTTGAAAGGGTTCAAAACATATTCTTAGAATATGTCAACAAAAAATGTTTTCCATCCAAACCCAACAACCGAATCTATGTATGAAATGAGCTGAATATATTAACACTGGAGAACAGAAGGAAAATTTCAGACGTGAAGTTCCTCTTCAAAATCATCAACAATTTAGTTGATTCGCCTGCCATCCTTGGTAACATTTATCTTAATGCTCCTACATATACTACTAGGCATCAGCATCTTTTCCGTTACGAACAATCGCAAACAAATTGTTTTTTGAACTCTCCCATGCATAGATGCAACATATCATATAATGCGTTATCGAATTCCATGAATATTGATATTTTCTCTTACTCATTGTCAAAATTTTCCTATATTTTGAAAAAACACTTTCTTGCTTCACAGACTTCAATTGAATAAGTTCGTTTTCATTCACTCATTACTATATGCACTAAATTCATTACCCATATTGTTTTTTTTTCTGTCATTTTCTATATCTATCACCAATTTTGTAATTTCCGGTAATTTTACTTTAGAATTATATGTAGTTTCTGTATATTGAGAAATCACCTATCTGTGAATACTGTTTTGGGTTAGTCTCGTTTGTATTCCCATTTGTAAATAAATAAATAAATAAATAAATAAATAATGCAAAAATTACACATCGGATAGAAATCATCTTGCGCACAGTTGAACCACATATTCTTGTTTATGTTTCCGCAATATTGTTTATTCAGCTTCAGATTTATGAAAATTGTGAATTTTTGAAAAATGTTCTTTTTCGAGGTTTTCCCGGATTTTCTCAGTGAAAAATGCACCGATCTTGTCGTATAAATAACCTTTTTGTAGGTTTTATAATTCTCTACAGAAGTTTTATTGACTGCCAAAATATTCCTTCGAAACTTTTTGAGAGATTCGTAAAAATGAGTTGTAATTTTTTTCACTTTTTTTGTTCGAAAAATTGCAGAAATCGATTTTGCTGGGGCGAAAACCAGGGTTTTCATTCACGAACTATCTTATAAAAAGTAGCATAGGCCATTTGCGTCTTTTATTTTGTGTGAAAAGAGCCTCTAATTTTTATCTACAGTTTGGCATAATGTTTTAACGGATGATTTGTTTTTTGTCAATCAACAAAATATAAACGCTAACAACTCTATTTGGTTAAAAAAAATTGTTAAGAAACTGGCATGTGCAGTCCGTTTCGTTTCAACCGCGACTCATTCGCCATTTTACAGACTACAGTGAGCAAGAAAAGCGACCAACTCACGTCCCCGTATACTATCAACTATCATAGCTAGTGTTTAGTTTGCAGAAATTACTTTAGAACCATTTGTAGTTTTATTTTCAAGTTCATTACTAAACAATGAGAATAACTGGAGAGGTCAATAACAGTGCTTTGGGTATTTTATTATTTTTATTTAGGTGAATTTCGCCAATTAAGAATTGTTATATTCGCACATAACTTCAATCATTTTGTGAAAGTTTGAGAAACTCAGGTTTCAGGTTGTATTAAGGTAATAAACTCGTACAAAAAACAGCAGGTTTATTTGAAGACAACAAAATAGTGTGATTGTTTCTGTTTATAGTTTCATTTCGTTTGATATATTTTTATTGATTTCTGATGCCAATCTTTAGTTGATGGATTATCCAGCAAGTTTTAAGTTTCAACAATAAATTACTCGAATAAAATATTCATTATATTACTGTCTGATGCCAGGCGATTATTAAAAGCAATAGACAATTTATTATTCTGCCATTTTTTCTGTTTGCATTCATGACAGTATCATATTTTTCATGATGTGATTTTGAAGTAAATTATATTTTGTCACGTTGTGTCCAAAAGGAGCTATAAATCTGTATATACAGCATCTTACTGGATGATAGTGCTATTTCCTGCCTGTACAGGTTCGCATCAATAATTGCCATGGTAGGTAAGAATGGTTTCGTATAACAATAACGTGCGAAATACTCATATAATCTTTTTTTTGCAAGCGACGTTCATAATGAGATTTGTTTTGAATAATTTAGAAAAATACATTTTGAAAATGAAATCAATAGAATTTATTACAAATACAAACGTAACAACATTTTCATTAAAACAAATCAAAACTTAATGAATATGTTTTCCAGCATACAAAATATTTTATATACCAATTATATCTCTGCTACGTTATAACTGAACAGTAATTTTGTTGTGATAAATGTTCACTATTAGTTGTTTCTTGGTATTCGATAAAAATTTAGAGCGTCTTTCAAAATTCAATACAAATTTTTCAGGGGCGTATTCCTGGGGTCCTAAAATTCACCCCGTCGAAACCACTGCAGCAAGTTGCTCAAAAAAAAATATTTTCCAGAAAATGTCCAGAAAATTCAAAGAACTTTGGTTTGTTTGACGCTCTATTCATTTCTTGCTTCATAAATAAGGTTACCCTAATTCAAGGAAGTAAATAAGGGTTGCTTACAGTTTTTATGGCCGAATTTTTCTATTTCCACCAAAAAAAATCAAATTTCAACGTCACCATCAAGCTGGTCATGAAAAATTCTGAAATTTTGGCCTTTTGCTTTTTTGGCACACATGTTTATAGAAAAAAAAACTCCCGTACGTGAATTACTAACGTCACACATCGATAAAAATGTGTAAAACTTCATTTCACGAATCGGTGTGTGAAGTGCCATGCTTTTCTTATGGGATTTATTTCACGCACCGGTGCCGTAAGAGTCAATACAAATTCACACACCGGTCGCTGGTCTAGGTAGCGGTGACGAGAGAAATTGACAAATATGACAGTTCCCGCAGAGTGAAGTTCAGAGTTACATCAGTTAATATACCGTAAATAGTAATTAATTACCTTCTGAATTAATAAATAGTACGACGAAATTTTGATTTAAACCGATTAGCCGTGTATTTCACGCAAATTCCTGATGGACAGCATTGAAGTACTCCCATCAACTCCTCCAAATATAACGTTAGCAGCCAGTGAAGCAATTTCATCGTTATTGCCACAAAAATCGTTGGGAATTTACGAAAACACTTTGGAAAAGTTTATGCAATGGTGCAATACAAACAACGTCCAATCATTCTCCGAAAGGGTAATATTAGCCTACCTATCTGAATTATCAACAAAGGTTAAATCTTCTACCTTATGGAGTCACTACTCAATGTTGAAAAGCACCCTTAGTGTTAAGTACAACGTACAAATTGGTGATTATCCGAAAGTTCGCGCTTTCTTGAAACGGAAAAACGAGGGATACATTCCTAAAAAATCACGCGTTTTGGAAAAGGAACACGTATTAAAATTTCTCAAAGAGGCACCCGATGAAAATTTCCTTTAATTCAATCTCTAAGTAAAAGGTCGTAGAAAAAGTATAGTGTGCACCACGTGCGTGAAGACTTTTTTACGCTCGTGCGGATTGTGAAACTCGCCTGTGGCTCGTTCCACAAACTTCCACACTAGCGTAAAAAAGTATACTTCACGCACTAGATACACAATATACTATTATTTTGACACCCGGAAGGAGCGCCTCAACATAATTGTCCTGAATTTTGTGACACACTGTATATTGATAGTTGATACATTCACTATAGAAAGCAAAATGGTTATTCAATATCAATAAATGAATATTATGATGGAATGAAAATAAGATTAGGCACCTTGAATGCGTCCTTATTCATCAAGGTGTAAAAAAATAATTTGTTTCTTCCTAACAAATGTTCAATAAGCCATATTTCAATAACGGCTTTGGTGACTAGTAATAATTCTTAGTTACTACAACCAAACTGTTCTTTCAGTGTAATAAATTCCAAAGAATGACAAGGTGTGAGTCTTTCCGGTTGCATGAACGGTGTTTCATTTAATAATTTCATCACATCTTCCTTCTCTTTACTCATTTCATTTCCATAAGTAGGTGTTATGAAGATTTTCGAAATTCATACCTAATGACTGAATGATTATGTGACGAATTTTTTACATAAATACAAAAGACAATTAGTTCTTGAAGAATAAATTTCTCATTTTCCTGCACTTATAAATAGATTATTGAAGGGAAAGGCAGCTCTGGAAATGAAATACGTCTCTAGAAATATTGCAAGCAAATAAGGTTCAGAATTTGACAAGATGTGTGACATTGGATTTATTACAAAGATTTGAGAAATGAAACTAAATATGCCATAATTCTTTAAAAAGGCATAAATTGAACTAAAAAGTTGAAAACAATAAAAATAATAGACAACTCTGGAAAGAACTAAAATATAATGAATATCCACTCCAAAAACACAAGTCAAGCTATCCCGGACCATTTGAAAAACCTCGATTTATCAATGACTATTTCATTAATTCTTCCACAAGTGATTTCTTTCCTGACTGAATTTCTACTTGAATATCTCTCGACCACGTGTAAACAACTTTAATTTTTTCCCTATGTACCACTAAAGCAAAGTACCTATACAAAGTCCTATCCACAATAACTTGATTTATTTAGTGCCTTAACACCATATAAATGGTAATAGACATGTCAAAAAAGTAAATCTTGTTACATAAACAAAAACAACTGGATAGACGTTGTGAACACTTACAGATACATGTAGGATTATACATAAACTTATATACACTCACACATAGATATACATAGTAATAATATCACAATTAATAAAATTAAACGTGTTTTTTTTAAAAAAAAAAACAGTCGGTTATTTTTTTCGTTGTTTCAAAAAATTGTCCTCCTCCTTCGGAATTGGGCAATTTCTCCTTTCCTGTAATGTTAGGACCAATGAAGGACGTATGCCTCGATAATACGCAGTTACTTCCTTTCGACAACCATTAAGAAAAATGAACATTTCAATTGCGTCTTTGATTAGGAAACCTACCACGTTGTAACACCGATTTTCATTTCCCACGGGCTAGCTATCGAAATATTTCATTTCATACGACTTTCGTGAACTACTAGACTGTCATTATAGGTACAGCTTGGCAAACATAGCTGCATTGTGAAGATATACACGCCCATGATGCGCATTAGTCTTACGACAGACTACTACCCGGTGTTTCAGTGAAATTTACGTGATTGTTCGCGCAACTAGTGGAAATTTCACAATCTCAGCTATGTTTGCCAAACTGTAGGTATTAACGAATGTTATGAACATAAATAATATCGAATCAAGTTTGTTTACGTCTGTCTAATAATTTGACATTTCACATCAGTAGATAATTACAAAATTCGATTGAAAAAATTTAGTTATTAAAAATGATTAGAGATAGTGAGAATGATTTAACAATCAAATTAATAAATTTATATCAGAAGCTCCTGATGATGCCTATCTTCTGACAAAGGTATGATTTTCTTTTCATAAAACAAGAATAATTTCAATAAAAAGATTGATTACAATCGGATTCTATATTTTTGAATAGTTGACAGATACTTTCTATATAGCAGTTAATTTGAACAAATTATTATGTGCTCTAGTAACGACGAGTGTTGATTCAGATGACACATGGGAGCGAGGGTTCAAATCCACGCAGCCACATTTTTTTTTCATTTCATGAAATCGATTAGTGTTTGATTTTTTCTGCATGAAGTTTTTTTTATTTCCAAGTTGTCAAAATTTGAAAATTTTGAATTTTGAACTGTCTTGATGGCTACCGGCCGATTTCGCTGCTGAGCGCGATGGCCAAGCTAGTTGACAAAATCATTCTCAATCGTTTGCTACGCCTCGAGAAGAGGCTGAAGGTCATCCCGGACAAGCAGTTCGGATTCAGAGCGGGACATTCCACCACCTCCGAGGTCGTCCGAATTGTTCACGGGGTGAAGGAAGCCTTTAATCAAGACGAGGGCACAGTCATGGCTCTGCTAGACATGCGTAAGGCATTCGACACGGTTTGGATAGACGGTTTGGTCGACAAATTGTGCACGATGCGCACACCCTTCTTTCTTCCTAAATTAATAGACTCTTACCTGGTGGGTCGAACTCTAAGAGTAAGAATCAACAACACTATATCGGAAGAATACCCAGTCGGAGCGGGAGTACCTCAGGGATCAAGCCTCTTACCTCACCTGTATTCTCTATTCACGAACGATTTCCCGAAATTTGCAACAGCGCATACTGCGATATATGCGGACGATACCGCGATATACGCGCATGCGCCTGCAAGCGGCGAAGCAGCTGAGAAGCTGCGTAAGCACATAAATCGAGAGATCGTACCGTATCTGGAGAACAACAAGATTGCACTTAACCCAGCCAAAACTGAGCTGATTAATTTCACGAAGAAGCGTTGCGATCGTAAGTTAAAGCTCTTCAGGAAATTCAAGGTGAAAGACAATGAGGTTGAGGAGTCTAATTCGGTGAAGTACCTCGGCGTACTGCTGGACAAGCGTATGAACTTCAACAAACATGTCAGCTTGGCTATCCAGAGGGCAGGGGCTGCTGTTAAGCGGACCTACCCCTTCATTACACGGGGATCCAAGCTGTCGCTTGATAACAAAATATTAATTTATAAACAGATTATTCGCCCAGCAATGGTATACGCCTGCCCAGTGTTCTGCGGACTGCCCATCACGCAACTTACGAGGTTGGAAAGAATGCAGAACAAAGCTAGCTAAAGTCACCACTATCCAAGACCACATAATTAATCTTTCATATAAATTTTACAAATATCACATTCCCAAGAGTTCACTCACCAGGGAAATAACAAGAGTAAAGGCACACCACAATGAGCCCCGCAAACACGTCGGGCTCATTTACCAAAAACTGGACTTGTTCCATATAAGCACCAAGTCACCTCTATAGAGGACTAAGACCAGAACCCGGTTTTTTGCCGAAAACTTTTTCCGGGAATCCACACAACACCCCTCACAAATCCACTTCTAAAATCTGATCAATCTGACAATCAACCCCTGTATTAGCATAGCGGGAGACAGGGTATACTAACACCATGATGTAGGAAGGTAAAATCTGAGTTACACCCGTTAACACCAGCGGGGGTGCCTCAACTGTTCCTCTTGAGGAGCCGAGGAGACACTACATTCGGGACAACGCCGGCCCCTGGCAACAGGGGTCGACGGAGCCCCCCCCCCAGCACTACCTCACAACCTGCGGGACCCCTATCAGCCCACGGAGGTGGGCGGAAAATATCAAGCAGAGTTGTATTGTACATAGATTTCGCCGAAATGCAATGTAAATAGCTAAATATCTTAATATGCATATTTTTGAGTTTGAGTTTGATTCAGATGACCATGGACTTTGGATGGTGGGAGCGAGGGTTCAAGTCCACGCAGCCACATTTTTTTTTTTTTCATTTTATGATATTGATTAGTGTTTGATTTTTTCTGCATAAAGTTTTTTTATTTCCAAGATGTCAAAATTTGAAAATTTTGATTGTTATTTGTTTCACTACGTAGGTAGGTACTTGTACAAAAAGAAAAATTATATGTTTCATTCAACGAATGAAGAAAGAAAAAATTATCTAAACCATGTAAAAATGACGGCAAGAGAGTTTATGATAAAAAGGATTATTAAAAATATTACAGATTTGTTAATGATTCAGATGGTCGTAGAAAAAGTATAGTGTACAATGAGCATGAAATGACCCATTTCCCACTCGTATTACGAGTGTAGCGGGTACTACAAAATTTCATATTCCTACTCGTGGGAAATGTATGTCATTTCATGCCATTGTACAATATACTACTCAATTGATTGAGTTGAAACAGAGCTAATTCTGCCTATTGATATGTGAGAATGATGTCATAATTCAATACTGCATTTCCCTCTTTACCTACTTATCAATAAAAGCGATTATTATTGTCATTGAAATATACAAAACATAAAATATATACCGTATGGTGCATATGAAAGGGATGAATTCATTATTGTCTGAGTCGGTAACGATGGAAAAAAATCCTAAAGCCGGCAAATTTCCTATGTTTCCTCTGGTGAAAGTCTTATAATTTAATTATAATTCATTCAAGTATGTATTTCGTTTTCTTATCATTCGTTTCAAATTATTCGGTTTGAAATATATCTATCGAGATTGAATTTGTACGTTTCCAACCTACTTCTACTTTTTGGCTGAGAATATTTATATGGTAATTCATTTTTAGTGTCCTCAAATTATAAAAGCGGATATATAACAAACGATTGTAATTCGAATGCAAATACTATCTCAAGGTGAGTCTGGGATTCTCAAGAACTTGGTCAATGTAATCGTATTGGAAATGATTTCCTTGTCCTGATACAGTGTGTTTTGAGCAGCCACACCCTCCTATTTCATTGAAAATAAAAAACATTTTTTTACAAGTTTCATTACTCAGAAATACCCACCTTCTTGTTAGAAGAAATATCAGGGATTTTTTTATCACAAAACTATCAACAAATTCTGGTCTCCAATACTCTTAAACTCTCAGATATCCTATTATTTGAATAATATGTAGCTGGCAACATTATAAACTCTTTTTTCATTGGTAAAAAAAATCTCTAATGTTTTTCTCAATATTCTAATATTCATATGGTTATAGTTAGCGATGGAAAAGTGATATATGGATAATTTCCAAGATGTCTCTGTTGTCACAAAATTACCAGAAATGTTCGATTAACACTGTGAAAATTAACCATACGAGGATGTATTGATATCTAGTTAACCTAGCCAAGTTCCCTGCATAAACAAAATATTGCGTTACCATAGCAACGAACAATAACTTATTAGAAGTATCAGTGTAAAATTTGACGTCAAAAAAGTAAACCAGAGTTACGCAATAAATTAAAAGAAAAAATATGTCCACCGAAATTGTGAAAATCAAAAAATTGGAGTATCGAGCCATCATCAACTCCCTGTATTTAAAAGGGTTAAGAGGTAAGCAGATTTACGAAGATATGCATAATACCCTTGGTGAGCAATGTCCTTCGTATGCGACCGTGAAAAATTGGACTGCAAGCTTCAAAAGAGGTAAATTTTCCATTGAAGATGATGACCGATCGGGAAGGCCTGTTTCTGTGTCAGTCCCCGAAAATATCGATGCAGTTCATGACATGATTTTAACAGACCGTCGAATTGGGCTGAAACGGATATCTGAAGCACTGAATATTTCATACGAACGCGTTCATCATGTAGTACACGTCATTTAGACATGAGAAAAATTGCTGCAAAATGGATCCCCAAATGTTTGAATGTTGACCAAAAGCGTGCAAGGGTAGTAACATCGCATTCGATCTGTGCTCGATTTGAAAACGATGTAGACTTCTTAAACCAAATTGTTACTATGGATGAGACTTGGGTACATTTCTACGATCCAGAAACAAAGCAACAATCCATGGAATGGCGACACTCCGGTTCTCCAAGACCTAAGAAGTTTCGTGTCCAAAAATCTGCTGGAAAAGTTCTTGCTTCAGTTTTTTGGGATTGCCATGGAGTAATCATGATTGATTTTTTGGATAAGGGTGGAACAATAACTGGAGATTACTATTCGACATTACTACCACTCTACGGGAAAAAATCAAAGAGAAGAGACGCGGAAAGCTATCCAAAGGTGTTTTGTTTTTGCAGGGCAACGCCCCTGCACACAAATCTCATGTTGCCATGCAAAGAATTCGTGATTTAGGGTTTGAATTACTAGAACACCCCCCTTATTCACCAGATTTGGCTCCGTCCGACTATCATCTCTTTTCTCAACTGAAAAAACGTTTTAAAGGTCGTAAATTTTCTTCCAACGAGGAGGTAATAAAAGCCGTGGAGGTCTGGTTTGCAGAGCAAGGAGAAACATTTTTTTGAAAGGTCTAGAGACGTTGCAGGTTCGCTGTAATAAATGTATCCAATTAAGAGAAGAATATGTTGAGTAATAAAATATTTTGACATTGAAATTTTGTTTGGTTCTATAGTAGGCTAATAATTTTTCAATATATCCTCGTATATCACTTTTCCATCGCTAACTATAACCAAATCAGTAGTAGAATATTGTGAAAAACATATTAGAGATTTTTTTTATAAATTAATTTACATGAAATATTCGTTTGGAACATCGTAAAATCACAGATCTCAATGCTAGAATCATTAAAATATACCGGGTGTCATCTGAAGTTGTCAATTTCAACAACATTCATAACGATCGGGATGATTTCTAAAATGTCTTTTGTTGTGACAAACTGACAAAGTACCCAGAAATGTTCAATTAATACTGCATAAACTAAACAAACAAATGACATCAGAAACTGGTTCAGAATACTCTAAAACTCTTAGATCTCAATTCCTGAGTCATATGCAAATACCAATGTCATTAATTAATGCGAATTTTCAGCTGCGGAAAAGCAATAAATTGATGTGCCCAATAATTTGAAAATAAGTCAATCTTCTGGGTAAATATCTCAGATTAATAAGTAAACATAGATGGGTCCGATGCTACGTAAACATCATATTCACTGAACCGAAGATAATTCTTGCAGAAACTGTTTTGTTTTGGGTTTTTGACATTCGAACCAAAACAAAACACCACTAGCACAGTGCCGTGCTTTTTTAAGGGGGTCAAAATTACTTATGCAAATGCAGTACCTGTGAGCTGCAACAAGTTATTTCGCGGTTTTGTCTTAAAATTCCTAGGGTCAATAAAAAGCCGGGGGTTAGCAGCAAATATCTTTTTATCATAATTTTGGGATTCAAGATAGCGGATTGGTTTTGTGATTTATGATTATATTCTTTCCTTAGTTGGATTCTAGGAGTTTTCTGGTATCAAAAATAAAGCATTATTTATGGTCTAAAGTAATTAATTCGAGAGAGGTAACAAGTTCCTTGACTATATTTCAAGTTTGGAGTCTGGGGGTTTATGCTGTGTAGATCAAGTTTCAACGAATCAATAAGAATATTTGAATAAATATGGACCAGTTGCATAAAGCCCTCTGTTAACGTAGGTAACATAACTGGTGAGCTGAGACATGCGTTGCCATAGTAGGTAATCATCAAATCAAATATTTATTTGTCTGTTAAATTCTTTATGCAACTGGCCCTATGAGTTAAGAAAACCTTTTCCAACATCTATTTTTTCAGAACCCATTTCTTTTTTTTGTAAAAATTGTTTATTCTGTTGAGTATGATCCTTCCTAAATATTGGACCAGTTCATTCATCTGGCAAGTACCTGTCAGAAAACAACTACCCTCCTGGCTAAGACCACGACGGGGATTGAATTAAATCTAACAGATACTTGTGCAACGTTCCTCAAAGCATCCGAGGACGCAGCAAGTTTAAAAAAATTGTTTTAAAAAAATTGTTTTAAAATTGTTTTTTCCGTTAACCAGCTGACATCCCCTTACGAACTGCAGCCCTCAAAAGTCGAAACTTGTGCGAGCCAAGTATCAACGAGGTCTTACCTTTTCACGTGCGATTCCTAGCACGATCCGAGAGAATATCGAAAGGAGGTCCGTTGGTCACCCATCCAAACCATGGCCTCGACTAGCGTTGCTTGGCTTCAGATATCGATGAACCGGCGCTCTCCGTTCGAGCTATCCCCGCGGATAAGTGCAAGTGTTTTGTGTTGATGAAGTGTTGTTAAAATTTTCCTGTGTGTTTTCGTGGTTTTTGTCCTGCTTAAACAACTTAAAGTTACGTTTGGAATATTTTTCAAAATGGTGCAGTGGTTTAGTGAGACACAATGTAGAAATAATGCATTGTTTGCAAAACAAATGATAGTAAACAAACATTCCTCAGGCGAGGTTCCAGTGGCGTCGAATGCACGATGCAAATCATGCAATCAAACGTATTCGTCAAATATAATATTGGAGGACAAAGAAACTCATTCAAAATTACAGATAAGAAAAGCCCATGGCAAAATGGTGAATGCCTCAATGTTTGTTATAAATATCTGTAAGCAGGGGAAAGAAACATTGAGACTTATGAAATTGAATTTATTTTCCAATAATATTGATATTGTTAAAATTCTAACAGTGAGGACAATTAATGATATACCAAAGGACTTGCTTGAAATTTTTGGAAATCATTTCTTTGAAGAAGAGCCTTTATCAAACCATAGTTATGCCTCGGAAAAGGCAATACTTCAATTTTTTTTCAAAATCCGAATATACCATGAATTGTCAATAAGCGGAACTGACAAAGTAGAAAGAGTCAGGTCTCTTTTGACAAAGACAGTTTTATTTAAAAATCAATGAATACCAAGTGTTGAAATCCTCATGTACTGAGCTTTCTTGAGAATCATTCTTTCACATACACTTTGACACTTTATATTAATACATTTGTAATATTAGGCTTAAAATTAAATGAATAATAGTGATATTTGCCAATTTGTAATAATAACGTTTGGTATAAGCATATATTTCATTTAATAAATATTTTAATTCCTGTGTTAATGTTGATTTTACACTTGGTATTTATTGATTTTTAAATAAAACTGTCTTTGTCAGTTCCGCTTATTGACAATTCATGGTATATTCGGATTTTGACAAAAATTTGAAGCAATGCCTTTGCCAAGGCCTAACTATGGTTTGATAAAGGCTCTTCCTCAAAGAAATGATTTCCAAAAATTTTAAGCACGTCCTTTGGTATATCATTAATTGTCGTCACTGTTAGAATTTTAACAATATCAATATTAGTGGAAAATAAATTCAATTTTCCTTTCATAAGCCTCAATGTTTTTTCCCCCTGTTTACAGATATTTATAACAAACATTGAGGAATTCACCACTTTGCCATAGGCTTTTCGTATCTGTAATTTTGAATGAGTTTCTTTGTCCTCGAATATTATATTTGACGAATACGTTTGATTGCATGATTTGCATCGTGCATTCGACGCCACTGGAACCTCAACTGTGAAATGTTTGTTTACGTACATTTGTTTTGCAAACAAAGCAGTATTTCGACATTGTGACTTACTAAACCACTGCACTATTTTGAAAAATATTCCAAATGTAACTTTAAGTTGTTTGAGCAGGACAAAAACAACGAAAACGCACAGGAAAATTTCTAACAACACTTCATCAACACAAAACGACAAGGTACAATGGCCGCCACGGCCGGTGTCACAAGCGGTGTTGCCAAGAGTAAAATAATTCTAGTAACCGCTAGAAATTTTCAGAGTGCCTAAAATTTCATCAGTTCAAAACGACAAATATCCCCCCTTTTTGTAATTTTTCCACACCTTTCTGGACATAAACATTTCTCTTGAATTTTTAGAATAATACATCTGAATATAAAATGTGATTGATTATGCATTTATTGGTAGGTTCCTACCAAAATCATATTTATTTACCAATTTGACAACAGGGCGTCAATGTTTGAAAACATTAGGGATGAGAGGTGTACGTAAATAAACAAAGTTGTCTTCGGTTCAGTGAATATGATGTTTACGTAGCATCGGGCCCATCTATGTTTACTTATTGATCTGAGGTAAATATTCAGAAATTGAACTTTTGCCTTTTACAGATAACACCCTATATATTACATGACTCGGGAATTGAGGTCTGGGGGTTTTAGACTGTTCAGAACCAGAACCTGATGTTGGTTCAGTGATAAAAGAATCCATAAGTTTTCTTCAAATGTTCACTTTTCTGCATTTATGGGCACTTTGTGACAAAAGATGACATTTTAAAATCAACCGAGCAATATGGATGAATAAGAGTTGATGATATTGCCAATTACAGATTACAACTTGTATACTTTATTGATTCAAGCTTCGATATCTGGGGTTTTGGGGAGCTCCAAATCAGATTTTGCGTTTAATTTTTCGATGAAAAGATCCTTCATATATTTTCCCCCAATTTGTCACTATTCAAGTGGTCATAATTTGTCATGAAAAAGTAATCTTTGGTTATTTTTAGCAGTATCCATCGAACATTTTTGTGTATTTTGTGACAAAATTTTGAAAGTTAAGCAAATTTTCCTGATAAAAAGATTCAATCATATTGCCAGCTACAAATGACAACCTGTATTAACAATTATAATAATAAAAATATAATAATAATGTTTATTTGTACAATATAGAAAAATAATTACATAAATGATCGGACAAATAAACAAAAAGAAAAATTATTTACAATTAAGTAAATATTATCTTAAAACATATAAAGAATGTTCAGCACAAATTCGCAAAATCGCGAAGCCAAGAGGCTGTCTGCGTTGGATTTTTGCGAACTATGCGGAACATCATTCGAGAATTGGCAACAATTTGGTGTAGTACATTATACTTTTCTCAACTAACTGTAAGTGTATGCCTATCAGCAACAAATTAACAAAGCCTGGAGGCTGTCCGCTAAAAAATTGTTACTATACAATAAAAACTCAATGAATAAACATAAGCAGAATGTCAAATATGAAATTTCAAGTACTACTCTATACGTTCAGTTTATTCTCTATTATATGATGTATTTTTCTTCTATCCTCTATCAAAATAAATTGCTTAAGCTTAGATTTGAATAAATTATAATTAACTATACTTTTCAAGTGCTGGGGAAGGTAGTTGAATACTCTAGGGGCAAGAAATGTGTAACATTTTAGACCAACTGTTTTATCTGAAGTTGAAACAACACTTTTTTTATTGGTTTTATTTCTGGTCTCATGAAAATGGGAAACAAGCAAGAACTTATTCTTGTTTTTTTGACAAAACAATGCTATTTTATAAAAATAAATCTGACGTGGGTCAAGTATTCTGCTTTCTTCATAGAGAGCATCACTCGAAAAGTTACGGGCTTTTTTCACAATAATTTTCAGAAATTTTTTTTGCGGTATATTGATCCTTTCCAGATTTGATGAAGCGAGTCCTCCCCATCCTAATATACCATAACTTATCCTAGAGTCATCAAGGGCCAAATAGACCATTTTCAATTACTTTAGTAAGACATTTGAATCTATATATCATTGTCCGAAGCGTATTACTGAATTGATTCAAGCATTGAGATCTGAGAGTTTTAGTGTAGTCTGAAACATAATTTGATCTTAGTTTTGTGATGAAAATATAATATGAAATGTGAAAATGAATATAATGATAATATGGTTTTCTCATTTTTTCACTTTTCAGGGGATCATGGTTAGCCGTGGTAAATGGTAAATATTTTATTAGCATAAAGGCACCAATTTACCCCCCTGTTTCTTCGTTGCTAGTCTGTATGGACGTTTCAAATTCAAAACATGAACGTGATGTCATGAGTGCACAATTTTGCAAGTATCAGACCAAATATGACACTTCCGGTTTGGCCGGAAACGCATCAAATTTTAGCTTCAGTAGAAAGTATTTTTTCATCGATTATTACGATTCGAACGGTGTATCACAATCATACTTTCAATCTACAAACTACTAAAATAATTGAGATTTATCTAAAAATTTACTTTTTATATTCTCCTCGTAACCCTTACATTTCCATTAAAGTTTGCCGTGGAAGGTAAAACAATAGCATGTCAGTAACAATAATTCGATGTGAAAGTTTTGACACGATTATTGGTATGGAGACTAACTGAATAATAATAATAAATCAGCTTTATTAAGTAAAGAAATAATACTCAACTGGCCATTGAACGAGATCCTTCAGCCACGCAGAACTATTTTCCCAGTTTTAATTATTTTTCAACATCAATAAACTCATTTCTAATACTTCAGCATGTGAAATGAATAAATATTTCACATGTGGAACTGGGCTCACTTGGAATTGAAGTCTGGGCCCAACAGTCGGAATGCTTACTGTGGTCCCACAGATGGCTCTATTGCCCACTTTCTTAGTGGGTACTGAAGTTATCGTAGTACCACCTGACAAAAGCGATTGGGTGTCAACAAATGCGTGCACTCGGAAAGTAGGAAGTTAGGACGCATCGCCTCTTCCGGCTAGCTCAGAAATGCACAGTGGAGCTCCAAAAAAGTGGTACATCGCCAGCGTTTCGCCAAAATGTTACTTACCGCGTAGTTGTCACTTTTTTTGAAGCTCGACTGTGCATTATAATCCTTGTATAGCGAACGGCGAAACTGGCGAGTTGCTGGCGATTGACTATGCATACGGCTGTTATTGTATAGGAAAGGACCCCACAAACTTGGGTCCGGGTGGATTTTTCTGAATATTTGGTGTAATGTAGACCATGTAATTCTCAACGAATGTTACTAAGGCGACAACCCAAAAAAATTAACAGTTTTGCTGCTAGGGGGCGTTGAAATCACCCCTTGCCCAGACTGGACTATTTATTTTTAAATCCGGTAACAATAATTTCAATTGTTTCAATGTTGCACAATATTGTGCTGTTTTATGAAGAAAATTCTTACCCCTCCCCTCTTCCCCCAACTCCTATTACGAAGCGCAAATAAAATATTTCTCGAGTGCCTTTAATGTATCGTCGAATGTTTAAATATGCTTGAATAAGGGAATTTTTTTTATGATTATCTCCCCTCTCCCCAAAAAGCACAAAATGAAAAAAATTCGGTGGATTTTTCTGAATTTTTAATATGATGCAGTTCAAGTAATTTTGAATAGAAATTAACTGGGTGACAAACCCCAAAAATTAATAGTTTTGGTGCTAGGGGGCATTGAAATCATACCTTGCTCAGAATAGACTATTCATTATTATAGGCCGAAACAATGTCTCGACGTATTTCAGTTTAGATTAGGCTGAACAATTGTGTAATTTTTAATGAAAAAAATGTAAAACCTCCCTTTTACCCCAAATCCCTATTTCTAAACACGAAAAAATTGTATTCAGGCACCAACTCATGGGTTGCGACTTGAAGGTTTCTTTACAAATCTGCCTTACATTTATCTTCAAGATAAAGAATGGTTTTGTACCGGTCTACCTTCAAAGTAGAATCAATTAATCGTGCTTACCATGAAATTATTGATGTCTAATTTTTATTTGTTTTCAAGATTTCCGCTCAATTAATTGATATTCAAATAACGTGAACAACGCCCTACTAAGAAGTCAGCAAAATCCACCAATATTTTTTTGAAGGGAGGGAATGGTGAATTAAACAAATGTACGATTTCCTTGATTTGACATTTATTTTGATAAAGCATTCACAGGTAGTCGAGAATTAATTTTTTTTTCGTGTTTTGAAATAAAGGTGGGGGTAAGGGACAGGTTTTGTATTTTTTTTTATAAAAAATTACACAATTGTTTAGCATTATCTAAACCAAAATACGTAGAGATAGTGTTTCCGCCTATAATAGTAAATAGTATATTCTGTGCAAGGTATGATATCAACGCCCCCTAGCTTCAAAACTGTGCATTTTTGGGGTTTGTCATCCAATGAATCTCTATTGAAAATAACTTGAACTGCATCATATTAAAAATTCAGAAAAATCCACCGAATTTTTTTAGTTTTGTGCCCTTTGGGGGGAACGAGGGAAATCATAAAAAACTGCTATTTCCCTTATTCAGGCATATTTAAACATTCCACGATACATTAAAAGACACTCGAGAAATTTTTTTTTCGTTTTGTAATGGGAGATGGGGGGAAGAAGAGAGGTAAGAATTTTTCTTGTAAAACAGCACAATATTGTGCAACATTAGGAACAATGAAACAAGTGAAAATATTGTTACCGGGTTCAAAAATAAATAGTCTAATCTGCGCAAGGGGTGATTTCAACGCCCCCTAGCAGCAAAAATGTTAATTTTTTTGGGTTGGCGCAATGGTAACATTGGTTGAGAATCACATGGACTACATCATACCAAAAATTCAGAAAAATTCACTGGGGCCCAAATTCCATAAGGAGTTTGCGGGGTCGTTTGCGAAAGACTGGATTTTCAAAAATCCATTTTCAATTAGGTAATTTCTAGTATTCTGATTATCGCTCGTGATTGTACAAACAAGTGCATCAAAATTAATGTAATTTTGCAAGTGTGTTTTTTAAAAATTGTACGAGATTATTTCTATATTTTGGCGAAGGAGATGGGCTATTTTTATAAAATATTAAAGAAAGTGTCTAGAATCCCGAACACGGGATTCTCTTGAAAAAGTAAATATCCCGAAGAAGTGTGGCTTAATGACTTTGTTCTGTACCAAGCTTGCTCAGGTTAGGTTTGAGTGTAAATTCGCCGCCGGAGGCCAAAGCAAAAAACACAAATTTTGGCTGGTTATTCTGTCTACGTAAGGTTAGTCAGGTCAGGTTATATTGGCTAATGAACTACAAATCTCAAGTCCGTGTGAATGCGGCTGTCTTCCCGCTAGGCCAATCAATAGAGCATTTTTTTCTAACAAAAATACTAGTAGAAAACCGACTGTGCCGTAGTTATATTCTGTTATGTTTCGACTCGCAACTGTCATTTATTAATTTGTTATAAACATTTGAATAACAAAGAAACATGTTTTTTAAAATTGTTTTGCATATAAAATGAAAACTAATAGAGCAATCTGGTTGCTTCAATGAAGCGAAGTGGTCGAGGTGTTAGAGCGTTTGGCTTCCACCCAGACGGTCCGGGTTCGATCCCCGGTCGTGTGTCACTGAGCTGAAGTGGTTCGGATTCCACTTTTATTTAAACTGTAGGTCCCGGATCTCCCTTGCTCGCACAAGCTCTGCTTTTGATGGGTTTTCTCCGAAAACCTGGGAGTTTCGAAAAAACAAATTTTTCGTAAATTTTCGTAAAAGAATTGTGAATAATTGGAGTAAAAACAAAATGGGATATTTTACGACCCGATAAGATCATCAGTAAAGGAGGAAAACCGGAAAAACCGAAAAAAATTATGATTGTTTAAAAAATTCATAACTTCGCCATTTTTCAAGAAATAGGGTTGATCTCTGTCATGAAAGTATTGATTCATGTGCACCTTATGTGTACACAAAACAGACTCTGACGAATAATTAGTTTTGGCACAATTGCAATTTGATTTTTTTTGCACTATCTTGTTGCGTGCCTAGATGCTCTAGTGATATTCCGATTTCAATTTCTAAAACAGATTTTGAAAGTAGAAGTACAGTACCACAAAACGTATATATATTCTCATTTTGCGCTAAAATGCTGCGGAATAGGTGAAAAATACTTGCAAACATTACTGAAAACGACCGAGCTGGTGGAAGCGGTTGAGCGGTAGGAGAGAGCGGGAGATGAGGGGAAGCATATTATCACGTAACCCGTTCATTAGAAGAATTCCCCTCATCTCCCGGATTCTCCTACCACTCGGCAGCTAACGCGGGCTTGGCCGTTTTCAGTCATGTTTGCATGCATTTTTCACCAATTTTACGTTGTTTACTACGTTTTGTAATACTACACTTCTACTTTCATAATCTGTTCGAGAAATTGAAATAGGGCTATCACTAGAGCATCCAGGCACGCTGCAAGATAGTGCAAAAAAATGTTGAATTGCAATTGTGTTGATCCGACCGGGTCGTAAAACATCACATTTTGTTCGTTTTTCAATTATCTACAATTCTTCCATTGAATCAACCAGATTGCTTAGTCATCGATCTCGTGCATGGCATCACACGTTAAAAGGTAAGGGCTGCGTCTTCCCTATCTCACACAAGTCTCTCGAAGACTTCCGAGGGTTGCGCGTAGAGGTGCAATCGGTTGACGGTAATAAGAATTTTTTAACAATTATGGTCTCATCAAATTGTCGAAATACAAGGTATCTACTCTCGTCTCATAGCATAACAATGATTATTCTGAAAATGATCTAGAATATTCCTGGAACAGTTACTTGAATATTTCTAGGACTTTCTTAGAGTGGACATTTGTGTGATCATAGAATAATCCATTGCATGAATAATCATTCAATCTTCCTATGGAATATACCAGAAACAATCCCGCCGATTATTAAGCTCCCGGCCACATTTGATTAATTCCACCACGGTCACATGGAGCCGTTGTATATGAGGTTTCTCTTTTTATTTTCTAGCGAATGATAATTGTGATTGTTCGGTAGTAAAAAATGGTAATGATTCTTATAAACTTGAATTTTTTACAAATTTGTAACCCTACTCAAAAAATTTCTGTTTTCGTAGGAGATAAATTTGTCGCAAAAGAAGTTCAAAGTTTTATAATAGAAATCTTGAAGGATTCAAATCGGAGGATTTTTTATTAGACCGTAAATCTAAAATCTGTCTTCTGCGATTGTATCAACTACTATTCAGTTATATTTATCGAAAATAAGAATTAACATGAAACGCTCTTTATTTCGTTAGAACATAAAATAATAAATTCAATTTTTTTTTAAGTTCCAATATCTCGAAAACCGTAAGTTTTTCTCTGGTCAAGTTGTGGTTTCCTGATAGGTTATGAATCTGTTTATCACCAGCTACAGTATGATGCATTGTTTACCAGACCCTGTATATTGAACTATCAAAGAAAAAGTGCCAGCTCCAAAGATGTTGAGTGTTTGGATTTGAATAGTTACTGTTCGGAACAAGAATTCGAAATCTGTGGTATCACATGTAAATCAGACATGGGCCCAACAATCATTTTATGTTGCTACAACAGGTCTCCATCTTCAGATGTGAACGTATTTTTTTTTAAATTATATGATGTTCTAAGTGTCACTTTCAGACCAAAATATAATATGCTGGTTTGCGGCGACTTCAATATTGACTGTCATAAGAATGTAAATAATGATTTTAAAAAACTGTGTAATGTCTTTAGTTGTTATAATATGAGACAACTAGAGTAACACCTGTTTTTGATATGAATTTGGCTTATCAGTGTATTTGGGAGAGAGTGTCTTATTACTTTGAAATTAATTTTCCAAAGCGTAAAATCTTCAATAAGACCGTTAAAAATAATAATTGGGTTAACGATAAATTAAAAATTTCAAGTAGAAAGTTGAAAGACCTCTACAATCTAAAAAAAGTTCGGAAGGACCTTGAGAATAGTTATAAAACGGAAAACAAAAACACTTTCAGTTAGTAAAATTAACAAAGTAAGAATATTTCCAAAAACGAATTGATGAGTCTGATAATCCATCAAAAACAGCTTGGAGAATTGTCTCTGAATTATCTAATAAACCAAAATGCACCACTAAGAATATTTCTATAAAGGACAGGGACGCTGTTGTTGATTTACCGAAAGAAGTCGCTAACACATTTAATAATTATTTTATCGAGTCAACTAAAGTATTATCTAGTCAAATTGATAAGACAAATCTGGATTATCAATCTTACGCGAGAAACATTCCATCTCCTAGTAATTCGTTTTTTACACCCTTATACTGAATCCGAACTGTATGAATTACTGAATTGCAAACTTAAAAATATAAGTTCTTCAGGTCATGACGAAATCCCAATGTTTCTTTTGAAAAAGAGTCTTCATGTTTTGATTAAACCTCTACTTCATTTGGTGAATTTGTCATTCAGCGAAGGTTTATTCCCAAATATGATGAAAATAGGAAAAATCATACCAGTGTATAAGAAGAATAATCCAAACTTATTGGAAAATTATAGGCCAGTAACAATTTCTTCAAGTATGTCGAAAATATTTGAATTTGCTTTTTTGAAAAGACTTTTACCATTTTCTGATGATCATAATATCTTTACAAAAAACCAACATGGATTTCTGACCAAAAAATCAACTAGTACAGCTATACAATCATATCATAGAGAGATTGTGAACTATATTGAAGCAGACGAGTGCCCTGTTGGGATATTCTGCGATCTAAGCAGGGCATTCGACTGTGTTGATCATAACATTCTCCTAAATAAACTTTTCCGTTATGGCATAAGGGGCATACCGTTAGCATGGATAACAAACTATCTCTCTTATAGAAAACAATATGTCGCTATTAACTATGCAACTTCCAGCATGGCCTTCTCTGAATTAGGAGTTCCTCAAGGGTCGACATTGGGACCCATATTGTTTGTTTTATATAATAATGATTTGGAATACTCGGCACCAGGAATATTCATTACAATGTACGCAGATGACACGTCAATTATAATCTCTGACATATCAGAGTTAGTTTTGAAAGAAAAATGTAACACAGTTTTTGAAAATATCAATAAATGGTTTTCTGCGAACAATTTGTTTTTGAATGCAAAAAAACAGATTCAATGAGATTTCATCATCGTTAACGGAAGTGTGATATTATTAGTTTCAGAGCCAATGGTAATTCTGACAATATAACAACAGAATGTGAGAGCTTGAAATTTTTGGGTCTCTACATTGATGAACATTTGAATTGGCAGAATCACTGCGATTTTCTATTAAAAAAAATTAATTCTATTTCATATCAGTTCAGAAATATAAGGCAGGTTTTGAATGTTGATCAGCTGCTGAAGCTATACTATGCGCAGGTGGATTCTAGACTGAGATATAGAGTGTGTTTTTGGGGTTTTTCCTCCAACTGCTCTGATGTCTTTATAGCACAAAAAAACTCATACGAATCATTAATGGCATGAGTCCCCGTGATTCTTGCAGAAATGCTTTTAAAAATTTCAGAATTTTAACTGTTCCTAGTCTTTTAATTTTTGACTTGTGCTTATCTGTTTTTGAAAATACAAATAAATTGTTTGTACTAAATAAATGTAAGCATAATATTGACACAAGACAATTGTACCATTTGTTAAAACTAAATTAGCTTTTAGGTAATTCTCCTGATCAGATGGCCCCACGTGTTTATAATTTGCTACCAGATGTAATAAAAAAATCCAAAACCGTTTATATCTTCAAACGAAAACTTAAAGATTTTCTTATTGAAATAGTTTTGAAGAATTTATGTGTATAAGTAGGTAGTTTTATTCCATTTTTCAGGGATTATTTTTATCTGCTTTTTCTTTTTCTTAGACGATTCCTATACAAATTTTATAACTTTGTCAAACAAGGAAAATAATTGCGTCCTCTGATGTTTTGAGGAACGTTGCACAAGTAGCTGTTAAATTTAATTCAATACCCGTCGTGGTCTTAGCCAGGGGAGTAGTTGTTTTCTGACAGGTTCTTGCCATAATAAGCCTACATAGTTAGGTGTTTATGGGAGTAAAGGGTTCATCATCGGTCGGTAACGACTGTTCGTTAGCAAACGATCTCCCAAAGATTTCTGTCTTCTTCGATTAAATCTCTCAACCCGGAGATTCGGAGTGTCTTCCTCTGCTCGCTAGGTGGAGCGGCCTAGAAACTGCTTTCATCTCGTGAACCGGAATTGACTAATCAGCGGAGTGTGAATTGGTTTGGACGGGGAACAGATGGCTTCAGTGCTGTCTGTGTTGACCTGCCCTTGCACTGATGAGAGGCAACAATCTCGAAACTAGTCTGCAGGTGGTCACCCCGTCCAAATCAAAACATAATTCTGCTGGTTGGTCATAGAGGGCACTTGCAATTGCGTCCTCTGATGTTTTGAGGAACGTTGCACAAGTAGCTGTTAGATTTAATTCAATACCCGTCGTGGTCTTAGCCAGGGGAGTAGTTGTTTTCTGACAGGTTCTTGCCATAATAAGCCTACATAGTTAGGTGTTTATGGGAGTAAAGGGTTCATCATCGGTCGGTAACGACTGTTCGTTAGCAAACGATCTCCCAAAGATTTCTGTCTTCAAGGAAAATAAAGATATTATTATTATTATTATTATTATTATTATTATTATTATTATTATTATTATTATTATTATTATTATTATTATTATTATTATTATTATTATTATTATTATTATTATTATTATTATTATTATTATTATTATTATTATTATTATTATTATTATTATTATTATTATTATTATTATTATTATTATTATTATTATTATTATTATTATGTGAAGTAGTAGCTCCTCAAATCTCGCAATTATTTTACTAAGATTTTCAATTATTTTGTAAACCAAAAAGGTGGCCGGTATAGATCAGCAATGACTTTGAGATGTCAATCATCAGATATTAACTAATTCAAAAATGACTTTTTATCCGACTGCAATCAAAGAAAAATTGTCAGCTCCAAGTATGTGAAGTAGAAGTGCATATCGAATCTGGCAATGTTTTTACCAAGATTTTCGGTTATTTGCAACCCGAAGAAGTGGCCGGCATCGACCAGCATTTGTTTTGGGATATGACTCAGATAATTATTAATGTATAAATTACGTTTTGCGCGACTCTACTCAAAGAAAAAATCCATGTCCAAGTATATGGGAAATATCTAGATTTTTTCCCCAACATTGTAGATTTTTTTCAATTAGAAGACTTGGCAGGCACCGATCGGCAACTGTTCGAAGTCGTACATCGGATATTAATGCAAAAATTACTTTTTGCGCGACTCTAGTCGAAGAAAAAGTGTCAGCTCCAAATTCAAGCTCATAAAAATAATTCCCATTTGTTAACTACCAATCGAACATAATCAACATTCGCCAGAAAATAAAAAGAAGAAACTCGTTTACAACGGCTTGCTCTCCGTGTGACCGTGGTGGAATTAATCGAATGTGGCCGCTTGGAACTGGCCGGCCGGAAGCAAACATGACCGAGGTGTTTTCCGCTCAGTTCATTTCTTCAGTGCCGTCACCAGAGGGGGGCAACTCGGGCATTTTTCCCAGGCCTCCAAATTCTAAGGGAGCCCCCAAAGGCGTAAAAATTATAAAGTGTTTTTCAGTTGGCCATTGAGGCCTCGTATAAAAATCCACTGAGAACTAAACTCAACAATCCTAAATGACAGAGTAATTCTTGTTAGATTCAATTGTTCGTCAAAAACTCATTACTATTAGACAAAGTAATAATTAAATGAATATGAAACAAGAGCCTTAGCAAGAAGAACGGAAGAAACATCAAAAGAGTTTTCTCACATTGTTTCCCCAGAAGACTTCAGTGAACGGAGTGATTGCTACAATAATGAGGGAGCAGAAAAATTTGCAGAAACTTATCCTAGAGATTTAAATAAATATGATCTGGCTTTACAAATATACTACAAATATACTACTAACTGATAAAAGACAATGTGATGAATGTTGTGGGTGATTTCAATTCTGCCTTAGATATCCTTAACACCATATACAAAAAAGGATTGGAGCATATTCTACCTCAGAATCGTATATGTTTGAGATTACTGGCTGTACTTCTAGTGTCAACGGCAACAGGAGAACGAACATTCAGCAAAATGCCCCTAATCAAGAATAGGCCTAGGCAACCATGGCTGAAGATAGGCTCAATCATCTGATGATGCTCAGTATTGAACATGAACTCGTCAGAAATGTCAAGTTTGTAGAAATTATCAACGAATTTGCTAGAGTAAAAGCTAGAAGGGCTTAACTGTAGAATAGTTACATTCGCGTTATATCTATAATCTATACTACTGTTTATTACAAATAATCATGTCCTTATTATGTTACAAGTACTCGCTTTGGTTCCTTTGCTTACACCGCACCGCACCGTACCCCATTAAATAGTTCTGACTAAGCCTCCAAATGTCTGTTGGAGGCCCTGCATTTCTTAATTTTTATTTACCTAGTCATTTATACAGACTTCTTAAGTACAAAATAAATACACATATAAAATAAAATATGATAAATACCTATAAATGAAAACATGATGGTACCTAAACAAAACTAGTTGTAGGTCAGATACATTAAACCCAACCTTCCCTTTAACCCTTGATAATAACCCTTAATAATAATGACATGTGCTTCAAATTATCTTTTTTCTGCTACAAACATACGAGTATAAAACAAAAATATCATCGAAAGGATTATTTTATTTGATACGGTGCCATTGAATAAAACTGCAACTCGCGATCGATCCAACAAGGTCTACTCACCGAAGATGTGCACTGAATGACGTCACGGCAGTTGTCACCTTCGCCAGTTACCAGTCGGAACCACTCCCCGGCATCTTTGTCTTTACACAATTCAGCCTCGAAACTCTCCTCTTTCTTCGGCGCAGTTTCTTCAGTTTGTTGTTGTTGTGCTAAACCTTGAACAATGGAATAGTAATCAGACGAATTATATTGTCGGAATAAATGTGGAATTCTTCGGGTGAATTCCAATTTCTCGTTTGAAACCACATTTTGTTAATTCAGTTCATATAGTTTGGATCGCGTAAATATCAATATACCTATATTGCTTGAAAATTGACTGGTTTTCAATAGGCTAATCAATAGATGATTTTTTCCTAATAAAAATACTTGTAGGAAGCCGACTGTGCCATCATATGAAATACAGTCCGTAGATAGTTATTTTCTGTTGTGTTTTGGACTAGCCACTGTCATTTATTAATTTGTTGTAAACATTTAAATACAAAAAACGTGTTTTTTAAATAGTTTTTCTTATAAAATGAAAACTAATACACCAATCTGGGTGCTCCATTGAGAAAACTTTTAGAGAACTGAAATACCAACAAATTGAGATTTTTTACGACCCTATCGGATAATTAGTAACGCAGAAAAACTGCATGGAAAAACCGGAAAATTCAGATATTTATAAAAAAAATCCTTACTCCGCCATTTTCCATGTTGTAGGGTTGGCCTTTCTCGTGAATGTATCGAATTATGTGTACTTAATGTGTGCACGAAAGAGGCGCAGTCAGATTATTAGTTTTGGCACAATTGCAATTTGAATGATTTTTTGCACTATCTTGCAGCGTGTCTGGATGCTCTAGTGATAGTCCGATTTCAATTTCTCAAACAGATTTTGAAAGTAGTAAGTAGTATAGTACCACAAAATGTTTATTCTCGTTTTGTGCTGCAATGCAGCGAAATGGGTGAAAAATGCTAACAAACATGACTAAAACGGCCGAGCCCGCGCAAGCGGTCGAGTAGTAGGAAAGACCGGGAAAGGAGGGAATTCCTCTAACGAACGGGTTCCGTGATAATGGTTGGTTGGATGGTTTGTTAAAGGCTGACGAACGAGATACCGGGTTTACCTTGAGGTTTCCCTTAACACAGAGACCAGCTGGGGTCTATTGTATTGTTCTGTCTTCAGTGGTTCCTAGTTAAATAGGCCTGTGTTTTTCAGTAGTTTTTCAGTAGTCTATTTACTAGGTGTTTTGGATTCATGCCTGTTTCTAGGTTGACCTGTCCGAATATTCTGTTGTACTTGTTGAGCAGTGCGTCGCATTCGAAGATGATGTGAGAGGCTGTTTCCTCCTCGTCACCACAGAGTCTACAGTCCACGGTTTCTCTATTTATTTCCATGGTGTGTAGGTATTTCCTAAGGCCACAGTGTCTGGTTAGTAAGCCGGTGATCGTGCGTATCTTAGATCTGTTAAGGTTGAGTGTGTCAGCCGTCAGTGTTTGACTCAGGTGCCTCACCACTGCTGTGCTGTGTCGATACCCTTCGATTTGGTCCCAATACGTTTGGTGTTTTGATTTCTTGCACTCATTGATTAGGTTTCCGCATCGGGTTTTGGTAATTCCAAACGCTGGTTCTGGACCTGTGATTCAGATGCTGTCTTTGAGGGTGGGTCTGCCTTTTCATTGCCTTTAATTCCCCTATGTCCGGGCACCCACACAAGTGTAACTTTGTTGCGTTTCGACAGTTCATTGAGGCTCTGAAGACATTCCCAGACTTGCTTAGACTTTATCTGTATTGAGTTCAGAGCTTTTATAGCGCTCTGGCTGTCAGATAGAATGTAGATGTGTTTTCTTTCATACCCACGGTCTAGATCCATCTGTATGCATTTCCTTATGGCATGTGTCTCTGCTTGGAATACTGTGGTGATGTTGCCAAGTGGGACTATTACGTTCCTTTTTGGCCTCACCCCGTATATTCCTGCTCCTGTTCCTTCATTCTTTCTGAACCATCTGTGTATCAGATAATGTTTTCAAATGATAGTGATTCTACTCCCGAGTTCCATTCGTTTCACTTGAGCTGCGTTTTGAATGATTTTTCGTACGAGTATTGTGGTAGCATGTAGTCTGATATAATTTCCAGTTCGGTAATGTTGACTTCATGGATGATTTTGGCGTGCCCAGTTTGTGGTTGGGTTGTCCAATTACCTACTTGTTTAAGTCTGTATGCACTCATCCTCGCCTCCCCCATGACTGTGATGTCTAAAGGTTGGAGGTTTAGGATAATTTCCATAGCAGCGGTTGGAGTGCTATTTATACCACTCGTGATACACAGACAGGCGAGCTTCTGTATTTTACCAAGGTTGGTTTTCGACTATCTCTGTTTCATCTTGGGCCACCACAAAAGTGAACCATATGTAATTCTGGGTCTTATGATCGCAGTGTAAAGCCAGTGCATGACTTCCGGTTTCCAAAAGTTCTTCTGCATATCATGAACGACTTTTGTTGACTACATGTTGTAGATGCATGATACAGGTTAGTTTCTTGTCCAAGAACAGCACTAAATATTTGACATGATCAGCAACTTGTAGTGTTGCGCCAAAGAATTTGAGTGACTTCAAGTCCCCCTGAATCCTTTTGCGTGTGAAGGAAATGAGTGTGGTTTTGCTGGGGTTTGCCCGCAGTCCTTCTCTTTTGCACCATTTCTCTACGTCCTCAGTGCATTTTGCATACGCATCCCTGACAATTTTATGGAGTATCATTTCAAATTCAAAAACCAAATACTTTATGTAAATAAATGTTTTTTTACAATATCTTATTTATACACTATTTTGTATAGACAGAGATCTGAAGATGAAACGTCAACCCATCAGACCAAGAGAATTATCACGTTCGTCAATGTTACAATGCATTCAAGTCCGTCTAGATCAAGATTTTTTTTTCTTCAAATCATGACCTCGTATGGAATTCATCAAGGTTCGTTGCATAATTGCTTTCTGAGTTTTTTCAACATTCATCCTACTAAGAAATGTAGTGAGGAAACATGTGTGGGCAACGACTACAATAACATCGTAAAAATAGTATTTCACATTAAGAGTGAATAAAGTGACATTTTTCACACGAGTGGGAATTACTGTAGCAAGAGGCGCACGCCGAGTGCGACGAACCTACTAGTGTGATAAATCACTTCCGCACAAGTAAAGTACACTATTTTTCCTACGACCGCGCGATTATTTTCAAATGCTGAATATTTCATTTGTGTCATACAAAATATTTTTATTACTCTTTTTGCAGAAAATGTTATTCTTCAAAAAAGATTGATGCATTGCAGAAATTTCTGATTGAAGACATCAGATTTCGAAATTGCCAAACATTACACAGTATGCTGCCCTTACCATGCACACCATGGGTATCTTTTTAACGGTGAGAGATACGAGGTCGGTTAAATGACACCAAATGTGGAGTTTATCAAGGCCAACTATAATGTGAAAAAATACTTTGATGAAATCTATTCATTTCTGTTTCATTCGCAGAAAACAGATATTGATAATTTTCATGTTTCCTCCAAAACTTCTTTATAATCTGATTTCACATTATCGTAGCCGTTTTTTAAAGAGATTTCGGAAAAAATATAAAATTTAAATACTTATCTTTGAATCATTTCCTTGGTTTTTGAAATGTTTGTTGTAGTTGTTGTTAAAAAATATAATATCTGTCACGAAAGTAAAATAAAGCTGTCAGAAATACTTCCCAATATTACTTAATAATCTGGCTGTATTTGGTACAATTCGTTAATTCAACAATACCAACTGTTCTAGATTTTGGGATATCAGCACCAACTTTCATTTTTCAAATGAAGTTCATAGCTCACTATAACTTAGGTACGAAGAATTATTTTTTCTTCTAGGTGATACAGGATCACAGGAATAATTTATTGTCGAGAACAGCGGAGTTATCGTCATTTATACAGCAAAAAATATTTCGAATTTACGAATTTTAGCAAGATCTCCGGCCTCAAAAAACCCACACATACCAATTTTGAATGGAATCAGACTATAATCACAAATCTCATCTGCCTTATTGTAGCCGCCATTTCCCCTTACAAAAATTCCATAATGCATTGTCACCAAAGTTAATAGGACGACCAGAAGTTGGTCAAAATTCACTAACAAGATTTGATTGCAGACAGACAGATACTGGGTTAGGTGAAAGTAAATAAAGGCTTTAATAGGAAGTATTAAAAAAATCCTTCATTATTTTCTACACATTTGATACTCTTTTGAACACTTAAAACGTTTCTTTTAGTTATTTCAGTTTTCAGTTTCGTCAAGTAGGCTTCAGAATCAGTAGGTGATGACTTTTCAAATAATAAATATCTATCAAAATTTCATGTAGTTTCGTGTGAAGTTGGTTCTGAATATCTGAGCTGGAAATGAATAACTTTCATAATGAAGGAAGATGTGAAATGATTTCCTGTTACATAAGAGATTTGAGAAATTCAAGAAGTGCAGTAAATGAATATTTAAATCGTTTCCCACAGCATCATCTGCAGCATTAGACTATTTTTAGTATAGTTGAAGATAATTTGAAAACATATGGATCAGTTTTGAAGCACAATAAGCAACCAAGGGATGTTGATGGTGTAGAGGAAGTATTAAATCAAGTTGTGCAAATCCCGAGACTACAAGAGAAATGCAAAGAAACACAGATCTCAAAATCGAAAGTAAGCCGTATTTTGAGAAATAGAAAATACCACCCATCATATAAATTACAAGTTAGCCAGGGACTACGACCAGGAGATGCTGAAAGAAGATTAAATTATTGTAACTGGTTCATTGATCAGTACAATAACAATGAATATCGTGAATTCCAATTTCGCGTATTGTGGACAGATTTTTCGGTAAAGGTAAAGTTATCGGGCTCATTCTCCAAAAAAAAAAAAAAAAAAAAGTGAAACTTACGTAGTTTTGTCTCCTGAACACGAATCTGAAAGAATTTTGTAGGGGTCTCAATTACTTTAGAATTGTAGATTTTCAGACACGAATTTTGCAGTCAAAATTTGCACAAAATGCCTCCTTCTTTTTGTTGACACTGTCATTAAACACTAATCTATCTATCCATATTTCACAAATACAAACACCAAAAATTAAAATTATACTCAAAAACTTGACCTTCTTTTACTAGCGATTCTAACCCAACTTTTGTTTGGTTTTTAGTAATTTTCATGATTGCAGTAGGTTGGTTAACTGAGATTTGCGCCGCCAACTATTCAAATTCAAATATGAGCAATAACTTCCCCTTCATTGTTATGTTCAATTGTTTAATTTGCGCCATGACGGCGCAGATTCAGTGATACCAACTTCTTATGAGCATGTAAATAACTAACAAATAGGTTAGAATCACTAGTAAAAGAAGTTACATTTTTTTGTGTGAAAAAATTAGTTTTTGTGTTTAAAAACGTGAAATATGGATAAATTAGTGTTCAATGACAGTGTCAACAAAAAGAAGGAGGCATTTTGTGCAAATTTTGACTGCAAAATTCGTGTCTGAATATCTACAATTTTCGACTTTAAAATGGCTATAACTCCTAAACTAATTGAGACCCCCACAAAATTCTTTCAGATTCGTGTTCAGGAGACAAAACTACGTAAGTTTTTTTTTGAGAATGAGCCCGATAACTTTACCGATTTTTCCTCTAGGGAAAATGGAATACTATAGGGTGAGAGGACTTCCTCTACTAACTATTTAAATCATATTTGAGTAACAGATCTCAATCGGTAATCATGAATGATGAATTTTCTCCCAACAAAATTGTCAAACATGGAGTTCCTCAGGGATCAGTTTTGGGGTCAATTTTATTTTTGATTCACATCAGTGATTTTTGCCAATACATGTTACCATACAAATGTGTACTCTTTGCTGACGATACCACTATCTTAACATCCGTCAAAATAGTAATCAACTTAAAAGAGAAGAAGAGTGATGCTTCTGACCATGCTCAATTGAAACTTAATGGAGACAAAACACAAGAAATAAAATTGTCCAGTAATAACATTCTCGATAACAGTCGAAGTGGTTAGTTACTTGGCTTAATCATCGACGGAAATTTAACCTGGTCAGCTCACGTGGAAGAATTGTTAAAAAAATTATCCAAGAACAGGTTTGTCTTCAGCCAACTCAGGAAATTATTGGATCTTGTTCCACTCTCATATAAATTATGGACTTCTTTCATGGGGAAATTTACCTTATTCTGTGAGAGTAGGTATTCTTATTGCAAAAAAAGATCATTAGAATAATATTGAATGCTGATGATTACAGGGAACATTATATACATTTATTTATGAAGATCGGCGTTATACCGTTACCTTCCTTCTTTATTTATTATACCCTTTTAGAAATACATAAAAATAAATCTGAATTCACTAGACATTTGGATGTCCATGATTATAGAACACGTAATTCGCATCTGCTCGTACCACCTCGGTACAGACTAACAAAGTCTCATAGAAGTTCATTGAAAGACAATTTTTATTGTCATTTACAAGACGATTACAAGTTCTATTCATTCAAATTGAAAATTAGATCATTATTACTAGAGTTATTTCTATAGTACTGAGGAATATCTGAATTCGACTTTTTCCTGATGTTATGCATTTTTTAATAACTATTTATATTTACGTATATCATATCCACTAGTGACTATTCAGTCACATATTTTACATATTTTTGTTTTATTCACTTACTGACCTGCAACAAATATATGTATATGTCAAATAAAAATAAAATCTGTCTATAGGGAAGAACAAAAATTGGAGTTTTGATCAAGAGTAATGTACCCTTATTTTCTATAATATCAAAAAAAATGTATTGAGAAAAGTTTTTTACTATTAAAAACAACAACCAGTTTAGTAATCACAGCCCCCTAAGCAATAAACTTTCTTTTCTCCATTTTTTATGTTTTCGGCCTCACAAAGAATACTAGTCACTCAGATATACCTCCCTACCATCACTTCAATAACATTTAGATGCAGAATTTGGTCTTATTTATTATTTGGACAAGATTTTCAAAGTTTAGTTTGACGGAAATGGTTGCGATTTGTGCAATTCCCATACGCATATGTCAAGAAATGAATGTTTTCCTCAAAACCAAACTTTCAATCAATACCTTCCATCGATTGTACCAATAAAATGAAAAGTATCTCAAATATTTTTCCCGAGAATTGTTGATTTCATCTAGGTAGTAAATGAATTCTAAACGGGACAATGAAACCAAATGGTAGAAATTAAAATACGCATATAAGTGATCGGACATGTGATATTGTGAAAGTTGATTACCTTGCTGTTTTCTCTAAGGATTTTTAGAAGCCAAAGTTATTCATACATTAATGGCTTGTCTATGAAAAGAATTTTATTTGGATATCTACTCGACGAGTCATTATAAGTCGCTAATTGATGGCTGGTTCGAGAATATTCATGTCTTCGCTAAACAATTTGTAGTTTGGGAAGACAAATAGAAAGGTCATTATCGACGAAGCCCTTGAATGACTTTCGGAGCCAGAGTAACATTATTGGATTTAAATAATTACTGAAATTTCATCGTAAACTGCGGACGTCTATTAGAGAGTCATTATGAGTCGCTAATTTGCTAAATATTAGATTGTTCGAGACTAGGCAAATCAATTTGCATTTGAAATCAAAGATGGAGGAGAAATAGCAAAACATTTCAAACTTTCACAAACGTTGTATTTTAATGCTCAATGAAACTCAAAAAACTTGCCCTCTCGCACAAGGTCGACAACTATAAGCAACTCTGGTTAGTTTGCAGTGAAAATATGCAAAAGAGGCTCAAAATGTTGAAAACGTTTATTCTTACTATTGGTAATAACTCGGCCGAAAAAAATCCAAAACAGTGGCAACCGCAAAGAATAGTATACTGTTTTATGAGTGACGAAATACATTTTTTCTACGACCGTGCGTTTTTACCCACTTTCCCGCACTCACTTTAGTTTAGAAAGTGTCACTTTCCCGCACTAGTGCGGGAAAGTAAAATATGTCAATTTATCGTTATTAAATGTACATTTCATTGATTTTACCTGTATATCAATATTCAATCTAACCCAGACTATTTTTCATTCATTGGAATGAAGAAATTGCGATACTTTCATATATCTACCCTATACATTTCTCAAAATCAATGCACATAACAATCAAACTAAGCTGAGTCAAGAGGTTTGCTGTGGTAACCAAAGATTTGTTATGACAACCAAGTTGTCATCAAGACGTCAGAGTTTCAAGTCGAAGCGTTGTCAAAGTGTCCGATTCTGGCATTTTTCAAATTATTTTCAATAAACGCAATATTTTAATGGATTCGACAGACGAAGAGCTCCCAGAAGCAATATTAAAGGCCGCAGATGAGGTAAATTCAGACCTGTTACCAAGTAAATCACGAGAAAGATACGAACAGCAATACAACCAATTTTTAAACTAGTGTAAGGAAAAAGGAGTGAGTAGCTTCAGAGAAGAGGTTTTTTTGGCGTATTTTTCATTAATAATAATTAGTGGATTTTCATGGAATGTTTTGTATGTTGAAATAAAATATATAATTTTAATGTGCTTTTTGAATCTTTACGCGATCGTAGAAAAAATAATGTTCCTAATTCATGCGTAAAGTGTCTTTCCCACCCTTGACTGCTTGCCCGAACTCCGCTTCGCGTCGTTCGGGTCAACGGCAGTCGCGTGCGGGAAAGTATCACTTTCCGCACTTGTTAGGAAAATTACTATTATGAAACGGAGGAACAGTTTTTTGACAACCATAAAAAATACGCAAGCAGTACAGTTTCCGAAAATGAATTTACGTGATTATCAACTCTCTAATCCATGAATTTTGCATATATTTCTTCACATCTCTTTTTAGATTTTACTGGTAATAAATACAAAGAGGTTTCCTCAGCTTAATTCGCTATTTCTGGTGGTGCATTTGGAAAATCTAAATCACTTTCCGAATCAGAAATCATGATAACTTAAAAAACTCAAGGTGCATTTAGTCAAAATAAACTTAACTTTAGCACAAGTAGTGTCATAAACATGAACGTAAAAAATTATTTTGTTTTAGATTTAGGCACATAGGACCCCGCAATTTTTATAGGTAAAATGGTTCTCGGTGAAATTGTCTGAATTTTTAGTATATTGTAGTATTTATTCATTGTATTGATTAAACGTGCAGAATCGCAAAGTTCGTTGATTGATAGATTTTGAAATGTGAAAGTGACAACTACATTTTTTTTCGTTCTTATCATCAACGTACCTTCATATTACTAAATATCATTCAAATGGTGCACATTATATCATTATATACAGAGTGAAAAATAAAAACATTTTAGTAATGTCTGAAAATTCGATGTAATAATGAAATATTGATAAAATTATTTTGGCATGCAATATACTATTCTTATTCCATCATTAATCACATTTTATACATTTCGTACAGGGTGATTTGAAAAATTGGTGAAATATATGGCCGGTTCTTTCGTACATATCCTGTAAATTCAAGTGAATTATCATCCTCCGAAGATACCGTATAAACATGATATCGTTGGGATATATAGGGTGATCATGGAAATTTTCGATGATAAAAATGACAAAATATTTACGTTTCAGAAATCTCTCTGTAATTCACGATTACCTCGGTGAAATTCCTTTATAATTATTTTATATATTCATCATTCTCTCCTCAACACTGTCCCAAAAATTAAGTATCCTACTATGACTAGTTTCATAGTTATTAATTGAGAAACTCATTACCAATTGCATTACGAGTAGAAGGAACTTGTTCGCGCGTACTGGTGGCGTACTGGTGGCCAAGATTTTTCAAAAATAGTGAAAGGTGAGAATGTGGAGATCAAAATAAATGTAAAAGAGGGTGAAGATTAGAGATAACAATCACATCAGATTTATCAATTTAATAATGTAAGGTACAAATAGTTAAGTGAATTTTGTTGGTTCAAGCTTTATCGGAATAAAAAACAAACTATATGGGAAAAGTGAAAATGATTGATACAACGCTTTTATTTCTAATAGGTGAATTTGAATCTGGGCAGCGACGGTTTTTTCAATGCGAGTTCCACTCGGATAGAGGTTTCCATGATTTTTATATTTGCTGGCTATCAATAGAAACATATAGACATCTATTATATTTCATCATTAGGTAATTCAATATGTAAAGGTAATAATAATTATCACTGATGGAACTAATTGATTTTTCTTGTTCATTCACTTTCCGTCAACGACAGAATCAAAATGTACCCGATAGTAGATAGGGTTTTCTTGTTGAATGGGGACCGTAGCGCTGCTACGGGGGAAGTGGATTCGGTTAAGGCTGTTCCTTGTCACCTTCAGTGATAAGTGATTTCCCGTACCGGGGCCTCATACACGATTGGGCGAGTCAAACTATCCAAGTATTAGGAATTTTATCTGGCTCATGCCTGAGTTGTAAGTCGTAACTAGGTATGTGTCGTATATTCAGTCAGTTCCTAATAAATGATGTATAGAATTGGATGGACCGTCATTGGTCATCACCCTGCATATAATATTATATTTATTTTGATCTCCCCATTCCCACGTTTCACTATTTGTGAAAAATCTTGGCCACTAGTAGAATGTACGTGTGAACAAGTTCCTTCAACTCGTCATGCAAATGGTAATAAGTTTCTCAATTAATAACTATGAAACTAGTAATAATAGGAAACTGAATTATTGGGACAGTGTTGAGAAGAGAATGATGAAAATATTGAATAATAATAAAGGAATTTCACCGAGTTAGTCGAGAATTACAGGGTGATTTCTGAAACGTTGATATTTTGTCATTTTTATCATCGAAAATTTTCATGATCACCCTATATATCCCAATGAAATCATGTTTATATGGTATTAGCTATCTTCGGAGGATGATAATTCACTTGAAGATACAGGATATGTACCAAATAACCGGCCATATATTTCACCAACTTTTTAAATCACCCTGTACGAAATGTATAAATTGTGATTAATGATTGAATAAGAAAAGTATATTGCATGCCAAAATAATTTTATCAATATTTCATTATTACATCGAATTTTCAGATATTACTAAAATGTTTTTATTTTTCACTCTGTACACAATGATATTATCTGCACCATCTGAATGATATTCAGTAATATGAAGGTACGTTGATGATAAGAACGAAAAAAAATGCAGTTGTCACTTTCAAATCCCGAGAAAATAATTAAATAAAAATTACTGAATTTTAACTTGAACTCAAAATCTATCCATCAACGAACTTTGCGATTCTGCACGATCAATCAGTACAGTGAATACTACAATATACTAAAAATTCAGACATTTTCACCGAGAACTATTTTACCTATAAAAAGTGCGGGGTCCTTTAAGAACAACTGTTACTGAAAGTAACAAAGGACAGTTGCCCAGTAGTTTGATTATTTGTAAAAAACGAAGTGCATCAGAAAGTTCAAGGTGAGACCTATGAACAGAAACAGCGATCACTATGGATTTTTTGCGACAGTGACAATATTTTCGTCGTAAACGTAAGATTCCTAAAGTTGGGATTTTCAAGGTCACATGTTTTTGCGTAAACTTAATATTCTTCCATAAATGGTGCCATTTGATAGGTATAACAGAATCAATTTTCCCTTTCAACATACATTTTATCCTTTCGATCCTGGTGTGCACTTAAGTGGACAGCATTTAATCAAATATAAAAACGGGTTAAAATTCAATTTTGACCGCCACATTCCACTATACATGTTTGCATGAAGGCTTTATTATAAATTCCGCATATTTTCTGCCATCTATCCATGAAAAGATAAACTCATTACGCAGTTCTTGTTCTGAGAAGGAGGCCATTTACCGAATGTCTTGTAGCTGTTTGTTTATCGTTGTTTTTTTGAATTTAACCGAGCAGTGTGGTATTTTTAAAAAATTGTTAATTACATAAAAAAAGTTAGTTATTGATATAATTACTCGAGTTTATTACAATTTTGAAAATACCTTGGAATTTTGGCACCCTGAAACCTTGTGTACTATAGAGGACATCAGGACTAAGTGAAAAAAATATTACTTGCATATTTTTTTTTGAAAAACTTAAAAACGGATCAGATTTTTGAGTACAAAATGAGTGGAAAAAGGTTAACCTATGAAAACATATTAGACTATTCAGAAAATGATGATTCTGACATTGACATCATCAGCGACGAAAATGATGGATAAGAAGAAGATTCACACCGACATGGAAGTATTCGTGAAATTTTGGTTATTTTTGTTATTTGTAGACTAAGAGTGTACAATTTCTTTTTCATACAAGTTTGATGAATCGGATGAATCCAAAAATTTGTTTATCTAGATGCATGTGCCAAAAAAGTACGGTTCGTCTAAAAATTTGCAAAAAAACAAAACTGTCTTGTCTATATCATACTTATAAATGAAAGTTGTAGGTAATAATACTTTGTTATTTACTACGGTATTACCCAAAAATAAGTAAAATTACTTATTATCCGAAATTTTTCATTTAGCAATTATTATACCCTTGAGTCCCACTGTCCACTGTAGTGCACATATCAAAAGTCAAAAACGGATAAACTTCGCACCTTCCAACAAGTACCAAAAATCTTAGAAAAAATTAAATAACCTGAGGACTAACTATGAAATTTTATCATCTGTTCAAAAAAAGTCGGGTCTGAAAGAGTTAAGCACAATTTTAAAATGATGTTGACTAAATGCACCTTAACAATGCTTGCAGTGTAAACTGAAATCTAAATAATTAACGAGGAACTTCAAAGTAATGAAACCAGACAACTAGATATAAATTGTTTTTAAATCTCACGGTAATTTTACGATTCTATTTTGCTTTTTAATAAACCAAAAGTAAAAAAAAATGCATTCTAATTATAGAAATGATTCCTATATTTTTAACGGCACTTTCATAGTTTACACACTGTAACTTTTTATATGGGCCTTGTCTTGATAATGTGTATGAATACAAGATAGAGAAGACGAGTTTCGCAAAGAGTCTAACGTAAGTTGAAATTCAACAGAAATCTTTTACTATACAGGGTGCTTCATAATAAATGCGCAGGACTTCAGCATGTGATAGCTCGTCCAAAAATATGAAAAAAAAGTTTCTATTAACTTACCCTCTAAAATGCACCATTTTCGAGATACAGGGTGTTGAAATTTTAAGAAAAAATAGTTTTTTGCGAATATCTCTGGAACCGTTTATCGCACAGAAAACAGATTTCGTAGACATTTTTTACTCATAATAAGCTTTGTTTTGTGTGAATTTTTTATTTTTTCAAATTGATAATTGGTGAAAATTTTGAAGGGGTTGTGGGTGTTTTTTTCTCCACGTTCTACGCCACTGGAAAAAGTACAGTTTTGCCTCCTATATGAACCGCCAATGTTTTCTAAACAAAAAAAGGTATTCTTGGTCATAAGCTCTAAAGTTGACCGTTTTCAAGAAAAATCAACTTTCATGTTTTTTCCTCGAAAAATTGATGCGTGCATTGAAGCTAACGGCGGACATTTCCAACAATTCAACTGAGTATCATTGTTATTGTTTTTTTTTGCAATTAAGAAGTCAACGTTTGGTTTTGTTACTTGTTCTAACGTTTAAATAAATTTTGCATAATTAGGATAAAAATTATTTTAAAAAAATTTACCATGTTTTTCAACATGAAAGTTGATTTTTCTTGAAAACAGTCAACTTTAGAGCTTATGACCAAGAGTTCCTTTTTTGTGTAGAAAACATTGGCGGTTCAAGTAGGCGGCGGCTATTTATTCCAGTGGCGTAGAAGTTGGAGAAAAAAACACCCACTACCCCTTCAAAAAACTTCACCAATTATGAATTTTAAAAAAATAAAAATCTGCACAAAACATAGCTTATTATGAGTAGAAAATGCATTCAAAATCTGTTTTTTGTGCGATAAACGGTTCCAGAGATATTCGCAAAAAACTATAATTTTTTTAAATCTCAACACCCTGTATCTCGAAAATGTTGAATTTTAGAGGGTAAGTTAATAGAACGAGCTATCTTTTCCGGAAGTCCTGCGCATTTATTATGAAACACCCTGTATAGTGAGTGAAGTGTAAGGCTTTTGAAGCGTAGGTCCTTATCAAGTCAGGCCTACATTTTTTGTCCCGTCGACTATTGTTAAAGGAGAATATTCAATGATATAATAAGATTGTGACGAGTGAATTCGTAAAGGGAAAAATTATTATGTTTGACTTAGATGAGTTTAGCTTAAGGCTATGCGAAGTACCTTTCTTCTGCCCAATAATTTCAAGGCCCTTGTGATAGCATCTTGCGCCTCATCAAATGTTCCTTAGAAAAGCCAAGCAGTATTTGGGTATCATCAGCATACGCATATACGTTACACCTGTTCAACGACTTTAGAATGTACGAAGTATATATTATGAAAAAAGTAGGCCCTAAAATGCCACCCTGAGGCATGCCTGCAATCAAACTAACATATTCCGATTGAATAGTAACCTTAAATGATCTTTTATTTCCAAAGCAAAAAGCCTTAGAGTGAACAGGAAATAGGTGTAATTGGTTTTGGACAATATTGGTCAGCTAGTAAACATTACTATCTTGATATTTGATTTATGCGTTGTTGTTATAATAGCTGCACGCTTCAATCTCCAGGCAGAAATCTCCATCATTCAACAGTGGCAAAAATTGTAAAAAAGTTCAAGGAGTCTAGATCAGTTGGGAACAACCATAAAATAATACACCCAGGAAATGTTACTGCAGATGAAGACGTCCTGAATATTTTTCAAAAAAAGAAACTACCGAAACACCAAAACTACGTCACATGACGTAGTTTTGGTGTTTGGGTAGTTTTTTATTTAATTATATTCACACCAAAGGTTCCAAAATATTCATTTATTTGGTCCTGAATATTATTTTATCTGTTGTGAAGGATCCGAGACGTTATCTCAAAGGCAAAAAAATAGGAGCCATCAATCAGAAGAGCTAACAGATTCAGACCATACAAACCGAAATTAATTCATGCACTCAAAGAAAGAGACTTTGATGCACGTTTGACTTTTTCTTTCTGATTTCAAAGCGAAGAAAAATTATTACTTTCACATCGAATGCTACGGTAAGCTCTCAAAATTGTAAAACCATTTACATGTAGATGAAAATACACATTTCAGAATCAATTGTAAAAATCGATACTACTTCATAATAAACGTCTGGTGTGGAATTTTGAAAGATAAGATTGTGGGTGAGGGCGTGGCTGAATACGAAATTCCCAAATAAATGGAAAGGGAGATATTCAAACAATCAGTGGCCTGCTAGATCCCCAGACCTAACTCCTATTGATTTTTTTTGTGTGGATACCTCAAGGAGAAAGTCTATAGACAATAGCCATTCCAAAATTACATAATTTATTAGTGATTGAACAAGTGAATAATATATCCAATATTTCTAGATAACGGATATTCAAAACTTGTTTTAACAACTTGAATTTCAACAGATATATCTCAATTTCTTTATCACATAATCAATTTGTGAATCCCTTTTTGAATGTATGTATGTATGTATTTGAAAAAAAATTGTTGTCAATATTGAGAGGTCCTAAATTTGGTAAAGTATTTCTGTATGAAGTGAATGGAAGGTATCTGATTCTTTAGAAATTTATTGTTAATATATTAAACAAACTTTTAATTATTTTGATGTCTTTCTCAACTATTTCTTGAAATTTTGTTTAAATTTCCATGATTGTAAATTTGTTGATATCCTGGTATTTTGTACAAAACTGGATTAAATATTCTCCAAGATTCTATAAAAATCATCAAATCTTCCTCCAACTGACAAATAAATAGTAATGTTTCATTAATATTTTTGGCAATACTTTTAATATTATTATGAAAAATAGTAAATTATTGATTTCTGTCAAAACTGAGAGACTTTTATCTTTAATGTGTCAATCATATGATCTTCTAGTTGACAGAGTCTGATATTTTGAAATGATCTTATATTATTCTTGGTTATATAATTTTTTCAACTTTTTTTCACCGTCTATAATAACTGCTTCTTCTCTACTGTTTCTCCTCATAAATATTCTTTAATTTTTTCACCACTCAAATTCATAACCAATTGTTAGCAGTTCTCTTGACTTTCTTGGTAAATATTTGTTTTACTATGTGAGTTTTTCATTAATGAATATTGTTGACTCTAATACCGGAAGAATGATGTCAATTGATGTAAGTCTTCCATTTGTTTTGTAGTACTCTTTGCTTATTGAATAATTATGTTTTTGATTCCATTATTATAGAAAGGGAGATTTTTATTATATATTTGGTTCCCCAGGTAGAGAAGGGCTTCGGTGAATACTGACTATATCTTTATCTTCCAAGGCAATCCCAGTTTTGCTTCAAATCAATTTAGAAATTTCTTCATCTTCTATTATTTGTACTTGTTTAGTATGGTGTTTTCTTTCCGGTTATCTCCATCTTTTTTAATTTTTTTTAATAATGTTATCATTTCTCTATTATCAACTTTAACTGCGTCATATTTTTTTACAATGTTTTCATCGATTCTTGTATTTTTGATTTTTTATTTTGGGATTTTAGTGTGATACATTTTCTACAAGTCCCTCTATTTCCTCTTGAGCCACAATAGGCAATTGGCCGCAGTGGAGGGCCTGATACGGGCCCACTCACGTTCAAACCTAACCTAACCTATTTCCTCTTGGTTTTTTCAATTCTCTCGAATAAAACTCAAAAGCCTTACATGTTAGTTGGCTGCATTTTAGATAATTCCATTCTCCACAAATATTTTTACATTCTGTAGCAGTTTGATCAGTTTTTAGTTGAAAATCGCATTCACCACAGAGAAGAACATCAGATGGTCCGGAATTTTTGCTGTCTTGAGTTGAGATAAAATTTTATTACGGGTTACTTCATTTGCTGCAGATGAGCATCCTTCTTCATGGGGGTTTTTGCTTCAGGTTTCGATCTTTGACTTGATTTTTTCACCATTTTTTGTTTCCAGTTTCATTGTTTTTTCATGTAGTTTTAACTTCGTATTCAAGTCATTTATTCTTGATGAAAGAATGCAATTTATGGCGTCAAAACTAAATCTCGCTCTGCAAATAGTAACAAATATATTCATATTTACCTAAAAAAAAGTTGCTGAACTCCAAATTTGAACCAAATCAACTCAAAAATATTTAATTTTCAAGTTCTAAGTCAATATTATGACATTATTATACCCATAAGTATCAAACAAAATATCTCAAGTACCTCTTGCACGTAACGCCAACGGCTTTGACCGCTAGACCATTACAGATTTATGATTGCAGAGATTATATGAACAATTCAAACCAACTAAGTAGATTTTATTTCTTAATATTTTACTAATCTTCTTAAGAATAACCCTGCCGCTGTGGACTGCCAGGCTCCACGTTTATTGTTAAATAGGTAGGTATATACGATTTAGTACCTGAATTGTATTATGAATTATAATGATAATGTGAATTTATTGTTTACAAGTACACCTTGGTGGCTGGATAAGTCAAAAGCATAAATAAAACGCATAAAAAAGTACAGAGATATAAAAACTATGACATACTAAAATACAAATGTACATATATACATTTATAAATAATTTAAATTAGATACTGCAATTGTATCTTCACAACAAAATGTCAATTAGATTGGAACATGATTCAATAAAAAGAGGTAAAATCATTGATGTCATAATGGACGTCTTGCAGTCATTTAATTTTCAACTGTTTTTTAATCTTTCCAGATTTGCATCTCTCAAAGGTACAATTTTATGCCTTGTTGGCCACGATTTGTACTGTTCAATCTGGGTTTGAGAATAAGATTTGGTCTGTTTCGAGTGCCATGGTTATGATTAGAGCCCCCTTCTTGTAAATCTACAGTAAATTGATATATATCACAGCTGATGGTAAAGTAAGCATTCCAAGTTTAAGATACCAGCTTACAACTCTCTAGCAGAGTTATTCTTACTATAGCTGTGATTGCTCGTTTTTGCAGTATGAATATATTTTTCAAGTAACAGGAGTGTCCCCAGTTGTGTAATCCATAAGTCATTACTTCATGAAATATGTTAGAAGTGCAGCTTCTACACCTATATTCAGTCTCACATGTCTCATTGCATAGATTGTACTCGAAAACCTACTCGCGAGTCTTTCTGTATGCATTCTCCAAGAGAGATTACTATCTTATTGTATTCCTAAGAAGTTGATTGATTGTTAAACACATTTTTTTATTGTGAATATCATCGACGACGTTATTTTTATCAAGAAACAACGTTATTCTCAAAGCAATCACCTTTTCGGAAATCTTACCTAATATTGAAAGGAGAGCGGATGAGTCTTTTGATTCGCTAAAATGTTATTATCTCCAGATTTATGTGTAGCTTGTCTAAAACCACGATGAGAAGATACTCGTCTTCCGTTTGGTTAGATAAAAGTCCATCACTCGAAAACATAAATTTCAAGTATTTTGAAATCGGGCAGGGCCGACTCCAGTACGAAAGAAAAATGTCTTTCGATTTTTTTGACGATTTATATATGTTTTCCGTTATGATGATTTTGTTTATAAAGTCACTAGAAATCATATGACAAAGCAGAAGACGATTTGGTAAAGGCGCACAATTTTGCGACATAATCGATCATCGCAAAAATTCGACGTCTCATAGAAGCTTAATTTTGTGTTCCTTCAATTTGTTATGGTCTTTACTTCGGGAAAATTCGAGTGAAACACTTTTTGAAAAATTGAAGGACTCGCGGGAGAGTCTAAGATGAAAAATCGAAAACTGCACTTGGGTTCAATCTCAAGCTTCAAAACCTAATTTCCAAAAGGAAGAGTTATTAGCCAACTCTTCACCCCTTCACACCCCTTCGAATTCCCTCTATTTTCTCTGTCTATTCCTTGTAATCTTTTCCGTAGGTGGGAAAGGGTGAAATGTTGGACAAAAAGTCTTCCCTTTGGAAAGCTTAAGATTGAACCCAAGTGCAGTTTTCCATTTTTCATCTTAGCCGCTCCCGCGAGTTCTTCAATTTTTTTAATTAGTGTACCCTGAGGCCGGGCCCTACTAAAAAAGTCTTCTACTCGGATTTTCCCGAAGTACATACCAGAACAAAGTGAAGGAACACAAAATTAAGCATATATGAGACCAAATAGTCTTCCTCTTTGTCAGATGATTACTAGTCACTTTCTAAACAAAATCATCATAACGGAAGACATAATATATAAATCGTTGAGAAAATCGATAGACATTTTTCCTTCGTACTGGAGTCGGCCCTGTCCGATATAAAAAATATTTGGCATTTGGGCTTTTTGAGGGATGGACTTTCACCTCACCAAACGCCGCAGAGCATTTTTTATAAAAATTCACAGCGTGGCCCTTCTCATTAATCTCATTTCAAATTTTATAACGTAGGTATGGAGTACAGAAAATCGTCAACAGGTACTACTTAGTGACAGTTTTTAATTGTATATGCTGTTTTAAATTAGTAGTACCTGGGCGACCGAGCTTCGCTCGTTTTGCAACCTAATATCATTTAAATAACGAACGTAAAAGCAGCAAAACCAAAAAAACTACTTTTTGAGGCAACTGTCACAGTGACAGTTCTCAATTCCAACAAAAGTTCCCCAAAACCTATAAGGACTATTCCAGGTGTTATATAATTTTTGGTAAACATCTCTTCTTGAGTGGATTAGTGGAATTCAATGTAGGTATTCTTTCACCAAAAATTCGAACCCCTAATCTTTTGATTAGAACTAATTTTTGTTTGTGTAAATCGCGTTTTCTTCACGAAAGACGCCTATACAGAGGAACTTACAGGGCAAACTCTTATCTAAACACAAAATTTGATCCAAATCATTAAAGCCATTTCAGAGATACCCAAAATATATGAATAAATATTAAACTATATCTTATTGGGGCTATTGGAAGTAGGTGAAAATTTGAAAATCATCATCAGTACATTGATAATATTATATTAATATTAAGAAATTCTTGAATTGTCGTCGATCCTTGATATGTGTGCCAAATTTTATAAAATTTGGATGATTGGAAGTGGTTGAAAATTGAATTCAATCAAAAGTTCTCATTATTATTTTCATTATTAAAATATTATCACATTGAAATTTTTGTATTGCCATAAGTTTTTGAAATGTGTACCAAATTTCAGATTATTCCGGCTATTGGAATTAAATTTGAAAATTATCATCATCATTATTATTATTATCATTACATTGATGATATAAAATTTATGTATTGTCTTCGGTCCTTGATGTGTGTGCTAAATTTAAGATTATTCGGACAATTGGAAGTGGGAAAAAATTTAATTGTTTAAAAATTGTCATTATTATTATCGTTCTTGTTATCATTCTTACATATTATGAAATTCTTGTATTGTTGTCGGTCCCTGGTATGTGCAAAGAATATCTACAATACTGAACAAAAAGCGACAGTGGCAGTGGTGGGTGAAAATCGTTTTCTAGTGCGCATGTTTACTGGCAAAATGGCGGATTTTGAACAGCTGATCATTAACAAGGTTATGTCGATGCAGCTGATTCATTGGTGCCATTGTCAACTGTCAGAATTATTATGTTCTGTGCTATGACATAGTTTTGTTCTGTGGCTGTATTATTATTTAAGTAATTTTCAACCCTTTCTCGTATGATAATCTTAATCATACCAAATATATTTCTTTTCATTTCGCAACGCTTCCTACGGTACGCGGAGGCAGCTTCTGTCGTTCAATGATGAATTATTTCCTGTGTCCCGACCTTTAGCACCCCAACAAAACGGCGGAGGTCATCAAAAATTACCCACCGAACATCAAAGGCGCCGACAAGAGTGTCGCTTCTTGTTCAGTATTGTAGATATTCTTTGGTATGTGTGCAAAATTTCGGATTATTCAGACGATTGCGGAAGTGGGTGAAAAGTGAATTTAAAAATTCTCATTATTATTATTATTATAACAATATTATTATGAAATTCTTGTTCAGTTCTTGATATGTTTAACAAATTTCAATTATTCGGACGATTGAAAATTGAAATTTTACATCATTATTATTATTAATAGAATTGAGTATTCTCAGGAAAGACGCGTATACAGATGAATTCAAAAAGCAAAACCTTAACTACATACAAAATTTCATCCAAATCGATAGAGCCGTTTCCGAGAAAGAAAATATTTACAAGAATTGCTCGTTTGAAGGTGTGATTTTATTAAGAAATTCTTCAGGAGAGAGACAGAGTTCGATTTTTAAATTGGAGTGAAATTCTTCATTTTCAATGATAGAGTAATGTAGAGTGATTATTTATTTTGTTTTTCAGATGTATATGATTAAAGATAAAAATGGAAATTATTGTCATATTTTGTGTATGTGTGTATTAGAACAGGATCCCACGACTACTTTCAAAAATGATTAATAACAGGCTGAATCTTCCTAGTAGCTTCATTTTGCCGAGACGCCCAACTTTTTCCTCTACGAAAATTCTCGATAGTGGTAGCTAATAAACTGCGCAGGCGTCAATCGTGTCATTTTGGTGAATGCAAGAAAGTTAGTTTTTCAGTTGAACTTCGAGATAATTCGATATAGTTCTCGAAAAAACCTTTGTCCTACAAAATGGTATGACTGAAGAGTCCCCCACTCCCAACATGTACCAATGACGTGGTCATAAGAAATCATCAGTACCTACCAAATGGATTATAAATTATTATAATTATAAATTTCAGCTCTTCAGACGATGTGGTGTTGCAGGTTTTTCCGGGCTTCCCTGCATCTTTGAAAGCGAATGCGCCATCATTTAAGTGGCCCCGGGGGGGGGGGGGGGGCAGATTGATTATTTCAATGTTTTTTGTTTTTGTTGTTTTCAATATGTTTATGTAAATTATGAACGCTAAACAAAATTTTCCACTTTTTTAATAAACTTTTCAAGTAAATTATGATATTTTTGAATTGAACAAACAATTATAAATTGAAAGTAACAAACGAACGAACAAAAGTATATTAAATTAGCTAAACCAGAATTTCAAAATAATTCGTTATTTTGAATAATTTTTGTAGGACTAGCGATATATACCCGTTTTTTGTAGAACACTGTATTATTTAGGTAAAGAATGCACTAACCTTTCATGTATTATCATTGTCCTACTGTTACTAACAATTCCTTTTTTAATATGGAATTGACAATTTCGGAGCGTAGGACTGGGAGCACCTACCATTCAATTTGTAGGACAAAATAACCATTCAATTATACAAATATTAACCAAGCAACGGTGAAAAAATCCGCTGGTTACTGATGATTTCTTGTTACCACGTCATTGGTACATGTTGGGAGTGGGGAACTCTTCAGTCCTACCATTTATTTTGTAGGACAAAAGTTTTTTCGAGTACTTTATCGAATTATATCGAGGTTCAACTGAAAAACTAACTGTTATCAATGACTTTTTTGCTCTCAACAAATCGACATGATTGACGCCTGCGCAGTTTTAGCTACCACTATCGAGAATTTTCGTTGAGGAAAAAAAAGTTGGGCGTCTCGGCTAAATGAAGCTACTCAGGAAGATTCAGCCTGTTATTAATCATTTTTGAAAATAGGCGTGGGATCCTGGTCTATATGTGCTTGTTTAACTTTTCAAGTGATCCATGTATCTTGTCTCCACGGCCCGATTTTGTGCGTTTGACATTTCACAGCGTGTCCACCCTTAAGGACCGCATGTCCACCCTTAAGGCCCGCATGTCCACTTGGATACTTTAAAAAATGCCTTGCCAAACGGAAAACCTATGTGGGTCATCGCGTATCAGAACCCGCGGCTCTCTATTAGTTTTTCTTTAGATTTCATGTAATGTGTTGGTGTAATGAATTTATTGAAAAATTTCATCCAACTGAAAATCACTCAGTATATCTGATGTTTCAAGACGAGCCTAATGACAATTTTTGTATTTTTTCAAATAAAGATTTTTTTCTATTTGTTTCGTACTGTTTGAATGTCACTGTATATACCAGAAGTTGATTCCAATTCTAAATATATTTACAAAAACGATAGTAAAAGTTGCTCGTACGCAATTGGCTAATTTATCTTTCACAGCAGATTCAGCGGTGAAACATCTGTAAAAAGTTTGTTTAACTAGTCCAATCGTGGCCAGGTAATTATTTATCACTCACAGAATGGGATGTATGCTGAAAATTACTTAATACCCAACCCCATGGACTAGCTACCTGCTGCAGAGAGATATTGAAAATGGTAATCTGCAGTTGAAAGAAAGAATTCGGAGGAAATAGTTAGGTTTGCTACCTATAGATTATGTTTAGCTTCAAACTCGTTATCTGGATTTCGAAAGACTTATTGCTAAATACATAGATTTTTCAAAAACATTTCACAAAAATATTGAGAAAAGATTTTATTTCTAAAAATTTAAATTTTTTGACATTTTGATGAATTTTCCAACTAGAGCGTACTTTTTAATCTATAAAGGTTTAGATTTACTGAAGTATGCTGTCATAATTGATCATGTGCGTTCCACCTCCAATGTTTTTAGTCCCGCAACTATTACAGTTTTTGAGATATTTCCATTTTTCTAAAAAAAATTAATGCATTGCGTAGCACGTCTGATTTCGTTGGGATCGAGACTGTAAAAAGTATGTATTATTCAAGTTTCAACTCATCTATATTGTGAACTGGTGAAGAATAGACCGAATCTTTTACCCTACCCCAAATATAAAAATCTAAAGGGGTAAGATCTGGAGATCTTGTAGGCCACAGAAAGGGTACTCGATTTCCCCACCAACGGTGCTCGAACATGGATGTCAATTTGGTATGCACAATTCGTGTATTGTGGAGCGATGCCTCATCCATCTGGTACTATAAACGTGCAGCTCTAGCCAGTGGCAAATTGCTATTTTGAAGAATTTCTACGTATCTGTCACTATTCAAATTGTCATCGTACATAAAATAGCGTACCTCTTGGTTCATTACAAAACAAAACACATTTATTTGAAATTGTACTTGATTTTCAACTTCGAACAGCATATGAGGATTTTCAGAAACCCAAAAATGTCGATTGTGCCTATTGTAAACTCCATGCTGACAAAACTTTGCCTCATCAGCCCAAATTATGTTATTTAAGAATCCGGCGTGCTCTTGTATTTTCAAACACAACTTCGTTTGGATAATTTTCCATATTCGAATCAATTTTATTTAAGAATTAGCACGACTCGTTTTAACTTCGACAGAATAGCACCTTCTCATTTACAGTTGTTTTTTGTTTCCATGGCATACTTGAATATACACAGAAGCATTCGGAAAGATAAGACATTTCTTGATTTTTATTGAAAAACTCGATAGAGGTTGAACTTGGGTATAGGGAAAGCTGAAATAACTCATCCTTAAATTCAATTTTTTTTTGAATAGTTAAAGAAGAAATGGTAGGTGCATTTGAAAAATTTGAGTTTTTGACAATTTTATAATGCGACATTCGAAAATCAGCTGCGCCCATATGGTACAAAATGGGACTGTCGGTGGGACATCAGGTACTAGCCTGGACTACCAGCTAAGTGATCCATAAATTTTGTGTCCTAATTTTGAACGGTTTGCGGGCTACACGTGTTTTCGTAAACTACTACAGCGGTAATTTTTTTTAGAAAAATTGACATATCTCAAAAACTGTAATAGATAAGTCATCATAACTTAGGTTGTCTAAAGTCATAATCAGAAGGCCAATCGAACTAAAATAAAAAAATTGGTACCGACTTTGGGCATACCCTGTATAGTTGTAGGACTAAAAACATTGAAGGTGGAACGCACATGATCAATTATGACAGCATACCAAATTTCAAGTTTCTAGTCTAACTGCAAGTTGAAAAACTTCTAATGCACGACCTACGTAAATCACGCTGTATATTGAAACTTCAAAACGCCAAAAAGAGCTCCCGCAAAATGAAATTAGTTTAATTAATTTTCATAGTTATTAACAAAAATGAACTGAATCCAGAGGATATCATTATAGTAACTGATATTTTACTTATTGGGGACGGAATATAAAAAGCAAATAGAAACAGAAAGTTTAAGAAAACCACACTTCCTCAACCTGTTATTGGACGTCTATAAAAAATCTTCGATAGTGTTACCTAACATTTCTAGATCCGGTTTACTCTTCATTGACCTTTCGATATGAACATCTTATTCGACAACTAAGAACTGGAATTTCACTTTCAATAAAATCAGTAATGCTACTTGTATATGGGAAATCGCTGTCGAATACACTCCCAATCTTTCTCAATGCTGCCTGAACTACAAGAAACTTTCACGTTTATAACTTATAGTAGTCCTACTGAACACGAGTGCATTCGATATAGCCTTGGAAAAAATCATGATGTATATTTTCTCATGGTTTGAATCCACATCCACTGTTGTGAAATTGAAAATAGCGTATCAAAATATCTGTTTTCTGACAGTTTTTCTATTGAATATTTCACGACAAAGAGTCAAATGAAAAGCATACTTTCATTATTCTTGTACGCGCCCTCAATTCCCTTTCCACGACTTTGCAAGATGGTGATATCAATGAAAACTCTTTCTTCAGCAATCGAAATATATTTTCAGTTCATCAGCCAAAGGCATGATGCAGCAAATGGTTGAAAAATATGGTACATCTCTTGCATTTCGTAACATTGCCAAAAACTTTTTGAAATTTTTCTTCTTGGAATTTATTCTTTTTGAGTAACTAGAAATTGTTTCTCAATTCGAATGTTTCATTATTTCGACGTTTTTATTCGGAATCACTACATAAAATATGTCAACTCAACTTACCGTATGACGCAAATATCGTGACCAAAACCAGCGTTGCTCTATAGCACGCCATGGCACTTTCGTTGACTGAAAGCACGACACTGTGAAGGAGCACTATTTACAGCCTGTCCGTACCGAAGGTTTCGGCTTTTATACTCGGCGTACATTTGAACCCCCCGTGGTCGACGTCATTCCACCTGTAATCCGAAGAATTCTCCGGAGACTGATGCTGTGAGGTTATCTCCTGCGGTGTCTCAAAATTCTGCGAAATTTTTAGCCGAGACCTGGAGAACGATTCCACAAAAATTGTTTCAGGAGTGAAAGGCCATTTAAACGTACATTTTTCAATTGGTATATACAGTATGTTGAGATAAGATCTTTATTTTCCAGTAGACGACACAGCATTGTAAAGGAATTATCAAAATATCAGTTGAATCTGGGTAAATATAAAAACATAAAAAATTCCAAATTCAGAATTTCAAATTATCCAGCACGGTTCTTAGGGGTTCCAGTCGAATTGGCTGAAAATTCAGTAAAATGTAGTGTACGATTTCCCGATCAAATGTCTCTGTAACCACAACGAGATCTAATTGACAGTTTTTGACTTACAGGGTGTCAAACATGCAGAGGCAGGGTTGTTACTTACCTTCAGAAAATCGTTAATGTAACGATTATTTTGTTACAAAAAGTTAGGGATAATAATTATAGTATTAATATTGTAGACACTAGTTGTATTGTAAAGTTCTTAGACTCCGTATACAGGGTTATTAATAATTACATAATTTTTATGTAATTCGTTGAACAAAATCAGTCAAACGCAAGAACTTGCGAAGACTTGCAGAATAAGTAAATAATTTGATTTTGATATTGGGTGATCTGCGGATACTATTATTCAAGGTCATTCAAAAAATTTTTTATTAGTTGTATTTATATTTATTTTTTTCAAGAACATACAGTGACCGCCAAAAAGTATGTACCATATGGGAAAAATTTTTATTATTGGAGTATTGGAAAAAATATTCTGGGAAAAAGTTTGTGCATGTCCGATAACCTAAAAATCGATTTTGACACATGTCACGTGATCGCTAGAATGGCGGCAAAATGAAAAAAATTGTTATGCAAAGGCAAAAAAAGGGGTAAGATGGCAAGATATCAAAAAAAGTTATTTGAAAAAGTCACTTAGAATTCAATTTTATACACATAAACAAAGTTTCAAGAGATAATTCAAAAAAATTGAAAATAGCAATTTTTTTTAAATATTTTCCCATCTATTTGAAAATATTATTTTTTTATCTTATGAATAGCTTGACTATACTGAAACATTTGCATTTTAATGATAATGACAAAACTTTCTCATTTTCTCCACACCAGAGGGCACTAAATTGAAAAAATGGAAATTTGTCAGAACCCTTGCTGTTACATCGGTTCGTATCTAACAGTTATATCCGAATTCCACGGCCATTGTGATGACATGACATTTCCAGATTATAATCAAATTCCGATGATAATCGTGCATGAGCGTTTCACTTCGCACATAAACTTGAAAATAGTGCGTCAAATTAAATATTCTTAAAGTTTATGTGCAAAGTAAAACGCTCATACAGCATTACTATTGAAACTTGATTCTAGATTGCCATATCAACACAATAGTCTTGGAATTCTGATATAAATGTTAGATAAGAACCAATGTAACAGCGAGGGTTCTGGCAAAAACCAATTTTTTTAATTTAGTGCCCTCTGGTGTGGAGAAAATGAGAAAGTTTTGTCATTATCATTAAAATGCAAATGTTTCAGTATAGTCAAGCTATTCATAAGAAAAAAAAATAATATTTTTAAATAGATGGGAAAATATTTTTAAAAAATTGCTATTTTCAATTTTTTTGAATTATCTCTTGAAACTTCGTTTATGTGTATAAAATTGAATTCTAAGTGACTTTTTCAAATAACTTTTTTTATATCTTGCCATCTTACCCCTTTTTTGCCTTTGCATTGCAATTTTTTTCATTTTGCCGCCATTCTAGCGATCACGTGACATGTGTCAAAATCGATTTTTAGGTTATCGGACATGCACAAACTTTTCTCCAGAATATTTTTTCCAATACTCCAATAATAAAAATTTTTCCCATATGGTACATACTTTTTGGCGGTCACTGTATATACAAATTAAACATAAAGTAGAAAACTAAAAATAATATGATCAATATTTGGTGGTGGCTCTTGTCTATTTGTTGTATCTTTTAGGTATCAATAACATGATGATGCAGTTATCAAAAGGGATACTACTGCATTAAACATCTTTATTTACTAGTTTATACCATGTCCTTTAAGACATTGTTATTACGATTATGAACGGATTCTATTTGTTGATAGCTTGCATACCCCAAAAAGCAAACGACTTTAGCGCTATGTGGAAGATGGTGCTATGAGTTGATTATGAGTATGAGTATGATTATGAGTAACAACCCTGCCTCTGCATGTTTGACACCCTGTATCTCAAAAACAGTCTATTAGATCTCGTTATGCCCACGGATATCCTAAATTTTCAGCCAATTCGACTTGGACCCATTTTCCATAAGAATCGTGCGGGGTAGGTATTACTTTAAGCCATGAACCAAAAGTCTGAAACTACAGGTTGGAAGTATCAACCTCAATAAAAATTGGTATAAACAGGATGAATACTGCGACATAAACTCGTCAACACTATAGAATAGATAGATTATGGGATAAGAGGAACAAATTTGACCTGTTTCGATTTATATCTGTCAGGGCGTAACATCAAATGAATAGTCTGATCTCGATATTGAAAATGGAGTGCCACAGGGGTCTGCTTTTGGACCCGACTTGATTATAATCTATATACGTGACCTAATAACCATTAACATCGCAGAAGATTGACTATTTTTGGTAAAGATACTATAGAGTAATAAAGAAAATTATTAGCTATCATATATGATAAAAACAGATGTTCAAAATATTCAGAACTGGTGTTACTCTAATAGACCGTCAGATAACGACAGATTTTGCTGGATCATTTTCTCTCTTCTGGGATTTTAACCACTGGAAATTATGTCAGTGTTGAGCCCAAAAATTTAGCGTGTGCTAGGCATATAGAAGGCAGATTTTTTTCATTTTTTTTATTTTCTCGGTTATGGCATTTTAACACATGAATAGGTATAACAATTTAATAGTTATGAACCAAAGCCATAAGATTTGATCGTGCTTAAAGGGTTGAAATAGGGGCGCGATCTTGTAAAAAAATAGTTGGTTGATGATGCATTTTCTCGCTTATGGCAATCAACAGAATGAAATTTAATATCGTTAGGAACCCGAAAAAAAATCCCATAAACCGGTCAGCTGTTGAAGTATATCTTCCGGACGGAAAATTTTGTGAACATTTTTTTCGTTTTCCGGCAAACTTTCTCATGAACGAAATAATGTGCAATAGAAATTTATTAATGTAAAAGTCTGTCATAAAAAAGCCATAAGCCTAGTTCGTGCTTATCATACTATATGAAACTGGAAAACTTGCAGAAAAACACAGGAAATTTTGTTAATTTTCTCGTTTATGGATAAGTCGAAAACATGATTACGATGTTTTATACAGTGAGGTCCGAAGTAACGGATACATTAATTTTCTACGTTTTTATTTTTTAAGAAAAACGTCGAGTTATGTTTTCGAAAAGACTCTCTGTGACATAAAAAATCACCCCTCCTGCACTTCCCTCAAAGTGACAGCATCCACCCAATTATATTAATGGAGCAGGGGGTCAGTTGAAAACCCTTGAGATTCACCAATCCATTGAAGAACAGAATCTTTTGGGGTTTCAAATATTTTCAGAAATTCCATGGAACCTATGTTATGGGTAGTTTTTAGAGAAACCGAGAATGATAATCTAGAAGATCAGCCCATCTTAGGTCACAACGGTACTTGTAAGTCCAGTGCTAGGACATGACAGACTTGTGCACACATATCTAGTGTGATATGGTTCCTAGGATACGCAGGAACCAACAAAATATTACATTTCCTCCTGTTCACCATTTGAATTGTACCGAAGACACTGCAAATTGATTTCAACCTATGGTCCAGAACTGCTTCTAATCTGGAAATGATTTCGATTTTTCATTCAGACATAGAAGCAATTTAAGCAGGCCACATGAAAAAAAAAGTGCCGGAAGCTCTACCTCTAAGGTGGTGGGGAAACGAACTAGTGTTTATTTTATTCCTGCGCACACTGGCTTGCTGTTTTTACTTTTTTGTGAACTTTGATTTTCAACTCATAGGGGTTGAGGCAAAATTGCTTGAATTATCTTCACAACCTCTATCAGTTTGTCACAATAATGTCCATAACAATTTTTTTTTTCACTCTATAAAAAATTATTTAAAAAATAATAATTATGTGGTTCCAATATTACTATCATACTTCCGACTTTTTTTATAGCCTAAGAATGAAGTTTGCAATGCACATGCCAAATCCCATGGAAGAAGAAATGAGCAATTTTATCTTTATTAACTTCTCGCAACCATTTTCAAAAAATTGTATTTATTTATGCAGTGTGACCCATTTGAAATGGAAGCACTCTTATCAAACTTTAATTTTTCAACTGATTGGAATTATTTTTTTTTCAATAGGTGGACATTAAAAAAATCCATCAGGACACCAAAGTAATTCTTCATTTTCAGGGCCAACTATTCTCATTTTTAAAAGTAAAAAATCTAAAATATTTTTTTTAGAAAAAATCTGACCAATCCACTGGATTTGCGACATTTTTAAATAGTTCTTGTTAAAAATTTGTTGAAACTCGTCCATCAATAAGGAAGTTATAAAAAATAAAAAAATTAAATTTTAAAAATATGCCGTTTAATCAACCCACCAATTCGATTTCAGAACTCTTATCAAAATTTGGAATACACCAGGAAGTCTCGAAATATCACTGGTCAGAATTTCTTCAACATCTATTCATAACAAAATTACAGGACAGGAACAAAATTTTAAATAAAAGTTGATGGAATATCATGAAAATATCATTTTATTTAATGATTTTTCATTATTATTCATCAATAGATGAAATTCTTATCAGTGATATTTTGAGACTCCCTGAATCCAGTGGTGTATTCTGAATTTTGGATAAGAGTAGAAATTGAAATGGTAGGTTGACTAAACGGCATATGTTTTAAATTTAAATCTCCCATAACTTTTTTATCGATGGAGGAATTTCAACAAAATTCCAAAATAAACCAATTGAAAATGTCACAATTCCAGTGGTATAGTCAGATTTCTTTTCAAAAAATTGCTAATGAACTTTTCAGTTATTTACTTCGAAAAAAAAAGAATAGTTGGCCCTGAAAATGAAGATTTATTCATGAAATTTGGTGTCCTAGTGGACTTTTTGATTATCTACCTAATGAAAAAAAAGCATTCCAATCGGTTGAAAAAAAGTATGATTTATAAGGGTGCTTCCATTTTAATTGGGCTACACTGTATAAAACATCGATATCATGTTTCCGACTTATGTCCTTTTTTTCTGGTCTTTAAATACTATTTTCTTCTCACATGCCAATTCCCATCAACGAGAAAATGAAAAAAAAATCCACAAATTTTACTACAACTTTACAACTTATGGCATTTCTTGAGGTACATGCAAAGCTTATGGGAATTTTATTATGATGTTTAGCCATCAACAGAATCATATGGTTCAAATGCCATGAACGAGAAAGTTTGTCGGAGAACGAAAAAAAATTTCACAAAATTTTCCGTCCGGAAAATATACTTCAACAGCTGACCGGCTTATGGGAAAATTTTTTCGGGTTCCTAACGATATTAAATTTCATTCTGTTGATTGCCATAAGCGAGAAAATGCATCAGCAACCAACTATTTTTTCACAAGATCGCGCCCCTATTTCAAACCTTTAAGCACGTGCAAACCTTATGGCTTTGGTTTTTCACTATTAGATTGTTATACCTATTCATGTGTTAAAATGCACACGTCCGATCGCTGAATTTTCATTTTTTGGGCTCAACACTGACATAATTTCTAGTGGTTAAAATCCCAGAAGAGAGAAAATGAGTCAGCAAAATCTGTCGTTATCTGACGGTCTATAACTCTTTACCTACAAACTACATTCATCCATAGTGAAAAAGATCTCGTAGGTATACCGGCTATAAGAAATTTGACGATAAGGTATATGACAATCCTGAGGATATCGGATTTACAAAATACTTCAGAAGTGTTAACTTGGCTTCTGATGTGTTTTCTCACAGTTGTAGAAGACAGCTCGAGTCTGCCCAATATTAAAAAAAAGGAAACTCTAGCGATATCAGGAACTAAAGAGCATTTTCTATTTTATGCAATTTTTCTAAACTCTTCGAAAACTATATGTACAATGTTGTGTACTCTCATGTTCAGAAAGTTATTTCGTCTACTCAACATGGCTTCATTTAACAAAGATCACGTACAAAAAACCTTGCATGTTTAGATCAATATCTCTGTACTTATCTGGAAAAACAAAAACAAGTTGGTGTTGTGTACTTTGACTTTCAAAAGGCTTTCGATCAAATATACCATTATATTCTTCTTAATAAATTAATAAAATTGAGTTTATCTAGACAACTGCTCATTTTAATGAAATCATATCTAGTTGACAGAATAGTATCTTGTGTATCTAGTAGTAAAAGCAATACATTCCCGGACAACAATGTAAATTGTTGGCCGAGGCGTCAAGCCGAGGCCAACAAGCGTTGAAGTCTAGGAATGTGCTTTTACTACGAGGTACACATACTATATTTTCTGAAATCGCAATCAGCATTATCAAAAACTAAGGAATTCTACATATTGTTTGCGTGAATTCAATAACTGTCTAAAATGTAAACAAGCCGGCAAAAATATTCCCGTATCGTTTTCGATACGGGAATATTTTTCCCGTACCGTTTAGGTCCGAAAACGGTCCGGGAAAGTTCGTTGCTTAGCAACGGACTAAAATACTAGATTAGCGTATTTTGAAGCTGCTCCGAGAAAGTGGGCATTCTTGAACGATTTCAGAAAAAACAATTTGTAGAATACGAATCCTTCAAATCAGCTACATACCTACGTAGTTACGTCAAAATTCTGCGAATTTTTCAACCAATACCTGGAGAACCGATTCTGCAAAAATTGTTTCAGGAGTGAAAGGCCATATGAGGACATTTTTCAATTAGTATTCACAGAATAATAATGTAGTAATAATATGTATTTGCTCGCTCCTTTACATTATAATTTCACAATACATATTTGCAAATAAATATTAAAATTTAGTTTTCCACAAAAGTTGCTATGGAGCTCCTTGTCCGTGGTAATTCCGTTTTTTGAATACCTATCTATACAGGGGGTCCCTCCAGGAACTGCATCGATCAATATATAGAAAACCATAGGTGGGCCAAATTTGAAAATTCAGGAGTTCACTATTGTTGATAAGTGCTATCCGGCTAAAATATTTTGAAGATTGTGGCACTTCCGGTTGTACCGGAAGTGGACCCCAACTTCGTTATTTTGAATAAGACACCCTGTATATTATCAAGGTTTTAGATATTACGCATGATTCTGAACATGTTTTATTTATAATGACCTATACCCAAGTCTAACCGTTTTCGAAATATTTCAAATTTTAAGTTGAAAATTGCGTTTGCAGACCGAAAAATATTTTTTTTTTTTATTTCTGGACATGATCATTTATTTTCGATTGTGTATCGATTTATTCGTAGGAGAGGACCCAGTTCAGTAGAATTTCGATATCAATTCGATTAGAGTTATACAGGGCCTTCACCAGAAAATGATATAGATCCGGTTGAAAAAATTATTGTAAGTCGATTTTTTCAAATGGAAACCCTCCAATTTTATATTCTCATTCGATTCGGCATCGAAAATGAAGCTAACTTTGAATGAGGTTATCTATGCCTACACTCAACAGTTTTCGAAATATTGGCGAAATAACATGTCTCAGTTCCAGAAAATCCGTATTCTTGAGTTTACTTATTCTTAGTTGGCCATGGCGCCCGCAGTTGCATTGGAAACAATCAACTGCCACGGAAATAATATTGTAATCAATCATGCCGGCTCGTTTGAATTATTCGAATGAAGATTACTCAAATCTATTTATTATTTATGGCGAATGTAATAAGGTTATCTCAAAAGAACATGTGATATATTTGCTATTCGGTATACGCAGAAGCAGAAGCCCTCACAAAACACTGTTAAACGAATTATAGAAAACTTCAAAAACTTTGGATCCGTCAAAGCAAGAGTGCAGAGAAATAAGCCAATTGTCGAATGCCTGTTCAAGGTAATCACTTACTGTTCTTGAATTATGGGGAGGTGCTCCATCTTGTTGGAAATGCATTCCCTGTCGTAAATGGACAGGTAATTCAGTTAAACTGTGCTCAATTTCATTTTGCAAAAATCCTAAGTATCTAGCTACATTCAAGGGTCCTTCAAATATTATTGGACCAATTATTCTACGATCGAGTATTCCAAGCCAAACATTGAAACCGAACCGCACTTGAAAGTTACCCTCCCGCAATAAATTTTGATTTTATTGTGATCAATACCTTGTATTTTGTCGGTTAAATAATCCCCTATTTGTAAACCTAGACTCGTCCCAAAATAAAACCCTTCCCAAAAAAGCATTGTTTGGCTGCACATTATTCTGCAAGATCCAATTGCAATATTCCATCCTACGTTCATAATCATTTTCGTACAGGTGCTGGTGCAATTGATATTTGAAAGATTTACCTATAATTATGTTTGTGCAAGATTCGGCTTACAGTTTGGTAACTAATTTCTAATTCAAACCCAATTTGCCTTAAAGAAACAGTCTTATCAACTTCCATTCGAGCTAAAACATTAATTTCCGTTCCTTCGTCAATGATAACGTTTTCTTCGGGATCATGGTTAGGCTCCCTTCAGAATTGATTTTCAAGACGATTAAAATAATTTCTTGCTGGACATTGTCTATCAGGATATCGGTCGGCATAAAGGTTTCTAGCAGCAACGGCATTTTTCCTACATTCTCCATAAATAATTAATATGTCCACTTTTTCATCCCTTGTATAAACGTGCGGCATTTTGAACAAAAATAACAACAAATGTAAAGAATTATACAATAAAAACACCGATTAACCAATAAATATTTATTTGACAATCTGAAGAAATAATTTCATTGTTTTCAAAGCTACCTTAGTAACTTCTTAGTATTAAAGTAGAACAAAATAATTGTATTTTCTTATTTTCTTTTAGCTGTAATTTTGATTGTATTGATCGCACATTTTATTACCAGGTATGGAGAAATTCCTCATTAATAGTACTAATAAAATTTTTCTAGTATTAAATGGAAAACTAAAAATTAAATTATAAAAAATTTCGACGTTTGTAATGTCACTTATGTGGTATCATTGGATTCAGAAAATTATGCAGATTTCAGAAATGTAATAATATATATGGTGTTCTATTTAAAAATGGAAAGTTGGTATCATTATAGGTTAAAAGTGCCGTTTATTATGTACATGGGATATCCCAAATTTCAATATATTACCTTTAAAACTAACGGAGATACCATGATCCTGTTACACCCGGTATACCTATCTATATCTCTAAGACAGCGATCAGTAAAATCACTCGTAACCATTTACTATAATTATCAAATGACCTGATTCAAAATTTTGATTTTGTACATTTGAATAAATTGAAGCACATTCTTTGATCAAAATTGAGCAAATTAAATGTTAATGTACATACATGGGCGCTGCCAGTAAAAATTTCAGGAGGGGTACATTTTTGTTGTGTTGCGTTAACCTGAAATGAAAATACTTTCGATACCCACTACCAGTTTTGTTTAAAAACATTACAAAAACGATATGGAGAAGGTTAAGTACATTAGTTGATAAGTATAGCAACAAATTAAAAAAATATATATTTATTTACTAAATGTAAAACACTTGCATATGATCAGCAAATATGGTGATTAACTTTCGTCTGTTGATATATTGACATATTTCGTAACGTAGTTGTGATAGAAATAATTTTTTCATATAAAAGCCTTATCGACTTATATTTTGCTGACCACATGGTCATGCACAACAACGGCAAAATAGAAATCGTTGCCCGTCTTTTTGAACTATCTCTAAAAAAAATTGTTTCCCTAATGACGCCAATAGAATGTTGGATGACTTGAACAGAATTTAGGTCATTGATGACTAAATTTAGTTCAAGTTTATGGGAGAAACAATGAAGAAAGGCATTGAGATATTCATTTCTTATTAATTATTGCCCTCAAATCCCAAACCAGCAAGGTTATTTAAATTCAGCTTCGAACCTCTCAGTGTATTTGAAATTTCATTTGAAATGGTGTGACCATCCATTGCGTTTAATTTCATAAAACCAATGAAATGCTCCTTCTCATCATTACCTTTATCCAAGTACCTGATACCAGTGGCGAGTTGCTCCTAGGATGGACTGTTTCATCAGCCAGCACAAAAACCCAACACTTTCGTTAGCATCACGTTAGCTTTCCACATAATTCAATAAGTTGGTTTTGAATTTGGTGAGAAGTATACTTTGGTGTCTTGGAACACGTCGCTACATGATTTTCTAGTAGCTAGTCACCATTTTGATCTAAAAATTTCATGTGATCTACAAAATTTCCATCTTGTTTTTTTGGCCCTTCAGTGCCAAGTCACGCTTTCCACACAATGAAATTGTTGAAAGAATAGGTAAACATTTTTTTCTCCCTTTTACAGCCCCATTTTGTGAAGGTGTTTTCTTATTGGGCTGTGACCAGTGAGAAGGCTCGTTATCGTTCTAACTTGATTCCTGCTCAGCTTGAGTAGTTATTAAGTTTTGTGTTTTGACGGGGCTTCGTTCCACCTCTCTTTGTTTTCGTTTGATCCAGTCCCGAATGCATCTTCGAATGTCGGATTTAGTAATCTGGATAGTTCATCAGCTTTTGAAGATGTGATCTTCAAAATTTCCATCTTGTTTTTCAATGAAATTGTTGAAAGAATAAGCAACAATTTTTTTCAATTTTCTTCTATTATTTGTCTTTCTTGACTATCCGACAGATCAGTAACAGAAGTTTCTGACCAAAAAACGTTTTCATTAAATTATTTTCCTTTAAAACGGTATTGCAGTGCCAATCTGACTCAATTTAATTTTTTGCAGATTTGTGTAAATACTTGAAATCTGTAAATGGTTTAACGATAAAGGCAAAAGGTCATTCGCGAGTACCGGTATAATGAAATTTGACGGTGGGGTATATAACAAGCCTGAGAATATCTTCACATGGCTTCTGATGACAACATGATTCGTTAAAACTCTAATAATTCACTTATAGTTGCTATTTCTGAAACCAATATGGTCACTGCTTCAAAAAAATTGAAGAACAAACCGCAGTATTGATAGTATTCCCAGTCTTGTAGTAATACCTACCTATACTGTTTTGGAGTACTATCTGTACCTCTAATGGGAATATTCCACCCAATTTTAACAACATGTGCTTTCCCAGAGTTGTGGAAGACAGCTCGAGTCTGCCCAATATTGAAAAAAGAAACTCTAGCGATATCAGGAACCATAGAGCAATTTCTATTTATGCAAGTTTTCTAAACTCTTCGAAATATGTATGCACAGTGTTATGTACTGTCATGTTCAGAAAGTTATTTCGCCTACTCAACATGGCTTCGTTTAACAAAGTTCATGTACAAAAAAACTGTTGAATTACGAATTGGACCAAATACAGACAGATTATTGATAAAAATTAGGAAGTATTTCTGACAGCTTTATTTTTCTTTCGTGACAGACAATATATATTTTAACAACAACTAAAAATAAACATTTCGAAAACCAAGGAAATGATTAAAGATTAAGTATTTAGTCCCAACATTCTCCGGCCCCCGGGCTCAGACATGAGGAAATCTTGTTGGCGACTTCAATATTCTTCCATATCTTGATTTTCTTATCTGACTTCGATCTTTCTTCTGTGGATTATCATTGTCTTCCAAAACTGTGGAATCTTTGTGATTAAGGTTGTCCTTCTCAATTACGTTGTAGGGCAACTCTAATGGATACAAACGTTGAAATGGTCGAACCAGCTCCTCAGTCTTCGTTCTTACTCTTGCTACCCGATTTATACCGTCTCTTCCGCTATGAATTTCTACAATCCTTCCCATTGGCCAAGTAACTCTTTTTGAATTTTCAGATCCGATCAACACTACATCACCAACCTTCAGAAAATCCCTTTCCCCAATTCGTCTGTTACCTGTGTTAACCAGTTCTGCAAGATATTCCGTTTTGAATCTATCCCTCAACATTTTTCTTAAATTTTGCAAATAACAAAATCTACCTTGTAAAAATTGACAATCTACAACATCTAAATCAGAAACATTATGCAGTGGCTTTATAAATCTTGCAGGACTCAAAACCTCCCATTCATAAACATCGGAAACATAAATAAGTGGTCTTTCATTTATTATTGACTCAATATCACATAATATTGTGTACAACTCTACGTAATATAATGATGCTTTTCCCAAATTTCGCCTTAAAAGTTCTTTTATAACCCTTACTAACCTCTCCCACCATCCGCCCCACCAGGCAGCGGAAGGTGGATTGAATATCCATTTTATTCTTTTTATTCCTGAAAAATTTTCAATTCCCACCCAATCTAATCTAGCAAAGTAATTGTCACTACCATGAAAATTAGAGCCGTTGTCTGAATAAATCACTTTAGGCCGCCCCCTCCTGCTTATGAAGCGTCTTAGAGCGTATAAAAATGCTTCAGTCGAGAGAGACTTAACCAATTCTAAATGTATGGCTCTATAAACCGCGCAAGTGAATAAAACAATCTACGCTTTATTACCTTCTTTTAAATACAACGGTCCGGCCAGATCAATCCCTGTAATTTCAAACACTCTAGCGTCATTGATCCGATTTTCTGGTAAAGGTGCAAAAGGAGTTTCAATTGGTCTACAGTTTTGCCTTTTGCACCTAACGCAATTCTGGATTATAGAATTCAACGTCTTTCTACCCTTTATCAACCAATATTTTTGCCTATGCCAATAATGTTGAATTACGAATTGGACCAAATACAGACAGATTATTGATAAAAATTAGGAAGTATTTCTGACAGCTTTATTTTACTTTCTTGACAGACAATATATATTTTAACAACAACTAAAAATAAACATTTCGAAAACCAAAGAAATGATTAAAGAATAAGTATTTAGTCCCAACAAAAAACATGCATGGTTAGAAAAATATCTCTGTACTTATCTGGACAAACAAAAACGAGTTGATGTTGTGTACTTAGACTTTCAAAAATACCTTTTTTTTCTCTTCGTTTTACAGGTGTTTTCTTATTGGGCTGTGTCCAGTGAGTAGGCCCGTTATCGTTCTAACTTGATTCCTGCTCTGCTTGAGTAGTTATTCAGTTTTGTGTTTTGACGGTTCTTTAATATATGTTTTCCCGTGGTGCATGAGAGGGGCTTCGTTCCACCTCTCCCTTTGTTCTCGTTTGATCGATCAGTCCCGAATGCATCCTCGAATGTCGGATTCTGTAATCCCGAATGCGGGATCTGGACCAATATATGGAGTTGATGAACCGTTTCTGTATAGTTCATCAGCTTTTTCATTGCCTTCGATGTCACAGTGTCCTGGAAACCACATCAGAGTTGTTTTGTTGTGTTCTGAGAGGACACTGAGTTCTTCTCGGCATTCCCATACCAGTCTTGATGTCATCTTCGGGTTCATAAGAGCCTTCAGTGACGCTTGGTTGTCTGAGCATGTTTTGATCCGTGCATTGCGCATTTCCCTCATGTTGATTTCTCTTGCGCATTGCAAGATAGCGTACATCTCTGCCTGGAATACGGAGGTGCTTGTTCCTAGTGAAACGCTTGTTTGGGAGTTTCTCCCCTCACTGTATATTCCAGCACCAGATCCTTCCCTGGTTTTGGATCCGTCCGTATACCAGATCCTCTCTACAAGTTTGCCCCTGATGTCATCTGACCATTCCCTTCGATCTTGTATGATAACCTCGAGTCATGTGGTTCGTTGGTTCCATTTCAAGAATGTTGCCTGCCACTATATCCTTTATCTTGTGATCCGATGTATTGCTCGATTTTTGTTGACTTAGAAGTCCCATTCTTGCCTCTCCCATAATTGTTATATCAATCGGTGCGGGAGATCCAACAGTGCTTGCGTGTCTAATGTTGGTGTTGTTTTCATAGCTCCCGTTATGCTAAGGCATGCAAGTCTTTGTACCTTGCTCAACTCAGCCGCGGCTATTTTTTGTGTTATTTTGTCCACCAGAAAACAGAAACAATTTGTAAAATACGAATCCTACAAATCTGCTACATACGCAGTTACGTCCGGCGTACCACAAGGTTCCAATCTGGGGCCTATTCTGGGAAGGAGCATTATTTACAGCCTGTCCGTACCGAAGATTTCGGCTTTTATACTCGTCGTACATTTTGAATCCCCCGTAGTCGACGTCATTCCACCTGTAATCCTTAGAATTCTCCGCTGATGCTGTGAGGTTATCTCCTGCGATGTCACAAAATTCTGCGCAATTTTCAGCCGAGACCTGGACAACCGACTGTTTCAGGAGTGAAAGGCCATATGAGTACGTTTTCTTATATACAGTTACGATAAGATCTTTATTTTCCAGTAGACAACACAAAATTGTAAAGGAATAATCATAATATCAGGTAAATGATTAGAGTGAAGTCATCCACACATTTCCATCCACACGTAAAGGAAATCTTATGCGGATTTAGAGTTCGCGATACATGTACATGTGGTGTCGTAAATTTCAAGAAATGTCTTTACTCATCATTATATTTGTTGCAGTATCATGAATTATAAAAATTTATGGAAAATATCATTTGTGAACTCGTCGAACTTGAATTCGGTAAAATTTTAGGAAATTGAAATTAATGCAAAGTTTAAATATTTACTCGAATAATGATTTTCAGTATTACTGGAGCGTCTCATCTTAGGAATCTGACGCAGGTAAATCAAAAAAGAATTACTAAAATTTTTACAAATAGAAAATATGTGCCAACCCGTAGAGGAGGTGGAAATTTCCAAAAGCTTCGAAAATAATAATTTTCTCAATTATTACTGCGCGAGTCACTCAGAGGCCATTGAAGACATCATTAACAATGGATACACGCAGAAAAATATGTGTGCGAATCCGTAGGGGAGGTGGAAATCGCAAAAATCTTTGAAAATAATAGTTTACTGGATTATTACGACTATCAAATATGATAAAAACATATGTTCTAATTATTCAGAACTGGTGTAACGCTAACTCTTTATATTTCACCCTAAACAAAACAAAATTTATTAATTTCAAATGTATACTACACGATTTAAAATTAGAGAATCACTACGTAGAAAACAAACAGATTACTAGGTATTTACAAATTCTACAATGATAAATTAACTCCTATATAAAAAATATGCATCGTTTTTTATTACCGATGAAAACGCCTATTCCTCATAACCTGACTACATCTAGTAATAATAATAATAATAATAATAATAATAATAATAATAATAATAATAATAATAATAATAATAATAATAATAATAATAATAATAATAATAATAATAATAATAATAATAATAATAATAATAATAATAATAATAATAATAATAATAATAATAATAATAATAATAATAATAATAATAATAATAATAATAATAATAATAATAATAATAATAATAATAATAATAATAATAATAATAATAATAATAATAATAATAATAATAATAATAATAATAATAATAATAATAATAATAATAATAATAATAATAATAATAATAATAATAATAATAATAATAATAATAATAATAATAATAATAATAATAATAATAATAATAATTTATTTCCTTAAGACAGTTACAAACCGTATGGAAAAAGTCAGCTGCTTACATTTAAAATGTAGATATACCTAAACACGTACAATAAAAAATAAAATAAAATAATGCTAAAAATTCCTGATTTTACCGCAGATTCCTATGACGATGATGATGAAGTATTCATCCAGTCTATAAAAACTTTGTTCCGTTAAAAATGATTTTAGCTTATGTTTGAATAATTCTTTCGTACAGCAGTTTTTCACATTTGAAGGCAGAGCATTATATATTCTGGGAGCCATATGACTGGGAGATTGCTGAGTTATTTTAAATTTTCCGAATGGAATTGAAAAATCATTCTTCTATCTTGTATTGACGCTATGATTTTGTTTGTTTCTCACATATTTTTCGTCATTATTTGTGAAAACTAGTATACTCAACTAAGCAAGGGAGTGTTAATATTTTCAGTTTTTTGAATACATCTTTGCAGGAATCAATGCGTGAAAGCCCCGGCATTGATCGTAAAATTCTTTTTTGTGCCACAAAGATATCTTTCGCTAGGGTAGATAAACCCCAAAAAATTACGCCGTATCGTAGCCTACTCTCAACTTGTGCATAGTAGATCAATTGATCAATATTGAGTACATGCCGCAAGTTTCTGAATTGAATGGCAATCGAATTCAACTTTGAGATTAGATAATTGGAGTGAGCCTTCCAGTTGAGATTTTTATCTATTCGTAATCCTAGAAAAACAGTTTCATATATATTAGTTGAAATCGATGTACTCGATTCGTTGAATTGGAATGATAGCTCATTACATTCTTTTTGGACGTGGTGAAACCTCAGGGCTTGAGTTTTCGAAGTATTGAGAAACAAATGATTTGCTGAGAACCATTCATTCAAGGAGATCATCACGTCATTGCATTTATCACGCAAGGAGAAGTCCATTTTGTCGGATACGATTAACGGACGTATCGTCAGCATACATTGTGAAAGATGCAGATACCGAAAGTTTATCTAAGTCGTTAATATAGAATAAGAACAGAATATTAACAGTATGGACCCTTGAGGAACACCAGTGTCTATTTCAGCATACTTTGAAAAAGAATCGTTTGCATAGAAAGGATTTAAGTACGCTTAGGTCACTTTTGTCTGCCCTGTCAGTTAAAATTATGAAGTATTGTTGATACTTGATACTGAAACATACAACATGATCAACAAATAATAAAAAATATAGAAAAATCAGTCCACAAATTGAATAAGCTCGGAGGGGAGGAGAAGCTATAAAATGTGAAACTTACCATTTTAAAGAAGAAAAAACTCAAGATTGATCTCCATCAAGGAGACTTGAATTCAATTCAATATTTTCAAAGTCTGTACAAGGTGGGTCGAAACAGCAAATGGATAACAAAAAATTAAATGGATGAAGGAATTTTCCCGTTGCATTGTTGGTTACAAAACATAATTGAAAACATAACATCTGAACGACCTTTTTTAACTCCAAATCCCTTTTGGAAAAATACAAATTCTAAAGGTTGGTACAAAAATTTTCCGCTGGGTATTAATACGATTTCTACTTGGACCAAAAATTCTGCAACTAAAATTGGACGCGACATCACAAATATTAAAATAACCGTGCAGTTTCCCAGTTAGCCAAAGCAACCTACTGCTGCTCATAAGGATAGCGGGACACTCATCATCATCTTCTATCAAACCCTATACTTCCAAATCGATCCTGAACATCACGAAAATCTCATTAGTTTCTTACGAGCCTCGAATACGAAGGAACAAAATGAATATTCCATGTAGTTATGCCCGCGGCGTACCACAAGGCTCCAATCTGAGGCATATTCTATGAAGGAGCACTATTTACAGCTTGTCCATACCGAAGGTTTCGGCTTTTATCCGTAGTCGACGTCATTCCACCTGTAATCCGAAGAATTCTTCGGAGACTGATGCTGTGAGGTTAGGTTATACTTCATTCGAATAATTCAAACGAGCATGATTAATTACAATGACATTTCCATTGCAGTTGGTTATTTCCAAGGCAACCGCGGGTGCCATGGCCAACTAAGCAGTAAACTCAAAAATACGTGATTTTCTGGAACTGAGACATGTTAATTCTCGAATATTTCGAAAACTGTTGAGTGTATGCATGGATAACCATATTCAAATTTGCTTCATTTTCGATTGAGAATATAAAATTGGACTTAATAATGTTTTCAATCGCATCCATATCATTTTCTGGCGAACGCCCTGTATAACTCTAATCGAATTGATATCAAAATTCTTTTGAATTGCGTCCTCTCCTACGAATAAATCGATACACAATCAAAAATAAATGATCATGTACAGAAATAAAAAAAAATCGGTCTGCAAAGGCAATTTTCAACTTAAAATTTGAAAAATTTCGAAAATGGTTAGACTTGGGTATATGACATTGTACATGAAACATGTTATTCTTGAAAATACTTTTGCCAGATAGCCATTATCGACAATAGTCGAATTTTCAAATTCGATCCACCTATAGTTTTCTATACAGTGTGTCCCACTTACCATGCTCACCATGGGTATCTTTTTAATGGTAAGATATACGAGGTCGGTTAAATGACACCAAATGTAGAGTTTATCAAGGCCAACTATAATGTAAAAAATATTTTGATAAAATGTACTCGTTTTTGTTTTATACACAAATAACAGATTTTGATCATTTTCATGTCTCTTGCACGTGAATTTTGACCCACTTCTGGCGGTCCTAATAACTTGAAATTTGGCAGATGTTCATAATTGCGGTGACAATGCACTATGGAATTTTTATTGAAATAAAAAATGGCGGCTCTTCCAATATGGCGTACGAGATTTGTGATTATGGTCCAATTCCATTCAAAATTGGTATGTGGGTTTTTTTGAGGTCGGAGATGATGATTTTTCTGTTAAAATTTATAAATTCAAGATGGCGACTTCAAAATAGTTCCTGTTTTTGTATAAATGACGATAACTTCGTTGTTATCAACAAAAAGCTATTACTGTGACATATCATCTGTAAAAGAAAAAAGTTATTCATAACTAAGTCATAGTGAGCTATGACCTACATTTGAAAAATAAAAGTTGGTGCTGATATCTCAAATTGTAGAAGAGTTGGTATGAATTTCATATTTTTTTCGAAATCTCATTAAAAAACTGCCATAAGAATGTGAAATTCCTATTCAAATATTTTCGTAAATAAAGAAGTTACGGACGAGACATGAAAATGATCAGAATCTGTTTTTTGCGTATAAAAAAAACGAATAGATTTTATCAAAATATTTTTTCACATTATAGTTGGCCTTGATAAACTCCACATTTGGTGTCATTTAACCGACCTCGTATCTCTCACCATTAAAAAGATACCCATGGTGAACATGGTAAGTGGGACACACTGTATATTGATCGATGCAGTTCTCGGAGGGATCCCCTGTATAAGTAGTCTGATCAACAAGATCAGATCGTGAAAATAGAGATGAAGCTCCTAAAAATATGGGCGACAGTTCATTGGATTTGGAATGACCACTAGAAAGCCGCACGTAAAAAATTGCAATTGTTATTAACAAAATAAGAAAAAGGGTATTTAGTTTTTTGTTAATAATTCAAAAACTATTAATATTAAAAAAAAATTAAAAGTATTCCATAAAGATAAGGGTATTTCCAATGAAAATGTTTTGACTCCCGGAACTCAATCTCCATTATTTATAATTTTAATTCAACGCGGGGCCGTTACAGCACAGGCGCACCACTGCAAAATACAGTATATCACAGAAAATAATTTTTCTATGGCATTTAATGTTAATTTAAAATTTTAAATAAATCAGGGGATCACGTGGACACTTGAAAGAATAAATCCCCATTGGAACAAAATGTGTAAGTCTATTATTCAACGAGTTATACTATTGTTAATAAACAATTTTTTTTCAGTCTCCGTTTTCAAAAATAACGACATAAAATTTTATATATAAATCGTTGGTTTCCTGATGGAGTCCTTCTAATATACCTACTCAACAAGATCACAAGATCAAAGTTTATAAAAGTTCATTATTTTGTTCTTTATAATTTTTTATAATTAAAGAAAAATTAAATATCCAAAAAATGTTGTTATATATATTTTTTTTAATTATTATTGCTGTTTTTATTTATTTATGATTTTCAAGAAGGAAATTATTTTCTAACTCATTATTTAAATAATCTAAATATAAAAAAACAATCAACATAAACAATCAAAAAATGTATTTAGTAAAAAAAAATAATGTTTAAAATCATTGTTTTTCCAGGACAGCATCATGGCAATGAAAATATTTCTTAAATAGAATCAGAAGAATTTTTCGCCATATTACAAGATTAATTTTAACTGAATTTCGAAGATTCATTGTAGATAAACTCAATTTGTGAATAGTTCAAAATGGGAGATCCTGTGAAATAGCGTTTTTTACATCTTTTGAGATTATTTTTTTGCCGTGTTTGTACATCATTGAATACAAATATCATTATTGCTTTTATGAAATTTTTCATACCTTCCTTGAGAATAAGATACATTTCCGATGGAAATCAAGCAGACAAACCTTACATTTTCTGGAAGCTCATATGGGGTGACTATTTGAAAAAACTGAGAAAAAAGTGATCCCGAGTCTTGGTTGCCCCTGTATGATAAAAGTGCCATTTGGTAAAATTATGAAAATGAAATTAAAATACACCATTTTCGATGATATCTAGTGAAAGAAATTTTTTCTTCCTAATTATTGAATTTATATTTGGTGTTGTATGGTACATGACTGTCACCATAACTTCAGAACCACCCGGTATACAACCCTATATTTTTGATAAACACTCTTTCAAAGAAATTCAATGGAGTGAAAATAGATAGGGTGTTTTATGTAAAGAAACAACTTTGATGAGTCACACATTTATCGGACACCCTTTAGGTTGCTACTTATTTTTGGAACATGGCTTTTATTGCTCTCTACAACTTTTATTTGAAACATTTTTTCCTATCTTGAATAGGGAAACAGCTATCGTTGTATCAACGATGCCGTGGATACAACCAGTACAAAAAAAAACAATTACAAGAATAGGTTTCATCGATTTTCTGGCAAGTGACCTGAACCATTGCTTAATACTTCTTTAGACAATGCCTGAACTGCACCGCTGGGTGTTCCTTCTAAGTATTCGTTGTGTGCATTTCATCAGTTCCATGTCATTCCTAAGTGGGTCGTGAAGTGTAGTCTCACTGTTAGATGGCGCGCCCTATTCCATCATTCAAAATTATGTTGGTCAATATAAAAAGCGATTATCCTTACGATTTTCTGTCGCTTTCAAATATTGTCCAATATTAAAATAACAAATATCTTCATGTAGTCTCAACCAGTTATTTCATTTCATGAATTCCGGAATTACAGTACCTAAAAGCGGGGAAAACACGCCACTGATCGATAGGAAAATTTGGCAGCTAGCTTTGGCAGCCAACTTCACATTAGTCGGAATCAACTGAATCGAGCGGCCAAATATACCGTCACAGGGTTGTCAATTTGTGAGCAATGGCTTAGTTGTTAGTAAAATGTGAGTAATCGGCACATAACTCATACTTATATCTTATGATATAAGATATAAGTATGAGTTCTGTGATAATCGGAGGTACAAAAGTTAAACATTGCGGGTCTTATTCTTGACAGTTTGCAATATTACCGCGTACTTCTATCGTTACATCTAAATCACTAATAAGATGTCAACGGCATACATCAGAGAACTTCAAAATATGATAATACGGTACACATCATAGCAAATGGCATCACCTCATAGTAAGAACACAGAGCGACACTTATTTTACTAGCCAACTTCTCGTTGGTCATCAAGTTTCTCGGCACGAGTGTTCTACTGTTCTGTGCTTGAGCTCGACTTTACTTTACTCTAGAATGCTAATCCCGCCAATTTTCTCTGCGAAAAGCATGCCGCGTATCAAGAAGACTAAAAACAAGGAGTGTTTGATTCCCATAAGACAATGGGGACACTAGTAGAAAGAGATGAAAGAACATTTGTGACGAAATGTGACGTAGTTGTACATGTCATGGTCGCCGTTCTCTATAGACAGTGACGGACTAGCTCTTGGTATATGAGAGTTACTGCTGACAGTTTTGTTGCTTGATTCGAGTTCGACTCTGTACTCATACCCAAGTACGTCACTATGACGCGTTGATGATGCAAGTTTCTGATTGGCTAGAGCTTATTAAACCCTCCTCGTTTTTAGTCTAGTCTTGTTGGCCGCGTATATGGCACGTTTACGATTGTGCGCATGCTCGTCATCAGTGTAGTTTGGGTAGATCGTTGCCAAGTTTGAAAATTATTTGGTGTTACAATTCAGAGTTTTGTGTCATGAAGCAATAAAACCCATGTCATCTGAAAGAGAGAAATTTGTCAGCGTATTCAGAACCTTTTTAAACCGAAATAACCTTTCAGAGACAGATTCCTCCCAATTTCAGGCGCGAATGAAACTCATTTAATACTATAATATACCCTATCTCACTGTAATTATAATGACAGTGCAACAGTGCTTTTTCATCAACAGGAAGACTTGTCACTAAGATCTGTCACTCTTGACAGAGATCAGAGACGGTTTTTAGAATTTCAGATTTTGTCTTGTCGTCTTGTGTAGTATTTGTGGTCGTTGGTTCCTTCATAATTCGTGAATTTTCATTAATCTTGTTCCTTTGAGATATTTTTTAATAAAACCGTTTCTTCCTACAAATAAACAATGAAGTAAAGGAAAAATACCTGAAATAAATCATTTTTGGTAGATAATGAAATTTTTATGTAGCTTAAATATTATTTTAGCTTGACAAAAAATAAGGCATGATTTTTGGTTATTGTTCTTAAGAAGAAACCCCAGCAGAACATTTGAGTGAGAAAATTGTAACAGATAATAAATGAACTGTTTAGTGTTGTAGTGTGGAAGTAAAGGAAAAATACCTCTGAAATAAATTATTTTTGGTAGATAATGACCTATGTACCTATGCTTTGTTCAAAATAGCAAACAGAATAGCTTATTATTATTATAGCTTGATACAAAAGGCATGATTCTGGTTAATGTCTTTAGGCATTTTTCTCACGAAGATTTATGTTAAAAGGGCAATAAAATCATTTGAAACCTAATGCCGTACCAACATACTGTGTCTGCGTAAACATATGGCGAGTGATACAACTTTTTGCAAATGTCAAGTATTAGCCACACCGCTTATATTAAGTTCTGGCTATTCTTGAATTAGTTCTTGATTCCTACAAAAAGTACTAAACTTAATGGGTCGTATGCATAAACCTTGGAGAAATGCTTTTACTATGATATCTCGAATCAGAGACGTATTCATTTTGTTGAGTTATGAGGGAGATGAACTTATAGTATAAGCATTTGCTACCTTTTATGCATACTACCCAATATTAGAAAATTAGTGTCAATGTGGAAGTGGTTTTCTTTGATGATAAGAAAAATGTTTCACGTCTCACTTTTTCATAAACCACCATTATGGAAATTGCACTACCAGAAATAATCGTAGAAATATTAAGTTAAGGTGCATTTAGTCAACATCATTTTAGCTTGAATATATGTAAAAGCGAAAGTTGAATCTGTTATATCAAATATATGGCACCATTTATACAACAATGTTAGGTTTATGCTACAAACATTTGATGTTACCGTTATGTTTATGATAATGCTTATGCTAAAGTTGACTAAATCCACCCTTAATCTCTTCAAATTATTTTAATTAAAATTAAATGCAGTGTCATATTTTGACATATGAATCGTTCTATAAAAAGATAATATTGAGCTTCTTATAATATGGACGCATCCAATTTTATAAATACAAATTTGAGTTTGAATTATTCATAACATAAGCTCTTTTCAATATTCGAAGTTTCTTGTACTTTCAATTTATTTTCCAATCTAGACCCTGCTTGAAACCGACTGCTTGGGGTGGTTCCGTAATTTTTTGTTGAGTTTATCTACAGCAGAAAAAAATCAATGAGTCGCTTCAGAGCGATAAATAATAATAATAACAGTACTTTCTGATGGCCTTTGCTGAATAATTATGAGATCATAAATATGTGAAACGATGTATTTAAATCGGCTAAAAAGCAGGTATAAGTAGATTGAGTTTTCCAATACCTTATTACTGTATCCTGTATTCCTGTCTATTTCCGAAAAATATAAGACATGAATTTCAACTCACTACTCAATTTACGTAAAATTTACGTATGGTTGGCGTTACAATAATATTTCAAAACGTTGGCGTTCTAGGGTCTTCAACAGTACCATAATATTTTACTAAAACCGGGCCTGTTACAAAAAACACTAATGACGCACATGCGCATTGCGGACTAATCCGAACTTTTTACATCACTTTTAACATATGAGATAAGCATTCTAGAATAAGTATATAAAATATATTTCTATGCACTCGAACTTCATTCATTTTTCATGTTGTTTATGCTCAAAGAGACTAAACTAACAGAAGGGTTTAATAAGCTCTAGCCAATCAGAATCTTGTAGCATCAACGCGTCATAGTGACGTACTTGGACATGAGTACAGAGTCGAACTCGAACCAAGCAACAAAACTGTCAGCAGAAACTCTCATATACCAAGAGCTAGTCCGTCACTGTCTATAGAGAACGACGGCCATGACATGTCCAACTACGTCATATTCCGACACAAATGTTCTTACATCTCTCTCTATTAGTGTCCCTATTGTCTTATGGGGATTAGACCAAAGAGTAGGGGTCATCCTACTCTTTGATTAGACTCTCCTGTTAAATAATGTTTAGTCTCCTTGGTTTATGCTGATATTTTTAGTTTCATCATGTTGTTATTGAATAAATTATCAATTTTCTGTTCTGTCCGTTTTATGTACTGTGACACAGTCACGAGACGTTATTTTTTACGATTTGATAGAAAAATCAGTCTGAATATTGAGAGTTTGAAGTTGTGAGTAATTTGTGAGTAATCCCAAAATTTTCTGTGAGTAATCTTCGAGAACTATTGGCAACCCTGTATACCGAACTATCGGTCATTAAAACACGAAGAAGAAGTAGAAGAACAGTGGACTGTCAAAATTGAAAAGTAAAAAAAACACTAAAGACAGTGAATTTTTGTGCACCAACTATTGAGTTTGTGTTGACTGTACACAAAATAATTTTGTGTTTGTGTATCAAACTTGTTTGATTGTATAAAGATAGAGATCTTTTGAACCAATTGACGCTGTGTTCAAAAATGCTCGTATATCGGTATATTACCTAAATTATGGGCGATCAGTGGTACTATAACAACCTTCATTATCCTTCATCGAGTCTCCCAAATTACAATTTACAACCTCCTTCTGAACATAATCCAGAAAACCGTGGTTTTCCTGGGAATAATTATCAGAATGTTGCACCGTACATCCATCATCAGAGTAGCGAACAATATATTTATCAGACAATAGCTTCGTATCCGCCTCCTGCAGGGCCTTATAGTATCCCACCCCCGAGTCCCATTGAACCAAATTTCGGCCCCAGTTACGGCTATCAAGTGCAGCAGAACCACTACCAAAATCAAGAATTTTCGCAACCAAATGATTACGCTCAAGAATTAGAACATTACAAAATCATCAAATCCAGAATAAAGGAACCTAGGAGTGATTTTGAGAAATCTAGCAAGTCCAAAGACAGGTTAGTAGAGTAAAAGTTTGATAATTATCTTTTTTATTTGCCAAATTCTTGAAACGCAAAGGTAGAAGTTACTAGAAAACTTTGATCTTTTACATTTTTTCATGGAAGAAATTTGAATTCATCGAGAAATATGTATATTCGAATTGAGTTTCCATACAACTTCCTCTCAGCCATTTGAATATGTAAGGAGTCCTAAGTTGTATTTAGGTAGTCAATTAGGGTGGTCCTGTGATCCTCACATTGTTTTCTTTCGGAGTTCATGGGTTATTTCCTGGCTTTCTTCATTTGTGTCTCAAAAGTTTTAATTTACGTAATGCCTGATTTAGCAAGATTTAAAAAAAAACGCAATTTCAACAGATGCTTTGAGTGGGTGGACTAAAGATCTTCTGTATTGTCATCATCCTGTACCGTCTCCTCTTTTTTTATGAGCCAAGTGAAGTCGCAGACGCAATTGCTTCTCTGAAAAACTCTTGTTCAGATATCTATGACTGCAATAGTACATTCAAAGGCTGTAGGCCTTATGAGTTATGACCTGCTTGTAATTCAATTATAATTATTATTAAATAAATCTGTGGTTTTGCAAGCAATTGGTATAAACAGTGAATTTGTTTCTTCCGAAGCAATTGCAGCATAAGGTTCAGTTTGGTTAGTTCAATTTATATCAATGTCCAGCGTGGCCTTATCCGGGTAAGTAGTTTTTTTTTTAATGTTTTGGTTCTCACTAAGAGGAAAATCTTGTAATGTACAAATAAAATAGGTAGATAGTACAAAAAATAGCTTCATTTCATTTCAACTACTTATGTGAATGGAAATGTAAATTTTCACTTTCGGATTTTTCTTTCAAGTTCAGGTCTTTTCACAATATCTATCAGATGAAGTTCAATGTCCAGCGTAGCCTTAGCTGAGGAAGTAGTTGTTTTCTGTAAGATATTACATGGCTTAATTTTTATAGTAGTTTTTTTTATTTCAAGTGTAGCAATGTTTTTTCAGTTGATAATGTTTCCCTTTTCAATTTTTAATTTATTTTCTAGTTCATAATTTGGCAACCGCGCATTTTGGCACAACGGAAATAGGATTTTTCTTTGTCACTCATCCTAGCAACGGTTGCCAAAGCATCAACTTTTTCTTAACTGATTTTAGCTAAACTAAAGCCGATAATTTGGCAACCACGCATTTCCACACCATTGTTTACTTGTGATTATAGCATCGGTTGCTATGACAGCAGTTATTCCATAACTTACTTCAGCTAAACTCTAACTGGCCCAGCTTGGCAGATATGCATTTCCGCAAAACAGGAATAGCATTTTTGTTTACTCTTGATAACAACGGTTATCATGGTAACCTCTTTTCCATAACTGATTTCAGCTAAACCAAAGTAGACAACTCGGATACCACGCATTTCCTCACCATGTTAATCGGTTTTCTGTATTCTCGTTACCATAGCAACGGTTGCCATGGCAACAGTTTTCCGTAACTAATTTCAGCTAAACAAAAGTTGACCCCCGAATAGTTCTCTTGGCTTCATTCTGATTTGCAGCATATCAAAATTTGAACAGCCTGTGAAAATCTCTTGTACTGCATAACTTCGTCAAAATTTTCGAGAATAAAGATTTTTTGCACATATCCGCACTAAGGAAGGTGTTTTACAAGACCTACACTTATGTCAAATGATTTTGTAGGATTTTCACTTCCCTAGTATACTTCTATCCAAAAAGTCCTTATCCTCGAAAACTTTGAAGAAGTTGTGCAGTTTTTTAAAAGTTATTATTACTGCTAGTGGGGACAAAAATCCCGCCCAAGAATATATTGTTAACAAATAGTTCTTCTAAGCCACCTTCGGTAGCAAAGATTTGTATAAAAAAATCCCAATCCACGGAAACTTTGACGGAATTATGAATTTAATTTTAAAATAATAATTATTATTGATAATGGTTGTAAAAATCCTGCCCGACAATCTCTTTTGACATATAGGCCTTGTTGAGCACCTCCAGTAGTTCGAATTTATACAAAAAATCGTTATCCCCGAAAACTTTGACGAAGTTATTAATTTATTTTGAATTGATGGTTGGCTCTTCGATAGACATTTATGCAAAAAAATCCTTATCATCAGAAACTTTGACAAAGTTATGCAGTTTTTTGAAAATTATTATTGGTAGCATAGATTTATGCAAAAAAAATCCCCATCGTTGATAACTATGACGGACTTACGAATTTATTTTTAAAATTATTATTGTTGGTGAGGGTAAAAATCCTGCCCTACAAAATATTATGACATTTATGCAATTTGAAAATTATTATTACTGGTAGTGTAGTGGGCGTAAAAATACTGCCCGACTAAATATTTTGACAAATAGTCTTCTAAGACACCTTTGGGAAAAGCTATTTATGCAAAAAAATACTCATCTACGAAAACTTTGTTGGCAATAAAATAATTATGAATTTGATTTTAAAGTTATTATTGGTAAGTAGGGGTAAAAAATATTTTGACATACAGGTCTTGTAGGTCACCTTCAGTGCATATCATTATTATTGGTGATGGGGGTGAAAATCCTGCTTGACCAAATATTTTTATAGTTCTCAATCGGGTATGTGTTGGTATCATAGATCATAGTAAATTGTTGTATAAAGTTGTACCACACCATGTCAGTGGTCGTCGGAAGAGGTCGGCAACAGAGCACTGTCAGCTGACGTCACAACATGGCGGGAATCAGCTGATGGGGGGACAAGCAAAGCATTTGAGTGTGAAAAGAAAATTGTTTTTGTGTGGTTGTTACTGGTTAATTGTGACTTTTATAAACTTTACAGTCATATAGAGATCCTAATTATTTGACGATATATTGATTTTACTATTAACTTCGATTTGTTTTGTGATCTTTGACGATAAATATCATTTTATTCTAGACCCCTTACAAGTTTTGTTATATTTGGCATTGAAATGGTGAGTTAAAACATTACTTTACATAAGCTTTACGATTCAAAATTCCTGTGTTTCAGGATGGGTCCGATTTCATCAAGATATTGGATTAATTGAAAGCATTGATCCATACACCTGGAAATCATCTGATATTGAACCGGTGTGAAGTTATCCACATCCACAGATATACTCCAAGAAAAAAGTTAGGTCAATAAATTTTCAGTTATTTTCAAGCAATTCAGTAACGATAATATAATCTCGCACTGTATCACACCCCTATTACCATTTGTCAGGCCTTCAGAGGGGGCTAGTGGGGGTGGTCTCTGAAAAAAAATTCAATAACTTTCCAAAATGAAGGAGTACCGCTTTCTGCTTTCAGGATGTGTTTCATGAAGGGAACAAGAATCGAATGACATCCCTCATATAGTTTGTCAGGCCTCCAGAGGGTAGTAGAGGGGTAGTTTATGGAAAATTATTTTATAACTTTCCCAAATGAAAGAATACCACATTCAGTTTATAGTATGTGTTTCATGATGGAAAATTGAATTGATAGACGCACCCGATATAGTTTGTCAGGCCTCCTGGGGGTAGTAGAGGGGGTAGTTTCTAGAAAATAAACCAATAACTTTCCCAAATGAAACAGTACCGCATTCTGTTTTTGGTATGTATTTCATTAAGGAAACTTGAATCGAATGTCATCTGCCACATATTTTGTCAGGCCTCCAGAGGGTGGTAGAGGGGGTAGTTTATAGGAAATTATTCAATAACTTTCCCAAATGAAAGAGAACCGCTCTCAGTGTTTAGTATGTGTTTCATGAAGAAAACCTGAATCGATTGACATCCGCAAATAAAGTTTGTCAGTCTTCCAGAGGGTGCTAGAGGGTTTCTGAAAAAATATCAATAACTTTCCCAATTGAAGGAGTACCGCTTTCTGCTTTCGGGATGTTTTTCGTGAAGGGAACAAGAATCGAATTACATCCCTCATATAGTTTGTCAGGCCTCCAGAGCGTGGTAGAGAGGGTAGGTTGTAGGAAATTATTCAATAACTTTCCTAAATGAAAGAGTACCGCATTCAGTTTATAGTATGTGTTTCATGAAGGAAAATTGAATTGATCGACGCACCCGATATAGTTTGTCAGGCCTCCGGGGGTAGTAGAGGAGGTAGTTTCTAGAAAATAAATCAATAACTTTCCCAAATGAAACAGTACCGCATTCTGTTTTTGGTATGTACTTCATTTAGGAAACTTGAATCGAATGTCATCCCCCATATATATTGTCAGGCCTCAAGAGGGTGGTAGAGGGGGTAGTTTATAGGAAACTATTCAATAACTTTCCCAAATGAAAGAGTACCGCACTCGGTTCATAGTATGTGTTTCATGAAGGAAAATTGAATTGTTCTACGCACCCGATATAGTTTGTCAGGACTCCTGGGGGTAGTAGAAGGGGTAGTTTCTAGAAAATAAATCAATAACTTTCCCAAATGAAACAGTACCGCATTCTGTTTTTGGTATGTATTTCATTAAGGAAACTCGAATCGAATGTCATCCGCCACATATTTTGTCAGGCCTCCAGAGGGTGGTAGAGGGGGTAGTTTATAGGAAATTATTCAATAACTTTCCCAAATACAAGAGTACCGCTCTCAGTTTTTAGTATGTGTTTCATGAAGAAAATTCCCCCTTTACTACCCCCAGGAGGCCTGACAAAGTATATCGGGTGCGTCGAACAATTCAATTTCTTTTCATGAAACACATATTGAAAACTGAGTGCGGTACTCTTTCATTTGGGAAAGTTATTGAATAGTTTCCTATAAACTACCCCCTCTACCACCCTCTGGAGGCCTGACAAACTTCATGGGGGATGTGAGTCGATTCAAGTTTCCTTCATGAAACACATACTAAAAACTGAGAGCGGTACTCTTGTATTTGGGAAAGTTATTGAATAATTTCCTATAAACTACCCCCTCTACCACCCTCTGGAGGCCTGACAAAATAAGTGGCGGATGACATTCGATTCAAGTTTCCTTAATGAAATACATACCAAAAACAGAATGCGGTACTGTTTCATTTGGGAAAGTTATTGATTTATTTTCTAGAAACTACCCCGTTTACTACCCCCAGGAGGCCTGACAAACTATATCGGGTGCGTCGAACAATTCAATTTCTTTTCATGAAACACATTGAAAACTGAGCGCGGTACTCTTTCATTTGGGAAAGTTATTGAATAGTTTCCTTTAAACTACCCCCTCTACCACCCTCTGGAGGCCTGACAAACTTCATGGGGAATGTCAGTCGATTCAAGTTTCCTTCATGAAATACATACCAAAAACAGAATGCGGTACTGTTTCATTTGGGAAAGTTATTGATTTATTTTCTAGAAACTACCCCCTCTACTACCCCCAGGAGGCCTGACAAACTATATCGGGTGCGTGCGCCGATCAATTCAATTTTCCATCATGAAACACATACTATAAACTGAATGTGGTATTCTTTCATTTGGGAAAGTTATTAAATAATTTTTCATAAACTACCCCCCTACTACCCTCTGGAGGCCTGACAAACTATATGAGGGATGTCATTCGATTCTTGTTCCCTTCATGCAACACATCCTGAAAGCAGAAAGCGGTACTCCTTCATTTTGGAAAGTAATTGATTTTTTTTCAGAGACCAGCCCCACTAGCACCCTCTGAAGGCCTGACAAATGATAAGAGGGGTGTGATACAGTGCGAGATTATATTATCGTTACTGAATTGCTTCATAGGGATACATTTTTCTGCTTCATTCCCTTGAAAATAACTGAAAATTTATTGACCTAACTTTTTTCTTGGAGTATATCTGTGGATGTGGATAACTTCACACCGGTTGATATTGATATAGCGCCAGCCTGTTCTGGTTAAACTGTAACCACAGAATATAGACCTACACAGAAGAGAATAATTTTGATGTTTCATGGTCAAGAATCAATGACCTTGTACACCACTTATAACCACACTGAGAAAAGCGAGTGAAATACGCGATAGAACTACACTAAGAAAAACTAAACAAGGTCGTAGGTTGAAATACTCTGATTACAGAATATAGACATCATGTGTTCAGAATATTGAAAATTCGTCATAGTTTGCTTTTAGTGAAACAATTGTTACCTCAAAGGGTAGGTAAAATGAAAATCAATAAAAACTTTTATCTATCCATACAAGTTTTAGAAAATAATTTTTAAATAATAATTATTAATTATCATTGCAGAAGCCTTTTTATGAGGTCTAGGTGGCACTATAAGTTTGAATATATTTTTATCTTCTTATGTGATTAATTATCTAACACTTGGTTTGGGCAGAATAGTTTTGTTCTTGGGGGTAGCTCCCCCCCTCACTTGGCCTCACTGGGTTCGCTCTTGGTCATATTACATCTTCCTAGGGAAAAATACTTTTCCACATGTGCGTGAGTATTTTTTCTTCATATTTCTTCAATCTGAGGCAAACAAAAAAACATTCAAAAAGTATTAAAATGCAAATGAAACAAAAAATTATTTACAAACAATTATTTTACCACGTTTCAATTAACACTCTTTTCGTTCATAATTACATTCCATTCCAACTTCCCTCATTAATATTGCGAGTTAGTCTTTTCCTCCAGCAGCCTTTAGCTACAATGCCAATCTTAAATTATATTGATTTTTTCCTCTATCATGTATTCATTATCGTGAAACGTTTATTAGACATACATACCTTGTAGGATCTTCAACGAGAGAAAACATGCTTTCATTCCCACTCGTTTTAGTAGAACATCCCACAAATACTTCCTCCACGGCGAGGCATTGTTCTCTAATAAAAAATAACTGGTGCAGAATGAATGATAATCGTAATGATCGTAGATTTCAATCAAAAAACGATTTTTCAAAAATCTGTCTGTTTTATTTTTATTTATTATGTTTCTATAAACACTCTTTTTCAGATGACTTTGGTTTTTTTGCAAAATATAAAAGATAGAAGACTGCACTTAATAAGCGAAGTCATATCGACGCTGGAACAACAAACAGTACAGACACAACATTCTTGATTGGTAACCCACTTAGTGGAGTGGCTCCATAATTTTTTGATATTTGCATAGCATCGGAGATTCTCTTCTGTCTAGGTCTATATTTTGTGCTGTTACTAAGTTTTTGTGATGGTGACAATTCGAAGAGTAATGTTCAGTTATATGATAGTCATACTTGCTTGAGCAAACCTTTACAAAAATCAAATGTTAATAAATATTATACCTATAGCTTAAACGTCCTTCAATATAACTGCTGGCTGGGATAGTGGAAACAAGGAACTTGTCTCTGAATTTCATAAAGTTTCTGACATTTATTTGACGTCTTGTTCATGGCTAATCATATATTATAAATTAACATCAATTCAACTTCTTAAGGAGCATTTAGTCAACACCATTTTAAAAATGTGCTTAAATACATGTTAAAAACGAAAGTTGAATCTGTTATTTCAAATGGTGCCATTTATACAACAATGTTAAGTTTATGCTAAAAACCTTTGATGTTACCGTTATGTTTATGTTAATGCTTGTGCTAAAGTTGACTAAATCCACCCTTATATCAGTGAATTAATCACTTATAACATTGTTTAAATAGAAGTGAGATAGTTTGCCAACCTTATGGGATTAATATTGAATTCAAATGGGGGCGACGTGTAGATGGCATCAGTGATCTGGCATCCAAGTCATGTCGTAACTTCAGTGATCTGGCCTCCAAGTCATGTCGTAACTTGATTGAAAGGTACAGAATTAAAATCAGGGTTTTTTGAAGAATCCCGCATTAAAATAATGTCAAATATTTATGTTTGTAACTAATCACGCTAAATGACACTCGCTTTTGGATCCAATACTGATTCCACAGGCATTGACTATCATACTTCTATTTAAACAATGCTTATAATATACGTACAATACATGATTTTGTTAATATATTTTTATAAAAATGTGAACTAGGTAGGTATACAAAGGTGAAAAATGGCAGTGTTTCTGATAAATTAAATGTTGGTGGTTTCAAGCACCAACATAAAAATATGAGTTGACAAAAACGTTCTGTCTTCTATAACATTCTTCAATGTAGACTTCAATGTTAACTGTAACTCCCCAGCTTTTGTTTTGTACCACATTTTCGGAAGGTACACAGTCCATATCTTCAAAAGATATTTATCCTCACAGATTTAGGTGATAAGTTTTTGTCAGCTTTTTACCTGTGATGAAATGTGCAGAGCTTACAAACGAATAATTTGCTTTAGAATCCGTGAAATCATCCCTTTGATCCGCGGGGATAGCTCGAACGGAGAGCGCCGGTTCACCGATATCTGAAGCCAAGCAACGCTATGCGAGGCCGTGGTTTGGATGGGTGACCTACGGACCTCCTTTCGATATTCTCCTCGGATCGTGCTAGGAATCGCACGTAAAAAGGTAAGACCTCGTTAATCCTTGGCTCGCACAAGTTTCGACTTCTGAGGGCTGCCGTTCGTAAGGGGACGACAGCTGGTTAACGGAAAAAACAATTTTAACAATTTTTAACAGCTGCTCTCTGACACATCTGTACTCTAGCAACTTCTACCTGTCTGCCTGGTTGGTATGAATAAAAGGAAATTTGAAAATTTGGCATGGTCTCCATTGGGTCGGTTACTACAACCCACAACAGCACAAATCTCCATGATTCAGCTCAAATAAAAATAATAAAGTACTTGCTGGTCTTAATAAGACGGGTTGAACATTCAACTAATTGAATATCAGTTTAGAATGACTCTCGTACTATTGCTCTGGCTATTGCCGCTGCATTTACTGTCTCAATTGAATATTGCCTCTTAATGTCCCCTCCCCTTAGTTTTTTACAAATAATTCATAACACCGGTTGGCCGTTAGCGTGTGAATTCTTTAAGCTAGTTAAATAATTAGTTTTGTTCTATTCTGCCCAAAATATTCTCTTTTGACAAACAGAATCACAGAATAACACTTATGTGGTGATTAATTCAGCTATAAAACAACAATGATCTTACTTACCGAATGATCCTCGTCTCGCTCTAGGTATAGGTACAGGGGCGGTTCGAAGAATAAACGTATGCGAGGATACCCATACGCGATGGTTCACCAATATTCTCCATGACTGATAATATTGGTTGCTTTAACTCAATTCAAATTCTACTAGTTTATAAAGAAACTCAATTGTCTTTGGTTGTTTTCAAATGTATTGGCTAGGAAATGTCATGTGTGAAAATGATATAATATACAGGGTGGGGCATCGAAAACGAAACAGAGCGAATATCTTCAAAACGCATCCGTTGTGAATAAAATGCAAAAACACGTCGATTTTGAATCCAAGGGGGACATCTTCCTATCATAACCTCAACTGTCATACCTCTTCCCCCACCCCTTGGTCGCTACCACCGAAACAATTTGAATAGGGAAAGTAGTGATTGTGACACACCATTAAAAATGTAATTTCATAAGGAATTCAGACATGTCCATTTGTGTTTCCTAACTTTTTATTTTGGCACCCTCTTGCAGGAAAAAGAACTGTTCCGTATTCCAAATTATGATACTTCATTTGCAAGCTAATTCGACATAAATTCGGTGAAAATGCATTATGTAATTTTTCTAAGGGAAAAAACAAAATGGTGGCTCCAAAATGGCGGACAAGATTTGCAATTGATCATTTTGAGGTGACGTCACGACAGCTCAGTCATATTGCCGGTAGGGCATACAAACCGTTCGCGTCATTGTAAACAATAGGAGAGATCGATTTTTAAAGTGTGAATAATTTAATATGCCAGCGTTTTGTTCTGTTGTGGGGTGTTCTAAAATGGCAGAAAGGGATAAAATTCATCATTTCATAATCCTGACAGCCTTACAAAACCGAGGAGAAATGCTGGACGCCTCATCAAAAGAACGTCGAGAATGATGGGTTGGGGCTTTGAAACGGGGCAATTTGAGCGATACATTCCTTAAACATGCACGAATTTGTGCAGATCATTTTGTATCAGGTAGGTATAATATTAATACATAGGAAAAACAAAAGTTATGATCCAAAATGTTTGAATTTTTAGTTGAATATGGTGTTGAACTAAAAGTCTTTTTTCAACTTTGTAGTAGAACTAGCCAAACTGGAAGATAGGGATAGCCCTGATTGGGTCCCTTCAAAGAACTTAAATTGCTGGTCAGTTCACTTGCACCGAGAGAATAGGGATCAACATTGTCTATAATTTGAAGTTTGGAGTCGTAACGCGATTTCACGCCTCCTTTGAGAGATAAGTAGTATTCATTCCTAGCCATATTGTAGTTAAAGTTGATAAAACATGCACTACACGCACTAAAAACTCGAAATAAACAGGACAAACTTGCAGATAACAATGAAAACTCAATGGCAGACCCGTCCTTGTGTGCCCTACCGACAAAATGGCCGCTCTGTCAAAGTCACGTGACTCAAAATGATCAATTATGGTCCAATTCGATTCAAAATTGATGTGGTGGTTTCCATGGTCAGAAATTATGATTTTTCTATCATTGCAAAGATACAAGATGGTGGCTCCAAGATATCGGACGGAATTTGTAATTATGGTCCGATTCGAATCAAAATTAGTATGTGGGGATTTTCAGGGTCAGAAATTATGATTTTTTTTTCGATTCAAAAAACAAAATGGTGGGCGAAATTCGTAATTGTGGTTCGATTCGACCAGGCACCGAACGAATTCTTCAAAACACATTTATTGTGAAAAAAATGCAAAAAAACGTCGATTTAATCCAAGGGGAAATCTTTCTATCATAACCTCAACTGTCACACCACTCCCCTCACCCCTTGGTCACTCATACAATTTGAATAGAGAAAGTACTAGTGTGACACTGCATTAAAAAGGGTTATTCCATAAGGAATACAGACATGTGAGTGTTCCCTACCTAACTTTTCATTTTGGCACCCTCTTGCAGAAAAAACAACTGTTTCGTATTCCAACTTATGATATTCAATTTGAAAGCTAATGCAAGCAATTCACGAAAATATAACAAAAATTTAAAAAATCAACATTGTCTGAACTTACAAATTGGAAATTTTTTCATACAATACTCAAAAACGTCAGACAACGTTTTGAGACTAACTTTTATTCATGTATGGCAGTCCATGGCGAAGTCTTTGAGCATCTACTGTGAATTAATGCAGTTTGGAATGATTGGATTCGATTTTATGCAAGGTTTTTCAATTCTCAAGTTTATTCAATGTTCAATTTTTTTATTCTTTAAAAGCTTCCATTCAACTTGTCCTGTAAGTTAGTAATGTATGTATGTGTGGGACAAAACAAAGTTGTAAAATCCCTATATGCCAATTTTGAATCGAATCAAACCATAATTACAAATTCCGTCCGCCATATTGGTTTTTTGCATTGACAAAATATTCATAATTTCCGACCCAGAAAACCACCACGTATCAATTTTGAATCGAATCGGACCATAATTGCAAATCTTGTTTGCCATTTTGGAGTCGTCATTTTGTTTTTTCCTTTAGATGTGTCACACTTACTAGTTTCCCTATTCAAATTGTTTGGGTGATAGTGACCAAGGGGTGGGAGGAGAAGTATGACAGTTGAGGTTATGATAGGAAGATGTCCCCTTTGAATTAAAAATCGACGAGTTTTTGCATTTTTTTCACAACACATGCATTTTGAAGATATTCGGTCTGTTTCGTTTTCGGTGCCCCATCCTGTATATAAAATGACTACACAATTAAAATAGTTGAACTAAGAACTGAAAATTATACTTTAACGTGTACTATAAGCTTTCTGAAATCCTTCCTATTACAAAATTAATGTACTTAAATCTTCCAATAAGTTATTCTATACTTGAAAATGACAAAACTAACGCAGAATGTAACCCTACGATTTCATCAATACCTTTATAGAACACACGCGGTAAAAAAATGTCGTTACGGCAATGATATAAATAGAAATTTCCAATGCCCTGAAGGTTTTCGCCAAACATTGTCTATTGTGACGGGTTTCACAGACTGTCTTTTTCTAACATGTGACTACCACTTTTTGTAAAACTATTGTAAAGAGGAATGTTACTTTTCGGAAACATGCACTGAGAATGGCAATTGGTCAATTGGTTCGAAACATGCCCTGGAGAAAAAATGTTCTTGTTATTCAATGTGGCCTTTTTTAATTTTGTTACAATAATAAACGTTATTAATTGGTAATCACCAGAAGGCCATCGACCGAGGTCCTTCAGCCGGTGAACAATAATTTTACATAATACGAGGTTGGTTTGACAAGTCCGTGCAAAGTCCGATAGATGGTACCACCGATGCATATCGAGGTCATGAATGGTTAGTATCATTGTTTAAATAGAAGGAAGGTAGTTAGTCAATGCCTATGGAAAAGGTTTTGCATCCAAACGCGAGTGCTGTCCCATTGTTTCAATCAAGTCACGACATGACTTGGAGGCCAGATCACTGTCGCCATCTACATGTCGCATCCATTTGAAATCCCATAAGGTTGGCTAACTATCTTACTTCTATCATCATTGTTTATAGAGTTTCTCTATAAACAATGCTATCATTGGGTGAGGTGAATAAAATGTAGTAAATGCTTATACTATATATTTATCCCTTTCATTTCTCTATGAAATAAATAAGTCTGTCTCAAGAAAGTATAAGCATTTACTTGAAATTTATTTTATTCACATCTCCCATAGTTTATATAGAAGTTAGATAGTTAGCCAACCTTATGGGATTTATATTGGATTCAGGGTGCGACATGTAGATGGCAACAGTGATCTCGCATCCAAGTCATGTCGTAACTTCAGTGATCTGGCCTCCAAGTCATGTCGTAACTTGATTGAAACAATGGGACAGCATTGAAATCAGGGTTTTTTGAAGAAACCTGCATTAAAATGACGTCAAATATTCATGTTTGTAACTTATCACGCTAGATGACACTTGCGTTTGGGTTCAATACCTTTTCCACAGGCATTGACTATCTTACTTCTATCATTGTTTATATAGAAGATAGTCAACCTTATGGGATTATAATTGGATCAAAATGGATGCGACATGTAGATGGCGATAGTGAGCTCGCATCCAAGTCATGTCGTAACTTCAGTGATCTGGCCTCCAAGTCATGTCGTAACTTGATTGAAACAATGGGACAGCACTAAAATCAGGGTTTTTTGAAGAAACCTGCATTAAAATGACGTCTAATATTCATGTTTGTAACTAATCACGCTAGATGACACTCGCGTTTGCGTCCAACACTAATTACACAGGCATTGACTAACTATCTTACTTCTATCATTGTTTATATAGAAGCATTGTTTAAATAGAACATAGTTAGTCAATGCCCGTGGAAAAGGTATTGGACACAAACGCGAGTGTCATCTAGCGTGATTAGTTACAAACATGAATATTTCACGTCATTTTAATGCAGGTTTCTTCAAAAAACCCTGATTTTAATGCTTTTCCATTGTTTTAATCAAGTTACGACATGACTTGGAGGCCAGATCACTGAAGTTACGACATGACTTGGATGCGAGCTCACTATCGCCATCTACATGTCGCATCCATTTTGATCCAATTATAATTCCATAAGGTTGACTAACTATCTTCTATATAAACAATGATAGAAGTAAGATAGTTAGTCAATGCCTGTGTAATTGGTGTTGGACGCAAACGCGAGTGTCATCTAGCGTGATTAGTTACAAACATGAATATTTGACGTCATTTTAATGCAGGTTTCTTCAAAAAACCCTGATTTTAATGCTGTCCCATTGTTTCAATCAAGTAACGACATGACTTGCAGGCCAGATCACTGAAGTTACGACATGACTTGGATGCGAGCTCACTATCGCCATCTACATGTCGCATCCATTTTGATCCAATTATAATCCCATAAGGTTGACTAACTATGTTCTATATAAACAATGCTTCTATATAAACAATGGTATCATCTATTGAATGAACGCACCCCAAGTTTCAGCCGTATTGGTTTATTTCTTTGTGCGTGGCATTCGTTCAAATCAAGGAAGTCGAGTGATTTTTAAGAAATGGACAATTTCGTGTGGTGATTAAACATTACTTTATGAAAGACAAAACGCATCAGGAGACTAAATAGAAGCTTGAAAAATATTATGGTAACTCTTCACCTTCGATTAAAACTGTTTATAAGTGGTTTCAAAACTTTCGGACTGACCATACGTTCTGGACGGCATGTGGAGGTTATGACTCCGGGAATCATTAATAAAATCCATGATATGGTGGTGGATGACAGAAAAGTTAAGGTGCGTGAGATTGCTAGTGCTGTGGGCATCTCGACTGAACGGGTACACAATATTTTGAAAAAACATTTGGACATGAGAAAGCTATCCGCAAGATGGGTGCCGCGATTGCTCACGCTTGATCAAAAACGGAATCGTGTGAAGCGTTGCCAGGATGGTTTGCAGCTGTTCCAGAAGAATCCGGAGGACTTAGAGCGTCGTTTCGTCACTTTGGATGAAACATGGATACATTATTATACTTTTGAGACCAAGCAACAATCTCAACAATGGGTTACCAAGGGGGAATCTGCACCAAAAAAGGCGAAGACCGTTCGTTTGGCCGGAAAGGTTATGGCGAATGTCTTTTGGGATACGTACGGTCCTCATAGACTATCTGGAAAAGGGTAAAACTATTACAGGTAAATATCGTCGCAAAATTAATGAAAATAGGATTTGAACTCGTTTACATCTCCCCCTATTCTCCAGACTTGGCTCCCTCTGACTTCTATTTCTTCCCCAATTTGAAGAAATGGCTAGCGGGACAAATATTTAATTCAGACGAGGAGGTGATTGCAGACACTAATGGATATTTTGCAGACATGGACATATTCTATTAAACGGAAGGGATAAACAAGCTGGAACATCGTTGGACGAAGTTTATAAACCTAAAAGGAGACTATGTTGAAAAATAAAAAAGATTTACTCCAAATACGTTAGTAGTTTTTAATTTTGTACGGACTTGTCAAACCACCCTCGTATGTGTTTACTAATATTACATGAAAAAATGTGCGATCATAATAAAATTAATAAAAAAAAACAATCTACAGTAATGTTGAAAAATTATAAAAAATTATTCTATCTTTGATATTAGTTCCCGAATTGTCTTTTCTGGGTATTTGTATTTGGACTGCTGTTCTTCTGGTCGTTCCTGGCATAGATCATTGAGAATGTTACAATTGATTTCGTCCATTGAGAATCAATCTCCTTGTGAGGTCAGCATGTCTATCAGTGATTGGTTTCACTCCGGTTACTTCATAAAAGAGGATGTTTAAAGGATTGTGGATAGAGTTGTGAGGGTGACGAATTTTTGTAATACTTCCTAAGGTGGATGTTTCTGCTACTTTAAGGTTGTTCAGTGCTGGTCTAATTAGTGGACTGCACCATCATTTTACATACTCTTGTTGCCGTTTTAATATTGATTCCTTGATTTTGTAGGTCATTTTTCGGAAATGTTTGCCCCTTGTTATGCATTTCTTCTTAATGATCTTGGTGTGGTTCTTGTCGTTATTGAAGTTGAGTTTTTGGTCCATATTTATACCTATGTATTTTGCTGATGGGAATAGATTGTGGTGGAAGATAATGAATTGTGATTTTGTTGGGTTAGGCTTCAGTCGCCAAAAATGGAACCATTTGTCCACCTTGTTGGTAATTTGTTGAAGTTTTTCCACTTGGTGTGTCAGGGTTTTGTTATGTGAGACTAATGGTCTTCTGCATATTGAAGGATATAAAGGCTCTTGTCAAATTCTTTCTTATTCATGAGGTCGTAGTTATAAATGTCGTGGCAATAGATATTGTACAGTAGTGGTGCTAGTGTCGAACCCTTTGGGACACCTTGTTTTGGTTAAAATTGTTGCGAAAAGATACTTCCATCTTTCACGTTTAACGGTCTGTTGCAGAGAAACTGCTTGATGTTAAAGAGTAGGTATGTGGGGGTGCTCAAGTCGTAAAGTTGGTATAGGATTCCTTGTAACAAACACTATCAAATGCTTTGTTGATGTCTAGAAATAGAGCTGCTGAGTGATGGTTTGTGAGTCTTTCTGTTTGGATGTTTGATGTTATTCCTGTTTTCCTGAATCCAAATTGGTAGTCCGGAATGTGGGTCTCAACTTGAGAATAAGACATTGTTTTAAGTAACTTTCGTAGTTTTTACCCACTACTGGATCTTTGTGAAAGTAGTTCATTGGCAGAGATCGATTAGAGTTTTTACAAGCCATTTGAATGGGAATGAGTCAGTTAGTAATGGAAGGTATTTTGCCAAAAAAGTGCCTTGCAACAAATACCTTAAGTTTTTGCACAAAATTCACCCCTGAATGAATTCTATGAAATGTAAAGGAATAAATGACAGTTTTTGATTTGTTTTCAGTGGTTTTGCCAATCCATATATCGCTGAGGTCATCATAAAAAAGATTTTAAATCAATTCCTGATACACAAAATTTGTACTAAATTAAAAAAATTGAAAAAATCGATTATTGTAGAATTTCATAAAAAATTCAAATTTTCCTCGTCTTCAAATTGTTTAATGATCTCCAACAAAGATCTCCTTGAGAAATGTCATTCAAATGTTTCTTATTTTCCGAAAAATATAACTTTTGAGAGTTTGCTAATTTTGAAAAACGCGGTTTTTCAACTGTAAATCACTCAATATATACACTCACCGAAAAAAAAACGGCCACTTAAAAATGGCCCCAAATTAAAAGTTGGCTTCCTCGCGAACCGCTCATTTGATTTTGATGTTTTTTTTTCAAATTGTAGATTAATTCCTCAGTAACGATGTTATGTCAGAAATTTTTATTCAGATTTGAATTTGAGCATATACGGGGTGCAAAAATGAGACGAAGTTTTTTTTCCGAAATTTTAAACACCCTGTGGAGTGCAACAGCTATAGCATCTGTTGTTAACTAAAATCACATTGAACTCTGATCATTTCTGAACATTTTAAATTTTTAATCACGACATTATCTCTGTTTTTACCGGAGATACACTTTTTGAAAGCGAACAGCTCGGAAACAGTGTTCGCAGTCAGAAATTTCTACGTGTAAATAATGAAGGCGGCATACGCGGAAACCAATTTGAGTTAAACATTGATTGACTCTGATATTAACATTAAGAGCTTATTAACGGTTTTGAAATAAAAAATGCCTTTATCTGTGACGGATGTTGCTCGTATTGTGGCCTTAATTGAGGATGGCCGAAGTCAGGTTATGTATCCGATAACCTTCGTATACCTCGAACAACAGTCCAGGATGCCTGTAATCGGTATATGGTATCGAAGATATTCTCCTGAACGCTGTTGTACCCTACTCTTATTTTGTCGGAGACGGCTTTGTATTAATGCAAGATAATGCGCGAGTAGTTGACGAATATTTGGACAAAGTGGGTATTGAACGAATAGTTTGGCCATTTTGCAGTCCTGATCTCAATCCAATTGAGCACCTCTGGGACCAACTACAAAGGATCATTCGTTGCCGATCTGCTTTACCAGACACCCTTCATAATCTGCGAATTGCACTTCTGGAAGAATTTGATGCCATTCCACAAGAATTTCTTACAAACCTTATTGATTCGATGCAACATCGACTGAATGAAGTCATTTTGGCGCGGAGAGGCCACACTAGATATTATCCCCTTGAAATGTGTTTATTGTTTTTTATGTTTTTGCTAGTTTTCTAATTAAACTTACGATTCGATGTTTAGCAAAAAGCAAAAAAAAACATTGTTGAAAAAAAACGTAAGTAATTAAAACTTTGAAAAAAAAATGGAATGAAACAGGTACCAATTCCAAAAAACAATGGAAACTTATTAATGGATTGATAAAAGGTAAAAATCAAAAAGATTCACAGATAACTAATCTGGACCTCGAAGGGCATATCTTGGACAATGAGGAAGATATTGCCAAACAGTTCAACAATTATTTTGTTAATATTGGACAGACAATAATAGACGACATGGATACTCAACCAGAAACCTTACTGATTTTGAGGAAATCTATAGTGATAACTCAATGTTCCTTACAAAAACGAATGCACAGGAAGTTGAAGAGGTATTACATGAACTAAATACAAACTCGGGAGTACCTCAGGGCTCAGTATTGGGACCCCTTTTGTATACGTTACATGTCTTATCACTGAAAACCGCTGAACTTCGAGGTAGATACTTCAAATTTGCTGACGACACTGTATTGGTATATTAAGACAGAAATATAACCCAGCTACAAGTGGTTAGAGCGTCCGACTTTAGGTCGAAAGGTCCGGAGTTCGAGCCACAGTTGCGGCTGGGATTTTTTAATTTAATTTGACCGATTAAATTATTCAAATCTCTCGGCTGGACTGGGGTGAGTCCTGCACGATTCACTGTTGCGTTCCAATTAACAGTGCTGCTCCTAAGGTGGCACATGGAGTTAGTAACAAGGCCTATCCAGAACACGTGGCTAATGACCATAGCAGTCGATGCCGAGACACCAAAGAAAAAAAAACAGTCAATGAAGATTTACAACAATATCATGCCTGGCTAATAAATAATAGACTACAACTCAATATAAATAAAACAACATACATGATTTTTACACAAAAAAACAAAGTTGCACCGAGCATCACAATAAAGACAGGAGGAGAAATAATTGACAAAGTTCGGATGGCGAAGTACCTCGGACTTGTACTAGATGAAAAGTTGAACTGGAGTGAACACATCAAACACCTAGAAAACAAAATATCACCCATGGTTGGTGCCATTTATCGGTGTAGAGATTACATACGAACATCATGCTTGTATCTAATCTACAATGCATATTTTCTGTCCATATTCAGATACTTAATCCCGTTATGGGGAACATGCGGAAAAACAATGTTCAAAAAAATTTAAACACTACAAAATAAAGTTGTAAAGATTTTATTCAAATTTCATTATACTACGTCAACACATACAGAAACGGAAATTATTTATGGGAATATAGGATTCTCACTGCATTTGTTAGAAACTTCATGTAGCCAGTCGACCAGTACAAAATATAACAAATACACGCGATGCAGATTCAAGTATTCAACTGGACCACTCTACAATGGATTGTCCCCACTTCTAGACCTAGAGCGGCGGCGGCTCTCGCTGCTGTGATGACATGACACTATGACAGTATTAAACAAAATGTTGGAGGTGTGAGGTGCGTCTGGCTTCTCAGGATAGGAATTCTGTGTACGACGTTCCATTGTCTGCGTGAAATTATTTGCTGCAAGAAATGTAACAAATAATTTCTCGTTTGAAAATAAGTGCTGTGAGTTCTTATTTGCCATAACGGCATTGAAAATAAAATACATTCTTCGAATAAAAAAAATTATCTTAACTTCTAAAAAATAAACTGAAATGTAACACACAAAAAAAATTAGGAGTCTAATGTAATAAAGGTTCAAATAAACCACCTTGTTGTGCCAAACAATAGCCGAATCTGTTATACAGAGATAATCTCATATCGAGGAGTAAATTTGGCGTAATGTTGGCACAAAGTTGGATAATTTTCCCCCTCAATTCATCAAGATTTGTTGCTCTCTGAAATTCATGTCGATACGCGGATTCTTTCAGATATCCCCAAAGAAAGAAATCATTTGGAGATAGATCTGGTGATCTGGGAGGCCACTTGATCGTACCACGTGTAGATATTAATCGATCATGAAAAGTATTGGAAAGAAATTGTGTCACTGGTCGTGCATTGTGACTGGGACAACCATCCTGTTGAAACCAAATGTCCCCAAAATTGATAGGAAGTAGCTGAACTGTCGGAATAATTTGATTTCGCAGAAGTTGGAGATATTTGACAGAGTTTAGGTTACCATCGATAAAAAAGGGACCTATGATGAAATCTCCTAACATTCCTGTCCAAACATTCAGTTTTTGTGGGTACTGAGTACGCACAGGAATACTTAGATGAAGATTTTTCCGAGACCAATATCGTACAATTGATGGATTGTGTTTCCTATGTAAAGAAAACGATGACTCGTCTGTAAATAATATGTTTTGTAAAAACAAATCATTTTCATTTTGTTTCTCCATCATGGTTTCACAAAATTCCATTCGTCGAATACGGTCATCGGGAAAAATTTCTTGGGTTGTCTGTACTTTGTACGCATGGTATCCATTCCTTTTCAAAATATTCCGAACAGTTCTTTCACTCATCAACTTGATCAGCAATTTGTCTGCTCGTACAAGGTTCACTGGCTTCAACAGCGGCACACACACCTATTTCTCTATTTTGACGACCTTCATTCATTGGCTGTACACGTGGTTCGTCGATATTTTGACATTTCCGGCAGTTCTGAACACATCCACATTTCTCAAACTTTTTAATAATACGAGTAATGGTGGACTGTGACTGAATCGGCCTATTTTCAAATGCAACAATAAATAAATTTATGGTATCTTGAATCGAGTGACCCCAAAATACCACTTCAAAATTTGTATCTTTTCTTCCTTTGTGAACGTGAGCATTGTAAGAATTCGCAAGAACGTACTCTACTTTCAAGCGTTATGGGCTTACTAAATTCAATATTAAATAGCATGACTGCGAAGAGTGCGAAGTGCGAATACTGAATTGTTGGACTCAAATAGGAAGGGGAACAGAGGTCCAGTTGAATACTTGAATCTGCATCGCGTGTATTTGTTATATTTTGTACTGGTCGACTGGCTACACGAAGTTTTCAACAAATGCATTGAGAATCGTATATTCCCATAAATAATTTCCGTTTCTGTATAATATATAATCAAACTAACATATTACCCATTTCTAAAATATTACAAATTGAACAAAGTAAATTTACATAAGTACAACATCATCAAAGAAAATCTTAAATGTAACACACCTTTCAATTTCGTGAATCAACAACACAACTATAATACACGTACGCAAACAAATATCTACTTAGAGCCAGTGAGAACAAACATAGGCCTCAAAAATCCCATAATACAGAGCATGGAAACTTATAACTCCTTACCAAAGGACATAGCAGACTGTGCCAACATAAACTTATTTAAAAGGAAAATTAAAAATATATACACAGAAAAACTAGAAAACAAATAATTATAAAATTTAAGCTATACACCATGTAATACCTATGACTCAACTACATTTAATTGCCTAATTCTATATAAAAAAAAAATTTTATTCATTTCTACTTTTGTATTTATATATGTAAACATGTAAATGTATTATGTAAGTTAGATACAGTTTCCGAGACCAGCACATTTGCTGCTTTGGATTATTCAGTATTCAATGTAATGTAACCTACGAAACTCTAAACTGTATATATGCATTGTTATCAGGAACGCATTGTATTTGAATAAAGTACTTAAAAAAATATATAAATTTGTTGTGTTTTCACTGGTTTGTCCGAGGTGTTCGCTTTAAAACAGTGTATCTCCAGTAAAAACAGGGATAATGTCGTGATTAAAAAAACAAAATATTCAGAAAAGATCCGGCTTCAATGAGATTTCAGTTGACAACAGCTGCTATAGTTGTTGCACTCCAAATTTTGGAAACTTCGTCTCATTGATGCATTTTTTGAATTGATGTAGCCGATACTTGATGAAAATCCATATTAATATCCATAATAAAACTGTTTAAAAGATTTTCACTTTAAATAGGTTTACAAAACCCGCGACAATTGTTTCGCTGTACAACAGCTTCTTCAAGCGGAGAAGATATAATGAGAGATATTATATCTTCTCCGCTTGAAGAAGCTGTTGTACAGCGAAACAATTGTTGCGGGTTTTGTAAACCTATTTATAGTGAAAATCTTTTAAACATAGTTTTATTATGGATATATTCATTGATGCATCCCGTATATGATCAAATTCAAATCTGAATAAAAATTTCTGACATGGCATCGTTACTAAGGAATTATTCTACAATTTAAAAAAAGAAACATAAAAATCAAAGGAGCGGTTCGAGAGGAAGCCAACTTTGAATTTGGGGCCAGTTTTTGGTGGCCGGTTTTTTTTTGCCGGTGAGTGTATAATAGGTGCTAGTAGTTTTCAATCCTAAGTTTATGACAATATTTTTTTGAAAAATCCCAAATAAATGTGTTTTTCATTCATTGCCTACTTTTTGAATGTATACAGGCCGTTTCTTTTATCATGCGGTAACCAGGGTTCGAAAATATCATGATATTTATATAAATATCATATCATATGATATATATCCGATAACATATTTAAAATGTAATTATTTAATCAAAAAACATCATTGTTTCTAGCACAAACTATTGTTTAACACAAATACATTAACAAAAACCTATATTCTAAACAACAAAACGGTTTATTCTAACTCTAATTAAAAAGAAAAAACAAAAACAATTGATAAAATAAACATATTTTAACATTATTTTATTATTTCAACACAAACACACAATTAAAAACCTTTTCCAAACAGCAAAACCTTTTTCTAACATTGATAACTCTAATTAAAAAGAAAAAAACTAAAAACAAATAGATTTTAAATTGTAAATAACATTATTAACATTATTATGTCAACATTGATATTGGTATATCCTCATCAGATGAAATATTAATATCAATATCATTCCTATTATTGACAATTACGTCAGAATCTTCAGATATGGCTGGTTTCCATGCCCAGTCAAGGTTGGTTTTCTTTTTATCTATATTTTGATTCATACACTTGAACATAAAAACCACTCTACTGGCTTTTTGGTTTCCCAAGCGATTCCGTAAATCCGATTGAACCAAACCGAAAGAAGAAAAAAGGTCCTTTCAAGATATTTTCGGATGTTTAGAATGATGGAAAACATTTTTAATTTAATAATTTAATAATAAATATCATGATATATATCGTGATATATATCATGATATATATCACTGGATATATATCCTCCGAACCCTGGCGGTAACATTGCTATATTGATTTCATTGAAAATATGAACAGGATGTTCATAAAGTCAGTTGTGGAATCATCTGCGACTGAAAGTTGGAATTAAGTCGCTGCTTTCCATATTCTAAAGTCACCACCTCAATGAAAGGGATTACGGAAGGAGAGTACGATTTGAAAAGTGGGTAGAAATAGGGAAGTTGGAACTATTTGTAAAAAATAATATGCACGGACGAATCAAAATTCACAAACAATGGTTGATTTAACAGAAACATCCATTTTAGGTAGAATAATACAAATGAACATTTACATAAAGAAACCAATTTCCAGGAAAGGTTCGGAATAAATGTTTGGATGGGAATTTTGGGCACAAACATACTAGGTCATTTCTTTTACTATGAGCATTTGAACGGTGGAATGTATTTACATTTTTTATTCAATGAGTTTGACGGCTACTTAGATGAATTGCCACTACACATCCTCCGTGAAATACAATATTTTCAACAAGACGGTGCCCCTCCCCGTAAAGCAGCAATAGTAAGATGCAATATTCCCAACAAAATGGTTTGAAACAATGGACTAATTGCCAGGCCAGCTGTACCCCCAGACCTTACTTTAGATTTTTTCGAGATCGACCATCTCAAACAAAAATAAGAGATGCATGTAATAGCATTACACCCATCATGCTAGAAAATTGCCACAATTGTATGGACTGACAACCTCTGTGCATTCAACAAAGATGTCTTCAATTTCAGCATTTAATGTCGTTTGTCTTGTAGAATTCATGTTCTGTATTGGTGTTATTCCCCCCCCAATAATTCATTATAAAATGAATTGTTTTTGTTTGATTTCTTCTACTCTTAAGTAAGTTTATTTCCGAGGGAAATTGCTATCGTTTGTCTTTGAAACTACAGATACCTGTTATGAATTTTTATAGTGTAAATACAATTTTCATAGATACTTTTATTCAATACGTCACTGAAAATTTTTATATCGAAGCGTTAGGTTTTTTCGAATTCATAAACGAACTAACGACAGGACCGTAATTAAAAATTGTTGTCACTGATGATGCTAGTTATTTTAAATGAAACGCTGAATTGTGATTTTATCGCTTTATCAATGTTTGTAATGAAACAGACAGGTCCGTATTTGAAGAAAAAAGTTGATTGTGGCCGTGCTGACACGAAACGTTTATTCACAGATTTATTGTTACAACGGACATTTTGAATATAATAAGACTTTCCTTTTCCATTTTTTTTAGATTTTTAGAAATAACAATTCTATTTTGATGTTTTAGTTTCGATGTTGCTTATTCAACTTTCATTGATTTTATAGACCTTTTCCTTTTATTTTGGATTTTTTTGTGAGCCATCAACTTGATGAGGTACGAAAATACAACATTCATGGGTTTGCTCTTGTATTGAATGGGGTCGTAGAAAAACCAGACTCTTCCTCCAAATATTCTGAATCAGAATCATGATTTTTGGGGCTTTTTAAAATTTGTTCAAGATCCTTCATGGAAGTAGACAGTTTGCTTGTATTAGCTATTCTTCTTCCTCTAGTCTGCAAGCTTGATATTTCCATTAGTACAGTATTGACAAATAGATCACAAATACCTTACCATCTTCAGATAGTTTTATATTTTTTGCTAGTGGTTCCACAGAAGATTCGGCATCACTCACATCATGATTACCTTAAATTAATTTTATAAATTATGTTGTATTACCTCTATATCTTAGAATTCTCTCCAAGAAGACATAACAACGGAATTGCTGTTCTTTTGAGACCTTTTCTCCCAATAACTTTGTCCTCATCCATTAAATGTTCAGCACAAACACCGAACATTGTGGGGATATTTTGAGGTATTGTCGCATGACAGTGTGGCGACGGTGAATATGGCCAATTTACTGCTCACCACAATAGTTACCTCATCTTTGTATCTATTACGGTTAAGAATATAGCAATGTTACCACATGATAAAAAAACGGCCTGAATATTTGCAGAAACATATTCCACCCAAATGGCGCCTCATAGTTCATAGACTTCATTGAGCGTGGTTCTCTGTTGACTTTTCCATACAACTTGTTTATTTGCAAAATACTTTTTCGAAATTGTATCTGTATCATATAAGTAAACACATTGACGTACTTTTCTATTAATCGCACAATTATTATATCTAGCATGGACTCCAATGGGAATGGGTCTGCAAGTTTCGCCAGGGACTTTGTCATGGCGCCCACCGAAGATCTCGACTTCGTTTACGACGATTGCGATTCCCACGCCAACGAGATTGCCGAGTTATACAGCTATACCGAAAACGCCGATCTCCACTTAAACTTGTCGTCTTTCGAGCTGCAAATGAACGCTTACCGCATATCCCACGTGTCGTGGAGGCAGCTGCCTCTTGCCGAGAAAAGCTCCATCATCATGAAAATCCTAAACCAGTTGGAATTGAACGACAAGGACACGAGAATGCAGAGCGCCAAGTGTATTTTGTATATCGCTCAAGGTGGGTGGCTGGGACTGCAGAGTGACACGGAAGTTCTCATTAGTGCGAAAGAGAGTTGTTTGTTGTTGTACCAGCTAGGCACTTTTAGTGCTTTTATAGACCTTCTGAATCTAGAAATTGAAAATAACTTGGCAATTAACAAAGCGTCGATATCCATAACAGACTCTGAAAACTTGAGAGTGATATTGTCGGTGCTGTATACAATTACTGAAGTTGTTCGTAGTGAGAGAAAGTTACATCCTGATATTTTCAATTCGTTTTGTTGGGAAATAATGAATGCTAAGAACGAAGAAATAATAATATTGAAGTTATTCGACATGTTGACAAAATTTTGTGGTGGTGTTTCCCCTCATTTTCCGATAAAAAAAATATTGTTACTCCTTTGGAAATTGATTCTATTAGCACTGGGAGGTACTAACGAGTTGAGGATTTTGAAGGCAGAAAGTCGTGATAAGGCATCGCTACCAGCACAGGTGGAAGATGTTGCAGAGATTTTGAAATCTATGAGACCGTCATCGCCCCCAAATTTCCCGCCAGATCTTCTAGAAGACCAGAATCAAAGGCGTAAGAGAAGCCTGGTAAAGCAGAGCAGTTTGGAAGATGAACCGATAGATATGGAAATATTTGAAAACGAAGACAGCTATATGAAGACCAAAGAAAGTATTCCCACCTTTGAGCGACTCCAAGATATATCTGAATACGACGACAAGTCGAAAATATTAAAGTTGCCTTGGAAGCCGAAAGTGCATAAAAAAGAAGTAGACCTATTTTTAAACATTGCCCGGGAGAAGTTCATAGGTTACAGTTTGGAAGGAGATGATACAACAATGTTTGGGTTACCCCAGCCCATTCACGATAGCTTGAATATTCTGAAAGAACATATCTATATTTCTACAGCTGAATTACAAATGAAGAGGGAAGAAGTTATTAGCAGAAATCCACTTACTACAAATGATGAAATTAAAATGACTCCTACAGAAGTTCTGTATCAGGCTATGTTTCCAAATTTGCCTCAATATATTATATGCTTGCTGAAGATTCTGCTTGCTACTACTTCTAGGGCAAAGACATCCAGCGATTCTATAAATATCCTAGGCGATGTATTACCAAAGGAAATGCCGCTGACAGCATTTCAGTCAATGAAACTAGGCATAGATGTAAACAGGCACAAAGAAATAATAGTAAAAGCAGTTTCAGGAATTCTTCTACTTCTGCTGAAACATTTCAAACTGAACCATGTTTACCAATTTGAGTTCATGTCCCAACATTTGGTTTTTGCTAATTGTATCCCACTGATTTTAAAATTTTTCAACCAAGAAATAATGATGTATGTCAAAGCAGCAAACAGTATTCCAGTATTAGATTTTCCCTCTTGTGTACTTGGAGATCAAACGGAAATAAACGCCGGTATAGAAATCGGCTGTGATTTGAAATATTGCTGGAGAAACGTTTTTTCTAGTATCAACCTTCTTAGAGTTCTGAATAAGTTGTGCAAGTGGAAAAATTCCCGCATAATGATGCTTGTTGTTTTCAAATCAGCCCCGATTCTGAAACGGACGCTCAAGATGCGACAAGCTATGGCACAACTTTATATTTTGAAACTTCTCAAGATGCAAACTAAATATCTAGGAAGAAACTGGAGAAAGTCCAACTTGAAAACTGTCAGTCTCATTTATCAAAAAGTACGACATCACTTGAATGATGATTGGGCGTATGGTAACTTTTTAGATGCCAAGCCTTGGGATTTTCAAGCAGAAGAAATATCTTTGAGAACTGCCGTAGATAGATTCAACAGTCGCAGATACATTAAAGTGACGGAAAATGAGTTTGAACCAACTGATAATAATTTAACCAGTGTTTTGGGTCGAGATATCAACTTTTCTGAGAATTTCCAAACAAATTATTATCTTTGGTTAGAGGATGAAGTGTTCAAGAATGAAATCGAATGGGACAAATTGTTTTGAAATTGAATTACAGGGACTACTTGTTAGTTATTAAGCTTGTCACAGTTCGATGTAATATGTGGCACAATTTTACTTCAACATATGAACATAACTTTTCAGTTTCACGATTCAAGATAATTGATAATTCCATGATTTTCAATAAACTCAAAAATGTTTACTCTGTAATGTGAACCTAAAAGTAATTGCTTGTAATCATTTCAGCCTTCAGAGTTATCCTTTTGATGTATCACTTTGGCAATGTTACTTTATTCATATTAGAAAACCTGTTGTATTTATTGTATATTCACATAAGGGCAATCAAAAAACAAATTCACTTCACTTTCAAGATCATATCAGTGTTAAACTAATTATAGTATTGATCTCTATTTGGAGTTTTTCTGTACCGTAGTAAAAAATGACAATTTTTGTATTGAGGTTTGAAGAGTCATCCAACATTTTATGCAGAGAATGTTTCATATTTATTGTTGACTGAAAGAGTTTACACTTCTCTTGTTTAATATGTAGTCCATCTTCTTGAAGACGTTTCAGTACCTTGGCAATCTTTCCAGATGTTCCTCAAAGGTGTTTACTTGTACCAAAATTTCATCTAGAAAAACACCTACACTAGATATATCAGAAAAAGTTCTCGAAATATACCTAAGAAGGACACAAAAAAATATGTCAAGAGTCGTGAATATTTTTCCTCCTAGTATGTTTGCAGCGATTATTTCATTCACTCGTGGCTGCACCAATAAAATTTCATGATTGAAGTCACATGATTGGAGTCAGAAATCTGCCGTATTTTATTTATAAAAGTTCTATAGTTTCAAGTGCGTCACCATAAATAGATGTCAGTCAGATGTCTCAAAACCATATTATAATTAATTTATACATTAAAATTTCTTCTAATAATATAGACCAAGCTAACAAGGTTTTTTCCCACAAAATAAAAGACGCAAATGGCCTATAACAATTTTTATAAAAATAGTTCGTTATGAAAACCCCACTTTTCGCCCCAGCAAAATCGCTTTGTGGAATTTTTTAAACAAGAAATGGTGAAAAAAATTACAACTTTTTTGGTTTTTTGGGAATATCTCAAAGATTATTAAAGGAATCGTTTTACAGTCAATTTCGTAGAGATTCATAAAACCTACAAAATGGTTCTTTATACGTCCAGATCGGTGCATTTTCCACTGAGAAAATCCGGGAAAACCTCGAAAAAGAGACCATTTTTCAAAAATTCATAATTTCCATACTTCTGAAGGTGGACAAACAATATTGCGGAAACTGATAGATAATAACATGTGGTTTAACTGTGCACAAGATGGTTTCTGTTTGATTTGTAGTTTTTGCACAATCGCGTTATAAACAATTTAAGGGTAAATCTTTCTAATTGCGCCGATTTAAGGGAATTGATCTTATTCAAATTCTGTAAACGGCATATGAAAGTAGAGACCAATATCTATAATTTGTATATTTTGGATTTTCACCTGAGAGGTGGGAAATGTGTTGAAAATTTGACTGAGAAATGATCAAAACGCTTCAAAGTGCGTCCGAAGTCACCCAAAGTCGCACTAAAGGACTCGTGGTGTTACCAAGCAATTTGATCTCGTTGATTCCTGACAAAATTACTATCGATAGGATTGCGAGCACTCGTGGTATTACTCCCAATAATTTCACTCGCCATATGAAACCCTCCTTTCCTGTAATATTAGGACCAATGAGGGACGTATGCCTCGATAATACGCAGTTCCTAGCTTTTGAGCCGGTAATACCACTTTGGCATGGCAACCACGTAACCAAACAACAACGGAGAATATAATATCTTGGTAGTAATATGAATGTCAGTCTGACAGACTTCATTTCTATGAGGCATTATCTATAACTATTGAACAATTCACGATAATTACTATGTTGGTTCGTGAAATTATCTCAATAAATACTGCTCGTGCTCACAATACTATCGTTAATTTTGTCAGAAATCTTAAACTCGATCAAATCGCTTTGAGGTAACACCACTCGTCCTAAAGGACTCGTGTTACCAAGCAATTTAATCTCGTTGATTTCTGACAGAATTACTATCGATAGTATTACCCCCGATTATTTCTTTCGTCTATTAAATATCAGTCATCAACCAATCATACGTTTGTTTCCTGTTTGACAGGACCAATCAACACGCTCTATTAGCGACTATTTACATGATGCACAATAGTCACCGACTATTCAGCATGATACTCATATCAAGGAGCCTGAGCATCTGACAGTACTCTAAATAAATACATATTAAACGTCAAATAAAATCAATCGTGTTGAAGCTGTATAAGAGAATGAATGTGGACCTTCTACTGTTAATACTGCAAGTTCTTCAAAAGCTGAACAAATGTCACAAATTACGCATGGTGGAAATGTCACATACAATAATTGTATTTTTAATTTCAATTGATAAATTATAAAGATGGTGCTGTTTTTGTTTAGATTTTGTGCTTTGTTCTTGATATTTTGAATAAATTATTCCAAATTGTTTAATTTTCATTCATTCATATGACTGATATAAAGAAGTAGATTCAAGAAATAATCTTCACAAATATAACACGACCTTGATTAATTGTCGACTATTTTATTGCTGCTAAATTTCTCTTGTATTTATTAATTTTACTCGACATTATTTTGGCATTAATAATCAGAGATGAAAGCCCTCGAGCTTCGCTCTCGGGCTCTCATCAGATTATTAATGCCAAAATAATGTCTCGTTAAATTATTATAAAATACAGTCGAAATTTAGATGCAATAAAAATAGTCGACTATTTATCAAGGTCTTGTTATATTACCCTTGATAATCTAGCAGAATTGATATCCGTACTTGAGTTAATGTATATTTCATTTGCGCTGTAATCGTAGCATGTGAAAGTTTACCGCCAACTCTTTTATTTAAGTTATAGGTAGTAAGACTTTGTTTTGAAAATTGCAGTGAAAGTGAATCAGTAAATATTGCATGTGGAAGTTCACCTGTTCACCACCAACTCTCTTATCGAAGTTATAGTAAGATATTTATTTGAAAATTCCGGTAATTTCATTTTTCTGTGCACTAATAGCATATATTTCGGTAACTGCCGGTGGAGCCACTGCTGCTGGGCTATTTTCTGTTACATTCTTGCCGACGAAAATTGAAAATTCCTATTGTATGTATACGATTTAGTTCGCAGAAGGGCTGAATTATTGTTCATTTAATGTGCCTCCTGCCAAGTAGGTATGCCATTATTTATTTTCTTAGAATTTGCGAAGTACCTACATCATTTTAAGAGAATCTTCATCCAACCAGTGTTCAGAAAAACAAATTAGGTCATATTGGCTTTTTTGGCACAGTTCGAGACCCAGGACGAATACAGGGTGTTTTAAAATTCAGTATCAAGATTTTAGGGGCGTATTTATTTCTTAACGAACTCATAAAGGCACGCCCTTCGCTAATGCAGGCAGTTCGTACTGTAGGAAGTTTAAATATTTGTCACCATTTAAAATTCGGGGTAAAGTAAAAGGACAAATTAAAGTATCTCCTACTATTTCTGCCCATATGTTTACGCTGACTATTCCTGGTGTCGAGATTGTCTGATCATGTATGGATTTTTTTAGTGCTGAAATATGAACGTTTTGGTAATTTACTACTCCATCGCGTGTAAATTGAGTTTCGTCGGTAAAAAGGATACAGATAAAAATTCGCGATCACTAGTAAACTTGCGCAGTATCCATCTGGAGAACTGCAAGCGCCGTAGAAAATCTCGGAGAAGCAAACATTGCACGCTCTGGATGTGATAAGGGTAAGTATAGCATGTTTTCGTGTAAAACCCTCCAGACAGTTGAATGGGAAACATCCAAATCCCGTGCTATTTGTCCAGAAATTTCGTCAAATATTTCCCTCCTATATAAAATTTGTCAGAAGAGGAATGCAATTATCGAAAAATTACAGCGGAAATTTCCCTCACGTGTAAAAACGTCCATAAGAGAAATGCAATTACCGCTGGCTCACAGCAGTGCAATCATCGCATGTCAATTCAAGTGAAATCGCGCGATTTTAATGTCAGAAGTGGCACTTCAAATGTGTCATCTACCTACAAGTGTTCATATAAGAGTGAGGTGTGAAATTCCCTACCGAATACCACTCGTGCATTGAAAATTAACCAGATAATTATGAAAAAAACGTGTTTTTTTATAAAAAACCGCACTCGGTTATTTTTTTCGTTGTTTAAAAAAATTGCACTCCTCCTTCGGAGTCGGGCAATTTATGCTTTGAAACAACGAAAAAAATAAACTCGTGCAGTTTAAAAAAAAAACACGTTTTTTTCAGAATTATCGGTAATTTTCAATGCACTTGTGGTATTACCCCCTTGAAATTTCCCTCACGTGTAAAAACGTCCATAAGAGGAATGCAATTACCGCTGGCTCACAGCGATAATTGCACTGTAGTGACGCGTTTCGCGTCACGGCAGTTTCATCGCATGTCAATTCAAGTGAAGTCGCGCGATTTTAATGTCAGAAGTGGGACTTCAAATGTGTCATCTACCTACAAGTGTTCACATAATAGTGAGGTGTGAAATTCCCTACCGAATACCACTCGTGCATTGAAAATTAACCAGATAATTCTGAAAAAAACGTGTTTTTTTATAAAAAACCGCACTCGGTTATTTTTTTTCGTTGTTTCAAAAAATTGCCCTCCTCCTTCGGAGTCGGACAATTTATGCTTTGAAACAACGAAAAAAATAAACTCGTGCAGTTTTTAAAAAAAACACGTTTTTTTCAGAATTATCGGTAATTTTCAATGCACTTGTGGTATTACCCCCGGTAATTGCACTGCGAAGACATCCCGTCGGCATGACACCAATAACAGCAACACTGACTGACAATACTGATAAATGTCAGATATACTTCGGAGTCGGGCTCTTTCGACAAAAAAATATGAAATTAAACACATGCAGTTTTTAGACAACATGCTTTCATGGAAAATTATCGGTAATTTTGATGCACTTGTGTAATTACTTCCGCATGTATGTTGAAATGTCCATAAGAGGTGTGGAATTATCAAGAATTACAGCGGTCATCCACCTACTATGTGGATTATCAATAGTAATATCCCAAAGAGACTAAACTAACAAGGAGGGTTTAATAAGCTCTAGCCAATCAGAATCTTGTAGCATCAACGCGTCATAGTGACGTACTTGGATTATGAGTACAGAGTCGAACTCGAACCAAACAACAAAACTGTCAGCACTAACTCTCATATACCAAGAGCTAGTCCGTCACTGTCTATACTGCGGCGGCCATGACACGTCTAACTACGTCACATCTCTTTCTACTAGTGTCCCCATTGTCTTATGGGGATTAAACTCTCCTTGTTAAATTTTAGTCTCCTTGGTAATATACCGACAGAATGGTGAATCTTCAAAAAATACTTTCACCTTGCTGTCACGAAAACTGTGTTGCTTAGAAACACCACGAGAGCTTGCTCGAGTGGAAGCTCTCGTGGTGTTTTGTACAGCAACACAGTTTGTGCGACTGGCAAGGTGAAAGTATTTCGAAAATTCTGCATTTTGAAGGGATATTCGATCAGACAATTTCACGAATACACTATATTGTTATGGACTAAATACGTATTGCAGGAACGGTTCATCTTGTGTCATTAATGTCAGTTGTAGAGTTGAACCGTCAAACTGACGTTTCTATATTTACAGTCAAGATGTATAGAAACCATGGTGTTATCACTGATTCGCTTTTGTTTCAACAAAGTTGTTGAGACTGTAATTGCACTGATACCGTTGGCTTCATTCGTCGATGGATGGCGTATAAGTCGAAAATAACCGAGTTTCCAACATTCCGAAGTACTGATGAGTCATAATTATTTGATTAAATTTTGAATGTTTACAAATTATGGTTAATGAATATCTCAACAAATAAAATTCAATGTTGAAAATTACATAACGTGACACTTGTCCAAGCGTCATCATGAATCTGTAATTTTGCCGCCATCTGTGTGCTAAAGAGGTGAAACGGTATCAACGCAGTAAAAATATCACGAATCAAGTAGGCCGTACCTTAACACTTGTATTTCGGTTTCACAGCTATAAGAGATCACACCAGGGTTTCTATGTATCTTGTTTACAGTGATTATTGTAGCTATGAAAACGTATAAATAAGTAACAGGCGAAACACCGATTTGAAAATACCATGTCATTGGATTGGTTTATATAATATGAGGGAAATTGTCGCTGTAATTTAGCACGCCGGACAAATACAAATGTTTACAATATTACTTTCAATAATTGTAGTAGGTATCAACTATAACAATAAATAATGTGAATCTTTTTTATTCTTGAAATTTTCTACCGAATACCAACCGTGCTTTAAAAAATAAATCTGCACTCGGTTATTTCGTTGTTTAAAAAAATAAACTTGTGCAGTTTTTAAATAGTTATTTTTGTATCTAGTGCGCGAAATGCTACTTTGGTGATCGAGAACTGAAAATGAAAAAAAGTGCCACTTCGCATACTGTTGTCAATGCGCGAACCTTGTCATTTTTTGACGTTTGTAGAAAAAAGATTTTTTTTCGCAATATTAGGACCAATAAGGGACGTATGTATGTCTCGATAATACGGATATAGTTCTTTCTTTTCGAGCCGGTAATACCACTTTGTCATGGCAACCAAGTATCCAAACAACAACGGAAAATATAATATCACCTTGTTACTAATATGAATGTCAGTCTGAAATACCTCATGTCTAGACATTATCTATAACTATTGAAGGATTCACGACAATGGAACTTTTTTCTTCCTCTGTTAGTTCGTGAAATTATCTCAATAAATACTACACTTGATCGTGCTCACAATACTATAGATAATTCTGTCAGAAATCTTAAACTTGATCAAATTGCTTCGAGGTAACACCACTCTAAAGGACTCGTGGTGACACCAAGCAATTTAATCTCGTTGATTTCTGACAGAATTACTATCGATAGTATTGCGAGCACTCTTGGTATTACCCCCGATAATTTCACTCGCCGTATGAAACTCTCCTTTCCTGCATTACTATGACCAATAAGGGACGTATGTCTCGATAATACGCAGTTTCTTCCTTTCCAGCCGGTAATACCACTTTGACATGGCAACCACGTATCCAAACAACAACGGAGACTATAATATCATCTTGCTACTAATATGAATGTCAGTCTGGCAAACTTCATGTCTATCAGGCATTATCTATAACTATTGAAGAATTCACGACAATAGAACTTTGTTACTTTGTTGGTTCGTAAAATTATCTCAATAAATACTACTCGTGCTCACAATACTGTCGTTAAATCTGTCAGAAATCTTTAACTCGATCAAATTGCGAGTCCTTTAGGACGAGTGGTGTTAGAGCTTGTGGATTTTGTTAAGGGCTATGACCTTGAACGTATCTGCGCGTCGCTTTCAGACAACAACTCACAAAATTATTGAAGTGGTAACTGAAAACATTGACTCAACTACTTCACTATAATAGCCTAGTCAAAGTTCACACTGGTCGGGTTGAAGATTGGTTTGGTGGAAATTATTATTCAATATATAGATTTATTTTTAGTATGTAAATAAGAAAACTACAAGTAGGTACTTACACATAAAGTTAAAATGAAATAATTTTTTTTAATACGACATTTAAAATATTGTATAGTTGTCGTCAAATATATAAGATAAATAAAAAAAGACGCAAAAAATGGTCTTATCTTTGCCTGGAAAGGGCCACATAATATTGGGGGCAAGTGGTGCAAGAGTTTGAAATAGCTAGTGCATTTTAGGTAAATTCGCCATGGATACAACGTTTTTCAATTGCATCAAATTCATTATTGAGAGAGGATTAATTAATTCTTTTTATTTAGATAAACGAGTATACTAGAGATCGATACTAAGTACAAAGATACAATTTAAAAAATATATGCAGTATAATGATTCGATTTATCATTCATTAAAAAGTTATTCAACAAAAAGAATAACAAAGAAAAAAATTTAAAACATTCTCGTATATACAGAGTGTTCATTCAGTACTGCATTCTTCACAACTCAACATCTGGATTGTCAGGAATTCAGATGTTTTTGTTCAGATAATTTAAAAATAATCTAGAGAAGGGAATTCTCAAATAAGTGCTTATACCAACATGGTCTTCCATGAAAATAAATTCAACTTTTCAATTAACCGCCCTGTGTTTTATTTATATGAACTCTCTGTAATCCTATATTTTCAGATCGGATAGTACGTTGCCACGTTATCATTATTTATACAGATTTTTTGCTAAAAATTACTTCACTTTGAACTGGAATAATACTTTCGATGTTGAAGATTTTCTAATAGATGATTTGCACCCTGTGTGCATTTTTCTGATGGAATCTCTCAGTATGGTATGTCAATGATCAATTGAGCTAAAATTCAAAAATTTAATTGATCATATGGGTGTCTTGAACGGACTTTTCATCCGACACAATTACATTAAATTCTGATGCCGAATATGGTTTTCTCGATTTTTATCGGTGATTTCTATCAAGTTTTAGTGCAATCATATTTGAAGGGTCCAGTGGAAAAACGATGAGGTCCCATTTTTTCCGAAATCGACATTTTAGCGGCATTGTTAGCTTATAGCTCGAAGTATCAACATACCAAACCTTACTGGGGCAAACAATGACATTCCATAAAAAACTGCGGTCGAAAGTAGGCAGCACAGTGTAAAAATGATGACACTCCCACATTGGATTTCGCTCTTCTCAACTTTTTGAGAAGAGGAACCTCATCGTTTTTCCACTGGACCGACCCTTCATTTATTTCTTGCATAAAATTGAATCTTCTTTCATATCCAAGAATCAAATTCGGGAATATAATCAATATTGTACAATGGCATTCTGTTTTGTAGAATCATATTTTTATTCAACTGCTCTTGGGTAATTTGTGATCCTTCAGTAAATTCAGTATTAATTTTCAACTTTAACGCCCTGCATCTCGAAAACGAATTGTTGCCTTTTACATGTTCACCTATTGCATTGTTTATATAGAAGATAGTCAACCTTATGGGATTATAATTGGATGCGACATGTAGATGGCGATAGTGAGCTCGCATCCAAGTCATGTCGTAACTTCAGTGATCTGGTCTCCAATCAGGGTTTTTTGAAGGAACCTGTATTAAAATAACGTCAAATATGCATGTTTGTAACTAATTACGCTAGATGACACTCGCGTTTGCGTCCAACACCAATTACCCTGGCATTGACTATCTTACTTCTATATAAACAATGCCTATAGACATTATTTTCCTTGCAAATTAAGAAACTAATGAACGGACCAGTCCACCTTAGGAATCATCCTGTATAAGCAAATATTGTGCTAGTCCTCACATTTCCTTAAAAAAAATTAAGCAGGTTTTCAATCAAAAATTATATATTTCTGCCAAAAATGCATAATACCACGCAATACACACCTTATGTGGTAATCACATGAGAATATTGGCTAAATTCAGTGTGAATCAATATCAATGCTTACATAAGTTCAGGAAATTACCACGAAATTAATTCCTATTTTGTCAATAACCAAACAGAGTTTTTTAGACAAAAATTGCAATAATTCAATAAATAAAATTATTGACATCTCTAACTTTATTCAAATTATTCCGCCTATCGCCCCCACGTAACACTTGGCGCGGAAGATGTAAAGGCCCGCACAGCAATTAGGTATGTTTTTTCCATGCAGGGTCGGGCGTAGTTATAATAGAAATCACAGCTGTATGCGGTACGCCCAGCTATTAGCAAATTAGATTTCGACGGGGCAGTTGTTTACCTAATCTAAGGATTTAATAATTATAAAAGTGCATTATTCTGAATACAAAAGTTACAGTGCTTTTGTTAAATTAACTTGATTAATCTGCACGCATCACAATATTTAGTGGCATATGTACTAGTCCGACCCTGGTCGGCGGCATGGGAATCAATTTCGTGCTAATCGACCATTTTTTGCAACTTTTTTTATTTATCTTATATGTTTGACGACAACTATAATGGTTGGCAACCTAAATTATCGTTATCGGTTTCACTGTCAGACGTTCTGATTTAGTCCCACTAGTATCTTCTCCAAGATGTATTACTATTTCTTGCAGCTCATCCATAATGTGCTCTCTTGCCATATATGCTTCTTCAACCTTCTCTACACGGGCGCAAATGTTTTGCCAGTTTTGAATTGTCACTTGCTGAAATTTTTCTTCTGTGACCTGTGGCACATCACCTAGTTTAAATGAGACATTACAGGCTACTACTTCATTCTTTTCCAATGCCCCAATTTTTTCAATAGGGTTTAGCTCCGGATGGTATGGTGGTAAATGTAGTGTTAACATGTCATGTTCCGCTGGAAGCGTATCAACAAGATACTTAGTATAAGTTGGTTTATGCGTTTTAATTAATGCAATTAATTCAGCTTTAAAGGCATTGGCATCATATGTAATACCTCGTTCCTTTAGCCATTGCTGCATCGCTGCTTTTTTCCACGAAATTTTTGTGGAGCAGTAGGGATAAATTTATCTTTTAACTATTGCGTGAAATTTGTAGAATTCATTTCGTCATGGTAGTCGCCTGTTTTACTTCCCGATTAGGTACGAATCCTGATGCACATCCGGCATGTAAGATAATGAGACGTCTTCCTTTGGATACCGGAAATTTTAAACATTTATTCTTGCCATCGTCCCACGTCTTTGGCACCGTATGGGAACTGTGGATGTAAGTTTCATCGCAATATATTATGGTTCGACCTTCCTGCTTATATTTTTTTTAATTTTCTTAAATATTCAATCCGTTTAGATTGAATGTCAAATTTCTCAATCAACACTTTTCTATTGTCTTGTGGTTTTCTCCACCTGAATCCCATTTTTTTCACTTATTTTCTAAACGAATCAATCTTGCCTGTAAAATTGATACCCTCTTCATTTTTAACAGCTTCAAATATCGTTTTTATAGCAGGCCTCCTTTTCTGAATAGCTGTATAGTTGTAAATGATTTTCCTAATTATTTCTTCCTCAAATTCATCTCTCAAACTGATCTCTTGAAAGTTGAGGGTTTGTTTATGGTCTTCCTTGGTGATTTGAAGGGAGTAGCAGGTGATTTTTCCTTACCTTCATTAATTATTCTTTTGACAGTATTGATGCCAACTCCACAAGCTCTCTTGTAGACTGCTCAGAGGAATTGTTAGAGCTTGTTGTTCTCTCTCGCTTTGCATAAACTTATAAACATTATAGATAATTTCTCGACCTTGACTGTGAAATATTTTTCTCGGAACTGCTTATGTTTGCAGAATAGTATCTACAACAAAGGGGTTAACAAATTATTGTCAAAGATGCTGTGAGTTTTTTAACATTTGGTTAAATTAAATTTGGATATTATGTTGCCGATATGAAGGGCTCATTATAACAATGTCGGGTGTTCCATTTGAAAAATACTGAGAAAAACAGTGATCCCGAGTTTTGGTTGCCCCTGCATGGAAAAAGTGCCATTTGGTAGATTTATGAATATGAAATGAAAATACAACATTTTCGAAGATATTTGGTGAAAAAATGTTCTTATTTCTATTTATTGATTGATACACGCTGCACTTTACAGTTTCTTCAAACGTTCATCAAAATTATTTTGAACAATAGGGCATAAAGAGGATGCAGTAAAAACGCATTCTTTAAAGTACCTATATCTACTATACAGTAAACAACTGCTTGAATTCAAAATATAACAATAACTAAATTACAAATTGGTTGCAAAAAACCAAAGTGTGTATTGTAACTACCAATGCATTTTTGTTTAAATAATTTTGTTTCAAATGTTCTTTTTCAACCAATCAATTGTAATGTTAATAAGAATACGCATTTAGCACTTTTTTGTAACTGCTAATAATAATTATTATTCAAGTTACTTCCCAGCGAGCACAAAAACGTCTCAGAGATGTTAAAAGTAAGAGTTTTTGAGACATCAAACCTCCACTGCGATGTTCTGTTCATACATGAATAGAACGTGTATGTAGGTGCAAATGTCCGCCGCACGCGGCTATTTTTAGGATGTTCGTGGGACATCACAAAAAGCATTTCTTTCACGTTTTTTTCAAAGCCTTTTTTAAGACACAACATAAAATTTTTAAAGCTTTTCGTCTACATTAAATCTCTGTATATAAAACATTGTTTGAGATGTTCCTGAGACATACAAAATGCACTTTTATCTCGTTTTTTGTCATTGATTGTACAAATCGACAATAGTCAAAATATGAAGACAACTCTGGGGCGATTAAAAAAAAATCGATATAACCTATTTTAATGGGAGCAAAGGAACACACATACAAATTTTAACCTAAAATATTCTCTGTTTATACAAATTGAACAACTTTTCAAAAATGTAAATATCACTGTAACACTGGTTGTTGTCTGGTTCAACTGAATTTAAACAAAACTGTGAAAACACTATCAATAATACAGTGCCCTTGACTAATCACTTTACATAGATAAGGTATTCATAATGATTATATGATGATGACTTTACAAGTCAGAATAACCGGTATATGTTTTTGAGGTTATTTATTTTCTGAATATCGACAATTCATTCCTTACTTTGCATCCGTGATCAACTTGATTACTAAATATAATATTTTGTCTTGACAAAACGATACACTTCACTCTAAAACGACTACTTTTACGGAAAACAAAATGGGGTAAATTAAGTCGAAACTAGAAACGATACTCTCCGTCAACTCAAACATCACTGAGATCACATGATCACATTTGCGATTGCGCGAACGCTAGATATATTCTCGGTGAACATCTCAAAGGTGAACTAAGTTACGCCAAGTGAAAACATCCACAAGATAACATTTTGTGCAAATCTTCGATACATTCCTATAGGCATTTAAAAAAACGCCACAGAAGAACAAAAACAGAACATTGAATATCCTTCAGGGACCTCTTTGGGAAGTACATATTACGTCTCAAAGAAACATCGGCGTGACTACATTTTTGAAACATCTCAAAACCTCCCAGAGATGTTTGTGCTCGCTGGGTTACCTTGTGGATAAAAAACTTCACTTATAACTTGGGAGGTCTTTCAACAGATAACATTATATAGGTTACTCAACTCAAAACTAAAACGCAATTGGTCTGTGCTATATCTTTTATTGGTATGAACACGTGCATCGTCGATTTTTACCGTACGCTCGTAGGACTCGAATGCGGATGTTTTTAAAACGTTTAGTAGACGACAGCCAACACGTAAATTTGTACTCTGCGACGGTATGAGCATTGTTTATATAGAACATAGTCAACCTTATGGGATTATAATTGGATCAAAATGGATGCGACATGTAGATGGCGATAGTGAGTTCGCATCCAAGTCATGTCGTAACTTCAGTGATCTGGCCTCCAAGTCATGTCGTAACTTGATTGAAACAATGGGACAGCATTAAAATCAGGGTTTTTGGAAGGAACCTGCATTAAAATTACGTCAAATATTCATGTTTGTAACTAATCACGCTAGATGACACTCGCGTTTGCGTCCAACACCAATTACACAGGCATTGACTAACTATCTTACTTCTATATAAACAATGGTATGAGTCATAGCCCTTAAAAAAATCCACAAGCTCTACCAAACAATTTGATCTCATTGATTTCTGACAGAATTACTATCGATAGTATTGCGAACACTCCTGGTATTACCCCGATAATTTCACTCGCCGTATGAAACCCTCCTTTCCTGCAAAACTAGGACCAATAAGGGACTCATGTCTCGATAATACGCAGTTCCTTCCTTTCGAGCCGGTAATACTACTTTGTCATGGCAACCACGTATCCAAACAACAACGGAGAATAAAATATCTTGCTACTGTTGCTACTCATATGAATATCAGTTTTTGACAGATTTCATGTCTATCAGGCATTATCCTATAACTATTGAAGAATTCACGACAATGGGACTTTTTTTCCTTCGTTGGTTCGTGAAATTATCTCAATAAATACTACTCGTGCTCACAATACTATCGATAATTCTGTCCTAAAGGACTCGGGTGTTACCAAACAATTTGATCTCGTTGATTTCTGACAGAAGTAGTATCGATAGTATTGCGAGCACTCGTGGTATAGTATAACCCCCGATAACATTTGAAGCTCTTCATCCATTACTGGGTTGTGTGCTTGTCTTGATCTGCCAGCATGCCTTGAAGTTTGAAATCTGCCGTATTCCCGAAGGTGCTGATGGAAATTCATAAAAGTTCTATAGTTGGGAAGTCGGCGATTAGGAAAACCTATCGCGTACACCCTCTGAGCTTCAAGTCCGTTACCATTAGCTAGGCCATAAACAAAATGGTTGTCAGCCAGATATTCAAATGAGTATGGTTCATTTCCATTTTAATGTTAAACAAATAAAAATAATATGAACAAATACACGATGACACATTAACCAACTTTCAAATAATGTCAAATGCTTCAAAACAAACCTAAACGTCAAAATAAAAATAGCAGTCACCCCCACTAATTATTTTTTTCATTGTTTTGTTGAAAATTTTTAATTAAATCTAGCGAATTACAGACGTTTATTCCAATTTTTTTCTCGATACCGGTTGCAGATGCGTGAAAATTACAAGATACAAAAAGTGTATGCCCAAAACAAAGAATTAATTTCATATTTTAGAATCCATCAGCGGTGCACTACAAAAGGTGCATGGGACTTGGCTTGGCTTGATATGGGTTCTAAAACGTAACCTATGTTTCAAATTAGATCTTAATATCTCAAAAGCTGAAAGAGCTGAGAAAAAAATCTTGAAACTTTAACGCCCTGTAGATCGGTAACGAAGCGTTTGCGGACACATATTTATTAAAAAAAAAGTCATATTTTGACCTGAAAACTACGCCACTAAAATCTTGACACTGAATTTTGAAACACCCTGTATAAGATCAATTCAGCTGCAGCTGTCCCAACATATATATGTTGAATATACTTCCAGGGAATTGAGAACTCCATCACCAACAAGTCGTAGATTCAGAAGAGCCAGCAGTGGGGATGACGATCTTCAAAGTATCAACGATAAGCTGCAAGATCAGAGAAAATATTCAGACAGGAGTAGGAGTAGAGAGAGATGGAAAGTGAAAGGTTCGTGAAAAATAATTTATTTTTTATTTTGGTTTGAAAATGCATAGGAATATTATTTTTCTGATCACGAAGCTATTCAGTTCTCTGTCAGCATTGTTCATACTAACAAGTGTAATCGTTTCAAATATGGAAGATTATATAGCACAGCAAACTATGATAGGTTCTACCAATACTGCCTCCAGACTAACTGGGAAATTATCGTGGATAAAAATAATCCTTTTGCTGAATTCTACTACAGTCTCATCTCCATCTTCAGTGAATCCTTCCCCTACCAAAAGATCAAAGATAAAAAGAAAAAGCAATGGTTAACTAAAGGCATAAAAATCTCATCCAAAAATTTACGCTCACTGAACTACATAAAGAAATACACTAATGATGATTTCACACATATGTTAGACGATACAGAATACTTCATAGGAAGCTGATTATTGATGCAAAAAGTAGTTTTTATCATGAAAGGATTGTTTTTTCAAATAATAAATCAAAAGAAACTTGGTCCATGATAAACGACTTCAGAGGAAAGCAACATAAAAAGCGAGTCGATCCCTAGTACCAGCGGATGAACTAAATATATACTATTGCTCAATAGCTGAAAAGCTAACATCGAAAGGCATCTGGAATTGATAAAATTTCTATGAGAATATTTGAAAATCTCCCTGGTAGTGCTCTGAATACTTTGGTAGCAGTAATAAATCAATCTTTCGACACTGGCTCATTTCCGTCCTTCCTTAAAACATCGGTTATAATCCACTGAAATGAAATTATAATATGATGACTGGAATGCTCTTAGTTCCACTGCGCACCCGTATACAGTGATAACTCTAGGAGATGAAGAAAGGAGGCACATGCAATCTAGCAGAGAAATACTTTATTGCTTACTTGTATGGGTGCGAGAGAGGCATTCATCTGCACGTACGTGTTATTAGTTTCCCAATATATGGTTTGTAAACACGCCAGTGCAGTGCAGCGCGTCTTTGTATCAGTTTTATATGTTACAATCAACTCAATCTCGATTGCTCCGCCACTGCAAGGAACCACAAAACAAACATGGCGGCCTCCATGTGAAATCCAGTCGCGCAGCCTGTCGAGCATTCCAGTCATCATATTATAACTTCATTTCAGTGTTATAATCCCACTTCACAAAGGGGGTGATCTAGAAGATCCATCGAACTTTCGCCCTATAGCCCTCATCCCTTCGTTAGCCAAAATTATAGAAAAAATAGTAAAAAATTGTTTATCTGACTTCTTGTCATTAAACAATATAATTAGTTGTGATCAGTTTGGATTCCAGTCAAAAAAGAGTACCCATGATGCAATATTTTCATTTTTAAACCAAGTTTATCACAACAATAATAGCCGAGAAGTGACAGCAGCAGTATTTTGTGATTTATCCAAAGCGTTAGATTGTGTAAATCACGAAATACTGCTCCGAAAGCTGATCCACTATGGAGTCAACAAGTAGAAGTCAGATTGTGAAAACCACAACACCTTCTGGGAAGACCAATATAAACAGCGGTGTCCCACAGGGATCAATACTGGGACCAACACTTTTTCTGCTTTACATAAATGATTTGGCAACTATAGATATCGTAGGAAAATTTACCTTATTTGCGGATGACACAACTATATTATGGCATGAAAAAAGTACGGAAGATCTTCATAAAATCATCAGTTCAGATGTTAAAAAACTCAAAGATTGGTGTGACTCAAATCTGTTATCGTTCAACATCTCAAAAACCAACATAATATCCTTCCGATGCAGTGTCGACGACATACTATTATCCCCAAACAGTTGCGTTATAGAAAACAAAACTAACACTAAATAGATAACAAACAAGCTCAGGTTTGATGACCACATTACTTCGCTCAATAAAAAGCTTTCTTCAGGGTGTTACGCAGTAAGAGTAACCTCAGCTGAACTTGGATCCTCTGCAGCTAAAACTGTCTATTTCTCGTTGATAGAATCGCACTTATGATATGGAATCCCATTTTGGGGAGTCTGTGCGAAAACAAATTTACAGTCGGTTTTTGTTCTTCAAAAAAGAGCAATAAGATATGTTTACAAGGTTAAACGACGGGAGTCTTGCAGGCCCCTATTTCTGGAAAATAAAATTCTAACAGTACATGCCATTTTTATCATGGAAACGGTTTGCTTGATAAATAAACATAAAACAAAATATTCTTCGGTATCATCTTCATCTAACTATGCCACCCGACAGATCGCTGATCTCAAACTACCTATAACTCTTATTAAAGATTCTATTGTTTACAATGGTGTTAAGATGTTTAACCACTTACCAAACCATGTGAGGAATATAAATGATGCCACTTATTTCAGGAAGGCTACTAGAGACCTTTTAAGTGATAGACCCTATTATAGTTTTCAAGAGTTTTATGAAGACGTCTTTTAAAAATAAATTCTATTCACAAATTTTGATGGATTGATTGAGATGGATTTTAATATATAAATGTGATTTTTATAATTTTTATATGTGTTTGTGCTCTGTTTATTAATGACTTCATGTTTTTCGTGTTCTTTATACATTTATTTAGATTTAGACTTATCTCACTTTGTCAACAAGATTAACTCTTTGGACAATAAAGTGTATTTATTATTATTATTAGAATTTTGAAACAAAACTAGACGATGGAGTGTCAGATACGAAACATCCTATATGTTCACATAGATAACGAAAGGAAATAGAAATTGATCTATACGTGTTTATGCATGTCTTTAAGAAAATAAAGTATTATTATTAAGTACCGCGGGATAGCGCTAATTTTGTTTGTTCATTGATTATTTTTTCTAACAACCAAAACCCTAAGGGGCATACGTAAAATCATTACACATTTTGGCAGCGGACTGACGGCCTAAAATGAAATGTGGAAAACTTTGATGGATCTCATACCAAAAAATGGAAAAAGTGGAAATTTTAATTCAAATGAAATTATAATCTCAGAGAATGTATCCATCAAAGACATTTGTAAAATACCAAATGCTCTTAATAATTTCTATATTGATAGCATCAGGGAAATAATCAATCAATCAATCAATCAATTTATTCATCATAAAAATATACATATAAATTCAATCACAAGGACCAAAGACAGATGCATGTTTATGACAAGTCACAAATAAATAACAAAGTAAATAAAATAAAATAAAAGACAGATTAAAATACATAATATAAAATTGTCATCTTCACAGGAGCATACTTTTTTTAATCGTAAGCATAAAAAGAAAAAAGGCGTGAAAACATGAGACAACAAAAGGAGACAGTCATATATATATATATATATATATATATATATATATATATAAATGTGCTATTTTGAATACAAACAAAATCAATTGCATATATCGCGATCATAATACAAACTATGCAAAGTACTCATGTAAAGTGTAGCAGGGTTTCTGAACTAGCTGTTGTTTCAGTCTTGTTTTAAAAATATTTATATTGAGGGAGCTCTTAATATGCTCATCAAGAGAGTTATATAATTTACAGCCAGTAAAAAAAAACTTTTTTGGTACAGCGTAGTCCGGTGATTCTCAGGTTGTAGTTGACCTTTGAAACGTGTATTATGGTTATGCTTCTCAGCAGAATTCAAAAACTTATTTTTATTTTTATAGACGTATGTACAAACTTCCAGTATATATATAAGCTTACAACAGTTAGGATTTTGAATTTTTTAAAATAATCTCTGTAGCTCAAATATCAACTCATCTAATTACCCCACACTCAGAATCAATATTTTTTCCAAAATTTTAGACTCATCACTTGTAAATAATTAAAAAGCAAGATATTTTCAATGCCCTACAAGGGAATCACCGATGACATTAAAAAATTCATAAAAAATTGCTATAACATTAATGAATCGTTGCTGAACCTCGTTAATACATCACCAGAGACAAGCATATTTCCCAATGACCTCAAAATTTCAACTATCTTCATACCAAAATGCTTCTAATTTAAGGCCAGTCAATATGCTAGCCTCTATTCTCTTTGTAGAGGAAAATAAAATTGTTAACAATGTTCCGAAGTAAGTTTAGCTGTGAAACAGCCTTCCAATGTGTTCTGGATGACTGGAAAAAAAATCTAGGAGAAAATCAAATAACAGGTGTGGTATTTCTTGACCTTCAAAGGGCTTTCGAAATTGTGGATTGAGATAGGTTAATTGAAAAATTGAGATATGTTGGTATCGAGGGTAAGACATTGGAAGGGCTAGCTAATTATCTGGATAACAGAAATTAAGGTTTCATTATAAATTATCTGAGGAAATTGAAAATGGGGTTCCACAGTGAAGTGTTCTTATGACTTTATTGTTCCTTATATACAGAGTGTACATAAAGTAAGGAATTAATTCATTATTTCTGAATGTAAAGATATTTCGGAAAAATCCTCGGACAGGTCGATTTTCTTTTCCGATGGGCCAATTTTTGAACCCCACCCAAAATATATAGGGTTATCCGCAATTGAGTAAAAATGACTTTGGTGATATTTTTAAATTGGACATCCAGTATATTTTTCCATATTTGGTTAGGGATCATCATTACGAATCCAGTGATACCAAGTTTGATGGGATTATGTCAAACGGCTGCGGAGATATGGCCAAAAAACTTCTCCATATACCCAATGAGTGCGACAGAGACTTTTAACCTCCTGAATCGTGTGGAGTCTCGCAGTCATACTCATTAGACATACGAGGAAGTTTTTTGGCCATATCTCCGCAGCCGTTTGACATAATCGTATCAAACTTGGTATCACTGGATTCGTAATGACGATCCCTAACCAAATATGGAAAAATATACTGGGTGTCCAATTTAAAAATATCACCAAAGTCATTTTTACTCAATTGCGGATAACCCTATATATTTTGGGTGGGGTTCAAAAATTGGCCCATCGGAAAAGAAAATCGACCCGTCCGAGGATATTTCCGAAATATCTTTACATTCAGAAATAGTGAATTTATTCCTTACTTTATGTACATACTGTACATTGATGATATTGTTTGTTGAAGCAGCAAGAAATTGTAAAATGCATTTGTTTACTGATGGCTCTTTAATTTATTTCTCTACATCAGACTCTGTGCTTTTGGTACAACACTAGTAAACTTCCGTATTTCACTTATTGCTCAACTATTTTGTATTTTTATTCATAGATAAGAATCTCCAATGGAAACTGGACATTTAATAAATAATCAATTATCTGAACGAAAATGCAAATTTTCACTTTCAGATTTTTTCTCTCAAGTTATATAGGGTCTTTCTCAATATCTATCAGATGTAGTTCAATGTCCAGCGTGGCTTTTGCCGGGGAAGTAGTTGTTTTCTGTTAGATATTACAAAAAAGTAACTTCAATTTTATCGTAGGGTTTTTCCATTTCCAGAGGAGTCATGTATTGATTTAATTTTCAATTGAGAATGTTTCTCTTTAAAACATGAATCCTTTCCAAGAGAGGTTATCTTGTACGATGGAAAACAGCGACAAAATTCCAACTTTCAGTCGCAGATGATTCCACAGCTGACTTTATGAACATCCTGTTCATATTTTCAATGAAATCAAAATGATACCCATGACAGGTTTTATGTCAGAAAAATATTTTCAAAATTTCACCGCACAAGAAGTAGTCCAACAATTCCTCATTACAGTGTGAAATTGCTTCTGAAGAGTGTGTTTTCCAATTCTTCCGACCTCCCTGATGATCTTAGATGAGTGAAATAGATTTTTGTCGACCAAAATGTATTGGAGGCCTAGCGAAAGTGATGCAATTCACGCGTCAATGAAATGAGCGATTTTCTGTGAGTGATACTTCTGAATAATATTCTCCCTTATCTCATTCATAGATAAGAATCTCCAATGGAAACTGGACATTTAATAAATAATCAACTATCTGAACGAAAATACAAATTTTCACTTTCAGATTTTTTCTCTCATGTTATATAGGGTCTTTCTCAATATCTATCAGATGTAGTTCAATGTCCATCGTGGCTTTTGCCGGGGAAGTAGTTGTTTTCTGTTAGATATTACAAAAAAGTAACTTCAATTTTATCGTAGGGTTTTTCCATTTCCAGAGGAGTCATGTATTAATTTAATTTTCAATTGAGAATGTTTCTCTTTAAAACATGAATCCCTTCCAAGAGAGGTTATCTTGTACGATGGAAAACAGCGACTAAATTCCAACTTTCAGTCGCAGATGATTCCACAACTGAATTTATGAACATCCTGTTCATATTTTCAATGAAATCAATATTTTGTATTTATTGAATCAAAATCAAATATGTAGATTTCAGAAATTGCACAACCGATCAATGCGCACAATTCTCTCGTACAATAGACGTACTCCTATTACAACAATGTTGAGCAGACTAGAGTGGTTGTCAGTAAAAGAATTTTTATTGTATCAGGCACTCATTTTTGTATTTTGACCAATAGTCAATCTCGAGTACGGTTGATGAAGATACTCCCGGATTATAATTGTGAATAGAACTGTTCGTCAACATACCAACTTGTTGTTTAATATTCATTGTGATATTATACAGTGAGCACGTAAAGGTTGGAACAAATTCGTTAAACGCTTGATATGGCCATTAGGAGAAATAAGCTCAGACACGTCGATTTTATTTTTCAGTTACGCATTTTTTGATCTAATCGTATTCTTGATGACGTAATCACTGTTCGAGTTATGACGTCATTATATATTTTTTTAAATAGCATTACCCTATTTTGATAATACTTTAAAAAAGAACGCATTTTTCTGTGTATGAATGTCACATTTTTTCCTATATTACATAACCTTATGTTCGAGAAATAAAAGATATTTCATTATTCATAGTAATGTAATATTCGATCTGTTAACGTAAACTTTTGACTCAAGGGATCTCCACAAAAAATCTAGTGGGGTTAGATCATGAGATCTAGCTGGCCATTCTAAAAATCATCGACTACTATCGAAATCATCTTCATTAAGTTCATGATTCATATGAGTATTTTCTTGAAATGATAGTAATACATCCAATTGTTGATCTTCCGTAACGCCTGGATGACCTTTCGTATAATTATCACCTACATTGTCAAAATTTCTAAATTTTGCTTCGACTTTGATCGCTGTCCAATGTGTAATAGGTCTATCGGGATATTTATTGTTAATAAGTCACAAACCTCAGCATGCGGACTAGTCTTATCCCCATAACCTGAAATGATTAAAATATCTTTGCGTCATTTTTCGCTTTTCGCATGATGTCGATAACTTATTTATACCACAATTATTTGATAGCTAACTATTATTGTTAAGCAGAATTTTAGAAACATATTTACGTACAGTCAGTGTCAAAAGTTGCATTGGAGCAATCAATGTGTCAAATGTTTTAAAATGACTAAAAAAGAATAAGTGGCACCCATATGAAGTGAAAGTAATTCATGAACTTAATGAAGATTATTTCGATCGCAGGATTTTTAGAGTTTCCAGCTAGATCTCCTGATCTAACCCCACTAAATTTTTCCTGTGGGGATTCCTCAAGTCAAAAGTTCACGTTAACAGACGTAATATTACATTATTGTGAATAATGAAATATCTTATATTTCTCGAACATGCTGTTATGTAATATAAGAAAAAATATGACATCCATACACAGAAAAATGCGTTTTTTAAAGGTATTATCAAAATAGGGTATTACCATTTGAAAAAAATTATGATGACGTCATAACTTGAACAGGGATGACGTCATCAAAAATATAAGTAGGCCAAAAAATGCGCCACCGAAAAATAAAATCGACGTGTCTGAGCTTATTTTCCCTAATGGCCATATCAAGCGTTTAACGAATTTGTTCCAACCTTTACGTGCTCACTGTATAGAGAAAGGGATTTGTATCTAGGAATAAATCTGCTTACCTGAGGTCTTATGACCTACTCCGGTCATACATCTGATAATTCTCTTTTACATTTAGAATATTTTGTTGATGTGTATTGAGTTGCCCCAAAATGTCATACCATATTCTAGTAGAGACCAAACAAGCCCATGATAGGCTAATTTCAGTGTCTCCAAAGAGACTGTCTCAGTTGCCAGTGCTCAGTTTTCGACCAAGTACATCAATGTTTTCTTATAATATTTCCCAAAAAATGAATGTTGTTCACTTGTTCAATATACTTATCATTGACTTTTACCAGATAACAAACAATCATTCTTTGTATTTTTGGTTGTAAATTTCATGCAAAAAGTTTTGGAAACAAAGTTTGTCTATATAGGAGACAAATGCAGCACTGAGAAAACTGTCATCTGTGGAGTTCCACAAGGTTCTATCTTGGGGCCAATTCTTTTTATTATTTATATAAACTCTTTAGCTGATTTAGGTTCATCTGGAAAAATTAAAATGTTTGCAGAACCACAATAATATATGGCGTGATATCAAAAATGAGAAGCAAAGTCATAAATTGACATTAAATTGCGAAAAATCCACATTTATGAACATTATAACATATAATTTGAGAGATTCAATCAAATTCAATGATGAATACATAAATTACTCTTCGATACAGACATTCTTAGGACTCTTTATAGATGAAACTTTATCATGGGCAAGACATATAGATAACTTAATTAGGCAGATTTCACCATTAGTTGGAATTATTTTTAAAATTTGATTTCGGTTTGAGGCACTGCTTCGACCTATTTTCTTAAACCTTTGAAATCATTACATAATGAAATTCTTAAATGTATTTTTAAACTTAATTATCAAGAACCAACTGTAATCTTATACAAACCAACACAGCTACTGGAAATATATTCCCTATACAAATTGGAAATTTGCACATTCATTCATCTTGTTAAGAATAACATGAAACATTCCACTTTAATTTTCAAAATTAACACAATCACTTGACCCGACAAGCCCAAAATTTATATGTTAACAAAATTAAAACAAATATTGGAAAGAAATCAATTTATTTTGATGGTGTGAAATTTTACAATGAAGTTCCAAATTGTTTAAAAACGTATGGTAAATTGCGATTAAGAAATAATCCAAAGAATTACTTACACCATTGAATCCATTTCAATTCTGATCTGATGATTTTCTTTATTAATTATTTAATTCTTGATGTTGTATTTACCTTCGTGTTATTTGCATTATGTGGATTTTCCCCCCCCCATAAACTGTATGTTTCTTAGGAAAATAAATTGAATTGAATTGAATATTACTTGCAGCAACTTTGTTCTTCCCCGAAAGTTCTGATAACCAGATCTGTCGCAGATGATTCTGATACTTGCCGCACTGTGATTACCTCTTGGTATTATTATTATCATCTGTATTTGTATGACTCACTTATTTTTCAGAAACAAGGAACCGGAGCCCTTATAGAAGCAGAAAAAGAAGTTCAAGCAGAAACAGAAATAGAAATTCTAATGATGACGGTGTGAGAGACATAAGTAACGAGCGAAAACATTTAAAGAGTTTTAGATCGAGAAGTATCTCTCGAAGTAGACGCAATGAGGCTGTCAGCACAAAAAATGTAATTTCAGAAAGAAAAATTGATCAAATCACTGAAAGAGACCAAATACTGTCAAAATGGCGGAAAAATTATTGCAGGACCGAAAAACAACTCTCCGACAAGCTAGAAGAACTTGCATCCCTATCCATAGAAGATATTTTGGAAAGAGAGAGAAACATTTGGACAAGGTCAACGCCCGCCGAACTGTTTTACGAACGGGATGAAAATAACATGAAGTCAGTGAAGGCTACCCCAAAACTTGAAACCCTGTGTCAGAACTTCAATGAAACTTTGGTGCTGAGAGCAAGGAGAATTGGATTATCGAAACCAAAATATGAACCGCCTCCGAGAAAGAACAGAGCTAGACTTTGTAAACATAAGAGTAAGAAATTTAAAACTGATGCGTAAAATTTCATTTCAAAATATTTTTAGTGCACTTTTCGAAGTAAGTACTCAACAAGCTTAATGAATTATAATTACCTTGATTAAAGTGCTTTGTCGCGAAGTTTGTTCCATATTATACCAGTTAAGTAAATATAGACAATCAATTCACAAAGTTTTCAAACTTCAGTGGTATTTTAGTGCATTAATAAAAACAAACTATAAAATTTTGCTATGAACGGAACATTGTTTGAATGGCAAAAAAGAGCAATGAACTCTTTTTTGCACTGAAAATTGCAAGAGTTGTACAGGGTGAGCCAAATTGGACACTTTTAAAGGGAACGTCCTGTTTTCACACTAGATAGATGAAAACTAATGGCTGCGTCTGAGGATCAAATTTTATGACAAACTTAATGTTGAAAACCGCGTATCGATAACTAAAATTGTTTATGAGTTACAGCGTGTTTTTGGAAAATGTGCATTTACGAAAAGTTGCTGTTACTTTTTTCCTGTTTCAATGAAAACATTTCCGAAGCACTTTTTTACGTAGAATTCAATGGTGTGAGTGATTTATTTTTTCAAAGACACCCTGTATATTCCTGTATATCTCAATAGAGCTTAAAAATACCTTTCCAAAAATACTGCACCCTTGATATTTTGCTATAGTCATCTTTGAAATACAGAGCTTTTAGACTTTCTCATCTACACCTTTTCAAGATGTAAATCAGAATGTGTGAACTGAAATTCAGAATAGTGAATTGAATTTCAGAATGTGTTCATTGAAATTCAGAAAGATGAATTGAATTTCAGAATGTGTAAATTGAAATTCAGAGTAGTGAATTGAATTTCAGAATGTGTTCATAGTAATTCAGAAAGGTGAATTGAATTTCAGAATGTGTAAATTGAAATTCAGAATAGTGAATTGAATTTCAGTATGCGTGAAGTTTAATTCAGGAAGGTAAATTGAATTTCAGAGTGTGTAAATTGAAATTCGGCACTGTGAATTGAAATTCAGAATATGTGACTTGATTTTCAGAAAGTGTAACTTGTAAATCAGAGGTGGCAATCTGTGAATATGTACATAAAAACTTCATCAACATGGTGAATATTGCCAATCCATGACTTGAGATAAAAGTGGGTAATTATGGGACCAAAAATTTTCCAACGAATTTTTAATGGAAGTATGCCTATCCGCACACCAAACCTCGTTACTATCGATATGTATGCATTTATTTACAAAGTTGAATTCTATTGTGGTCAGATATAATAATAATAATAATTCCTCTTCACTCATCATTGAATATTATGTATCACATTGTTTCCAATGCCTAATTTTCATCTATTGGAGTTGGTTAACAAAGGCTTGTATATCTTGAAGAGATGAAGAATATCATTATTGGAGCAGATTGCGCAAGGGTTGCACAGGATACGACATTTCATGCACCTGCTATAATAGCTCTGCACGATATGGAAGTAGGACGCTAATTCTTCAAAATTATATTTTTGTGAGGACGAGCGAATTGAGATATACATAGATTAAATAAAGTTTATTAATTGATGAGGGTTCTATGTCCATATGGAAAATCTGCAACGTTTCAAATTTTAATGGATTATTTCTCTACATACATATAAGAGATTAGCGAATCATATGTTTTTGGAATCTAAATGATATTTTCTGATTTACAAATAATCACTGTTTCTGAATTACAAATTACCCTTTCTGAATTTGAATTTACACATTCTGAAATTCAATTCACTATTCTGAATTTCAATTACCACATTCTGAAATTCAATTCACCATTCTGAATTACAATTCACGCATTCTGAAATTCACTTTACTATTCTGAATTTCAATTTATTACTTTCTGAAATACAAATTACATTTCTGAATTACAATTCACCCATTCTGAAATTTACTTTACTGTTCTGAATTTCAATTTATACTTTCTGAAATAGAAATCTGAATTACAATATACGCTTTCCGAAATTAAAATTACCGTTTCTGATTTACTACTTGAAAAGGTGTAGACTTTGAAACACACATTTTGAACAAGTAGGCTTTGGACGACGCGGCGATAAAACAGAAAGCAAATGTTAACTGGTAGCTGTCAAATTTTGATTTGAGCAGTAAAGACGCTCCTCAATTCGTGGTTTTTGTTCAATTTCCAAACACATTCGCAATGAAGTATGAGAATTATGAAAAATGGGATATGATAGTCTGTTTTATGCAAACCGGGGAAAATGCAGAAGCAGCAAGCAATTTGTACCACGAGAGGTATCCAGAGAGAAGACAACCTTTTAGAAACATTTTCGGAAGATTGCGACACAACTTAATTGATGGTGGTCAATTTGAAAAGAAAAGACCAAAATTATATGCATCAAATAGGGATACGGAGTTGGAAGAAATTGTCGTTTTAGGAGCTGTTGAAAATAATCCCAAAACGTCAACGCGAAAATATCAACAGGTCTACCAAGAACTAACGTTAGGCGGATTTTGAGAAAGCACAAATTGAAGCCATACAGGACCAGAAAAGTTCACAAACTCAGACCAGGTGATTTTGAACGCCGCATTGATTTTTGCCAGTGGTTTCTGGAAAATTGTAACCAAGAGCGTGATTTTTCGTTAAATTGTATTTGGACAGACGAAGCTCATATAAGCAGTGCCGGCATTTTCAACCGCTACAATTCTTATACTTGGGCAAAACAAAATCCTCATTCAATCGTGGAGCAGGGAAGTCAAAGAAGATTTGGATTTAGTGTGTGGGCAGGTGTTTTCAGGAGTAAAATTATCGTCCCGTTCATTTATAATAGCAGTCTTACATCTCAGAGGTATTTAGAAATTTTAAGGCAAAATATTGAACCCCTTGTTGATGACTTGCCACTAATGGAGCTCAGGAGCCAACCAAGGACCCAACCGTTGGCCGACCAGGTCACCGGATCTAACGCCTATGGACTTTTACCTCTGGGGAAGGTTGAAATACCTTATTTTTAAATTGCCGACCAACTCTAGATACGAATTGGAAGCGGCAGTGATAAAAGTTCTGCTTCTCTCACTCCTATTGAACTAATTAATTCGCCAAAGAGGGGTTCAGAAAAGGTGTCGCCTGTGTGTAGGAGAAGCTGGTAGACATTTCGAACACCTCCTGTAAACAAATATATTTCATTGTTTGTTCTTTATCATTATTATTATTGTTGGCGTTTCATTTATTGGTAGTAAATATAATATTAATTGTTATCTGTTTTACTGAAACTATTAGTTTTAATTACTGCTGTGAAAAGCTTTCTCAACATTTGATAGCTACTAGCGAAGAATTGCTTTTTGTTTTATCGCCGCGTCGTCCAAAGCCTACGTGTTCAAAATGTGCGTTTCAAAGTCTAGATGAAAAAATCTAAAAGCTCTGTATTTCAGATGACTAGCAAAATATCAAGTGTGCTATATTTTTGGAAAGGTAATTTTAAGTTCTATTGAAATATATATATATATATATATATATAGGAATATACAGGGTATCTCATTGAATATTTTTTTCCATCAATAACTATCGAAATATTATTTGAAAAAATAAATCACTTACACCATTACGTAAAAAAGTGCTTTGGAACTTTGTTCTCTCATTTGTTTTAGTTTTCCTTTTTAATTTGTTTGAAAAAATTACAAAAGTTCTGCAAACTGGATAAGTGAATGAAAAAAATGCAACCATGTCTGAAGAACGCATCATTTTTTTATCAAATTGTTTTCCATTTTCCATTTTCATTGAGGTTAATTACAAAAGTTTTCTTGGTTGCAAATGAAGAGAATATCGCGGTGTCAGTGGATATGAAACTTTGCAACGTCATACGAGAAACGGAACCTTAATTATTTACGAATATTATCTATAGTGGATTATCCTTCGCGTATATCTGTTACATTTTGTACAGGTTGATTGGAAATGATTCATTCCTGATCGGTGTTTTGTTATTGTTTAGGTGCAAGGGTTAATTTGTGCTTTATTAAAAAAAATACAAATATTTTCATTATGGATGTACAATTTGCAATGAAAATTTCATACCTCTACTTTTTAACCAAAGATGCCTTAATTCTGACTAGTTACCATGGCAACTAAAAAAATTCCGGAAATTTTTTTGTGGCGCCACAATATTTAAGTGGAAATTTTTTGACAGTTGAAAAGGTAAACATATGATCTACAACCATTAAATATTGTAGATATACCTGTGAATAATGCAAAATTTCTATAAGAATTAACATTATCATTTATTATTTGCTATAAAGTTTCATTAAACAGAAAACACAAATTTGTTTAATTATTATGCATTAACAATTTATATTTCAAAATACGTAGGATCTACAAACATAGTAAGATTTAAATGTTGCTTGAATTCTAACCTATCCTCTCTTCTTAATGGTTAATAGGAAGGTGACGAATTAATTAGATTTTAAGACATATATGTAATATTTTGAAACAATTTTGTTCAAATCTCTTTTACGCAAAAGACCATATTTACTTGACATCTGCAGCAGACTTTCTTGGACTGTCGTAAACAAACCATTCGACTCTAACGCTTCCTGTTCGCAATCTTCCATTAAATTCGTTAAATATATTAATTTTGGATAACATATTTGTAGTTGACTCAACTCTTTGCAGTATTTACATAAATTGGGCTTTTCAAAGCATTTCATTTTTCTCAAATTGTTTAACGCAAATGCTTACAAGAAATGTTTTACATAAGAATATCTTTGTTTGCTGGTTTACTATACAGGAATTCAATGTAATTTATCAATATAAACCTCATCTGTCAAAAGTATGGCCGCCTATATCACGGCCACCTACTGCAACAAACCATGTTAATTAATATATATATTTTTCTTTTTGAAGAGTTATGGATTACTTTAACAAAAAATACATTTCTACCACCTTCAGTAACCTAAAACTATGAAAGGGCGATAGACTGATCTACTACCCATCTGAGTTTTAGCATTTGGTGAAACTAAAGTTGGTAATATTTTTTATTTAACGAAACATGGTAGACTTGACAAGCAGTGAAATTAATTTAAAATGTCAGATTGGATTAATAATTTTTTTCCAAATTATGGTGTGAAATTTTCTTTCGGGCACGAATATTTTAAGAAAATTTTCAAAATATTCGTGCCCTCAAAAAAATTTCCGGAAATAATTTAAGCATATTATAAGTGAAAATTTGGCAAGTGGTGATGTGCAGCAATGTGAGGGGAGACATTTGAATTCACTGAATCGGTGCAGTGAAATACGAAGATACAGGAAAGCATCTGCTTTAAATATTTTCCAATTTAAATTGGCAACGTCTCTTGACGCAAGCTCTGGAAAGCTGGAAATAAAAATTGGTTGATTCAAATCTTGATATTATAAATAATATAGTAGGTATTTCCATCATTAAACAAGAAAATCGTTGGCTTAAAATGTTTACCTGCTAAGTTACTTTTATTTAACCTTTACATTCGAGGTGTAAAATGATTCGTGAAAATTACAATTTATAGAAATCATTGTGATACATGTAGAAAAGTCTTAGAAGGTATAATAAAGTTATATATCACTGGAATATTTATGTGGAAACTAGGTTAACTGTATGATGCATGTCAGTCTGTCTGTTAGTGAATATGGTCCAATTCTTTTGTAGCAAAATTCTTGAAACGAAGATGGAGGATCAGTTTTGTATTTTTTGTCTAAATCTATTGAATAGGTATATAAGAGTTTTTGGGGTCTGCCCGCGCCACGCCCTCAAACTCGTTGCGTGTACTTTAAAGGCTCAATTGTGCACTCGTATCATAATATACTGTTTTCGAGTTTGCAGAACTATTAGAATTTTCTTCGACAAATTAGGGGCAAGCTTCCATCGGCCCTTAAGCTGTCACCAGTTATACCAATACCTAAGGTCACCAACTCTAATAAAGCTAGTGATTTAAGACCAATAAATATGTTAGCAACACTAGAAAAATTTATCGAAAGAATTGTTTATGAACATCTCACAAAACAAATAACAGAAAATAACATTATATTTTCAAATCAGTCAGGTTTCAGAACAGGCCACAGCTGTGAAACAGCTGTGCAAAATGTTCTATATGACTGGAAGGAAAACTACGACAAAAATATTATGATTGGAGCTGTATTCTTGGACATCCAACGCGCATTCGAAACAATTGACAGGGCCAAATTAATTATCAAACTAGAGAAGTATGGTGTAACTGGAAAAGCACTCGATTGGCTCTCTGATTACTTACAGAACAGAAAACAGGTGACTAAAATTAACGACACTATATCAAATGAAGTCATGTTCTGGATGATTTTAGAAGAAACTGGGAAGATAATCTTATGACAGGTGTAATCTTTCTAGACCTTCAAAGAGCTTTTGAAACTGTGGATAGGAATAGACTGGTAATGAAATTAGAAAGCATTGGTATTATTGGAAATGCATTAGCATGGCTTGTAGATTACCTAGAGAACAGAAAACAAAAACTTAAATTGAATAATATTTTATCTGATGAAATATTGAATGAACAGGGAGTCCCCCAGGGTAGTGTACTTGGCCCGTTACTATTTCTTATATACATTGACGATGTTGTGAAAAATGTTGGAAGATGCTCGGTGCACTTATTTGCAGATGACGCTCTGATTCACTTCTCTAATTCAGATATCTTGGCAGTGGTAGAGACCGTGAATGAAACTTTGGGAAATGTTTACAAATGGTGTTGCGCAAACAAACTTAAGATAAATACAAGTAAAACTAAATTCATGATGATAGGTAATAACAAAGAATATAATAAGTTTCGAGAATATGATTGTGAAATAAAAATAAATGATATTTCAATTGAAGCAGTGGATACTTTTAAATATTTAGGAATCATTATTGATCGAGAATTAAAATTCAAAAATCATGCGAATTATATAATTAAAACAATTTCATTCAAAATTAATTATTTATACAGATGCTCCAGTATTCTCTCGAAATGGTTAAAAACTATTATATACAACACACTGATACTTCCTCACTTCAACTACTGCTCCACCATTCTATATTTGCTACAACAGAATGAAATAGGCCGCCTACAAAAACTACAGAATCGAGCAATGAGAACAATATTATCTTGTTCTAAACGAACACCTATTAATGAAATGTTTAGTTTATTGAAGTGGCTACCAGTAGATAAAATGTTATTCTATCAAACCATGATTTTTATATTCAAAATAAGAACAGGTGATGCCCCAACTTATCTGAGGGAAAAAATATCTTTTGTTTCTGAACACCATGATTATAACACCCGATCGAGAAATAATATATTCATTGAGCCTGTTAAAACAATGAAATCACAAAATTCAGTTTTTTTTCAAAGGATTGAGTAATTTTAATGACCTCGTGGATGACCTGAAAAACGCACGGTCGCTACCTATATTTAAAGTAAAATTAAAGAACATCATGCTGAATGAGTGCAAGCCTTGACTTTGATATTTATTTATCGTTCTTTTATTTCATTTGTTGACTGATATGTTTCTTGCTGTCTGTTTTTATTTTAATTGTATTTTTATCTAATTAAGTGACTTATATTTTATTTTATTTATTTATACATGTACATTAGTCTTAGACTAAATAAAGGATTAATATATATATATATATATATATAAATAAAAACGGCGTACCTCAAGGAAGTGCATTGGGACCATTGCTATTCCTGCTGTATATGAACGATATTGTTCACTCGGTTGAAAACTGTCAAATTCATTTGTTTGCCGATGACACGTTATTGTATTTCTGTTCTGAAGATATACAAGCCCTAACAGATATACTCAACGCGGAGCTGGAAAATATTTTACAATGGTGTAATGCTAGTTTGTTAAAGCTTAATGCAAAAAAAACTAAATTCATGTTGATTAGATACCGCAAAAAGAATGCGGAGTTCGAGGATAATAATCATATGATTACAATTGGTAAGGAGGATGTGGAAATGGTGGAAAAGATTAAATACTTGGGCATTTTTATCGATAGAAATTTAACGTTCAAAGATCACATTTCATACATTACCAATAAAATATCAAGAAACATAAACTTTTTGTTCAGAGTGGCACCATCTTCAACACCTTGGTCTAAAAAAACAGTATATGATACGATAATATTGCCCCATTTCACTTTGGCTTCGTCTATATGGGACGGATGCAGAAATTGCAAAATAAAGCCATGAGAATTATATTGAATGTTCCAAGAGACACGTCCATCAAGTCCATGTTGCGTACAATGAATTGGCTCTCGATACAACATTACTTGGAGTACCATACTATGACTTTAATCCATAAAATGAAAATGTCATTAACCCCATCGTATCTGTCTTCTAAATTAATATTCAACAACAGTTTACACAACTACAACACACGAAGAAGGGCAGATAAACGAGTCGCAACAAAAACCAAAAAAAGGTCAGAAAAATCTATTTTCCATAAAGGCATAGTGCGTTACAATGAGTTAGAAGATTTTCTGAAAACCTGCGTCACGATTACAACTTTCAAAAAATAATTGAAAATATGTCTGTTACGCGAGTATCATGCACTGTCACTATTCCGCTTGCCTGCCTACTCAGTTTATGTTTTAATGTGTATGAATTACAATGTTTTTACCATTGTTTTATTGTATGTTTATTTTTACATTTTTGTTGTGATATATTTGTTATATTTGTGACTGTAATTGATTTGTATTGTATATTTATTTTGATAATTTTTATGTTGTCAATGTGAAATAGTTTTATGTGCTAAATAACAGAGAACAGAGAAAGAATAAATAATAATATTTTTTTTCAGAAATAGCTATTTGTATTACTAGGGAGGAAAGTACCACTTTTTCTCCCGCAGGATGTAGTTTACTGCCCGACGCGAAGCGGAGGACAGTAAACATCCAAGGGAGGAAAAGGCACTTTACTCCCATGTAATACATATGATTTTCCTTCTACCCACTTAATAAAACCTTTTATTTTGATACAACCGCTTATATTACCAAAATATCCTTTTTCTACAACCGCTTACCAAAGTAGCTTTTGACGCTTTCAGATCTCAACGCAAAGTTAACGTTTCTCGTGAAATGTCATTTTGTGACTTTGTTTGCAAATAGACCTATTCTTACTTGATGGAAAGTATAGACAATACAGTCATGTTTATCTGAGAATCTGCGGTGGTGCAATGGCTAGCGTCTTGGGCTTGTAATCCGAAGGTCCCGGGTTCATCTCCTGGCAATTACAAATTTTATTTTTTATTTCAAGGACGTTATTTTACTTTTTTCTTGTTAGTGATTTGAATTATTGGACATTTAGATAGCTTATACATTTCGGATTGCTATTGAGTGGTGTTCTCATAAGTAATGTTATGTGCCTATTTGAATGAAGTGTCGATCATTTTTTTTCTAAGAGCTGCGCTTGTAGAAAAAAATAATGTGTGTATTTCGAGAACAAAGTGTCATTGTCGTTCTCCAAAGATTAATCTCTTTGTCGAGCAACAATCAATCACTTTGCGCTCTAAATACACAAATAGCTATTAAAGAACTAGAGTAGAAGTAACATTCATGTTTGATTTTTACCAGAATACAGGATATATAAGATGTTCTAGAAATTACGGAAACAATTTGATTATAATAAATTCAAGTTTCATCGTTTACAACTTACTTGAAATGAGGGGGAGGAAAAGTACTTTCCTCCCTAGGGAGGAAAAGTATGAGTTTCCTCCCTGGTTTGAGGGAGGAAAGTGTGTACTTTCTATAGGGGTAGGAGGAAAAAACATTTTCGTTTTGTTTGAATGGTTTCGAACTTAGCAGAAGAAGTAAACTGGTATTTTTCAACACTTATGCGGATTTTTTTTATCTTACCCCTATTTCCGTGGTTGCAAATTATTTAAAACATTTTTTGTGGTCATCTTCATTTGCAACCATTCTTCAAAACTTTTCTACAAATTTTGATATTCACTTCAATAAAAAAAATAATTCAATGACAATGTCTTTTCCGTTTGACGCAAGAGGTTGCAAATTAAAGCACTTCTCAAGAACAATATTTTAGTTATTTTTTCGGGTTTGCAGAACTTTTGGAATGTTCATCGACAAATTAGGATTAATAACAATATTTTTTTGTAAAACAACTATTTCCGTTTTGTTTAAATGGTTGCAAATTCATCGGAAGATATGAACTAAGTAATATTTTTCAACACTTCGAAAGTTTGCAAAACTTTTGCGTTTTTGGCAGAGTACAAAAACAATAATATTTTTCTTTTGATTTATGAACTTTATCAATGTCCAAAGTGTTCATTTAGGATGTCAGTTACGATGTCAATGCACAACTAACGGAAGATTGACTCATGGGACAGTTTGTATCAAGTCAAGTGGATTTTTTATATGACCCTTGGGCAAGAAGGAATAGGGCACATAAAATTATTTGTCATTTGGGAATTTTTTATTCATTTCTATCTGAATCGCGTATAAATGGGAATCGCGTATAAATATTTTCACCAAGTAGAAAATATGAAGCAAACATCTGACAGAACACAACTACTTTCCTGGCTAATACTACGTATCCGTATCCTTGTTAAATCAATTTCAGGAAGATCAAAGGGATCTGAAGTATTTATTACATTTTTTTTTCTTTGGTTGTGTTTTATTCTGACAATATATCCCTTGCTTAACAACCAATCAGTCTATTTCAAATTTTGAAATTCAGCCAATAGAATCGGAATTACAGTGAAAATATAGCTTGTCGCTGTATTTTCACGGTGATAAACCTGCTTAGTTTTTGTTTTACTAGCTGTCAAGTGAAAATAATGATTTAAATTATAAACGTCAAATCTTTGTGTTTTGACTAGTTATATTTCTTAATCAATATGAGCGATCGTTGGGTACAAATGGCTATGGGTATCATAGATGAAGCAGTGGAAAAGAATATTCCGTTGAATACGGCCAGAAATAAAGAATCAATTACCAGGCAATTCAACAATTTTCAAATCGATATATTGTCGTCCCAAATATAATTCGTGGTATGATTAATAACCTATAATTTTTTGGAATATCAATTCATTGGCTATCCCAATGCAAGAAAATACAACTCGTCCTGCGGACTCGTTGTATTTTCAGCTTTGGGAATGCAATTCATTAATATTCCAAAAAAATTATCGGTAATAATCATACTTATTATATTACCCCTGAAAATATGCATAACCTCTATAAATTATTCAAGATTCAAGTTTATAAACAGCCCCTTAATCATGTGCTTATAATATACGGAACTTGGAAAACTGTTATTGAAAATTTTGGGTCACGATCATAACAAAAATTGACAGATATTCAATAGTCAAATGTGTTTGTGTTATCATTTTATTAACCTCAAATCCTCAAAATTAAATACATATGCAGGTGAACAATCATATCATTTCATAATTCTTCAGTTCTCATTTTACAAAAAAAAAAAAAACAATAGGAAAGTTCGTTGATGTGGTTGTTATTCGCATCATAGGATATATATTATTTGGATGGGTTCATTGTACTCTACCATCAGTTGTATCGGCTTTGGAAAGAACGTGAAGCTTCCAGATGAAAAAAAAAGGAGATGTAGTGTTCGACATTTTTAAAAACTCGAAAAATTCATGGTGATTATCACAGCCTCGTTCGAGAAATGAGACTGAATGATCCCAATGAATATTTTAATGATTTTCGTGTGACGTGTTCTCAGTTTGATGAACTCTTATCAATAGTGAGACCAGAAATAAAGAAATCATATATCACAACAAAACCCATTCCTCCCGCAGAAAGGCAACTGCTTTTATATTCTATTCCTTGCTTTAGTATTCGGGAAGGAATACTTTTTATTGCCAAAGAAAGAATAAACCATTATTAACAAAACTAAAAAAAAACACAAAACATTAAATTCTAGGTACTTTGACTACCCGCAATGACAGTGACCATCAAATTTTGTCGCATGACTATGAACGTCAAATTTTGTTGGTAATTTCCTAATTGGCGATTCGCATAAATTTTCCGGAGTTCGTATAAGCATGAACATACCTGTTGGCTTGATAATTGATAGTTGAAGCTGCAACGTTGATTTTTTTGTTTCATAAATTTAGAGTTTTTCACAGGAATAATCCTGATGATGGCGCTTTTTTCATGAAGATCCATAGTAATTGTACAAACTACAAAGAAAACGATTTAATCTTCACAGACTTTATTTAATCATGTTTTGCTAACACAGTATCTTCATTCATTGATTGACAGTTTGGTCATCGTCCATAGATATACTAATAAGTCTGGTAACTCCTTTGATGTGGTCGAAAAATGCCGCTCTTTTTGTGAGCGGTCGTAAATCATACGGACATCGTTGCGGCGATGCGAACTGTACACTCTGTTAAACTGGCTAGCCCACCAGGCCGGCGCTCAAGCCAAACATACAGGGCAAGGGACGCGCGAGGACCGGAGGGGATGATTTGGGTCGCTTGCGAGAGTGAGCGGACTTATTAGTATATCTATGGACCATGGTTTGGTTTTGTAGTTTTTCAGTTTCAGACTATCGAAGGTTAAGATACCCAGAAAACCATGTCAAGTGGCTAATAAAGTCAGAATTTGTTATAGATTTAATTATTCTTTCTTTTTAGTTTTCTATCTATGATATATTCTAACTGATATTCTTTTCTCATGGAGCTGAAGCATCAAGTAGTTCTGATGCTTCTGATGACAGTCTAACAGATGAAGAAGATTGCACAATGGAAGAGTTGCAGAGAAAACAACAACATCCTGATAGATTACATCCTGAAATGTGGTAAATACAATTTTTATTCTCCTTTTTTGAAGAGCCCATGTTCAAGAAATGCAAAAGAGAAAAGTTATCCTTTGTTCCTTTGTAGAACTGAACCATAGAAATATATATCATATTCTTACTCTAGAATGCTAATCCCGCCAATTTTCACGGCGAAAAGCATGCCGCGTATGCGACCCGTTTACGATGTGCGCGTGCGCGTCATCAGTGTAGTTTGGGTGGATCTTTGCCAAGTTTGAAAATAATTTGGTGTTCCAATTCAGAGTTTTTTGTTATGAGGTAATAAAGCACATGTCATTTGAAAGAGAGAAATTTTAGGCGCGAAAGAATTTTTTTTTAAAACAATAATGTACCCTAGCTACTTTAATTATAATGACCGTGCAATAGTGCTTTTTCATCAACAGGAAGACTTGTCACTAAGATCTGTCACTCTTGTCAGAGACAGAGTCGGTTTTTAGAATTTCAGATTTTCGCTTGTCGTTTTGTGTGGTGTTTGTTGTCATTGGTTTTTCTTTTATCTTTCGTGAATTTGCATTAATCTTGTTCCTTTAAAGACAATTTCTAATAAAGCCGTTTCTACCTAAAAATAAACAATGAACTGTTTAGTGTTGTGTAAAGGAAAAATACGTGAAATAAATTTTTGGTAGATAATGAAATTATGCTTTGCTCAAAATAGCTTAAATATTATTTTAGCTTGAAAGAAAAGGCATGATTTTTGGTTATTGTTTTCAAGAAGAGACCCCAGCAGAACAGTTGAGTGAGAAAATTGTAATTAGTGGCAGACATTTTCCTCATGAAGATTCATGTGAAAACGACAATAGAATAATTTGAAACCTAGTGCAGTACCAATACTGTGTCTGCGTAAGCATGCATGGCGAGTGATACAACTTTCTACCACACCGCTTATATGAGTTCTAGATTCCTACAAAAAGTACTAAACCTACACAGAATCGCCTCAGAAAATTTATGTCAATATGGAAGTGATTTTCTTTGATGGTAAGGAAAATGCTTCTGGCCTCACTTTTTCATGCACCCCCATTGTGGAAATTGCACTAAGGTAATACAACCAGAAATACTCGTAGAAATAGCATGTTAATCTCTTCAAATGATTTAAATTAAATGCAGTTGCGTATTTTGACATAAATCGTTCTAGAAAAAAAACCTCGAGTTTCCAAGCATCCAATTTATAAATCTAATTTGAGTTGAAATTATTCATGATATTAGCTGAAATAAATTTTCACAGTTTTTTGTACTTTCAATTTATTTTCCAAACCAGTGCTTCCTTGAAATTAGCACCGACGATTTGGGGTGGTTCCGTAGGTTTTTGTTGGTTAACTACAGCTGAAAAGAGAATGTGATACCAAAAATCAGTCGCTTCAGAGCGGTAAATAATAATAACCGTACTCTACTTTCTGATGGCCTTTGCTGAATATTTGGGATTATGAATATGTGAAAATATGTATTCAAATCAGCTAAATACAAATAACAGGTATAAGTACAATTGGGTTTCCAACCTTATTCTCCGAGATTCAGAATCTTCACAAGTACCATACTATTTTACTAAAACCGGGCCTGTTACAAAAATCACTAATGACGCGCTTTCGTATTGCGGACTAGCCTGAACTTTTTACAACACTTTTGACATGGGGATTTGCATTCTAGAGTTAGTATATAATATATATTTCTATGAACTGAACTTGTAAGCTGACAGATTCAGGAACAGATTCAGGAAATTTACTGAAAATTCCAAAATACAGGCTTACAGTTTTCCAATAATTCTCTAAATACCAGGTGTTCTATAACATTTTTGTTTTTGAAGATAATGGAATGAATTTTGGAGGATCTGTGTACGACATTGAAATTTATATCTTGACAGCTTTATGCAACTTTCGGATTTACCGGAAGTGACATTAACTTTCGATTTTTTCGATGGGACCCCGGTATATCTTCACTTCTTTTGTCTCCATATGACATACTGAATACAACCATGTATCACTTGTCACTTTTAAAAAACCATTTTTTTTTCTTTCCATTTATTTTTTATTCTAGAGGGCTATGGAAACGTTCATATCCATCCTTAAATTTTGGGAAAAATTCAATTTCACTATTTCAGTCAAAATGTATCTTGCTATTTGAAATTTCTAAATTGTGTTACTAAGTAGTTTTTTCAAATGGCAAATGGTGGCTCTGTAACAGTTTTTTTTTCTAATTATCCCATTTTCATGCTCGTCCGTGTTTTTCCACTATACTAATTTTCTTATCGAGTTGCCCCTTTTATTCTCTCTAACTTTGTTTTCCATAGCGGGTTCGTATCGCCATCTCGACATGAATGGAATCAATAAAATCGGCAGGATCGATGTCAGAAGTATTGTAGGTTTCCTGCTATTACTTATGCGCTACATCTAGGTATTGGAGGGCGTACTTACTGAAGGTGGTACCGCAGGAATCGTAGTTGGGTAGTGCTGACTTCACCGAGTTTTTTTTTTAAATGTGTGGAATAGATGAAATCGCTGGTCATTTTTGGGTGTGTCGTAGGTCTAACGTTTCCAGGAGTGCGACGATAATTTTCATTGTTGCCCACGTATGGGGATTCGACCTCTGGTAAACTCTTCGTGATAAGGGATCCTCTTTGATCTTTTTTTTTGATTAGTTGTTGTGGAGGCAGATCACAAACCTTTTAGGGATTTGAATGACCTATAATACTGGTAAGTCACACCCACCAAAGTATTTTTGCACAAAAACCGGCATTCAGTTGTCTTTCTTTCTTTCATCAGCCCTTGACCTAGGATACAAAAGACGATATTCTTCAGAGTTATTTTTTTCTGTATAGAAAAAGGATTTAGGAAAAAAAAACTTATGTCAAGGTAAGAATAATTTTCATGTCCTTGTTGTGCATAATTATAATGTTTATTTCATCAGTTTGATTCTCTCAAGCTCAGTCGTGGGAATTCATAAGCTATATACCTGATTTCGAGAATCGTTTTTAAAAATCACTAGATGTGGAATTCACAGCCAATAACTTAATGCTACGAGGATATATTGAAAAATTCTAAGCCTACTATAGAACCAAACAAAATTTCAATGTCGAAATATTTTATTACTCAACATATTCTCCTCTTAATTGGATACATTTATTACAGCGAACCTGCAACGTCTCTAGACCTTAAAAAAAATGTTTCTTCTTGCTCTGCAAACCAGACCTCCACAGCTTTTATTACCTCCTCGTTGGAAGAAAATTTACGACCTTTTAAACTTTTTTTTTAGTTGAGGAAAGAGATGATAGTCGGACGGAGCCAAATCTGGTGAATAAGGGGGGTGTTCTAGTAATTCAAACCCTAAATCACGAATTTTTTGCATGGCAACATGAGATTTGTGTGCAGGGGCGTTGTCCTGCAAAAACAAAACACCTTTGGATAGCTTTCCGCGTCTTTTCTCTTTAATGTTTTGTGGTCAGTTGTGTCGAATAGTAATCTCCAGTTATTGTTCTACCCTTATCCAAAAAAACCAATCATGATTACTCCATGGCAATCCCAAAAAACTGACGCAAGAACTTTTCCAGCAGATTTTTAGACACGAAACTTCTTAGGTCTTGGAGAACCGGAGTGTCGCCATTCCATCGATTGTTACTTTGTTTCTGGATCGTAGAAATATACCAAAGTCTCATCCATAGTAACAATTCGGTTTAAGAAGTCTACATCGTTTTCAAACCGAGCACAGATCGAACGCGATGCTACCACCCTTGCACGCTTTTGGTCAACATTCAAACATTTGGGGATCCATTTTGCAGCAATTTTTCTCATGTCCAAATTGACGTGAACTATATGATGAACGCGTTCGTATGAAATATTCAGTGCTTCAGATATCCGTTTTAGCCCAATTCGACGGTCTATTAAAATCATGTCATGAACTGCATCGATATTTTCTGGGACTGACAGAGAAACTGGCCTTCCCGATCGGTCATCTTCAATGGGAAATTTACCTCTATTGAAGCTGCAGTCCAATTTTTCACGGTCGTATACGAAGGACATTGATCACCAAGTGTATTGCATATCTTCGTAAATCTGCTTACCTCTTAACCCTTTTAAATACAGGTACTTGATGATGGCTCGATACTCCAATTTTTCGATTTTCACAATTTCGGTGGACATGTTTTTTCTTTTAATTTATTGCGTAACTCTGGTTTAATTTTTTGCGTCAAACTTTACACTGACACTTCTAATAAGTCATTGTTCGTTGCTATAGTAACGCAATATTTTGTTTATGCAGGGAACTGGTCTAGGCTAACTAGATATCTATATATCCTCGTATTTACACCATAAATTATTTTTCCATGTGAAATGTAAAGCACATTTCTTGCAGCCTGTGATATATTCTTAATGTTATATTGATTCATTTCGGAATTTTTTGGTTTTATTGACGAAGTAACGCAAGTTTAAATATATATTTCTGTTGTTTTCTGTTTACGAGGTATGCCAGAATCTTCTCTGAATATATGCAATCTCAGGATTTCTCATAAGGGTTGACACTGAAATATCTCGAAGGGTGTTGAATGGTAATTGATCACTTTCAATTTTCTACAGGGTGTGCCAGGTGCACATTTGTTTTTTACGGTTTTATTTGAAGATTTCCTGTTTCTTTTGTGTACTCAACTTTTATACGAGTTATCCTTCAAAGTTTTAAAAAGGGAATTTCTCGACATTGATACAAAATGTCCCCCACGATGACACTGGAACTCAAATAAAATTTATTTGTTTATTTTTTTTATAATTCTACCGGGTATACTTTTTCAAAATGTACATGGAAAGCATTACTTTGCTATTCGCACAAGCTATACAGGGTGATACAGATATTCATCTAGAATAGTTTTGTGATTATTATCATGGGGTGGTTACTTTGATTCCACTTACAGGGTGGATCTGCAGTAATTTTCCAAATAGGGTGTTATGTTAATTAAATTATTTTTTTGTTTGAACTTATAACGTTTAGGTTTAATTATTCATTTTGAATATACTTGCTTATTCAAGATTATACAGGGTGATCTAGGGAACATTTTATAACAACCCGATTTTATACAGGGTGATCAAGTGAACATAGCGACCCGAGTTTATTTAGGGTGATCTGGGGAACATTTGATAACAACCTGATTTTATACAGGGTGATCAAGTGTTATTATTGGATCGGAAGATAACAGTATCAAGTACGTTTCTTATTTTGGATAATCAGCGATAACTATTTTCCTGGGTCACTATAGGGGTACATTTCACGTTCGACTTTGTGGTTTTACTCGTCTCCTGAATACTTGTGAGATTACAGTACCTGATATCCTCTTTTCTGTTAAAGGGTTTTTTTACGATTGGAACTTGATCAAGATCAATCCAAATGGTAATTGGGGTATAACTTGGAGCCAGATCTACTTGGAGAGAGGACACCAAAAAATCCCGTCATGCAAGTACCTCAATAAAAGGGTTGAAAACATACTTTATTTTGCGGTATATTTATTAATAGGTCCATAGGGAATACAAATTATCGTGATTTTACTTATATTTATTTTTCTTTTTGGAAAGCGGAAATTACATCGTGGTGTTATCAACTTTTATCGACCTGCGCCTGAGTTTAAGCTTAATCTCTGGGTTATAGTGGGGTTCCAATCCGCTTTTATTTGGGAATTTCCGCTATTTACCTGAATATTTGTTAATGTTTTTTTTTTATACTCGCCAACCTTCCTACATTCTTATGTGTGATTTAGTTATTTTGTTGGTTATCTGATTATTGGATTACTACGTTAGTTAAACGAAATTACATGATCGTGTTATCAGTTACATCGATCTACATGCACCTATATGGCTGATTGTTTTTTTGTTTAGTTGTTATACTACGACCTTTAGGAGCCGCTCAGCCGTACCACACAGGGGTCCTAAAATCTTTATTTGAAGTCGTAGAGCCACGAAACAAAGACCAAAATGATCCTCATCAAAAATCAGGAGGGAAGCCGAAAAAAAAAGAAAATAATATTTCCCTGTCAAAATGACAGTGAGGATCTGATTAGTTTTTGTGCACGATCGGAAAATGTTTAGTATTTTTCCCGGACGATTTTCTAAAAAAAACGGGAATTTTTCAGAGTCCAAATGCGGCTAAACCAATGGACGAATCGGAAATTTTAGGATTGCACTCGATAGAGATTCAACCAACGTACAAATATAATGAGGACTGTTTTTCCGAAAACCGATCAGAAAATGGTGAAAATCTCTTAAATCTGAAAATGAAAACTTTAATTTTTGAAAAAACGAAATATCTAACGAACGGTTGATACCATGATAATTTACCTGGATTTTTTTTTTGACCACCTTGAGAAAATCTACAAAAAAATTTCGAAATTTTTTCCGGAAAAATCGATGGCCCAGGAAATATTTCAAAAAAACAGAAAAATTGAGATATTGACCGTACTAATGATAAAATTGACATTCTTAAAATCGCCTCGAATACGTCTCTACGAACGCTACTGACACTCCAAACCGTTTTTCTCCGACACTATTAGAAAGTGGGAAAATGATGGAAAGACTCAAAAAAATTTACAAAGTGTGTATTTTGTGTCAAAAATCGCCAAAAACTCGAAAACGGTGCTAGATATCACAAAAATATGTGAATACAATTTTGTTGTCCTTAAATAGTTATACAATAAAGTCACATACATTTTTTCCATATCTCGAAAAATAAGCTCGTGAAAACCGAATGAACCTAAAAAAATTATCATTACAAATTGTGAAAGGCTTTCGCGGCCATCGTTGAATGAATGATGGTTTTTCGGGTTTTTAGGCCGACGTTTATTTAGAGAAAAACTCAACGTTTCGCCAACACGAGTGGTTGGCATTTTCAAGAGAAATGTTTACAGTTTCGATCACTGAACACTACTTGTTTGGTATGCGTTGTCTCAGCCAGTATTTATGGGTCGACGTACTCGTACCTGCGTCCGGTGCCATCGTCCCTGCGTCGGGTACCCCCTCGGATTCATTAATTTCCCGGTATGGTGTTATTACCGTTTTCTTGAGAACAGGTAGCCATGCTTTATTCAATTGTAACCCTTCTTCAATTCTGTTGAAATTGTTGGGATGTTTTTTGATTTCGATTGCTTCTCGGAAGAGTCTTGGATAATATGCATGTGTTGTGGCAATTACTTGGGTTTCTTCGAACTTCACTCTGTGATTGTTATTGTTAAGCGCATGTTCTGCGACAGCGGATTTTTCTGAGTGTCCTAACCGGCAATTGGCCTTGTGTTCCTTTATTCTGGTATTTGTGGAACGCTTCGTGGTTCCGATATAAACGTTGCCACAGGTTGCATTCCATGCACAAAAAATTTGAGATGCGAACTTTGAAGAAAGTTTCATTTTTTTGGATTTTTAATAAACAAAATTTCGGAAACTAAACGAGTGATCGAAAAAATGTATGTGAACACTTTTATTGTACTCGAACAGGTCTACAAAAAATTCCTTTGAAATTTTTCCATATTTCTAAAAAAAAGTGAGATGCGGACTTTTCTGTATTTTTTGTTTTTTAAACACCAAAAATTTGAAAACTAAGTGAGATATCGGAAAAATGTCTATCAACACTTTCATTGTACTCGAACAGATCTATAAAAAATTCCGAAGACATTTTTTCATATCATGAGAAAAAAATATTACTTAGAGATGTGGCCTTAGAAAAAATGTTGAACAAAATAAAAAACTGAAAGATATAAAAAAAATAGTTCGAACAATTTTATGGTCCTCGAATTGATCAACAAAAAGTTCGAATGAATTTTTTTCAATTGAAAAAAAAATTTGAGATGCGGATTTTTTCGTAATTTCAAACAACAAAATTTCGAAAACTAAACGAGATATCGAAAAAATGTATATAAACAGATCTACAAAAACTTCCAATGAAATTTCTTCATATTTAAAAAAAAAAAAAATATTTGAGATGTGGACTTGGAAAAAATTTTGAACAAAAATAAAAAACTGAAAGATATCAAAAAAATGGATTCGAAATATTTTATTGCATCGAAGTGGTCAACAAAAAAGTCGAATAAATTTTGTACATAACTTGAAAAAAATTTGAGATGATAATAGGTATTATACGCGAGTAGAACACTATATTTTCTCTACGACTATACGATAGTCAGAGTTTTAATGAAATCTAAATATTATTTATGAAAATAGGTAAATATCATAAAGTAATATAAGGTAGAATAACAATTATACATGAATAATCGGTGTTCATTCATGAATGAATAAATGCCTTAATTGAAAATGATTTTTAAAAAAACTTCCAAGAGTGGGATTCGAACTCATGCCTATATAACTACCTTCGTTATACATTTACTTAATGTACACGCTTCTACCAACTGAGCTATAACAGGCACTCGAAAATTTGTGAATTAAATACCTACTAGAAAAACTCTGACCAAGAACTGAGAGAGTGTGGAACGTTCAAGTAAAAATTGTTTGACATACCTTTGTTGCAAGATAGATTTCATCCTTCTCACTATCACTGCTTTCCCAATCTGCTCTATTCATTTTTATATTAGGTACTTGTCACACAGATCAAAGTTAAAACTAATAAAATAGTCAATCTGACATTTGCGGATGCCAAGCTGTCACAAAAATTCAATCAAGCAAAGCCTTCTTGAGAAATGTGTTTGTTAAACATTAAACCCAAACGAAAGAAACCATGGATCACCAAATGCCTAAAAACCTCCTCTGAAAACCTTCGTTCGCTGCACATGATCAGAAAGTTCACAAATAACATACATTTCCATCAATACTTTCAGGCATATAGAAAATTGTATAGAAAACTAATTAAAATATTGAAACAAAATTATTACAGTGATAGACTAACGGTCACAAATAACAAGCAGAAGGAGTGTTGGAATATCATAAATGAAATTCGTCGAACAAATCGAAAGAGTCCAGTTGACCTCTGCGATGACCTTTCTCCCAATCAACTGAATATAATATAATTTCCCACATAGACCCCATCAGTTATTTGAATACTGAACCACCCCCAAATTATTTTTACTTCATTCCCACCAATATCCAGGAACTGAAAGAAATGATTTTGTGTATCAAAAACAAAAATTCGGCTGGGGAAGATGGTGTTTCAGCGAAAATTTTCTTGAATTTGCCTGATTCTGCATTAGATGCATTAGCCTCTGCTATCAACAACTCATGGCAAGCTGGGCATTTCTCTCTCTGTATGAAATCAGCCATGGTAATTCCTTTATACAAAGGAGGGAAAATCGAGCAACCATCAAATTATCGCCCAATATCATTGCTAACGACCCTATAGAAAATAATCGAAAAACTTGTAAAAATTCGCCTCATGGCCTTCATGGAACGTCACAACCTATTTAATCAAAATCAATTCGGTTTTCGAAGCAACAGAAGCACCAATGATGCAATGTTCAAACTTTTGGAACACCTATATGGTCAAATAAACGATGGAAGTATAGTCAGGCCCGGATTACCCATAAGGCCAACCTAGGCCATGGCCTAGGGCGCACGCTTGCGGGGGGCGCAGCGCAGGATACGGAAAAATCCGAATAGCGAGCGTCCGAGCACCGGGTGACTCACCCGACGAAGCCGATCACGTGACTGCCACCATCTCTCCAAAATTAGAGGAGAACAAGAAATACTCTGGGACATTAAAAAATTGGCTGTCAAAAGAAGATGAAAATAACCCCAAAACAGATGACTGCTTATTTTTAGACTGCAGTACTCCTAGTACTAGTCCTAGCACCACTGTTCATATGATGCAGTCTTTTACTTTAGGAACAGAATCGGAACCAGACACAAAATTTGAATCTGAACCACAGGAAGACTCTGAGAGCCCCTCCAATAGCATTGAAAATCCAACACCAATTCAACAGAGTTTAGAACGTTACCCTGAAACATATAGTTTTGATCTCGTCGATCCCGATCCAGCAAACTGGGTTGTGAATAATGAACTACGTGGTTACGTATCCCAACATGGGTTAATTCAAAATAAAGAAGCTAATCTTTCAAAGACAAAGAAGGATTATAGTAACCGTTTTTGAAGTTTTTCAGATATTTTTATAGATATTTAGCAAATGGGGAAAAACAAGACAGAGCATGGCTCTGAAACTGAATGTGCAGTTTTTTGTGGTCCTTGCCGTCTTTTTTATTCGGAAACACAATCGGAACCATATTTTGTGAAAAATGGTTTTGGTGACTGGAAAAATGTTAAATCAAGGCTCAAAGAACATGAAAACTCTCTTTCATATAAAACAACACCATCACTTTAAAAGAGAGAGGGGAGAAACTGGGCAAGGTTAATTCCCAACTAACTAAAATGATAGAGATATCGAGTAATTAGATACTGACAAATGTTATTGCAAAGAGTTGTAGTGGTGAAGAAAGCTCTAGCTTCTCGAGGATTACCATTTAAGGCATTTCTTGATTTTAATTGAATAACCCGATAGAAGTTTAAATTGGGTATAGGGACAGCTGAAATAACTCATCCTAAAATTCAATTTTCTTTTGAATGGTTAAGAAAAAAATGGTAGGTGCCATTTGAAAAATTTGAGTTTTTGACAATTTTATAATGCGACATTCTAAAATCGCCTGCGCCCATATGGTACAAAATGAGACCGTCGATGGGACATCTGGTGTTAGCCTGGACTACCAGCTAACTGCTCCATAAATTTGGTTTCCTTATTTTGAACGGTTTGCGGGCTACACGTGTTTTCGTTTGCGGCTACACGTGTTTTCGTAAACTACTACAGCGGTAATTTTTTAAAGAAAAATAGACATATCTCAAAAACTGTAATAGATAAGTTAACTCAACTTAGGTTTTCTGAAGTTATAATCAGAAGGTCAATCGAACCACAACAAAAAATAGGTTTCCATTCAAAATAAGAAAGTTGATACCGACTTTTGACATACTCTGTATAGTTGTAGGACTAAAAACACTAGAGGTAGAACGTACATGCTAAATTATGACAGCATACTAAATTTCAAGTTTCTAGTCCAACTGCAAGTACTGCAAGTAGAAAAATCGTAAATCACGCTGTATACAGTGCTGTTTATTAAGCAGTGTGAGTGTGTTTTATTTTTTAACATGCTATTTTTAGACATCATTTGCTTTTCATACATTTTGGAATTTTAATCACTTTTATTGCGTGATTGATACAAATCATTTTCTTGGAAAACTGTTAAAAATGTTTTCAAAGGACTAAAAATAAAAATGTTTCAATAGCTCAAATAACCCCAAAGAAGCCCTAGAACGAGGTTTACAGTTAAATATGCCAAAAAATTCCACACTCCCCAGACCTCCTGAAAGGGGGAGTAATTTAGAACTTTGGCCTAGGGCGTAAATAGCTGCTGATCCGGGCCTGAGTATAGTCGCAGCAGCATTCTGTGACTGAACAAAAGCCTTTGACTGCGTAAATCACAGAATATTGCTTCGAAAACTTGAATATTATGGATTCAGAGGATGTGCCCTTAATTGGCTCCAGTCCTACTTAGAGAACCGCACACAAAAAGTGTTTATCGGACAAGAATCTTCGAAATGCGGGTATATTAATTGCGGCGTTCCATAAGGGTCAGTTTTGGGGCCAGTACTCTTTTTGATATACTTGAAATATCTGGCGCTTCTTGGTGTTCAAGGCAAGTTCACTCTTTTTGCTGATGATACCACCATCTTGTGGCATGGAAAAGATTCTTCAACATTGAAGGAAATAATCCAGAATGACTTAGTAAAGATAAAGGAATGGTGCGACTCTAATTCGCTCGTCTTGAATATCAATAAGACCAAATTACTCACGTTCAAGTGTGACATGACAGGTATAACTATTGGTCATGACCCACTAGAACGTGAACATCACACAAAATTTCTTGGCTTAATTATTGACAACGAGCTGAAATTTGATGATCACAGTAAAAAACTGGCCTCGGGGTGTTATGCCGTAAAAATGGCTACAAGTGAGATTGGTTCAGAAACAGCTAAAACAGTTTATCACGCGCTCTCATAGAGTCCCATCTCAGATACGGTATTGCTTTCTGGGGCGTGTGCAGCCAACAGAGGTTCAATAGCATTTTCATTTTACAGAAGATGGCATTACGATATATATGAATGAAAATAAAATATCACAGTAGTAGCAACTGTTATCAAGTGACGTATGGTTTCCATAGCCAACTTTTCAATTTTTGGCTTTCATTTTGCTTCCACGGCCTACTCGGTGAATTTCAATAATAATTTTTTTCTGATCTAGTTTCTGGTTAGATACCAACTTGTGATATGTCATTAGAAAGGGAATTGAATGCTGAATAAATCGAAAAGAAAAAAAAATAGGGTTTCCATTTAAAATAAGAAAGTTGATGTTACTTCCGGTCAGACCGGAAGTTAACTTCGACATGTCAATATGCTCAAATTCTAGCTCTTATGTCATTATATCGACGCTCCAAATTTCACAAACCTACTTCATACAATAACTGAGATATTCCGTAGGCAATACTTCCGTAGCCACCCGGTATAAACAACTGACTTTTAATTATTAAGTGAAATTGTTTATTTCAAATGTATTTTTTACGACATATACTTTTTTATATACAGTGCGTTCATAAAGTGTGGAAACGCTCAATTATCTTATGAGTTGATTATTTTCGGAAAAAAGGTCGGACAGGTCGATTTTGTTATTCAGTTTTCCACCTTTTTTTTAGAAAAAAAATCATTTTTTCCCCACCACCTTTCAAGATATGACGTCATCGATATTTTTTTTTAAATTGAAAGGGTATATTCTTATGTCAAAATTTGAAAGCCTGTATTTTTCTGAGTTCAACCATACCACATACGTCATATCTCACAGTTTGATTTACAGTATACCGAGTATAAAGGAAACCAGTGTTCATATTTTCAACATTCATTTCATTATTCATTTTGCAACGTAAACCTGAGAATTACTCAGTAGTTAGTACGAGTATATTGCTACACTTGAATAGTAGGCTGAGCAAACTTCTGAAAGCCCTTAGCAACCAGACAATAAGTTCTTAGTTACCATTACATATGTCGTTATTCTATTGATTTGTTGTGTAGCATATCGATTTATAAGTCTGCAATAACTTTCTGAAAAATATTATCCTAAAAGCAATTATTTGAAATAACGATGGTGCTGTCAGAAAAACAGAGAATAGAAGTTCTGATGATCTTAGGTTACGGCGATCGTAAAAGAAGTATGGCAGAAGTATGCGAAATCTTCAATGAAGAATATCCCAATCGAGAACCAATAAACAAATCGACGGTGAGCAAAATATTACATAAATTCAATGAAATTGGCAATGTTAGGGATAAGCCTACCGTTGCCGAAGAAACTCAATTGAATTTATTACTTGGAATTGAAGAAAATCCTCATTGTTCAATTACAACTTTATCTGACAACAATGAGGTCTGTCGTGGTGCTGTACAGAAAATTCTTAGAAAAGCTAAATTACATCCATATAAAATTAAACTTATACATGAACTTAATGAAGACGACTTCGATAGACGCATGGAGTTTTGTGAAATTATGCAAGAAGTGTGCAACGAATCAAGATTTTTTTACAAACGGTTCTGTGAATACACAAAATTGTCGTTATTGGGCAACAGAAAATCCCAATTGGACAATGGAAGCTCATACCCAATATACCCAAAAAGTAACTGGGTGGGCTGGGATTCTCAGGAATACCATTGTAGGACCATATTTTTTTGACGGTAATGTGAAAAGTGGAAATTATTTGGAAATGTTACAAACTTATGTGGTTCCTTATTTAACTGAGACATTTCCAGACATCAACCAACCTGATCGAATAGTTTCTTCTATTTGGTTCCATCAGGATGGAGCAGGTCCACATTATGCTCGAGTTGTTAGAGATTTTCTTAATGAAACGTTCCCCAATCGCTGGATGGACGACGCGGACAAATTGAATGGCCTGCTAGGTCCCCAGATTTAACTCCCATGGACTTCTATCTCTGGGGTTACTTAAAAAGTAAAGTGTACATAAACCGATCCACCAATTTGGAAGACCTTAAGGAGAGAATTCGAACTGAAATTCAACTAATTACACCAGAGGTGCTGTCTAACGTAACCCAAGAACTCATTAGACGTCTTGGATATTGTCAACTGACCCAAGGAGCTTAATTCGAGCATTTGCTGTAGATTTCTCATTTGTTTATTTTCACTACTAACCTATGATATTTTGATAGCAAATAAATTATGAAATGAATGTTGAAAATATGAACACTGGTTTCCAGTATACTCGGTATACTGTAAATCGAACTGTGAGATATGACGTATGTGGTATGGTTGAACTCAGAAAAATACAGGCTTTCAATTTTTGACATAAAAATATACCCTTTCAATTTAAAAAAAATATCGATGACGTCATATCTTGAAAGGTGGTTGGGGAAAAAATTTTTTTCTAAAAAAAGGTGGAACACTGAAAAACAAAATCGACCTGTCCGAGCTTTTCCTCCGAAAATAATCAACTCGTAAGATAATAGAGCGTTTCCACACTTTATGAACGCACTGTATATACCTGACTTCATAGGTTAAATGAAACTTTGTCAACTAGATATTTTCTTATGACAATAAAGTATATTCTCTCTCTCTAAACCTCTCAGTTCTCGTGGATTCTGAAAATTCTGAACCTGGGATTGGCCGAGTGCCGTTGAATAATGAGTTAGGATCCACTGTGTCTTGGAATCATCTTTATTCTTCAATTAAAAATCAATATGTAGTGAACGTATAATACAATAGTCGTAGAGAAAAGTTATTCATTCAACTAGTATATTAATGAAGGCGATTAATGATCGAGATATTTCGAGATCATTAATCGCATTTTAATATAAGAGTTGATTACAATACTTTTACGTCTACCTCACTCTTGTTGAATGAGATGTATTTTAATTTTATTCTGACAATAAAGTTAAAGAAAGATGCTTCTGTAGTAGTTTCCGCAATATCTGGCAAAATAAATGTATCGTCAATATCCATTTTAGCGTCCATAACATCTGAATTAGTTTATGTTTGGACTTGGTTGCCTATGCAACAATCATGCATTCATAGAGAAATCGACCATTAAGATGAGAGCTTCCGCATCCTTGAGAACCTAAAAACGCTAGATGGCAATGCTATACGCACTCTGGTGGCTTTAATGTAACTAGTTTCTGCGACATTGTTTTCTAACCACACTTTCGTATCGTTTATTTACCATTGATTTTTTAAGAATATAGAGCCTTTCTTTGAACCGTTTTTATTTCATCTTAATTTAGTGATGAGAAATTACCTTTTTACAAGTAAAGCGACCCTTCCGGTCTTATAATGGCGTCTTACAATGGTTATTGTTCTGTGTGCCACATTGCAATTCCTATACCAAAAGAAATAAATTTTTCAAAGATATCCCGAGGAAAAAATGACCCTTAGGTTTATTTTGAAACGGAGATGGGACGAGAATTAATCTCAAGAAGAGAAGCCTGGATATTAAAGGTTCAGATTGCCAAACCAATAAGCAAATTTATGAAAGTGTGTTCGTTCTATTTTAAGCAAGAAGATTATATTAACAAAGGTATCTTGTTTTTATTGACTTATTTACATTTGCATAATTTTAATATAACCGTCTATAATTCTGAGTTCTCCACTCACTTGATGAGGCTCGGATTGTAGAGCGCTTGTCTGGAGACAGAGGGCACAACTTTTGTCACTGAAGAGTTCCATTTATTTTTTCCATATAATATTATATGGTCTGCATTGAGGACTTCTTCACCTTCTACTACACACCGAGAACTTTCGGTCACTTCAACATAGGTACAATAAACTTAATTTTAATTGGGCCATTTGTCTTTGTTTATAAGAAGACCATTGAAGTATTTTATCACTGGCTTTTTTCTAACAAGGTAACTATTAACACCTTAACACTAATCCTTACACCAATAATCATTTATTTAAATGAACATTAATAAAAGGTAAAAATCATCGAAATCACAGTTTTAACAATGTTTAAAGGGCCTAAACCACGCTTCAAATACTCAATAAACGAAATAAACAAGTAAACAATGAAATCTATACTTATGGAAGAAAAAGTAAGGTTATAAATCAATGTCGTAGAAAGTACTTCATCGTCCGCCGCCGGTAGCGCTACAATCTTAATTTGAAATTCCAATAGCTGCAATTCACTTCTTCACGGAAACAAAATTGTATGCAACAAACATTACTTTTTGTCGCGTCTACATTCATTCAGTTTCGGTGAGTTGAAATATTTTAGATTAGTCTGTACTCGGTAGGAATAACAACATGCGACGTTGCCTCTTTATCGTATTGTTTTATTGTTTCGCGAGCCTATAAAAAGTATATTCCAATCCGAGGTTCAGTAAATGTAAACAAAAGCACGTGAATGTAATTTGTTACCAGGGTCGCAATGAGGACAAAATATTATTGCAATGTAGTTTCAATGTATTCAAATTAAGAATTTTAGAACTATAAATTTGCAATACTTACCTTAATACCAACGGAAATTGAAAGAAAATTATTAAAAAGATTATACAAGGTGACGCAAAAGTACATATATAATTAATCTGATGGTATGAAATAAAAAATAAAAATGAAGATGTTTGTCAGGAATTTCTTTAGTTTGTTTATAAACTAAGAGCTGTATTTATAAAGTCATGATACACAATGTTCTAATTTTAAACAAATATTTTGAAAAAGTTGGGAATAGATAGACTGTCTTTTAACTGTTCATGCTTATACACGTTTAAAATCATTTCCTTGGTTTTTATGTCGAAATGAGACTTTTTCGACCTTTGCCTAGGAGACAAAGAAATGTCAGTAGGCTCATCAGTTGTATCCGTGCTAGAAATGTTCAAGTGTCCTGGATATATATTTAATATACCAAACAAGTATTTAAACAATACACTAAAACTTTCGGTATAAACTCGAGGAGCAAACACACTGTTATTTAATATATCTACTTCGAAAGTATTTGAATTAGACACAATCTTCAAACTACAAAAAGATGCAATTTAAACAACATAATTAAACTCAATAAATTGGATGCAACGTCGATGCACTTCACTTCGCACTGAAACTGAGTACGCACCTGCATCGAAACAGTGAAGAGCAGTTGAAGGAGTTTATGGTCGTTTGACCAATACCGTTGCAGATTTCAGCAAGCCAGGAAGTGATCACGTGCTGATCATTGTTTACATGCGCTGAATCTTGGATTGGAATATACAACAAAGTTCAGCAATATATGCATTTACGTGATGTGATTATTTCATTGCTGTGTTGACAGTCCAGTGCATATTTTAATTGTTGAGTACGCGTACTTTTTTGAAAAGCTTGTAGAAAAACTATAATAATTAATTGTGTTAAGTGTATGACATTTACGGAAAGGGTAAGTGAAATGAATTGTATGAATACCTGTTGTTATTACCACATCTCAGGCAATAAAGTATATTTTAATTTGATATAGTGAATTTTCAAGAATTGACCTGCCCTAAAAATTGAAATCATTATCTCTTACTACCCTAATCTACCTGATTCAGCATTTAAGGGAAACCATGGCAAAGTTTTATTTAGTTTATCTTTACCTAAAGGATATTGTGAAAAGTGTGTCGTGGTTTTGTAAACCCTCTCTGTGAAAGTCATAAAGTATTTTACGTTTATTCGCTAAATATCTTGATTGTACAGTCCTGATATTTTTTGGCGTGGTAAGTTGAAATTCAGGTCGAATTGCATTGTGCTGAAAATGCCGAAGTCCAAAAAGCGCCCATCACGAATATTGAAGCGTAGCAAACGTATCTCCATGCGAAAGTATCGGAAAAATCGAAAAGACAATTTGCAGTCAACACTGAATGCTGAGATCGTTGATTTGAGCTCCACGTCAAACACAATTGTTGGAGAAAATAATATGCTTGAATATGACGCTTCATCTGCAAACTCGGATGAGAATTTGAATCTAACCGACTATGACGAGGAACTTCAATCTCATTTCCAAAATGATTTCAATGATGGAAAACGTTTGAATCTGGTATCGAGAGGATCATTTCAAAGATGTCTATTGAGGCAACTGAGATATGACAAAAGTTTTAACTGGCATACAGAACCTTGGAAAGCAGCCACTTTGAGTGAACCTGGAAAGTACTTCAAAGAATATATTAACAAGTGCATGAAGGAATGAGAGAGAAAAGCTCAGCGTCCCAAATTCAAGAAGAAGAGTATTGATAAAGAGAATGTACCAAACCGACACTATGGTCCAAAAGCCGAACAACCAGAACCTAGTAAGGACATTGTTCAAAAACAATGTCAACATATTTTGAAAACATTGCAGGCACAACATGAACGTACTCAAAAACATTTCTGTAATATACACATAAGAACAAATAATCATTTTGGACTATTTATATTTTGATTTTAGGTAACAGAAGAACAACGTGATTATATTGAAAAAAATACAAAAAACAGTTTGACTCCGATTTGTTTGTCACCGTACGGAATAATCGACTAACTACTTCAAGTTTTGGAAATGTTCTGAGAAGAAAACCAAGCACGCCATCGCATAATCTTGTGAAGCAAATTCTCTATCCCAAAGAGATATACTATCTATCAACTATGGCAAAATCATGGATTCACTTGCAAGAAAGAAATTCGAAGATGCAATGAATATTACAGTCGAAGAAGCTGGGTTATTTATAGATTTGATGCATGGATTTTTGGGTGCAACACCTGATGGTATGCTGATGAATTTAAATGATAGCCGTATTTTATACAACGTTGTTTCAGGATTGATTGGTGATGATGCCATTCTGGAAATCAAATGCCTCCATAAAGTTTCTAAATTGGGCATTTCTTTGGAAGAAGCAACTAAGAAGAATATATGTTTGGGACTTTTTAAGGGCCAACTTAGATTGAAGTGGAATCATTTATATTATTATCAAGTTATTTTGTTGTTTTTGTTGACAATGAGAGTTGTTCATTGAGATGATTGAAAGAGATGAAAAGTTGTGGAATGAGGTGATGCTTCCCAAACTAAGTTGCTTTTACCAGGAAAGAATTCTTCAGGAATTGGTGAGATGGATGATTCCCAGAGGACTCAAATGCTATGATCTTCCATTAGCGAACAACAAAGAAGACAACAAGAAAAAAATGAAACATTACACGGTCCTCAATTCATGAAACATATAGGATGTCATTCTGTAAACGGTAACCAGATTCTGGTATCAGCTCGGAGATAAAAGAATTTTCAGTGGTTTTTTCCTGTTTCAGTTTCCAACTGATCATATTTTGTGCCCAAATTAATAAATATTAAGTTGTTCAATTAAAAGAAAAGTTTTATTCTAACCCGTCCAGTAGTTTGTAAAAAAAAATATTGTTTGAAAAATTAAACACACGCTTTAACATTAACTAAAAAGAACAAATTATTTTTGATTACTAAAATGTAAAAAAGCATGTAAAGTAATAATTACTAATTTAAGGATATAGGTCAAGAACACCCACTCCATGCACCCACCGTAATCACTCAACAAAAATTGAATGATGTATTATCACCGGAATTATGAACATCTGCCATTATGGAGCCACCATCTGGAATTCATGAATTTGAACAAAATAAATAAACTTAAAAAACTTTTTAGAGAAAAGCTCTTATTTAAAACCACTAAAAGAAAGAAAATAAATTTCAAAGTGAATTGTAACCATCGTTTTGTTACATTATAAAATTTAAATGATATAAAAGCTTGTCTATGCATTTCTTAATGTAAATTAAATTTTAAATTACCTCAAAATTTATTCTCGCCACAAGCTTTTATATAATTTTAAATTTTATAATGTAACAAAACGATGGGTTAAATTCACTTCAAAATGTATTTCCGTCTTTTTAGTGCATTTAAATAAAAGCTTTTTTCTAAAAAGTTTTTTAAAAGTTTAGTTATTTATTTCTTTTTTAGTTCTCTTTGGACCTGTTTCCTTAGTATGTTCATTTCAATTACGCGTTCTCTATCTAACTATCGAAGAGGGAAGAGTGTGAATTCTGTTGAAACAGTATTATTCAATGGTTAGATAATTTTCACTATTTCTACGGATTTTTTCGATTTCTATTTTGCGAGTTTTCCCAATTTTTTTCGTGACAGAAAAGGAGGGCGAGCCCCCCGATCGATTTTTTTTTTTTCATCATTATATGTTCGAAACTGTTGAAACATTTCCCGAATTTTTTTGGGCTCTCTATCTAGGTTTGGAGGGGGATAGGGGAGGTGAAATTTTTTTAAACCCTAATATTCGCCTGTCAGATATTTTTCACTATTTAAACGGTTTTTTCCGATTTTAATTTCGCGAGTTCCTCAACTTTTTTCGAGAAAACGGGGGGCGAGCCCCCTACCTAATTTTATTTTTCGCTGTAATTTTTGACGTCAAAATCCGTCAAGAAAACTTCCGAAACCCTACGCGTTCTATATCTAGCTTTTGAGGGGAGAGAGGTGGACATTTTTTCAAACCATAATTTTCGACTGTCAGAAATTTTTCACTATTTTTATGGATTTTTCCGATTTAAATTTCGCGAGTTTTCCAACTTTTTCGAGAAAAGAGGGGGGCGAGCCCCCTCCACCTAATTTTTTTTCTCGCTGTAATTCTTGACGTCCAAATCCGCCAAGAAAACTTTCCCCATTTTTCGGGGGGCAGTGGGGACAATTTCTTCGACATTAATGTATTGTCATCGGAACTGAAGCAACATGTGAAATTTCAATTCCATAGGACAAGAGGAAGTGGTTCTAATTCAGCTTGCATGATTTTTACGAACACACACACACACACCCACACACAGCAAGTTGAATGAAAGCTTTCAAAAATCTTAATATCCAACCTCAAAAACCCCCACATGGCCACATACCAATTTTGAATAGAAACGGACCAAAATCCGAAATCTCGTTCGACTTCCACCATTTCGTTTTTTTTGTCTAACAAAAATTCTATAATACATTTTCACCTTCTAAATTTCAATGTAATCAGAGAACTAGAAGAATTTGAACAATAAAACCAAATCATAAAACTATTTTGGAGTAATTTCATTGAATCCAATAACGTGTTAAAAAAATTGGCAACGTCACGAATTCCTTTTCCGCAACGATGATGTTTTCTTACTACAAGGCTTTCAATTTTCATTCATCATTTCGATTGTAGTAAAATCTCCCTCTGTTAGTAAATAGCTGAACTATGTGATCATAAAAATGGGCGAAAACGCAGTAAATGGCGTACCTGCACACAGTTTCAATTTGTTATGAACATCTTGAAAATAAGGTCGTTTTTTCCAAACTTTTTTGGTTTGATGTATTCTTTATAATCTATGTGATAGCATTAGCTGATTCATAATCCTGAAGTAAAATCAAGAATATGATTTGTGATAACCTCAAACTTGATCACTTTTCAGATTTTTTTTAAGAATACTCATCCACTTTTGGGAGTTGCCATGGGTCAAATTCTGTATATTGATCATTCATCCATCTCTGTAGCAAATTTCAATTCATTCATACTAATCATTCGCTCACTGTCTATGACAAGGCGAGTCGCTGATTACGGTTGAAAATTGTTCATTGCAACTCCCACTCATCAATGCCAAATCGTTCATTTTAATTAATTAATTAATAGTCGACTTCATTTGCATTTGCGAGTTTTACAACTTTTTCGAACAAAATAGGGGGGTGTGAGCCTCCCTACCTAATTTTTTTTCGATATAATTTTTGACGTCCAAATCCGTCAAGAAAACTTCCGATGCCCTAGCGTTCTCTATCTAGCTTTCAGGGGGTGGGGGGGGGAAACAATTTCTTTTTTTAAACCATAATATTCGACAGTCAGGTATTTTTCACTATTTTTACGGATATTTTCGATTTTGATTTCGCAAGTTTTCCAATTTTTTCCGTAAAAAGGGGGGGCGATTATAACGTATCCATAGCCCTCTAGATTGAAAAATAAATTTCATAATAAAATTTTAAAAAATGGTTACAGAAAGTGACAAGTGATACATTATGGTTATTTGAGAATGTCATATGGAGACAAATGAAATGAAAATATACCGGGTGTCCCATTTAAAAATCGAAAGTTCATGTCATTTTGAATGTATAATGGATTTAATGGGTAGCTTTACATTTACGCGCACGAAAGAACGTCAGTGTAAATGCTAAGAACCGAGTGATTATTAGAATTTGGAAGCGATTTGAACGTGGTGCTCCAATCAAGCGTGATTGCGCGTGAATGTAAAGCTACCTAATGTGTAAAATGGATGATAACGGATTTTTTTTAAATGACAATTGTCAAAGTGAAAGGTTTCCTTGTCAAAATTTGTTTTTTTTTCAAAATCTGTATACGAGGATGTACTGATATCTAGTTAGCCTAGACCAGTTCCCTGCATAAACAAAATATTGCGTTACCATATCATAGCAACGAACAATAACTTATTAGAAGTGTCAGTGTAAAGTTTGACGTCAAAAAAGTAAACCAGAGTTACGCAATAAATTAAAAGAAAAAAATATGTCCACCGAAATTGTGAAAATCGAAAAATTGGAGTATCGAGCCATCATCAAGTACCTGTATTTAAAAGGGTTAAGAGGTAAGCAGATTAACGAAGATATGCTTAATACCCTTGCTGATCAATGTCCTTCGTATGCGACCGTGAAAAATTGGACTGTAAGCTTCAAAAGAGGTACATTTTTCATTGAAGATGATGACCGATCGGAACGGCCAGTTTCTGTGTCAGTTCCCGAAAATATCGATGCAGTTCATGACATGATTTTAACAGACCGTCGAATTGGGCTAAAACGGATATCTGAAGCACTGAATATTTCATACGAACGCGTTCATCATATAGTTCACGACAATTTGGACATGAGAAAAATTGCTGCAAAATGGATCCCCAAATTTTTTAATGTTGACCAAAAGCGTGCAAGGGTAGTAGCATCTTGTTCGATCTGTGCTTGATTTGAAAACGATGTAGACTTCTTAAACCGAATTGTTACTATGGATGAGACTTGGGTACATTTCTACGATCCAGAAACAAAGCAACAATCGATGGCAGGGCGACACTCCGGTTCTCCAAGACCTAAGAAGTTTCGTGTCCAAAAATCTGCTGGAAAAGTTCTTGCTTCAGTTTTTTGGGATTGCCATTGAGTAATCATGTTTGATCTTTTTGGATAAGGGTAGAACAATAACTGGAGATTACTATTCGACATTACTGACCACTCTACGGGAAAAAATTAAAGAGAAAAGACGCGGAAAGCTATCCAAAGGTGTTTTGTTTTTGCAGGACAACGCCCCTGCACACAAATCTCATGATGCCATGCAAAAAATTCGTGATTTAGGGTTTGAATTACTAGAACACCCCCCTTATTCACCAGATTTGGCTCCGTCCTACTATCATCTCTTTCGTCAACTGAAAAAAAAGTTTAAAAGCTCGTAAATTTTCTTCCAACGAGGAGGTAATAAAAGCTGTGGAGGTCTGGTTTGCAGAGCAAGAAGAATTTTTTTTTTGAAAGGTCTATAGACGTTGCAGGTTCGCTGTAATATATGTATCCAATTAAGAGGAGAATATGTTGAGTAGTAAAATATTTTGACATTGAAATTTTGTTTGGTTCTATATTAGGCTAAGAATTTTTCAATATATCCTCGTATAAGGAACGTTTTTGGTATTCTTCACTATCTTCGAATTTTTTACTTGTTTTCTACCCACTCCCAATGCCGTACGATTTTTCAACAAGAGTCTTCTTCTACAAACGGACATTAGAGGGTCCAAATGACGTTTTCGTGCAGACTTGATAATCTCATAAATAACAATTTAATCACCAGATATTGTTTTGATTCATATTGTATGAGGATATATTGAAAAATTCTTAGCCTACTCTAGAACCAAGCAAAATTTCATTGTCAAAATATTTTATTACTCAACATATTCTCCTCTTAATTGGATACATTTATTACAGCGAACCTGCAACGTCTCTAGACCTTTCAAAAACATGTTTCTTCTTGCTCTGCAAACCAGACCTCCACAGCTTTTATTACCTCCTCGTTGGAAGAAAATTTACGACCTTTTAAACTTTTTTTCAGTTGAGGAAAGAGATGATAGTTGGACGGAGCTAAATCTGGTGAATAAGGGGGGTGTTCTAGTAATTCAAACCTTAAATCACGAATTTTTTGCATGGCAACATGAGATTTGTGTGTAGGGGAATTGTCCTGCAAAAACAAAACACCTTTGGATAGCTTTCCGCGTCTTTTCTCTTTAATTTTTTCCCGTAGGGTGGTCAGTAATGTCGAATAGTAATCTCCAGTTATTGTTCTACCCTTATCCAAAAAGATCAAACATGATTACTCCATGGCAATCCCAAAAAACTGAAGCAAGAACTTTTCTAGCAGATCTTGGAGAACCGGAGTGTCGCCATTCCATCGATTGTTGCTTTGTTTCTGGATCGTAGAAATGTACCCAAGTCTCATCCATAGTAACAATTCGGTTTGAGAAGTCTACATCGTTTTCAAATCGAGCACAGATCGAACACGATGCTACTACCCTTGCACGCTTTTGGTCAACATTAAAAAATTTGGGGATCCATTTTGCAGCAATTTTTCTCATGTCCAAATTGTCGTGAACTATATGATGAACGCGTTCATATGAAATATTCAGTGCTTCAGATATCCGTTTTAGCCCAATTCGACGGTCTGTTAAAATCATGTCATGAACTGCATCGATATTTTCGGGGACTGACACAGAAACTGGCCTTCCCGATCGGTCATCATCTTCAATGGAAAATTCACCTCTTTTGAAGCTTGCAGTCCAATTCTTCACGGTCGCATACGAAGGACATTGATCACCAAGGGTATTAAACATATCTTAAGCTTACCTCTTAACCCTTTTAAATACAGGTACTTGATGATGGCTCAATGCTCCAATTTTTCGATTTTCACAATTTCGGTGGAAATATTTTTTCTTTTAATTTATTGCGTAACTCTGGTTTACTTTTTTGACGTCAAACTTTACACTGACACTTCTAATAAGTTATTGTTCGTTGCTATGCTAACGCAATATTTTGTTTATGCAGGGAACTGGTCTAGGCTAACTAGATATCAATACATCCTCGTACGAGCTGCTCTTGGTCCAAATAACAATAATAGTTTACGATTTTTTCAGGTATAACGAACCTGGTGAAATGAATGATGGTCCGTTGTGTCGATGTTCATGGAAATGTAAAAAAACCGGTATTCGCCATGGTATTTATCCTGGAGAAAAACACCTAGAACGGTGCAACTTGCTAACCAATAATGCAGATAGGCTGTTTCATTACCGCATTACAATTTCTCCTCCCACTAACTTCTTGATCAAAACGCCAACGATCATACAGCATGATGAGCATGAGTTTATTTTTGAGGGATTTTCGATGTTTTCACACTTCCCGTTGGAAAAATTACCTAGCTGTAAGGTTATTCGATTCAACATTGAATATACTATTCTGTATATTGAAGAGAAGATACCTGAGAATTTCACTGTCTGGGAGTTGAATTTATTCAGTAAGTATTTTTTTATATTAATTTTAAAGAAACCACCTTAACAAAACGGCCATTGTAGTCGTTTGAAAAGTTATTTAATCATATATCAATATTTAGATAATACAAGGAATAAAAAAAAAATTAATGTAAAATATAACATTTATAAAAACAGAATAACATAAAACAGTCAGTCATTTAAATACTGTTATGAATGCTGTTTATAAACATTTCAATAATTTGTGGTCTATAAAACTTAGCCAAATAATTTAAACTAGAAAAACTAAAAACAGATTAATTAATCATTATAAATAAACTTAAAAAAATCTTTAATTTAAATGCACTAAAAAGAAAAAAAATTAAGGTTAATGAAATCCATCATTTTGTTACATTATTTAAATGATATAAAAGTAATTATGCTATAGGAGTTCAAACCCAAAATCGCGTGTATTTCCTTATGGAGGTTTATTCTGGCAATTTTGATACATTAAGCTGAGTTTACAGTGTCACGAACACATTGACGCTGCTATTCCTATCACACGCTTGATATCCGATGATCAGAGACTTTGGGGCTCCAACTCTACCTCATGCGTTCACCACTCGACCTGCACGCTACTAACCAGTCTTTATTTCTAAGTTCGAGAAATGCTAAGATTGAAATGAAAAAAAGATGCGCTGCTGTGGCTTTGAACCACGTACCTATGGCTTCGTAATGTAAAACGCAAAACGAATTTATTGAGAGGTCATAATTAAAATTGTACAACACTTATAGCAACAACATATAACGATTATATAAATAAATAAATATGTATAAAGGACGAGACTAAATAGATAAATAAATATTGTGTATAACGTATAGACACAGATCTTAAAACTATCGCATTGCCACAGGGTGGTGGTAAGGGAAGGAGTGAAATATTGCGGTGAGGGGTTCGACACTGCCTGTCTGTGGTGTCAGCGGATGGACCGAACCAGATCGTACCTGCCCTAGAACCGGTTGTACGATTTTGGGTAGATTTCGAGTGTTGTAAGTGTTGAGTGGCCTGATGGTTGGTGCTTTCCTGCCTCCTCCAAGTTATGCAGGGAAATTGATTTGTTACATGTCAGACATCAGATCATTGGACGTTTCTTATTGGGGTTTTCGAAGAGTTTCCGGGAAAAACATAAGAAAAAAACCGGAATGGCTTCGTAAGCCGCAATCCTATCGATACGACTATGAACCGTGTTTGTATATTTTGATGAAATGAATATTGATAAGAGAAGATGTGAAAGATCTCGCGAACTGCGGCTGAGTCGTTTGATGCGACCAAAAGGTTTTAGGCCGTACTTGTCTCTAGTGAAAGATCATACTTGAGCGGATAATTCAATGAAAATTTTCGATGTTAAAATCATAGATTCAGCTGTTTACAATACAAGTGGTGACTGTTGGGACAAAAAAGACACAGCTATTTAGGTAATTTGGTCTGAATGTTTCATAAGAATTATTTCATTCTGGCAATTTTGATACATTAAGCTGAGTTTACACTGTCATGAACACATTGACGCTGCTATTCCTAAAGGTGATCTCACACGCTTGATATCCGATGATCAGCGACTTCGGGGCTCCAACTCAACCTGATACGTTCATCACTCGACCTGCACGCTACTAACCAGTCTTTATTTCTAAGTTCGAAAAATGCTGGGATTGAAATGGAAAAAAAACTGCTGTGGCTTTGAACCACGTACCTATGGCTTCGTAATGCAAAATGCAAAACGAGTTTATTGAGAGGTCATAATTAAAATTGTACCAACACTTATAGCAACAACATATAACGATTATATAAGTAAATAAATAAGTATAAAGGACAAGACTAAATAGATAAATAAATATTGTATATAACGTATAGACACAGATCTTAAAACTATCGCATTGCCACAGGGTGGTGGTAAGGGAAGGAGTGAAAGATTGCGGTGAGGGGTTCGACACTGCCTGTCTGTGGTGTCAGCGGATGGGCCGAACCAGATCGTACCTGCCTTAGGGCCAGTTCTACGATTTTAGGTAGATTTCGAGTGCTGTAAGTGTTAAGTCGCCTGATGGTTGGTGCTTCCTTGCCTCCTCCAAGTTATGCAGGGAAATTGATTTGTCAGACATCAGATCATTGGACGTTTCTCATAGGGGTTTTCGACGAGTGTCCGGGAAAACATGGGAGAAAAATCGGAATGGCTCTGCATTCTTTTATATTTCATTTCAACTAATTCCAATAGCGTAGAAAATAATGCGCCGGCTTGTTCTCCCTTAGGTGCCTAGTCCCATTATAATGTACACAAGGATCTAAAATTACTTTGAATCGGTCACGCATACAGACCAAATTGCCGAAATTACTTATTCATTGATTTAGAAATACCCCTATGACTCATCACTCATAAGGGACGGGCTGCCAAATATTTATTTTTAATACCCCAATGCTCCATATGGGATAGCGAACAGCCAAAATTTCTCATTTATTTGTTTCAATCAGTTGATAATGGGATTTACTAAACCTAAATTTGATATAGGTCACACAAATCGTCAAATTAACTCACATTTACATTACAAAAAACAGAATGATGTAGACTAATTTTTGAAATAATTCTTATGAAACATTCAGACCAAATTACCTAAATAGCTGTGTCTTTTTTGCCCGAACTGTCACCACTTGTATTGTAAACAGCTGAATCTATGATTTTAACCTCGAAAATTTTCATAGAATTATCCGCTCAAGTATGATCTTTGACTAGAGACAAGTACGGCCTAAAACCTTTTGGTCGCATCAAATGACTCAGCCGCAGTTCGCGAGATCTTTCACATCTTCTCTTATCAACATCAATTTCATCAAAATATACAAACACGGTTCATAGTCGTATCGATAGGATTGCGGCTTACGAAGCCATTCCGGTTTTTCTCCTATGTTTTTCCCGGAAACTCGTCGAAAACCCCAATGAGAAACGTCCAGTGATCTGATGTCTGACATGTAACAAATCAATTTCCCTACATAACTTGGAGGAGGCAGGGAAGCACCAACCATCAGGCGACTTAACACTTACAGCACTCGAAATCTACCCAAAATTGTGGAACCGGCCCTAGGGCAGGTACGATCTGGTTTGGCCCATCCGCTGACACCCCAGACGGGCAGTGTCGAACCCCTCACCGCAATCTTTCACTCCCTACCTTACCACCACCCCGTGGCAATGCGTTAGTTTCAGGATGTGTGTCTATACGTTATACACAATATTTATTTATCTATTTAGTCTTGCCCTTTATACTTATTTATTTATTTATATAATCGTTATATGTTGTTGCTATAAGTGTTGTTCAATTTTAAATATGACCTCTCAATAAATTCGTTTTGCATTTTGCATTACGAAGCCATAGGTACGTGGTTCAAAGCCACAGCAGCGCATCTTTTTTTCATTTCAATCTCAGCATTTTTCGAACTTAGAAATAAAGACTGGTTAGTAGCGTGCACGTCGAGTGATGAACGTATGAGGTTGAGTTGGAGCCCCGAAGTCGCTGATCATCGGATATCAAGCGTGTGAGATCACCTTTAGGAATAGCAGCGTCAATGTATCATACCAGGGTAAACTCAGCTTTATGTATCAAAATTGCGAGAATTAACCTCCATAAGGAAATACACGCGATTTTGAGCTTGAACTCCTATAGCATAATTACTTATAAAAACTTGTCGCGAAAATAAATATTGAGGTAATTTTAAATTTAATTTAAAATAAGAAATATATAGATATTTCTCGCGACAAGCTTTTTATATCATTTAAAATAATGTAACAAAATGATGGGTATAATTAACTTTAAAATTAATTTTCTTCTTTTTAGTGCATTTCAATACAAGCTTTTTTTAAAATTTTTTTAAGTTCATTTATTATAGGCCAATCTGTAGATAAAAATAAGAAGCTCTTTTCACACAAAATAAAAGACGCAAACGGCCTATTTAATTACAATTTTTTTGTTTTTTTTGCTAATATCTCAAAAAATACTGGAGGAATCGTTTCACAGTCAATAGAACTTTTGTAGAGAATTAGGAAACATACAAAATGGTTTTTTTTTATACTACCAGACCGGTGCATTTTTCACAGAAAATCCGGAAAAACTTCGAAAGAGAAACCATGTTTCAATAATTCCTAATTTTTATAAATCGGAAGCTGGACTAACAATATTATGAAAACTGATAGATAATAACATGTGGTTCAACTGTGGTTTCTGTCCGATGTCTCCAAAGCAAATTCGAGTGCAGAAGAATTTCATCAGTATTGTCTGAGCAACGGCCTTGTAATCAATAACAAAAAAACTGTCTTCATGTCTTTCTTAACAAAAAACTCATGCCAAAATTATAATAATTTAGTGAGACTGAATGGACACTCAATAGAAGAAGTTAATTCTACTAAATTCTTGGTAATCACTCTTGATAACAATATGATATGGGAAAACATCGTATCTAAATTGAGCTCTGTATGTTTTCTTATCAGACAATTAAAAAACACTGTCTCAATAAATGTTTTGAGGATTGCATATTTTGGTTTGGTCCAGTCGATACTCTCCTATGGCCTTATATTTTGGGGGGCATCAGCCCGTTTCAATGGAGCATTCTCCCTTCAGAAAAGAATTTTGCGATGCATGAGTGGTATACATCCTCGTGAGTCTTGTAAGAAATTATTTATTGAATTGATATATCTTCTTATCCTGAACATATCTAACAATAATAATAACATAATGAGAAAAAGTGATTTTCATAATCATGACACACGCACCAGCAAACAGTTTCATCAGACATATTCCAGACTCACGGTTGGACAAGACTCTTATACTTACCAACAAATAAAATTCTATAACAAATTTGTAAATCTTGTCGGAAATGTAGAAAGTAAAAAGAATTTTAGAAATGTGTTAAACGAATATCTTCTGAACAATGCATTTTATTCCACAGATGAACTTTTAAAAATGTGACTTGACATAATTGTATTATAATGTTATTATTTTCTATTTATATTTTTTATCTATTTTATGTATTGTCTATTACACACCATTTTCTGATTTTGACTAGTCCGATAAGATTTTGTATATAATGTATATTTATGTTCTGTACAAGAGTTTCAGTGATGAATAATAAATTTGTATTGTATTGTGTAGTTTTTGCACAATCGCGTTATGAACAATTTAAGGGCAAATCTTTCTATTTGCGCCGATTTGAGGGAAATCATCTTACTCAAATTCTGTAAACAGCATTTGGAAGTAGAGATCAATATCTACAATTTGTATATTTCGGAATTTTACCTAGAGGTGGGAAATATGTTGAAAATGTCACTGAAAGTTACTCTAAATGCTTGAAAGTGCACCCGAAGTCGCCCGAACTCAACTCGAGTTAACTTCAGTGTGACTTCGGGTGACTTCGGACGCACTTTGAAGCGTTTTGAAACTTTCAGTGACATTTTCAACACATTTCCCACCTCTCAAGTGAAAATCCAAAATATACAAATTGATTGGAGATATTGATCTCTACTAGATGCCGTTTACAGAATTTGAATACGACGATTTCCCTTAAATAAGTTGTATTTTTTTTCACTATTGCTTGTTTAAAACATTTCACAAAGCGATTTTGCTGGGGCGAAAACTGGGCTTTTCATTAACGAACAATCTTATAAAAATCAGTATAGGCCATTTGCGTCTTTTATTTTTTGGGGAAAAAACCTCTGTAGCTTGGTCTATTGGTCATTATTGGTCATTATAACAACTGAAATACTGAGTTTGTTAGTACCGTTCTTTGAAATCAGACTTCATAGCATAGATAAAAATATTCACCAGGTTTTTTTATTAACGTTTCATGAAATAACCTAAATACATGTTAAATGCAACTCTTTTCAAAACCATATCATAACAATATATGATATTTCAGATAAATACGTTTTTCAAGAACTCCTAGAGCTTGTCGATCTAGATTTGAAAACAGCAGGTGATGAAAATGGCTGTCCCCAGTTTCATTTCATGCCAAGATTTGTGAGAGAACTACCCGAGAATGGAAAAGAAATCCTGTGCATGAAAGAAGTGCTCCAATATTTATTGAACAGCTCAATGCCATTGATAGAACAATCAGAATTAAATACCATGATGGAAATGAGTCAGTATGAATGGCAAAGCTATGCGGATGATATAAAGGTAAATATTTCTTCAAAATGATATATAGGTAGGTACAAATAATTCCTATATTTAGTGTTATGACTCAAAAATAATGCACACGCGAACGGTTCAACGATTTATTCTACACTGTATTTACAATCCACATAGTCAGATTCAAACTATGAATAATTCTTTAGTCACTCTTTTATCTGTTTTCTAATCCTTCTACACTGAACAGCAGTAATAAGCAATCATGATGACAATGATAGAAATAATAACGATATTTTTTATGTCGGGGCGTGGCGCAGTGGTTAAAGCGTCCGACTCTGAGTCGAAAGGTCCGGAGTTCGAGCCCCAGTTGCGGCTGGGATTTTTAAATTTAATTTGACCGATTAAATTATCTATATCTCGTGGCTGAACTGGGGTGAGTCCTGCACGATTCCTTGTTGCGTTCCAATTAACAGTGCTGCTCCTAAGGTGGCGCATGGAGTTAGTAACAAGGCCTATCCAGAACACGTGGCTAATGACCATAGCAGTCGATGCCAAAAACACCAAAGAAAGAAATAATTATTTATTTATTTATATACGGACATGCCAATTTACAAAAAACATAAATATTTAAGAGAAAATTTTTACGTAACCTTATCACAGATACAATTATAATCAACTAAATTATAACAAATTTATGTGCCTCATTTGATTTTTTAATGAATATGTGGATGTGTCAATAATTTCACAATTTTTATTTGCCAGTTTCACTACCCTTGTAATTGACTCGTTTTGGCCATAATTCGTACTGTGATGAGGAACCATGAAGACTTCCGAAATTCTAGTTCTTCTGGGATTGACATTTAGTTCGAAGAGTTCAATTAAATTTGGACAACTGATAGCTCCGTTCATAATTTTGTGCAGAAATCTCAAATCGATCTCAGCTCTTCGATGTTCCAAACTTGAAAAGTTTAAAATAGTCAATATGTCAGTATATTCATAGTCACAGGACCTTATTTTGAACTTTCTCAATTCTATCGATATCAGCTTGATAAAATGAACACCATATCATACAATTATATTTAATAACTGATCGAACAAGAGAGCAGTATAATATTTCAGAAGTGCAAAGGGAAAATTTATCTGAAGATCTTGCAATGAAGGACAATAATTTAAATGATTTAGAAACAATATTATATATGTGTGTCTTAAATGTAACTGGAATCAAATAATATGCCAAGATCTCGAACACTGTTAGCCACTGACAAATTAACATTTTTCACTTGGTGAGAGTATCGAATTGGATTCATTATTCTCGAAAATGTGATTTGATAACATTTGGTTATATTTGCATATTTATATCGCACCAACGGGAAGTTGCCCAAATCTATTTGCAACAGTTCGGCATCACAGACATTGTCAATGATTCTATAGAGTTTGAAGTCATCTGCAAACATCAATGACAGCAATAATAACGGTACAACCAATAATAATACCGGTAAAACCGGAAATGGTCGTCACATTCGGCCTTCCTGACTATTTAGGCGTCCTCGTCTTGTTTTCAGATGGGCTTCTGACTCCAATTTCTATAACCGTAAAGATTAAGCAAGTAAATTAACATTTTCACATTTGGACAGACACTGTAGATCGATACATTTTTTTAGATCTTCGCTCTGTGATCAAAATCAGACAGACATTGCTGTCCGAGCATTATGTATTCATTTAGTTTTTAAGCTCGGTGCTCTCAGCGCATTCAGACAGACATTGCTCCCCGAGCATTTTTTAAATTCATTTATTTTTTTAAGCTCATTTTTTTCCGTTTTATATTATGTATATATAATGAATAATGTCTGCATACTAGATTGTTTTATCATACTAAACAATTCTCCATCATTACCATCACCGCGCATATTTAAACATATACATTATTTAGTACAGAGCAACTTTTCTTTCACTAAGACCTCTTCATTTTGTTCATGCTCACTAGGCTTTTCAATTCATTTCTTCTCACTACAGCTTTTCAATTCATTTCTACTCACTACAGCTTTTCATTTCATTTATGCTTATTGAGGCTCAACATTTTAAGTGTATTCTCTCTTGGCTTGGTCTTTTATTTATGAGAACTCCGAATGACCCTATGGATGGATAAACTACAAATACAAACATTGAGTCAAATACTCGATGAATTTCTTGAATTATTATTTTTTGTACTGCTTTTTCTTTGCCTTTACGTTTCTCTGCCATAAATTTGTTCAAATGAGTACTCCAAAGTGAATGCCTCATGAGAGCCTTACTGCGATCAGATATATTTCATTTTCATATTCATGTAAGTAAAATGGCATTCGAATACTATGAAAAATCAACTAAATCAATATAATTGTATATGTATCCATATGGATTCGTAGAAAAAGTACAGCATATAACGTGTTCATAAACTACACTCGTCTCTTAAACATTCGTTCAGCTACGCTGCACTTTTGCTTATTCGATACCCAAAGTCATTTATAAACACTAGTATATAGGTACTGCTAACATACTCAATATATCTTTCAAAATGTGTATTGTTTTTTTTTTATTCAGTGGTCTATGGTATTCGGGAGAATGAAAGTTTCAAGAATGGATCGACTATTGCTAAAACATAATACAGAATCCACTCACACTACTCACATAAAAAGTTGAGCTGTCAAACAGCAAATTGCTGGCTCTCCGTCTATTCTATTTGAAAAATTATTATTAATATATGATCCTAAGTGCCCAAGACAAGTATGCAAGGGTTCTGATTGTAAGCGCAGTCGGGACATAAGTGAACATTTTTCAGATGAATCATGGCATACCTTTGAACCACAATTTACTTTTGAATTGAATAATGTTCTTGGCGAAATCAACAAATATTTTTCGTTATAATGTCGGACAAATACCGTAGTGATAAAATGGGAATTAATCGTGACATTTTCTCTATTACTAAAGGAAAAGAGCGCATGCGGTATACTTTATTCAACGTCAACTTTCCCCATGAATATTCATCAAAAAATAGTTTATAATTGGTTGACCAATGTTTGCCTAAATGTCACCTATATCGGATTCCATAAATCTAAGTCAGATGCAATAGGAAGTTCGTCTAATTCAAAACGGTGCTCATACAATGGGTACATTTCCTTGCTTTGGGTTTTGCATCCTACGCGTTGACGTTTTTGGTGAATCCTGATGGACCAGTAATGGATTTCTTAACCCATTAACGCCCAAATTATTTTTTGTCTATAAAACTGTGTTTTGAATAAAATTTTCCATTTTAACTAGTGTAAATGACCCCTTAAAAATGTTTACAAAATTTTTTTTTCTTTGGTTTTTGTAAAAAATGCTGATCTATAAATATATCGCTGGGTATTGGAATGATACATCTACAGTAAATGAAATAAAGTTTTATTCAGAAAAAATCTACATAGGTTCTAGTTTTTGCGATGAAACTTACTGAAACAAGTAACACATAAAGTGACATCACATTTTTTGCAAAAGGTAAGAGGTTGACTTTTGCACATTGGAAACTGACATCGACGTTGATTTGATCTCTTTTCAAGAAAATGCCCTTTTTCATCTAGTCTCACACTGTCCAAAACATTTGCTCTCGATGAACATGGGACGCTGAGTGACCTTCCTTTCAAAACACTTCTTCCATGACCGATTTTTAAATAGGTAACTGCAATCTGTCTCCTAAAATCTTTAATTGAAATCGACTTTTGTCCATGAACCCTTCTATATATTAAAAAAGAGCCATATCAATACATCTTTTGAATAGACACCAGTACCATTTGTTGCCTCTTATAGCTATTGAATGCTTTTCCAAGAGTCAGTCATGATGATCCACTCCCCCCATATATTTATTATAATTGTGTATTACCCTTGGCTGAGCAACCTGCACTTGTGACTTTTGTTCTCTGTTCCATTTTTTCACGAACGCTTCTGGTTTTATGGTATCAAAATTTGTGGCCATAGAAACACATTTGTTGTCATTCCATTTTACCAGCAATATTTCATTTTCACTGTCAAATCTGTGATCATACGATCCACGAGGCAGCTTTTGTAGTTCCTTGGTTGGTTGCACCGGACACTTTGCAGTTCTGTTTTCTCTAATAGTACCAGTCGCACGGATATCCATTTCTTTGAGTTTATGAAATAGAGCATGACTACTAAAAAAATTGTCAACATATAAGCAATAACTCTTCGGATTTTCCACGATAGTTAGCAATTTCAAAACTACTCTAGTACCGAGAGGTTCTGATTGTGCTTCGGTTTCCTTACCAGCATAAAGAGAAAAGGAATAGCAATATCCATCTTCACCACAAAGTTCCCACAGTTTGTAACCGAACCGAATTGGCTTACCTTTCATGAACTGTTTTAGTGAGTGGTGGCCATAATATCTTACAATCATCTCATCTATGGAAAGGTTTTCCTGGAAAATACTAAATTTTTGAAAGTTTTCATTCATTTTATCGAACAATGGTCTGAGTTTGAAGGATTTATCGGCCTTATTTTCATCAGCTTTGGTATTATCCTGAAAATGTATAACAGACTTTATTTCAAGATAGGCATTTCTGCTCATAGCATTTTTGACGATGGGTAGTCCCAAATCGTCATCGTCTGACCAATAATCGCGCTCAGATGGTAACGTGTGGTAGCCGCTGAATATGAGAAATCCAATAAAAATTCTGATCTCATCTTTTGTAATAAGGAAACCATGTTTATTTTTTTGTGCAGCATATCTCATAGTTTCTTCCACAATCATGTCATAAACACCATCATCAAAAAATTGTTCAAACATATCCACAACAGTCTTATGGCGTAAGGAAGTTTTAAAATTTTCATCTTTTTCTAGATATTCATGTTCCGGTTCAAATGGTTTATAATTTGGATCTATTTTGGACCACTTTGCAATCAACTTCTTAGGAGTTACCTTTTTAGGTTTTTTCAGTGCAGATACTAGACGTGCCAATGGCACATTATCTTCCTCACTACTTTCATCTGAATCTTGTGCTTGAAGCTCAACGAATCCAGGAATATCTACTGGCAACCCAGTATTCTCTTCGTCAAGTAGCTCCTCATCTGTTAGTTCATCTACTTCTGGTGGCAAAGCTATCAAGTCCGCTTCTATCTGCTCAGAATACAAGTACTCTACTGCATCTTCCAGATTTTTGAAAACGTCTCTTCTACTCATGCTGGAAAAATATAAAAAAAAAATTTCGCCCAGCGATCTATACATAGACTGCAGTTTTTTTTTCAACAAAAACAAAATAGCTATGAATAATCGAAATCAGCCACACTTATAATTTGGTGCATATACTAGTTTTACAATAAAAATGAAAATATGGCTTACCTGCTTGAATCTATTATCATGTGACATACAAAAAACGTCTTTCAGTGCACGCACCGTGAGATTCAACAAATTCAAAAGCAAGCGATGTACTCTGTCACGTCAACAAATCGGTACTAACAGTAAGTTTGCATTCCTCTGACCCATGAGCAATGAAATATGGTGGGGGTGAACACCCTAGACGTCTCAACTTGTTTTTACCACGTGTTTCTTGTGCTGATCTATAAATAGATCGCTGGATGCTAATGGGTTAAATAAAGCAGTTCCTGGCAAAATGGCCACTCTTCTTGCAAATGTAGAACTTTACTGAATTTTTCTTGGTCAACTTTTCTCATTTCTGTAGTAACGGTCGTTTTGTAGGAGCTGTATTGTCCAGTTTGCCCAAAATTGTCTTTCTTGCTAGTCTCCACAATTCTTCGCATTTTCGCTGCTTTGGGTTGACTTTCGGTTCCTTCATCATCTACGGGAGATTCAGAATTGGGTTGCTCAGAATATAAATTCCGTTCCATATGGAGTGTTGAGCATCAGTTTTGTTGTTTTCGTGAAACATTGTCATCGTCAATTTTACTACCACTCATTTTATTTCTAATAAAAGAGGAGCAAAAAGATCCCATTCTAAAATAATGCACATGCGAACGGTTCACTGTCTTTACACTGTCTTTACAATCCACATGGTCAGATTCAACCTATGAATAAATACTTCAGTCAATTTTATCTGGTTACGCAAGTAAACCAGAGAGCGTATAGTCGAAGTAAACGATATTGTGCACACTTAAAGCTGGCGGCACTATCAAAGGAAAAAAAAAGGTCTTAAAAATGAACCGGCTGAGAATTAGTCAACGTGGACTGTCGAATTGGCGTTTCGTATTGGATAGCTTGTTCTAACCAGGTCTTATGATTGGCTGAAGAGACATAAAATTAATATTGAAGTATTGTCACGGTGACCAATAGAAATCGCGGAAGGTTATCGCCGTCGTGTCATCGATGTTTAGTTCAGGAACTGATCACATTGGAGTGCTGAAATTTGAGATTGTTGCTGTTTTATTTTGTAGGTCCCCAGTTACAATTACCTACTTCAAAATTTTTGTTTATTGTCTGTTTGAAATGTGGCGTCCTTGGACAAGTCCTGTGATTGAAAATAATGAGTGTAATAATAACGCTGACGTTTTCCAGTGCAGTGATTCCGATAGCGATTGTGAACAATGCGAAAAAGAGATACCACCAGTGAATAAGATTCGAATGCATTTGAATATTGAAACACAGGAAGTATGTTTTTCTACTCCTATGTTAGTAAACATTGTTTTACAAACAGTTCACTCTATAAGTAAATCCATTCTTACGCACAACTGTGCGTAAAGAATAAAAACGCACAACTGTGCGTCATGATATGATGGCTAGTATAATAGGTAACAATCAAGTTGCCTCTTGAACCACTCAAATCGTGACATTTATCTGTCTTGCGTTTTAAATATTTGACAGTGACATTGTCACTTTTTGAGATTTGAAGTTCAAATCGATACTTCATAAATTATAATCCGATCTTTAATTTTATATCTACAAATATGAGCAACTCCGATAATGAAATGAGCGCAACGCCACCGGAAATTGTTCTTCAGGCTGCTTCTGCTATGGAGAATATTCTGCCGCAAAAATCAAAGGATAGATATGAAAAAGCCTATCAAAAATTTATGGAATGGAGTATGGATAACCACGTGAGTACGTACTCCGAAAATGTATTGCTCGCCTATTTTAATATATTGACCAAAACATTTAAACCCTCCTCGCTCTGTTCATCATTTCTATGCTATATAGTACAAAATTGTATTTTCTTAGATTTAATTTGTTGTTGTTGGAAATTAAACCATAAACTGCGTTAGTTACCTTCATTTTTTTATTACTTAAAGCTTAATCAAACGCACCATCCAGTATATAAGAGTCGTAGAAAAAGTATAGTACGTATTACGTGTTGTAAAGCAATTACGCACTCATGTAATTACCGCACTCACCGCTACGCGGCTCGTGCGCAATTTTTCCATTCGTGCGTAATATGCTTTTTACAACACTTGATACGTAATATACTATTCAATGTATATAAGAATCTGAACCATAAGTTTGGTTTCGAGGGAAACAAATTATTACAAGCAACATCGGATTAAACCGAAATTCCTTTTTCAACTGTACGTAAAATAGTCAAAAATAAACCTTATGAACGCAAGAAACGATGTGATAAAGGATTATCAAAACCATTAGATGTTCATCTGATAAAAGCATTGAAAAAAACAATATACGACAGTTACGAAAGCAATGAGATACCTACTATTGAAGTTATAAGAAAGAAATTGAATACTGCCGGCCATAACGTGAACTGCTGTGATAAAACTTTTCAGAATTGGATAAAGAAAATGGGATTTAAATTCAAAACAATAAATAAACGTCAAGCAGTTATGGAAAGCAGAAGAATGGTAGATTTACGTAATAGTTACTTGGAACAAATAACTAAATATAGACAAGAACTTAGGCAAATTATCTATTTGGACGAAACCTGGTATGACAAACACGACACAGGAAAGGATGGACTGATGGTTCAAGAATGTGTACGCCTAAAATGCCTGCAAACAAAGGATCGCGACTAATCATTGTGCATTGCGAAGGAAGTGAAGGATGGGTTCCGAATGCTTTGAAATTATGTGGAAAAAAACTTTTTTTCGAGGAATGGTTTGAAAACACATTGATCTCAAATTTGGATACAAATAGTGTGATAGTTCTTGACAATGCTTCATATCATTCGCGACAACTCATCAAAGTGCCGAATAAAAACTCAAGGAAAGATGAAATACAAAGTTTTTTAATGGACAATAATTTGTATTTTGAAGACTGCTACACGAAAAAACAAGTACTTGAAGTTTTACAGACAAAGAAATTTGAAAAAGTATACGCCCTTGAGCGTATTGCATGGACACACTATATTGAGACTTCCCCCTTATTTTTGTGTTTTCAATCCCATAGAGTTAATTTGGGGAAAATTGAAACAAAGCATAAGGCGAAAAAATACTTTTCCAAAATTCGATAAGAAGGTAATTGAGCTTATTAAAGAAGAAGTAACTAATATTACGAAAGAAGACTGGCAAAAAAGGATTGACAAAGTAATTCAAGTTGAAAAGGACTACATGAAGATTGGACACTTCCATATTAATGGTGGAAATAAATTTATTATAGATTTAAATGATGACAGTGATAGTGAAGAAGAAAATATGGAAGGAGTATTAGAACCGTTCGAAGAAAATTAGTTAAGTGTTTTTAAAGTGAATAATCTGTAAATATGTGAGTTAGAAGAATTTATAGTTATTTTATGCGTTTTAGGATGTTGCTATAATTGATATTTGAGAAATATTCTTTTTGAAATATTTTGTGTTTTTTCAATATAGGTAACCCGTTTATTTTAATTCCTACCGTTCCACCCACATATCTGGATGAATTTTCCACTTCACACTTCTTTTCAGGTGAGAAAAGTGCTCTCACATACCATATCGCTATTGTGATTCTTACATATTCAGAAATAATTTTTTAATTACGAAATTCATTATCTCCCGTACTATATTCTTAAAGGGGAACTGTCTGAAGGTAGGTTGCACTACATCGTTTACTTGGACTATACCTGCTGGTTCCTAATCCTAAATGAAATGAATATGTACAGGGTGCTTCTACACTACACAGCAGTCAGATACAATGATGATGATAATGATATAAATAATAACAATAATAATGACAACAATAATAACAGCACAACCAATAATAATAACAATAATATCGGTACAACGAATTTATTATTTTCAAAAGATTATTACAAAAAAAAATCCTATAAATCATGTTTGGTGAAAATAAAGGGCGAAGTTCAATTCATCCAGAGAATAACTTCGCCAAATGAATTTTTATTGTTATTCAAAATAGTCTCCATTGAGATCAATACACTTTTGCATGCGTTTGAACCAATTTTCGAAACACTTTTTCCATTTCGATTCCAAAACATGTGATTTGAACGCATCAACCGCTTCTTCGGGCATCGAAAAACGTTGACCTCTCAATTTATTTTTGATCTGCGGGAATAACAAGAAATTATTTGGTGCCATACAAGGACTGTGTGACGGAAGACGCATCAGTTCGTGAATCGATGATAATTATAAAGCCATGTTGCCGCTTTGCATTTTTCGATAAGAACGTAAATGTATTATAAAAAGTATTATACCAGTTAAACACACAAATAATTTAATTCCTAGATGCGCATTTCGATAACAAAGTTATCTTCATCAGTAGGGATTACTGAACTAACTGTAAATCGTCATACCAGTCTTATTTATATCACATAATTAATCACCATGAGGTAATCTGTTTACTAGGAAGTGACCCTACCTGATGGACAGGTGCAACCCCATCCAATAAACAATTCAACAAAGGCACACTTAATCATTCCTTTACTGGTATCAAATCAAATAGTTTGGAATTTAATGGAGCCTCTTTTTCGAATAGCAATACTTTCATAACAATCTAATTTTCTGTAATCATCAACAGGCTTTATTAATTTTAAATTTTGGATATTAATTTTATGATGAGTTTCTAATAAATGATCCGCAACACTTGATTTATTTTCTACCGAACATTTAGCGTGTGCCAAATGTTCGCGGAAACGAATATTCGCAGATATTTTGGTTTGGCCATAATATACAGGGTGTTTCTTAAGTACGTGTAGAAAATTCAGGAGCGTGTTGATGACATCAAAATAAGAAGAAAAGTTCCCATAAACATATGTCCGCTAGTTATTCGTTTCTGAGATACAGGGGGTCAAAGTTGAATTCTTATTTTTATTTTTTGTGAATAATTTCAAAATAATTTTGTTATTTGGGTAAAGTTTGGTATCTGGAAATATTCATTATTTAGTTTGTGTAAGAAATATATTTTTGGTAGAGGTCACTGCGAGCAACTGTTTTCGAGTTATTGAGATTTGAAATAATCGATGCAAGTGATTTTGAATGACAAGATTTTTAAATTTAAAATAAATTCAATTAGTTTTTCCCAATTAACATAAAATTTTATTGTGTCGTTGAAAAATCATCCGAGATACCAAACTTTACTCGAATATCACAAATATTTTGGAATTCATTCACAAAAAACAAATATAAGAATTAAACTTTGACACTCTGTATCTCAGAAACGAATAACTTGCGGACATGTGTTTATGTGAACTTTTTTACTTATTTCGACGTCAGCAACATGCTCCTAAAGTTTCTACACGTACTTAAGAAACACCCTGTACACTATCGCAGTTTTGACAGCTAATTTCATAGATTCCTGATCTCTCTGAAGTTGAAATTTTATCTTTCGGATTACCTAACAACATTTCCAGATTGTTCGTACTGCTATGTACTAGCTCTCGTAAGCCGTGTATCGCGTGTAATTTTAATGAATTTATTCCTGTCTTCGGGTTGTTCTAGCTTGGTTATTTGTCTTAAGGACGATCTAAACTTTTTCTTTTTCAACAAATCATCTACCATTTTCGGCGAATATCCATTAATAATAGCTATTTCCTTAATGGTTTTTATTTTTCGTTGAAACCGTTCAACACTGAGTGGAAAGTTTAATGCCCTGTGAACGAGGAAATTGAAACTCGCCATCTTGTGTTGACTGTGGTGGTTTGAATCAACGGGTATAAACTTGTTAGTGTTGGTTGGCTTTCTATAAATGTCTATGTCTACACGTTCCCCATTCCTGATAACCAGTGTGTACACAAATGGCAGCTGTTTGTCAACTTCCATCTCCACCGTGAATTTAATTTGTTCAAATACTGAATTCAGACTATCCAGGAAGTGATCTATATTCTGATTTTTCACATCGAAAACACAAAATACGTCATGCACTTACCTTATCCAAATTTTCGGAAAATAATTGTTCCATGATCTATAACCTGTTTCAAACCTGCTCATGAACAGATTAGCGATAAAAGGTGTCAGACAGTTACCCATGGCAGTGCCTTCTAGCTGCTGGAAGAATTGATCTTGAAAGATAAAATAATTCTGCTGCATGCATAGGGCGGTTAAACTGAAGAATTAATCAACATTTTCTCTTTTAATTTTATTGAGATCCAATAAATCTCTCAAATATTCTAAGGTTACTGCACTAGGCACACTGGGAAAAAGCGAACTGACATCGAACAAAACCAGTCTCTCTCCGTCCAATAGTTTCAAGTTTTTTATTCTGTCAAAGAACTCATGTGAATTCTCAACAGAAAAGCTTTCTTGCTGGACAGGCAAACTACCTAATTAATTCGACAGCCACTTCGACAATTTATAGATAGGAGAATTTATGCCGGATACGATAGGTCTCATGTTATTACCGGGTTTGTGTATTTTTGGCAAGGCGTACAATTCAGGAACTGTTGGATTTTATTTTTAGAAACCATTTTGTATTAGCTCCCCACCTTGTGAAAGATTCAACCCAACATTCAGTTTAAAAAAAATTAGAGCCTTTGAAACATACAAAAAATTCGAAAATGTTTACTCTTGTGACGTATTATGTCTTCACTAGATTCTAGTGTTTTTGTTGATCTAAGTTGATGGTACTGATATGAATCTGACAACAGAGGGACCGCTGACATTTATTGACATTGTTTATGTTGTTTTTATCAGCCGTGAAATTTTTATTAGTAGATTAATTTTATAACTTGTGAAAATGGAGAAAAACTTTTTCAAAGCTGGCAGTGAAAATTTGCCACCCGTAATTTATATAATGATTCACGCATTTTTATCTCGCAATCCAAACTATTCGAGAGTGGAGATGAAAGGTATTGAAAAGATGAAGAAAGTAGTTCATTTGGAACTCATTCTGATGGCATGAATATCCCTTTACTTATAAGGTACATTTCAACGGATGCTAGATCAGGCTATGATGATGAAGTTGTGGGTCATATGCAGTTGAAAAGGGAAGGTTCTGAGGTTCTATTTGTATCATCCTGAGCACAAAGTACGGAGCAAACCAGATTTTGTTGTAGCTACTATTGACAAAAGTAATGATGAAATAAAAAATTGTGGCTAAGAATGTTGTGTAGCATCCCAAGGTAAGTTTCAGTATATTACCCTCTTCGAGCATACAACATAGATTTTGGTATTTTTCGCTATCACTCTTTTATACTGGTTGCTGGTTGTACTGATAAAAAGAGTCCCACATCGGTGAAGTGTTTTATTTAACAATCTATAGTAAATAATATCAGAAATGCGTTTTACTTCAATTGCAAGAGCTCTGACAGATCGTATATATGACATTAGTGATAATACAATGACAATCGACAAATGCCTCCACGATTCCAACGTTTTCGGATTGTGTCAGTGACGTAAAATGTCTGTGGGAGAACACTTCTGAAAACCGAATTTTCATAACTAAATACAGGCGAAAAACGAAACGTAAAAATTAAACAAATATATTTTTCGATATGAAGATTTCAATGACATACATTTTGAAATTTAGGAAATCAGCGAATTATCTATTGTGGATTCATAAGTGCGAACCATTTTGGCTAATGGAGATTTGGATATATTAATGTAAGGCCCTTGCTCAATAAGATTTTCCATTCGATGAAAGTAATCTGTTTTGTCCAAGATAACAATTTTATTGCCTTTATTTTCTTAAAAATAAATACAATCTTTCTCTCTCAAACTTTTTACCACTTTACTAGTTTTTGTGTCACTTCATCTGTTGGCTATGGAGTTATTTCTGATTTGAATTTTACAAGCGTTACGACTGAAATCTCTTGTATTGTCATTGAGGTATCTGATACCGCATTCAATATCAGCGATAATGTCATCTATTGGTGTTTTGATATTTGGACAAAATTTCAAACTTTTGTTGAGTAGGTTCAGTTCATCAAAGTTTGAGAGGATTGGTTTTCAACAATTTCAATATTTTCCGACGGTACAATCCTATGTGCGTTATTATTCCTTTCTACTAAACGCTCCAATTTAGCATTTTTAGTTTTGATACTGTTCTCCAGTTTTCGGTTTATAACTCCTTTAACTTTCCGTTGGAAAGTATTGAAAAGTTCAAATTCTGCGTTGGTTAGTTTGTGCGTGAGTTTCAGATGTAAATCACATAAGCTTTTAATTCCAAACTACTACGTCTACTATACAGATTTTTTTTATTTCTAACTCAATCCACTTTCTTTCTGTCGTTTTTTGACTAATGTTGGGATTAGAACTATCAACTTTGATTTTTATACAGTTTGGAAACACAAAAAGTTTTTTGCATTGCTTTAGAAAACTGATTCTTGTACTTACTTTGAAGAATTGATTTTCGTCCTTAGACCGGGAAGTCGATTCCATCGAAAATGGGATATTGGACGCCTGTAGTGCCACTCAGTGAGAACAAAAAGTATCATACACCTTAACCACACAAGTAATTTGATTCCTAGATGCGCATTTCGATAACAAAGTTATCTTCATCAGTAGGGATTACTAAACTAACTGTAAATCGTCGTCTTATTTATTTCACATAATTAATTATCATGAGGTGATCTGTTTACTAGGAAGTGACTCTACCTGTTGTACAGGTACAACCCCACCCAATAAACAATTCAACAAAGGCCCATAATTATTCCTTTACTGGTAATAATGGTAATGGTCCATTAAATTCCAAACTATTTGATTTTGTTCTCACTTTTGATAAGAACTTACTAAATGAGATAACTTATTTTAGATTGAAAAATAATGAAAATGTACATCTAAACATTTAAAAGAATTAATTTTTTTTTTCAAGAACTGTCCTAATTTCCCTATTAAAAGCATATTCTACTTTGTTTAATTAGGGCATGGTGGTTACTTATCCTGGCAAAAAACCTTGTTCCGTCAGAGTGGATCAATTAGACCGAAATAGAGAACAGCAAAATGAGAAGGACTACCAGTTTCCTGAAATTGTGCACTTTGGGATTCGACCACCACAACTCAGTTATGCCGGAAATCCAGAGTGAGTTTATTTTTTTATGAATTGTTCATGGGTATGTCCATGTCGACTTTTCAGAAAAATGCTTTTTATTTGCCAATTTTCTCAAATAGAATCAATACATATAAGGTGATTCGTGTAAGGGATACAATGTCATCAATCATTTTTTTGTCAGATGCAACACTCATTTCATAATACATTGTTTTAAATATCTTTAGTTGATTATCATGACGATTTATGTCAGGGAACTATACTATATTTGATTTTCTGTTTCGTGTCAAAAGCTATTTATTTTACTTCGATTCAACTGCTCATTATAGGGCAAACATCCAGTCTGTCCTGGAATAGAGTTCTCAAATACCTATGACTGCACAAAGCTTTGAAATTCTGTCCAAAAAAATCATGATTCGGTGATGCGACACTCACGAATTCGCTTACTTCTCTGGAACACTTAAAAAAATTCGCGATCTCTCTTTATCTTATAAATATTTTATTGCTGGTGTTCTTCTGCAGTAGGTTAGGAGTCATCAATTTATATTTTTCCAGTATTTTTTATTCTGATATTAACTTTTTAACTTTTTCGAAATTATCCGCATTAATATTTTCTACTTGGGGGAAATTTCGCGAACGCTTAGACATTTATTGATTCCAGATACCAGAAAGCTTGGAGAGACTATGTTAAATTTAGACATCTACTGGCCAATATGTCGAAACCAACGTATGAAGACAAAAGGAAATTGGAAGCAAAAGAGAATAAATTGTTGGAAATGCGAACACAGGGAAAAATGAAAAGGGACGTTACAGTAGCAGTTTCTTCAGAGGGCTTTTTCAGAACGGGAATCATGTGTGACGTTATACAGGTAGGTACTTTGTGCGATTCCCAATAGTTTTGAAGTGTTCACTGATACTAGAAGTTGTGATACGATAGGATGTTCTATCCAAAGTCTGAATGATCTGATGCCTGTAAGTAATTATGAACTGGCAGAACAAACGAAGTCACATAGATAGGGAAAACATGATGAATCTTGGCCGGGAAATAAACGCACATATCCGAAACCATAAGGATGAGACCTGGAAGAGTAACTGAAAAACCTAAATGCTGAAGACAATTTCCTATGGCGGATGACCAGCCGTCTACAACGGATACACTTGCGGTGGGAAATGGTAGAAAACATGCTGTGGCCGATCCATAAAGAGCAGAAATCTTCGGGGTGTATTACAAGAATACCTTTCAGTCAAGCGCCGACTCCACGAGGGAACGAGAGTTTCTGGGGAAGCTAGAGAGTTCAGAGCAACGCAATGAACACTAGAACCTTCTCAAAGTTGTTGACCAACTCTGAGGAGTTTTGAGAAACAATAAGAAATATCCCTAAAAACACAGCGCCTGGCATGAACAAGGTTGATGCAATATTGCTTAGGAACCTCTCACGGAAGTATCTCGTACAACCGTTTCTTTGACTGTTTTCATATCAAATCTTTTCGTCAAGATCCTTTTTGTTCTTGTGGTGCCAAAATTTAGCGCTGTCATCAGCAAAAACAGTAAATAAATTTGAAATCTGGATATTCAATAGGTCATTGATATACAATAATTATAAAATTGGGCGAAGTAAGGAACCCCGGGGAACTCTACAATACTCTTCAATTCCTAATTCATTTGGATTGTTTACTATCTGATTTCATTAGGTCAAACGAGAATTGAACCAATTGAGAGTGATTCCTCGAAATTCAAATTTTTGTAGTTTAAGCAAAAGTATTTTATGATTCACACAGTCAAAGCTTCAGAAAAATCACACAAATAGCAGCTGCTACTTCTCCACCATTAATTTACGAATATACTTAATATAAAAGAGATATGATTGCATATATTTTGTTAATGATTCTCCGATAACCAAATTGCTGGTTGTTGATTAGATTATGGTAGATCAAAAATTTGGTCATTCTCGAATGAATCAGTTTTTCATTAAACTGGTGTAAAAGTCGATCGACTTTATTATCCAACCTTCTTTTGTCATTGACTCTTTCATTCATTGTATGTTTCAACTCTTCATTTCTTCATGACAATAGTATATTGTATAACTAGCATGGAATGAAAGTCATTTCCCACAAGTATGAAGTTTGCAGCATAAGCCGTAGGCGAATGCTAAAAATAATACGAGTGGGAAATGAGCGTTCCCGTACAAATTATACACTATACTTTTTTTACGGCTATAACATATAATAGCGTAATGATTTTACAAAATAATTTCGAACTTTAAATTTCATTATATTAAAAATCTTAAATTACAATTGAATTATTAACAATATTCACAGTTATATTGTCACATTGATTAAATGTTATATTTGAAGCATCTGATGGGCACGAAAATGACATGTTTGTATTTTTCTTGTGCTCCTTGAAGTAGATGGCAGGTTTTCAAAATCATTAATAGAATTCATTATTTTATTGGCGACATCAAATTTATTTTTTGTAGACTCGTCCATATAACTTTCTGCAATCGTGGTTTATGTCCAACCTCCATGTCGTTTCAGTGAGGTGATGTCTTCGCCAGCATCTATAAGGATTGTTGCTGAAGATCTCCTGAAGCAATGACCAGTATATAGCTCAGGATTTGGAAGTTTCAGATATTTAGCTATTTTTGTTCCTGTATAACCAATTTTAATTAGACAAACTCATTGAACTGTGCATTTTCGCAATTTACGAAAAAGTAATTCTGTGCAACGTGTTCAGGACGAAGGTATTAGTAATTTTTTTAAATACCATAAAATACACCGGTTATTGTGAATTTATTCGGCACTTTTGTTTTTGTATTGGGTATTTGTATAGTCAAAGTCAAAATATACTTTTATGTCAGAAGTTTTTCAACTTATCGACAAAGCTTTCAAGTATAAATAAAAATGAAAATTGAAATAGGTATGTATTATATCTTCCCGATCTGAACATAAGTGCAGACGAAAGAGAGTACTACCATATGCGCTCCGAGGCTACTTAACAAACCAAAAAGGTGACGTATTTGCTATTACAACTGCAGGTAAAACCTACAGTACCGCCCGAGGAGTCACTGAGACGAGAATGAGCGCATGTAACTGAATTGTGTTGTTGTTGTTGTCTTACGGGTACGGCCAATGGGTGGAGTCTAATAGTTCAAATCCCTTTAAATAGTTCCAATATTCCAAATAATAGGGTCACTAAATCCTAGAAGGCTTTGGCCTTCTTACGGGTATGGCCAATGGGTGGAGTCTAAGTAGCTCCAATGTTCCAAAAACACCACGAAAATTAGGTCCGATGTTTGAACTAGTGACACATGTCAAAAGTCAATTTTTATGTCATTGCCGTCATTAAAAATGTTTTCAAAAATAGATTTAGCAGATTCACAGTAAAGAAAGCAAATTGTCCCAAGTCCCAAAATCTTCTGATGAGCCCTGCTGTCACTGATCCAACTTAAGAATATGTTGATTACTTTTTTTAAATATTCCTTTCTTCTGAAAGTGAAGTACCTATTGTGCAGTGAACCTGCAAGAATACCGACAAAAGTCGTAAATTATATTGTATTCTCAGAGGTGAGTTCAAGATCATTTTGTTTATAACTTGTTAATTAGTAGATTGAAGAATACATTTTTCCCATTTTCCTCACTAAAGACAATTACAGATTATATTTTTATTCAAACTTTTTTTTTTTCAGGATAGAAACAGGAAACCTTGAGAAATCAATAGTATCAATATTGTAAAACTTAGTGTAAAATTGTGACAGAAATCAAATAAATTTAAAAATGAACTTAAGAAATGTATACTTAACAGATGATTTCAATTCCTATATAATATAACAATGTTTCACCTTTGACTGTTTTTGCTTTGATATGACTTAAGTATTTATCATTTCACAAATTATTCTCATCATTCCTTTTCTAATAATTGTTTGATTTCTTCATCAATTTTTATTTCATGTATTGCGGTTGAACAATTTATGTAAAATGTAATTCCTCTCTAAACAGAAACGTTTCTTATTGGGATCAATGAATAAAGTGTGTGCAGTGTAAGTATAACAATTTTCGTGTTCACTAGGACTGACCAATTTTTTCTGAAGTATTCAGATTATCAACCCATTTTATCAATTTTCAGATTCATTTAGGAAGAAAAGACCCAATAATGGCCATGGAAAAAATTTGCCAATTCTAATAAGCACAAAGAATGGAAAAGTTGCAAATTTCAAAAATGGAACCTTTTCTTTCGAACAAGTGTTTAAAAATTCTATATTGAGAAAATTGGTTAGACCATAATAATGTTAGTATATTGGTAATCTCTTTAGAACAGCTGTTTTATTGAAGTGAATGGCTATATTTTCTTGTTTCAACCATACCATATGGAGGTCAAAATTCACTATCTCAAGAAACTTCTTGTTTATGATGGGAATACAAAAAAAAGAATTCATTGGGTATATAAAGGAATTTTTATAATCATACAAATGGGAATGTACAAAAATGTAATATTGTAAATGGGTGAGTCAGAAATGCAGTATTTCAATCATGTCAATATATTTTGGATGTTTTGTAGTACCTATATGTCTGATAGGTATTAATTTTTGCCTTAAGTTTTTTGCTAAAGCTTGATTTCATCTGAGATGCATTCAGCAAATATATTTGACACGTGTTATGTTCACGAATGCTAGGCACTTCTGTAAGATTCAAAATCGATAATCGATATTTGGTTTTTGAGTTATTAGCAGTACCTACCTCAAATTGATTCCCAATTTTGAAAATTTGTATTGATCATACAATGGTAGGTATACATTGTGAATAAGAAGTATTTGGTAGAACAGTAATCTCTAATTTTAAATAATGAACCCATTAATGGAGAAGTTTCAGTGTTTTTATAAAGGGTCTGTAACTCTGTGGATATATTTAATCAATCATTGGCAACTTTTACACATCATTCTGAAAACAACACTAGGTTCTGCCCTTCTAAAATATACTCTTGTGTCTGCAGCAGATGGTCGACGGCTGAATCTCCATGTTCCATAATGACTGGTGGTCGGGCCACAGAATATCGGGGCCGTGTCCGAAAGTCGACGCTTTTTTGAAATTCGAGTCAATTGTACACCTGACAATTTCAATCCATGAAAATTAGAATGAAATTAAACATGGATATATAATTTACTTATTTGACATTGACTTACAAAAGAAACATAACCCAACTTTTTTTTCAAAAGTATCGGTTCTCTCTCTCTTATAACCCTTGCTTCCTAATTGGCGCTTTTGTGGGTTATTTGGATCATTCGAACTATTTAAAGAGATTGGAACTATTAGACTCCACCCATTGGCCATACCCGTAAGAAGGCCAAAGCCTTCTACGATTCAGTGACCCTACCAAATAACCCACAAAAGCGCCAATTAGGAGGTAAGGTTCATAAGAGAGAAAGAACCGATAATTTTGGAAGAAAAAGTTGGGGTATGTTTCTTTTGAAGAGTCAGAATGCCAAATAAAACTAAGTAAATTATGTATATCATGTTCAATTTCAATGGATACCTACATATCAATTCTATTTTTTTTAAGGATTGAAATTGTCAGGTGTACAATTGACTAAAAAGCGTCGACTTCCGGGCATGACCCCGATATTCTGTGGCCCGGCCACCAGCCATTATGGAACATGGAGATTCAGCCGTCGACCATCTCTGCTGCAGACACAAGAGTTTCTTTTAGAAGGGCAGAAATGGCAGAACCTAGTGTTGTTTTCAGAATGATGTGCAAAGCTGGATTAATAAACTTGCCGTTCGCCGTTGGAGTTGGCGTTCGCGCTGGCGTCCGACTTGAAATTCATTTAACTCGAACGTTAGCCCAGCGGCGAACGGCAACGCCGACGGTAGACAAAAGGTCTTACGGGTTTCTGTACTTTTAATTGGGAACGCCAACTCCAACGGCGAACGGCAAGTTTATAAATCCAGCTTAAAAGTTGCCAATGATTGATTCAAGATATCCACTGCACAGAGGTTAACAAACCTTTTATAAAAACACTGAAACTTCTCCATTAATTGGGTTCAATATTCAAAATTAGAGATTATTGTTCTCCCAAATAATTCGTAGTCAATAAATACTATTGTTTGACCAACACAAATTTTCAAAATTGTGTATCCATTTGAGGTAGGTACTAATAATAACTCAAAAATCAAATAATATTGATTATCAAATTTGAATCTTTCACGTCAAATATATTTGCTGAAAGCCTCTCAGATAATAATAATAAAGTTTATGTCGGGGCGTGGCGCAGTGGTTAAAGCGTCCGACTCTGAGTCGAAAGGTCCGGAGTTCGAACCCTGGTTGGGCTGGGATTTTTTAATTTAATTTAACCGATTAAATTATTAAAATCTCGTGGCTAGACTAGGGTGAGTCCTGCACGATTCGCTGTTGCGTTCCAATTAACAGTGCTGCTTCTCAGGTGGCGCATGGAGTTAGTAACAAGGCCTATAAAGAACACATGGCTAATGACCATAGCAGTCGATGCCAAAACACCAAAGAAAAAAAATAATAATAAAGTTTATTCATAATAGATTACAATTTTGTTTTATAATACAATATATAAGGTATGAATAAACTAGAAAATTTCCTCACGAAGTGGAACTTGTAGTGAGGTGAGAAATATACATATATATGAATATAAAAACATTAAATTGAACAATTTCTTCACGAGTGAGAAATATACATATGTAAAAACATTAAATTAAACAATTTCTTCAAATAAAATTATTGAGTTGAAAATCCATACATTTATCATGTTGTGAAAAAAATTACGATCTTTTTTGAATATCCAATCCTTCACTTTAATTTTGTATGAATTAAAAGATTTTGTTTTTATAATCTCTTTTGGAACTATATCGAAAACTTTTCCTATAATATTTGTATAATTTCTAGTGGATTTATTTTTATTGAGTTTATTTTTTAAAGTTATGTCATTTTTCTATCTAGTGTTATATGAATAATTACTAAAATTGCAATTTTTGTTTTTGAAGATATAAATCAACATTCTATATACAAATAACTGAACAAAATCAAGCTTTGGCAAAAAAACATAAGGCAAAAATTATTATCAGACATGCATTACAAAACATCCAAAAAATATTGACATGATTGAAATACTGCATATCTGACTCGCCCATTTCCATTCTTACATTTTTGTACATTCTTGTTTGTATGATTATGAAAGTGTCTTTATATACCTACCTAATGAATTCTTTTTTGTATTCCTACCATAAATTATGAACTTTCTTGAGATAGTGTTGCATAAATAAAAAAACATCCAGTTTTTACAAATATCTCCGAAATCTATACGTGAATTGTGGCCTCCACATGAGATTACCAACATTCTAACACTATCTTTTATATTATGGTCTAACAAATTTTCTCAAGATAAAAGTCAATACAGATTTTTTAACCTTGTTCGAAAGAAAAGGTTCCTTTTTTGCAATTTACAACTTTTCCTTTCTAGGTGCTTATTAGAATTGGCCACTTTTTTCAAATGCTGTTTTTTGGTCTTTGGTTCCAAAATGAATCAGAAAATTGATAGAATGAGTTGATAATCTGAACATTTCAGAAAAAATTTGTCAGTCCTAGTGAACATAAAAATATCAATACTTACACTACTCACGCTTTACTTTATTTATTGATCCCAAGAAACATTTCTGATTATATAGGGATTACAATATTTTTACATAAATTGTATAACGGCAATACATATTTAAAACAAGTTGATGAAGAAATCCAATAATAATTAGAAAAGGAATGATAAGAATAATTTGTGAAATGAGTAAATAAGTCATATCAAAGCAAAAAGAAACCAAAGCAAAAACAGTCAAAGGTGAAACATTGTTATATTATAAGAATTGAAGTCATGTGTTAAGTTCACGTTTCTTAAATTCATTTTTGAATTTAGTTTCAGTCCTAATTTCTGTCACAATTTTCCACTAAACTATTCAATATTGATATCCATTTCTTTCTCAAGGTTTCCTGTTTCAATCCTGAAAAAAAGTTTGAATGAAAATATAATCTGTAATTGTCTTTAGTGAGGAAAATGGGAAAAATGTATTCTTCATCTACTAATTAACGATTTATAATCGAAATGATCTGGAACTCACCTCTGAGAATACAATATAATTTATGACTTTTATCGGTATTAATGCAGGTTTTCACTGCACAACAGGTACTTCACTTTCAGAAAAAAGGAATATTTGTATCAGTAAAAGAAGTAAACAACATATTCCTAAGTTGGATCAGTGACAGCATCTGAAGATCTTGGGATAATCTGCTTTATTTTTCTTTTCTGTAAATCTGCTAAAACTATTTTTGAACATTTCTAATGACTTAAAAATTGACTTTTGATATGTGTCACTAGTTCAAACATCGGACCTAATTTTCGTGGTGTTCTTTGGAACATTGGAACTATTAAACTCTACCCATTGGCCGTACCCGTAAGAAGGCGAAAGCCTTCTAGGATTCAGTGACCCTACAATGACCCCTTCATTCCTGCCATCTTCTGCCAGTCCAGCCGCAACAATTTAACTATGTTCGATTCATGCTTGAATTATGCATTTCAGTACCCATCATTATAGAACTCTTGCAAACTGTAATACACTCTTTCAGACAATAAACGCTTTACGTACTTTCTAAACCTAAAAAGTGATATGATACTTTCAATGTTTAATGGAAGGTGATTGTTATTGAATTTTTGATCAGAGTACATTTAGAGATTGGCAATTTCAATTCATTATTTTGTCTTGTAATATGATAAGAGCTACCAATAGTAAAAAAAAATTATGCTTGTATATCAAACACACAGTTTCAAGTATGACAATTGCAACAACTGTTAATATTTTGTGTTTTAAAAACAGAGGTCGACATGAATCCCGATGCTTTGCTTTGCAAAAATATCGCAGAGCACGCTTCTGCAAAAGTATGACAATTTTCTATACGATGCTGTAATGTATTGTCCAAGGAAATAAATTATCTTATCTTAAATTAGAACATTCTGAATTTGATAACCGCAGCAATCTCCCCAAAATGCTATTCCATACCGCAGATGTGATTCAATATGAGAATAGTACACAGGTTTAAAAGCACCCATAATCCTCATGAATAGAACCTAAACAATGAAAAAAAAAAAAATTACCAACTAAAAAAAGTGGATGCTGTGTGGATCGACCTTCCTATCCAATGTCTACAGTTCTGTTAATATTCAGCATGGTCCTCAACATGGAATATTGCGCCCATAAAGTTAAGAATTTCTATTTTTGAGATAATTAATTGAAGTAGGGCGGGGATTAGCGCAGTGGTTAAGCGCTCGCCTAGTAATCGAGAGATTGCAGGTTCGATTCCCAGACGGTGCGATCTTTTTTCATTTTCAGATGTGAAAGTCTGAATGACTGAGGCTCGAGTCGGCTGGGAATAATCCTCCACGATTCACTGTTGCGTTAAAAATTAACAGTGCTGCTCCTAAAGTGGCGTATGGAGTTAGTAACAAGGCCTATCCAGAACACATGGCTAATGACCATAGCAGTCGATGCCAAAACACCAAGGAAAAAAAAAAAAAAAATTAATTGAAGTATGCGAGTAATACAGTTTCTGAATTTGACGCGGTACCCTTTTCCCTTTGTCAATCTGTGAAGGATTTGTAGGCTTTCACATATTTTTCATTTGATATTTCTGGAATTAAATTGACACATGCCTGTTTTCGCTGCTCATCATTCGATTCAAGTTCAAAAATCTAAAGCAGGATTCATAGATTGTGTCGCAGCCGCTTCCGCTGCCGTAGCCGCAGGAAAAATTATGACCAATTTATATTTTTATTTTGTGTTCATTGAGCGCCAACTGTTTTCCTTCATGAACATATTTTTATAATTCTTGTCCTTCAGATTTTATAGATGTGGAAATCCTTCTAGTTGGTTTAGGAACACGCCTACATCAACATCTATATTTTCCTCATTTCTGAATAAAATTAATTCTTGCTATCAAACTATATAAACAAATAAATAACCTTAAATGTGGCCTTTCGTTTATTTTTTATACGGAGTTTCATTTCATTTTCCGCTGCCGTCCAAGATAAAAGTTCGTTGACTACCAGCGGTAGCGACAACAGTAACTGCAACGACAGCGCATCTATAAACGTATGCATGAGCTAACGGCACATTTATCTTCGTACAGCAACGTCAACTGCAACGACTGCGGCTGCGACTCAATCTATAAGTCCAGCTTTTTGCTAAACAGAACTGTCATTATTCGTTGCTTGAATTTTGACATTCCATGGGAGACGTGATAAATTGCAAAATAAAAACGCAATCAGGGAAAATGAAATTGGATACATATAATGTACCTCATTGTTTAATCAAAAACCGTTAGGAAAGAGCAGTAATGTGTTATGGCCGTAGAATAAAACATATGTATCTCCATAATTTTAAAACATTTTCTTTTTTCTTTTTTCTAGCATGCAATGTTGATACCAGTGTTGGTTTGCCATTTACGCTTCCATCACTCGCTCAGCGTGTTAGAAGAATCCATTGGTTACAAGTTTAAGAACCGTGCTCTTTTACAATTGGCTCTTACTCATCCTTCATACCGAGAAAATTTCGGTACCAATCCAGATCATGCCAGAAATAGTTTAACCAACTGCGGCATACGTCAACCGGAATATGGCGACAGAAGAATCCACTATATGAATACCCGAAAAAGAGGTAAGTTGTAATGAAGCTAGTATACAGTATACAGGGTGGCCGGTAAACCTTGTACAATATTGAAACTGGTGATAGACCAGATCATGACTGTTCAGAATATCGGAATTTTACCTTAGTAAAAACCTCAATGTTTTCGAGATAATGAGCATTTTTTAATTTCTGGAAAATCACTACCTCACCTTGGATTTTTCAATGCCATGTATACAAATTGGGACGAATTTAAATATCTTTCCTGCTGAAGATTACTGATGAGTGATGCTTTCAGACGTACGAAACAGTTTTTCAGAAAACAATACAATTTTTCAAGAAACGAGGGTAAAATGACAGATTTGAGTTACACCATTTTTTTTAACAACAGTTTAACATTATTGTTTGAAAAAACATAACCAAGTGGAACTGGATATTCATTGCAAAAGAATGCACATTTTGTTCAGGCTTTACTATGGTATAAAACATACGATCATTATTTTTGGAAGGAGTAGAATTTCGATAATATTAGAGTGTGATGTTATTCTGAGCTAAAATCAACTCCATTAGACTTCGTCAGTAATGTCTCTTATTTTTTACCCTATCAAGATGAAATGATTAAATAATTATGAGTAATAACGAATCAACTGCTTAGAAGCATTCAATGAGATGTAATGAAGTAAATACTAATTCAACGTTTTTTTAATCAACATACACTATAAACCACAATAACGATTATTCAACATCGCACTGAATAATATTACAAAAATGTTATTTTCCATCCACTCGTACGCAGAGACAACATATTTTCAAGAAGAACCTTTTCAAATGCGTTATAGGTTATAGCCCCCAAATCAGCGATTCTATGAGCGGCATTGTGCAATCGGATATAGTTCTGCATAAAACGATGCTGTAGCAGTAGCACTACCTCCACATTCACCATAAATGTTGTGCATATGCGCATATTCTCGGGGAGAATAACGTATGTACGGCATGACAAAGAAATAAATACCACTAAATGAAAGAAGCGGAATAATTTCAAAAAACTATGATAGAGGTCACAAGTTGTTCAAACCTAAGTTCTTAATTTTCGACAAGGATTCATCTCTCAAAAAAGTTTGCACTTATTTGGTTACACCCTGTATATCTGTCGGTCTTTGAAACTTCGTTGGAATCTGGATGTTGGACAATTGCGACATTTATCACAAGAATTCGTATTAATCGGTGCCATGTCGGATAATCGACATTTCATTTCGATTAGTTAGAAGTTAATTTTATTGACATATTATTTAATGCTACCAAGCAGTCTATTCTTTATTATCAATAATTATTTCCACATTTTATCTTGATAAAATCTAAATAAAATAATTTTTGGGCGTAAGTATGAAAGTTGGTCAAATGAATGAATATTTTGGAACCTTTGGTGTAAATACAATTCAAAAAAAATAAAATACCCAAACACCAAAACTACGTCACAATCTTAAAATCTTAAAAGCTTACTTTTAGCTCCTGAAGATGCTAACTTTGTTGGCGAAACGCACGTCGAGTGTGATTGTGACGTAGTTTTGGTGTTGGGTAGTTTCCTTTTTTTCTTGAATAAAAGTTGATAGAAGCCTAGATTAAAACCACGCCTAATTCAATGGAAACCACTTCTTCCAAAAATAATTATAGTTTGTTTTATACCATGGTAGAGTCTGGACAAAATGAGCATTCTTTTGAAATGAATGTCCACTTCCAATTGGTTATGTTTCTTTCAGATAATAATGTCAAACTTTTTTAAATAAAATTGATGAAACTCAAATCTGTCATTTTTTGATTTCATTGAAAATATGAACAGGATGTTCATAAAGTCAGTTGTGGAATTATCTGCGACTGAAAGTTGGAATTTAGTCGCTGTTTTCCATCGTACAAGATAACCTCTCTTGGAAGGGATTCATGTTTTAAAGAGAAATATTCTCAACTGAAAATTGAATTAATACATGACTCCTCCTGGAAATGGAAAAACCCTACGATAAAATTGAAGTTACTTTTTTGTAATATCTAACAGAAAACAAAGTTTCACCTCACAAGAAATAGTCCAACAATTCCTCATTACAGTGTGACATTGCTTCTGAAGAGTGTGTTTTCCAATTCTTCCGACCTCTCTGATGATCTTAGAAGAGTGAAATAGATTTTTGTCGACCAAAATGTATTGGAGGCCTAGCGAAAGTGATGCAATCCACGCGTCAATGAAATGAGCGATTTTCTGTGAGTGATACTTTTGGATAACATTCTCCCTTATCTCATTCTTAGATAAGAATCTCCAATGGAAACTGGACATTTAATAAATAATCAACTATCTGAACGAAAATGCAAATTTTCACTTTCAGATTTTTTCTCTCAAGTTATATAGGGTCTTTCTCAATATCTATCAGATGTAGTTCAATGTCCAGCGTGGCTTTTGCCGGGGAAGTAGTTGTTTTCTGTTAGATATTACAAAAAAGTAACTTCAATTTTATCGTAGGGTTTTTCCATTTCCAGAGGAGTCATGTATTAATTCAATTTTCAGTTTAGAATATTTCTCTTTAAAACATCAAATCTGTCATTTTACCCTGATTTCTTGAAAAATGTTTTCACTTTCTGAAAAACTGTTCTGTACGTCTAGAAGCATCACTCATCAGTAATCTTCAGCAGCAAAGATATTTGGATTCGTCACAATTTGCATACATGGAACTCAAAAATCCAAGGTTAGGTAGCGATTTTCCAGAAATTCTTAAAATGCCCATTATATCGAAAACGGTGATATTTTTACTGAGGTGAAATTCCGATATTCTGAACAGTCATGACCTGGTCTATCACCAGTTTCAATATTGTACAAGGTTTACCGGACACCCTGTATATTTAGAAGTAGTGAGTCAGAATATAGACCTAGTATCTCCGAATTATCTCGGAACTTAGTATCTCAGAATTAGCCAATTCCAAGATACCAAGTCAGAATACACTTCAATAACAGATCATCGCATAATATATACCTCTATTTAAGATGTCAATGTTGCGCAGAAAAAAATTGAAAAGCGTGAAATTATAAAAGTTGATTACACTAAATTCAGGAAACTTATTGCTGATGATTTGAAGAGACATCATTTTGAAAATTTTGAAGATTTATTTTTTTATTCTGTGGTGTCTTGGCATCGACTGCTATGGTCATTAGCCACGTGTTCTGGATAGGCTTTGTTACTAACTCCATGCGCCACCTTAGGAGCAGCACTGTTAATTGGAACGCAACAGTGAATCGTGCAGGACTCACCCCAGTCCAGCCACGAGATTTGAATAATTTAATCGGTCAAATTAAATTAAAAAATCCCTGCCGTAACTGGGGCTCGAACTCCGGACCTTTCGACCCAAAGTCGGACGCTCTAACCACTGCGCCACGCCCCGACATTTGAAGATTTATTAAAATTACTTTCAGAAGCTAAAGGTCAATCTATTATTTATTATAACATATTACAGAACTTGTGCAAATAATGATTGAATCACCAGCTTGATCGAGAACTTTTCTTAGAATACAAAATTCAAAGGAATAAGGTAAATGCAATGATTGATGTCAATAAACATTTTGAAGAATCACAAGGCAATCCAAAGATAATGTGGGATGTATTGAATTATTGTATGAGAAATAAAATCAAAATAGGGATATTCAATCATTACAATTGAATGGCAATATCATCACCAATAGCCTGGAAATGGCAGATTTAATGAATTTACACTCTTCCCGCATTGGTGCAAACAGCAAATTACTTAAAAATGTTCTATGACATGCCTACTGAAAATATTTTTCCAGTTCCTACCAATTCCTCTATTTCCAACCAACAAAACTGAAATTGTGAAAGGCTTTCGCGGCCATCGTCACTTACATGGTGGTTCTTCGGGTTGTAAGGCCGACATATGTTGAGAGAAGTTCTCGACGTTTCGCCAACACGAGTGGTTAGCATTTTCAAGAGATATTTTATCAAAGTTTATTGTTTCTCAATTCGCTGTCAAATGCTTGACATTTGTTATACGTTGTCTCAATGGACCAATCAGATGTAAGAACGTAAAAATAACAGGTATTTATTGAGACAACTTATAACAAATGTCAAGCACTTGACAGCGAATTGAGAAACAAGAAACTTTGATAAAATATCTCTTGAAAATGCTAACCACTCGTGTTGGCGAAACGTCGAGAACTTCTGTAAACATACGTCGGCCTTACAACCCGAAGAACCACCATGTAAAACTGAAATATTAGAAATAACAAGAACTCTTAAAAGAACATGCCTTGATCCTGATAATTTTATTACTAGGGATCTTTTGGATTGAAAGACATTTTGATAGGACCTCTCACTGAATTAAATAATAATTATTTCACAAAAGTTGTTTGTCCAGACTAACTGAAAAATGCTTCAGTTAGACCCTCAGATCAATAAACTTATTGATCTGAGGTTAGACCTATTTATAAAAGTGGGGATGCCCAAGAACCTGAAAATTACAGACCCTTATTGGGTATTTTCACAAAAATTTTCGAAAAAATTTTGAAAAGTAGAATTTCATCAATAAAACATTAATTCGATCTGAATCAATTTGGTTTTCAAAAAAAGAGTGGATCGCAAGCAGCTGTTTTAAGTTATTGGTTTAATTCACAAAAATCTTGATAAAGGGAATTATGTGGTAGATGTAAAAGCCTTTGATACAGTTGACCACTCAATACTTCTAAAGAACTTAGAGTCGATTAGTATCAGAGGAATTGTAAATGATCTTTTGAAATCCTATTTCGATAAAAGAACTACACTAGTAACGTGGAGACTGGCAGATTGAATAGTAACAAATGCGTTCCCCAGTGTCGGTTTTAAGTCCTATTTTATACTTATTTTATATACAAAATCTATCCCAAATCAACTTATCATGTCATTACACCATATACGCGGATGATAAAGTGCTTTTATATGCAAATGAAAACCCTTTAATACTAGAAAAAACGATAAATGATGCCTTACAATGAAAAATGGCTTTATTCCTATCTTCTCTCTGTTAATTCCAGAAAAACTATATTATTTTTCAACAAAGAAATGAACAAACTATTAAATTAAATATAAAAATAAAAAATGAACACTTGAAATAAACTTCTCTGATGAAGTATCTTGGCATTTGGATAAAAATATATCTTCAATTATTGGAGCCCTGAGAAGATGTCCCAAAATAGCTATTCTCAGTTAAATCAAATATTCAATTAATATATGAGGAACTTGGTCTAAAAAATAATTTCAATAAAATCTCTGCTGTATACAGGAAAGCGTTGAAAGTACTGTATCATCTACCATTTGACACTCCAACAAATCAACTGTATTCAATGATAACACATTTTCCTTGGGGGAACATTATGCAATGGACACTCTCAAAGTATCTTAACCTTATTATCAATGAAATGATGAAATCTGATTTTATATTAACCAGAAATTCAGGAATTCACAATTACCATACACGACAACATAACATAACTTGTTCCATCTAGTTTCTGCAAACTCTTTAATTCAATGAAATACCTGAAGAAATGTTTCATTTGAAGAAATATGTAAATACAAAAAGGTTCATGATCAGTCTCATACCAGTTTGATACTGTATAACTGATCATGCTATTCTATCGTAAATGTACCTACCCTCTCATAATTTTACGATTGTTTCTTAAAAAATAACAATATTCATTCAGAAATGGAAATACCTTTATTTTATACTTGTAGCATTCAGTTATGAATAAACGTTATTATTATTATTGATTTCGACTTATTATCTCCGAGTTAGCCAATTCCGCGATACAGTCAGAACTTAGTATTTCAGAATTAGATATTTCCGAGAAGTTAAGTCGGAATTCCGACTTGGTATTTCAGAATAATCTAATTCCGAGATCTCAAGTCAGAATGTCGACAAAGTATCTCCGAATTACCCAATTCCGAGGTACTAAGTCCGAAATTAGTATCTCAGAAATAGCTATTTATGAGAAGTTAATTCAGAATTCGACTTGGTATCTCAGAATTCTGAGATACCATGTCAGAAAATCGACTAGTATCTCCGAATTAGCCAATTCTGAGATACTAAGTCTGAAATTAGTGTCTCAGAATTAACCTTTTCTGAGAAGTTAGGTCAGAATTCCGACTTGGTACCTCAGAATTGCTAATTCCGAGGTATCCAGTCAGAATATCGACTTAGTATCTCCGGGTTAGGTAATTTCGAGATACTAAGTTGGAATTTAGTATCTCAGAATTAGCTATTTTCGAGATACCAACTCAAAATATCGACTTAGTATCTACGAATTAACGAATTCCGAGATACAAAGTCAGAATTTGTACTTAAAATCTCACGATTATCTAATTCTGAAATCCTAATGCCCACATGCACCGTTTTCGCGTTTAATGCAGATCAACTAAACCGGATTAAGTGGTCTTGGGTTAAGTTATATTCTCCGATACATGAAAAGTGCGGATTACTTAATCCAAACAATAATTTGGCATCATTGCAAAAATATGCACAACTTGACGTTTTTAATAAGCGTGTTCCGTTTCATGCATTGAGGACATAATGCGCATATGACCGTTCCGTTTCCTACATTGGGAGCGCATTGACACGCCCACTTTTATATTCCCCTCTTTGACCTTGAGACATCGAAAGTGCATGAACTACTGCCCGTTCGTCTAGCAGCGATGAATGCGATCCAAGTTAGATCTGTCAAACTCAAAAGTCAAAACAAAGAATTTCTTGTCAGTGGTTTCACGTTCAAACAAAAACCGAATTAAAAGTTTAATTTTGATATTGTATGAAGTGTCAAGTATCGTGCATTATCACATTTACCAGACTTACCGTACAATGGAAGAAAAAATCGTCAATTCATTCAACATCAAATTGTCGGTCTCATGCCAAAACCATGAATGTGCAATTTGTCATTTCGAATGAGAAGAGTTTAAAGAATATTCGTGCTTCTTGCTTTGAAAACCTAGGTAAGTTTTCACATTCGCGAATTCACTCTCGTTCACAGTAGACAACCTGATAGCACTTTCGTAAGTTTGGCATTGAAAATTTTGGTAGAAAATTAGTATTTTACATATTGAAGTCAGAACCCTGGAATTAGCATATTCACGGTTTTGGCGTGGGACAGGCGATATATATTATCCGCATAACTATCAGAATCTGAGCTACTCTCATTTTCACAAAGCTCGCTTCCTACTCTTGCCATTACCACTTTCGTTCTACCCATATTAATTCATTTACTAGATTAACAGATTTGTTTTTGTTATATAAGAATTTGGTTAACTGATAAAGTGATAAATGTCAACATCTGCGGGAAACGGCATGCACCATGCAAGCAAAAATCGTTCCGATTCAACACACCAACATCAATGTTAGTTGAAACGGAACGCTTGATTATGTCTGCAACAGTGATGCGATGAATGCATGAAACGGAACACGCTTAATATCAAACTTTGACATCTCAAGAGTCGCGCAGACTCAAGATACCAAGTTTTGAAAGTTATAGAATCTGATAACAAAAATGAGCGACGGTATGAAGGTATTAAAAGAGTTAGAAATTTATCCATATTGGAGAAACAGTGTCTGGTTAATTTAAAAATTGAGGAATATGCGACGGTATTAAAAGATGAGAAAACGAATCGAACATCGCTGGATGATAAGGAAAATGCATGGAAAAATATCGAGAACGAATACAATGCGAGTGGTCCTGGTCTATGCTATCGTACTGCAGAGTCGCTCAAAATATTATTTGAAAATAAGGAAAAAAGGATTGAGAAAAAAAATGGCTTAAGGTATGTTTATCAGGCTTTTTCACGAAACAAAAAAAAAATGTTACTTACATAGTTTCATCTCCTGAACACGAATCCAAGGGAATTTCGGGTGGGTCTTTAATACTTTTCGAGTTATGACCTTTTGAATCTTGAAAATCGACCATTTTCAAAGACGATTTTTTCAGCAAAAAATCGCACAAAATTTCTCCTTCTATTGGATGGCAATTTTTTGAGATACTAATCAATACGTATTTCACAATTACAAGCACCAAAATCCAACGTTTCACAAAAAAAAACAACCTTCTCGAAAAGTATCTATTCATAACCCTACCCTACTTATTTCAAGAATGAACCACTAGGAAAAGTGAGGTTGAGTATAGTAATATAAGGTTAATTTTGTTTGTAAAACGTTCAGTTTTGGTACTTGTAATTATGAAATATGAGTTGATTTGGATATGTAAAAAGTGTCGGCAAAAAGAAGGAGGCATTTTGTGTTATTTTTTACTGAAAAAATCGTGTTTGGATATGGTTTATTTTCAAAATTCAAAAAGTCATAACTCGTAAAGTATCAGAGACCCCACGAAATTCTTTCAGTTTCGAGTTTCGTGATTTATACAAATTATAAGACGACGAAAGTCTGAAATGAATGTACTCACTTTTCTTTTTGTTTCGAGAAAAAGCTCGATAAACTTACCTTTACCATTAAAGGTAGCAGACACTTTTGACTGGATGATGAACGATGCCAAGAATTAGGAAAGGTGAAACCAAAAAAAAGAATGTATTAAAGAAACTTCTATCTATCCAAATCAGATACAACTGAAAAATTAGGAAACATTTCTGAAATTAGATCAGCCAGTTTTTCGTTGTTTTTCTTTATAACATTACGAAAATGTATAAATGATTTGAAGTTCTGATTGTATAATGGAATACAGTTATTTCTTCATCGTGTATTCATTAAACACTCTTTTATTTCTTAAAAAGTTAAAATATATGACTTTCAGATTCGTAGATAGTATGAAGAAGAACAACTTTTCACATTTTTGTCAAAAGTAAAAGGTTTTGTGTAACTACAAAACCTTTCACGAGTACAAAATCTTTCACGAGTATTCATAAAAAGTGCACAGCAGAATTTAGCCAAATGTATGATCGAAGTTACGTCAGAATTCCGACTTGGTATCTCAGAATCTCAGAATTATCTAATTCAGAGATGCCAAGTCAGAATATAGACTTTCGATATAAACTTAGTATCTCCTAATAAACCAATTCTGAGATACTAAGTCGGAACTTAGTATCTGAGAATTAGCTGTTTCTGAGAACTTAAGTCTTGGTATCTCAGAATTCCGAGATACCAAGTCAGAATATCAACTTAGTATTTCCGAATTAATTAATTCTGAGATAAAGTCAGAATATCGACTTAGTATCTTAGAATTGGCTATTTCTGAGTAGCTAAGTCAGAATTCCTCCTCATAATGATCTTATTCCGAGATACAAAGTCAGAATATCAGTATCTCCGAATTAGCCAATTGCGAGAAACTAAGTCAGAACTTAGTATCTCAGGATGAGCTATTTTCAAGAAGTTAAGTCGAAACGTTTTCAATGTTGTCATTTGAAAAACTATTTGCAGCTTGATTTCTAGGCTGAACTAAATCTTCGTCATATCTCACTATACCTATTCCTAACCTTTATCTATATGCACTACTTAAGTTTAGAGTTTTAATTCACAAAATTAGTAACTGCAAAAATAGATCTGATAGATAACTGAATTCTTGTAGCAAAAGTTTTTATTTTGTGATAACATTTTGACTTCGCTATTACAGGTATCAACACGCTGATAAACATAATGTCCAGGTTCGGAAAGCAGCATGAAACCGAATCAAATATAACCCACAACGAGCGTTTGGAATTCCTTGGAGATGCTGTAGTCGAGTTTCTCTCATCTATTCACTTATTTTACTCGTTTCCTGATTTGGAAGAGGGCGGTCTGGCTACCTATCGGGCAGCTATAGTGCAAAACCAACATCTCTCTGTATTAGCACGCATTCTCAAGCTGGATCAATTTATGTTGTACGCTCATGGTTCTGATTTATGCCATGATCTTGAGCTTAGACATGCGATGGCTAATTGCTTTGAAGCCTTGATGGGATCCCTGTTCTTGGATGGCGGGATTGATGTAAGTGAATATTAACAGTGGTTACGAACTATTTTTTGCATGACATGAAATTACCATTAATTAGTTAATCAAATGCAGATTCTCATTATAATCATATGAATAATGATTAATATACGGAAGCGTGGAAGGGCCAAGGATTACTTCTTTATTTGATCCTCCATAATATCGACTTTTATCTTGAAATGTCGACTTTTATCTCGAAATTTCAAGTTTTATCTCTACTTATTTCCCTTCAATCGATAGTGTGGCCATTATTTTGTTACAAAAAGTTAAGGATAATTATTGCAATATCAGTATTGTTGACTCGAGTTCTAAGACTCAGTATGCAGGATAATTAATAGTTTTTATGTAATTCTTTGAACAAAATCAGTCAAACACAAAAGCTCGTGTACTTGCAGAATAAGTAAATATTATTTGATTTTAATATTGGGTGATCTGAGGTTATTATTATACAGGGCCACTCAAAATTTTCTTTGTTAGTTGTATTTATTTCAATTTATTTTAGGAACACAATATACAGTGTCTGGCATAAGTTCGCAGCATATGGAAAACTTTTTTATTATTGATTTCTCAAAAATATTATTTTTGATGAAAACCTCTGCTTCATCCTAAACCTAAATTGCAAATACCAAAATTGAATTTTATACTACTTACCATATAAGAGCGATATTGAAAAAAAAATTTGATCCCATCACTTTATTTTTCACGGTAGAATTAAAAGGATGGGGAAAATATTGTTCAGAATCGAATGTTGATTCAGAAATTTAAATCACAGCCACCTATTTTCCACTTTTTTTCAATTTTCTCCTCATCGCCCTGTAAGATATGCGGAAAACTATGCTAGATGGATGGTATATTGTTAGATATGATCATATCACTCTCTGGATGTTACCTCCTTTCTCCCTCCCATCGAAAAATCACGTTAATTGAAATATGTGATGGTATTTCACAAAATCTTGCTGCAAATAGTACATAAAACTGAATTGTTTTTCAATATCATTCGTATATGGTAGTATAAAATTCAATTTTGGTATTTCCAATGTATAGACTACAAGCCCATATAACAATCTGGGGACAAGGGCGGATCCAAGGGGAGGGTCATGCAGGTCATGACCCCCCCCCCCAAGACCAGTCCAAGTTTCACTATTTCCTATTTCCTGGTAATCTCGCTAAACGGAAGAAAATTCAACGATGCATTAATCAAGCAAATCAAGAGAAATTTCTACAACTATGCGAGAGAGAAAATGTTGAAGTCTTTGGAAATAAACAAATCAAAGGAAATCCCTAATGCTATTGTCCTTAATGAACAACTTTTAATTGTATAATAGCCTACTCCTGAACCCATAATATTGTTCGCACCCTTCTTGAATAAATTTTACCTAATCCTAATAGTTAATCAGAGACAGGTATAGTTATTAAGAATGATTTACTGACCGATATTTTGTAATAATGTTAGTACAGCCAGGTTAATTAATTTTGTTTGTATAAATGCACATGTATTGATCTCCAGTTATGATTATTATGTGATGATGTGAAAATCGAAATTTATCAACGGATATAAAATCTTTTAGTGGAAAATAGTGTGAAAAAGTGTGAAAAAAAGTGTGAGTGAGCAGTTAGGAATTATAGAATTCCTATACCTTTCTTATCAAAATAATAATAATGAAGAGACAGGCGACAATGAAGGACTTTCTTGGGTTTGGGTCAAAAATCCCTAAAACAAACAACAGTAGCAGAGACACCTCTGCTAGAAACTTCAGGGGAAATGAACATAACATAAATTTGGTAAGTATTTCTAACATTTACGATTCTATACACAGTGACTGAAGCTCCGTGTATTTATTATAATAACAATCATATACGTCGAGAGAAATAGGTTGAGATGTGATTTATTCAAGTATTTATCAATAATTAATTAACTTGAGATAGCACATCAATCCTAACCTCTTATAGTAGAAGATCCGAACCTAAGTCGACCTTCACCGAGCTGATAATAGAACAAAACTTATATTATAATAAATTTAATATATTAGAAAGGATATTAAAAATGGGTTTGCTAAAAAGATCCTGGAGGGAATATTTTTAATTAATTTTTAAATAATTATTATTATTTTTTGCAGACAACCCTATATCAACGTGTTCGCAATGAAATAGCGGTTATGTTGATATACATTTTTTTCTGTTATCCTATCAAGTGAAAGTAGCAACCCCATTTTTAATATATTTTCTAATGTACTAAATTTATTATAAAATAAGTTCTATTCTATTATCAGCTCGGTGAAGGAGTGAAGGTAGAGTTAGGTTCGGACCTAAGACTGCAGGTATTATGCCATGTGCCAGTTGAGCTTGATTAATTTAAGTTGAGTTAAGTCAGGTCAGGGAAAATTGCATGACCCCCCCTAGGATTTCAGTCTAGATCCGCCTTTGTTTGGGGAGGTCATTTGACCCAGGATGAAACATATTTAGAACGGTGCTGCTATATGAAAAAATAACTTTAGGCTCTATGCCGTCAATTCATGGTGGTGCAAAGAACTGTAATAATAATAATGATAATTTTTCATCCAAAGATGTGCTCTTCCGACAAAATATTCTTGTACGGCATTCCTCACGTTGGTAGATTATGAGATAATAATCTCCTAGAACCTACTGCCGTACAAAAACAGACCGCAATCCAGGATTATTTTTTTTTTCTGGCTTCCGGTTCCATTATTTTTGTACGGCAGTAGGTTCTAGGAGATTATTATTTCATAATCTACCAACGTGAGGAATGCCGTACAAGAATATTTTGTCGGAAAAGCACATCTTCAGATGAAAAATTATTATTATTATTACTACAATCATTTGCACCACCAAGAGTTGACGGCATAGTGCCTAAAGTTATTTTTTCATATAGCAGCATCGTTCTGAATATGTTTCATCCTGGGTCAAATGACCCCCCCCAAATTGTTATATGGGCTTGTAGTCTATTAGGTTTGGGATGAAGCAGAGGTTTTCATCAGGAATAATTTTTTTGAGAAATCAATAATAAAAAAGTTTTCCATATGCTGCGAACTTTATGCCGGACACTGTATACAAATTGATATATACAAAAAGGATCAATATTTGGTGGTTCTTGTCTATTTGTCGCATCTTGTATGGATCCTATTCAACGGCAAGATGATGCAGCTATCAAATGGGGAATTACTGCATTAAAATATTTTTTACTAGTTAAGACATTGTAATTACGATTATGTACGGATACCATTTTTTGTTGATGGCTTGCAATGCTTTCATACCCCAAAAAGCATACGACATTAGCCTTGTGTGGAAGGTACCAACACTTCCGAGCATCAGATTTACAAGTGGAGTAATAACGATCTAGGGTTCTCATTTATTAAGCATTTATATGTGTATAAACATTAAAATTCATTGTCACTCAAACTACTCTCGTGGTTAGATTTTTTGCTATATCTTCGAAATAATGTCAAAATTTTTCATCTTATGATTGATGTGACGTAATCCAATAATTATTACCTAAATTAAAATATTCTGAAATATATCCTTGCCTATCTGAATGATGTGCACATGATTTGATCCTTTTGGAAATATAGCCCCATATTCGACAGATAATGAAGATCTTCATCGCCGGTACATACCGTGTGAGTCACGAATTATTAGGCATTTTGGGCATTTGCACCATCCTGTCCAGCATTTACTCTTGGGGCGGAGGTAAACTCCTCACCAACCGTTCGGGTCAGATAATCCTATAGATATTCTCCTCACCAAACCTAAGGGTCGTTGTTAATATTTATATTTTGACTTGTAGATATTTGAATGCGTGGAAATTGAATACACACATTTTGTGAGGAGAAATTATTTAGTATAATCGAACCAGAACGAACTAACCTCACGTAGACACTCGAGTGCGTGGAAATTGAATTATATATCTTAAAAGGAATATATTTAATATAATATACTTCATTTCCTGTCCCTTCAATTTCAGTATGGTGAGGAGATTAGCTATAGGATTATCATAAACCCTTGCTTTTACAGGTAGGAATGGGTTTTGGTGAGGAGAATACGCCCGCCCTACTATTGTACCAATGCTCGTCTCAATTCTGTTATCCCAAGCCATTTAGCTGATTCAACAGTTTCAATCCTAGCATCTATTATTATTCTAATTTTAAAATTCTAGAGTTTGTTTGAGATAATTGCCAAAATTCATAAGTGTACAGGGTGTTGTAGTATAATAAATAAATTATATTTGTCTTGTAATTGTGAATCGCCCCTGTATGTGTAGTCTGTATACATATTTAATTTAAATATATTAAGTTTGAAGGTGAGTTTGTTAAAATTATTTGATTTAACTCTTTTTTGATAACTTTTGAATTGAAATTAAAATTTCTTATTATTAGATTTCATTATTGTTAAATCTAGAAATTATATAGCAGTATCTTTTTCGAATGCAATTGTAAAATTAATTGATGGGTGAAGATAATTTATGAAATCAAGAAAGTTGTTAAGTTGTCTATTTGTACCTATAAAACACGCCAAAATATCATCCGCATATCTGTAAATATATGAAAAGTTATTAGTCACTCTATTATTATCTATTTGTGTTTCTATATTGTCATGAAAATTTCGGCTTATAAAGGACTCAAGGGATTGCACGTAATAAGTCCATCATTAGAGTAATTAAATTGGTTGTTGAACTGAAAGTAATTTTGGCTTGAAACAACACTAAGTAACGAACAGTCGTTACCGACCGATGATGAACCCTTTACTCCCATAAACACCTAACTATGTAGGGTTATTATTATTATTATTATTATTATTATTAATCAAAACATAATTCTGCTGGTTGGTCATAGAGGGCACTTGCAATTGCGTCCTCTGATGTTTTGAGGAACGTTGCACAAGTAGCTGTTAGATTTAATTCAATACCCGTCGTGGTCTTAGCCAGGGGAGTAGTTGTTTTCTGACAGGTTCTTGCCATAATAAGGCTACATAGTTAGGTGTTTATGGGAGTAAAGGGTTCATCATCGGTCGGTAACGACTGTTCGTTAGCAAACGATCTCCCAAAGATTTCTGTCTTCTTCGATTAAATCTCTCAACCCGGAGATTCGGAGTGTCTTCCTCTGCTCGCTAGGTGGAGCGGCCTAGAAACTGCTTTCATCTCGTGAACCAGAATTGACTAATCAGCGGAGTGTGTATTGGTTTGGACGGGGAACAGATGGCTTCAGTGCTGTCTGTGTTGACCTGCCCTTGCACTGATGAGAGGCAACAACCTCGAAACTAGTCTGCAGGTGGTCACCCCGTCCAAATCAAAACATAATTCTGCTGGTTGGTCATAGAGGGCACTTGCAATTGCGTCCTCTGATGTTTTGAGGAACGTTGCACAAGTAGCTGTTAGATTTGATTCAATACCCGTCGTGGTCTTAGCCAGGGGAGTAGTTGTTTTCTGACAGGTTCTTGCCATAATAAGCCTACATAGTTAGGTGTTTATGGGAGTAAAGGGTTCATCATCGGTCGGTAACGACTGTTCGTTAGCAAACGATCTCCCAAAGATTTCTGTCTTCTTCAACACTAAGTAAATCCAACATCTCTTGTTTTACAACTGGGTTATATGTTTTTATCTAATAATTGTTCTGTCAATAAAATGGATTCCTTATGAGGGATACTAGGAAATAGGTTTTCAACATCGAAATAAATTCGTTCTGTATTTTGAATAAATCAGACTGTTTTCGACTTTTGTTTCGAAGTCTGCTATTAAATAATAGTTTTTTTTTAATATGAATCTGTGGAGAGTGGTTAGACAATTTTACAATTCAAACTGATAGCGGTCTAACAGATCGTTTTGAAATGCAATATATCACACATGTGACATACAGGACGATTATCCGAAATATTCCAATACAGAAATTTAAATTTTGAAAATGCCATATTTTTCTTAGGAATCAGTACTTTTTTATGAAATTTCGGTAACACCTATTCAAAAGTATTGCAATCCAGCGGCGTAGTTAGATTTCTTTAAAAAAATTGCATATTTTTTGGAGTTTTAGCGATGAAATAAATTCGAAGTAGGACTTGAAATGTATCTCACTGAACTGAAGCTATCCATTGAAAAAATGAGAACTGCTGAATCGTATAATAAATAACAATTTTAAAGGAGTGTTCCGCTTTCAATATGTTTGTCTTCAGGTTGCAGATAAAGTTTTCTCCTCAACATTCTTCAACACCAATCCTGATCTTCATGAAGTCTGGGTGAAAGTTCCTTCACACCCCCTACAAGAACAGGAACCTCTAGGTGACCGCCAATGGATAAAGAATTTCGAATTGCTCCAAAAATTAGTGAAGTTTGAAAAATCAATAAATATCGAATTCAGACACATTAGACTTTTAGCTAGAGCTTTCACGGACAGAAGTGTTGGGTATACCAACCTCACGATGGGATCTAATCAGAGATTGGAGTTTCTAGGAGATACTGTGTTACAACTGATAGCTTCTGAGTATTTGTACAAGTACTTCCCAGAACATCACGAAGGACATTTATCGGTAAGAGCATTGTTTGTAGAGAAAGAAGATAGTTAGTCAGTGCCTGTAGAAATCCCGTTTGATACAATCGCGCGAGACATCTAGCCCGATAGCGACGAACCTAGGCAGAAAATGCACCCATACGAATGCGCCACCTACAATAACTTGCATTTTTTGAGGTTTACTTGAGGATTTTTATTTTCGTCAAGGAATCCAAGTAGTGAATCATTCGCCCTGACAGAGGGACGTACTTGAAAATTTCTAATGATAGTTTTTAACAGAGTAGGTGGCATATTTTATACACAAATTCAATGTCATTCAATAAAAATGAAGTGCATATTTTTTTGTTGATTATTTGATATAAATTGAATGAACTATTCATAAATTTAATAAAGTGAACTTAATATCAATTTTGTCATTTTGAATTTAATCATAATGAACAATACTGTGCATGGTTCAATTGAAAAATGAGTGTGGAATTTCAGTGAAATATATCTTTTCACCTACATGTGGTGTCCAGTGTATCTTTTAAGCCAAAATCAGTGGGACGAAGCTCATAATACACTACCGGTGAACAGCACTTTTGCCTTATTATTTTCGGGGCAAACTGTTTTGTGTTTGTTATTGTTTGTTGTTTAATTTCAATCACTGGGCGACTCATTTTAACCAGTAGGTGAGATTTGTGTCGCCCACTTCACTAGTTATGAAAGGTGGTGTCACACAAATAGTATGTTTGTAATCATCAGTTTATTAAGTCTCTGTATTCATCTTGAAGATATCACTTAACTATAGTGTGTACATTTTACACCTAAGCTCATTTATTCCAACTGAATTTATTTATTCGAAATGGGGCTCCAAATATGCTGTCAGAAATCAGAACAGGTTCGAAGTGTTATAAAGACAACGATTATTGAATGAAGAGATTAAATGTGTTTACCAACTGAATTGTTATCTGTACTGAGTACAATAATAGATATTAATATCAATCAGTAAACTAAGTTAGTTTAGTAATCCCTACTGATAACTTTGTTATCGAAATGCACATCTAGGAATTGAATTACTTGTGCGGTGAAGGGGTAAAATAGTTTTTGTTCTCACTGAGTTACACCACAGGGCGTCCAATATCCCATTTTATATACAATTAATAATTAATTTTGTGACTGAGTACAAACTTGAATATCCAAGCTATCATTGTCATGTATAATCTTGTGAATTGGTTGGTAATTATAACCTCTATATACAGGGTGGGGCACCGAAAACGAAACAGAGCGAACATCTTCAAAACGCATGTGTTGTGAATGAAATTCAAAAACACGTCGATTTTTTAAATTCAAGGGGGACATCTTCCTATCATAGCCTCAACTGTCATACCTCTTCCCCCACCCCATGGTCACTACCAAACAATTTGAATAGGGAAGGTAGTGACTGTGACACACCATTAAAAAAGTAATTTCATAAGGAATTCAGCCATGTCAATTTTTGCTACCCAACTTTTTATTTTGGTGCCCTCTTGCGGGAAAAACAACTGTTCCGTATTCCAAATTATGATACATCATTTGCAAGGTAATTCGACATAAATTCGGTGACAATGCATAATGTAATGTTTCTAAGGGAAAAAACAAAATGGCGGCTCCAAAATGGCGGACAAGATTTGCAATTATAGTCCGATTTGATTCAAAATTGATATTCGGTGGTTTCCATAGTCAGAAATTATGATTTTTCTGTCATTGAAAAGAAACAAGATGGTGGCTCCAAGATGGCTGACGGAATTTGTAATTATGCTCCGATTCGAATCAAAATTAGTTTGTGGCGATTTTCAAGGTCGGAAATTATGATTTTTTTGTCGGCGCAAAAAACAAGATGGCTGGCGAAATTTGTAATTTTGATTCGATTCGACCAGGCATCGAAAATTAAATCTTCAAAACACATGTGTTGTGAAAAAAATGCAAAAATATCGATTTTAAATCCAAGGGGGAGATCTTCCTATGATATCCTCAACTGTCATACTACTCTCCACACCTCTTGGTCACTCATAAAATTTGAATAGGGAAAGTACTAAATGTGACACTGCATTGAAAAGGTAATTCCATAAGGAATTCAGACATGTGAGTGTTCGCTACCTAACTTTTCATTTTGGCACCCTCTTGCGGGAAAAATAACTGTTTCGTATTCCAACTTATGATATCCAATTTGGAAGCTAATGTGAGCAATTCACGAAAACATAAAATTTTTTTTAAAAATTAACATTGTATGAACTTATAAATTGGAAATTTTTTCATACATTACTCAAAAACGTCAGACTAACTTTTACTCATGTATGGCAATCCATGGCGATCTCTTTGAGCATCTACTGTGAATGAATTCAGTTTGGAATGATTGGATTCGAATTTAAGCAAGGTTTTCCAATTCTTAAGTTTATTCAATGTTCAATTATTTTATCATTCAAAAGCTTTCATTCAACTTGCCCTGTTAGTTTAGTAAGTATGTATGTATGTGTAGGACGAAACAAACTTGTAAAATCCCTGTATGCCAACTTTGAATCGAATCGAACCACAATTACAAATTCCGTCCGCCATCTTGGTTTTTTACATTGACAAAATAAACATTACCTACCCTGATAATCGCCACATACTAATTTTGATTTGAATCGGACAATAATTACAAATTTCGTCCGCCATCTTGGAGCCACCATCTTGTTTTTTTGCATTGACAAGTCAATCATAATTTATGACCCTGAAAACCAACACATATCAATTTTGAATCGAATCGGACCATAATTGCAAATCTTGTCCGCCATTTTAGAGTCGCCATTTTGTTATTACCTTTAGAAAAATTCCACAATGTATTGTCACCGAATTTATGACAAATTAACTTGCAAATGAAGTATCATAATTTGGAATACGAAACCGTTGTTTTTCCCACAAGAGAGCGCCAAAATAAAAAGTCACGTAGCAAAAATTGAAATTGTTGAATTCCTTCTGAAATTACCTCTTCAATGATGTGTCACACTTACAACTTTCCCTATTCAAATTGTTTGGGTGATAGTGACCAAGGGGTGGGGGAGAGGTATGACAGTTGAGGTTATGATAGGAAGATGTCCCCCTTGGATTAAAAGATTAAAACGAATAACTAGTCTTTCACGTTACAATTTCACAAATGATAACGGCACAAAACAAATAAACACAAAATTCACTGGGAATGGTCTTGATAACATCAAGTTCCAGGTAATAGAAACACTGGAACTGAAATGAATGGAATCTCGAGTTTACCAGTAGTACCAGTACAACGCTGGATAGGATGCACGTGTCAAAATCATATATCAGAGCCATCTATCGGATTATTCAATAAATCATATTTTACGAACTAATCAGATACATACGTTAAAATCAAGGACAGACGTGACTGGAGACTCGTGGACTAGCGACCTCTAGTTATGGTCTCCATTTGAATCCAACTGAAAGTACGTAAGATTGGCTAACTATCTTCTCTCTGTAAACACTGGTAAGAGAAATATTTACGCACGTTGACGATACAACTTAATACACGGTTTCTTACTTAAACTTTCATCTCATTGAAAAAAGACCAGTCACTTCCAAAATTTATAACGACTCTATCATCTTTATTATTATTTCTGAACATACAAACCTGTCTCGAATATTATATACTTAGAACTATTTACTATGATACGGTAAAACTCCCCCTTATTTATAATGAAATGATTACTGTTACTTATTATTAGTTTACCAAGAAAAATGCTCAAAACACATTTTGAAATAAAGACGACAGTATATTAAACAATCAGACGGTCCCACCGAATTTTATACTCATTTACTGCACCCCCTCGTGGGGGTGGTACCGAGACCAGCCTCCGATATCCGACCGTCAGTTATATTCGAGACAACTTGTGAATTTAAGCAGTAAATACAGTTTTACTGTCCACGTTTCCCAACAAAGTGAGCATTCATTATTATCACTATTTGATATTGTTTATTCTATATGAGTCGACAGGTGGGAACTCCCACGAAGTCTGGACTCAAGCAAAAAATCAATTAAATTAAACAAGAAATAAAAACACGATTTTCTTAACCTAAGGACCGCTGTACACAGGGTAAATAATAAATCAATAACAGTGCCCACTGTTACAGTAAAACGGTTCTGTTAATATTTATTTCTTTCAGCTATTGAGAAGTTCTCTTGTTAACAACAGAACTCAAGCTGTTGTATGCGACGATCTGGATATGGCCAAATATGCTGTGTACAATAACCCAAAAGCTGAATTAAAAACAAAAGACAGGGCAGATTTATTGGAGGCATTCATTGGAGCTCTCTATGTTGATCAGGTAACTTACTTCTCTTCATCATTTCTTTTAAAGTTCGTGGCCATAATTTTCGATCTGTTCAGGGCATGGAATTTTGCGAAACATTTTGTCAAGTAACTCTTTTTCCAAGGTTACAAGATTTCATTATGAATCAAGACTGGAACGATCCAAAGTCTAAGTTGCAGCAGTGTTGCCTGACTCTGCGTACTATGGATGGTGGTGAGCCTGACATACCAGTTTACAAGTAAGTCACACCAATATATTTTTTGGACTTCAATAAGTAACAAGGAAGACGTGTTAACATTCGAGGTGAGCGAGTACGACTCGAGGCAAAGCCGAGGCTTGTCGCTTTCCGAGGATGTTAACAGTTGATACATTTCGTCAGTGTCACAATTTTCACTCGGGTTTGAAGGCCGTCGTTTTTTGGAATTTCTTCCTAACGATTCGCTGGCGCGAGTGGCTAGCTTCTTCAGAAGCTTATACATCATGAATAATCTCAGATGACTGGAGATTCCGTCTGCGAAGATTGTATTTATTCTGATTTAGGTAGTCTTGTGCTTAATTACCATATCTGGATTTGGCCCCTTTCTACCTGTCGGCTTAATGTCGTTGATATCCTTTGTTATTTCAGAATTGCATTACCGTAACTGGGTTAAGTATATTTTAATTGACACCTTTTTGCCTGCTGTCTTAATGTCATAGTTTTCATTTGTTGTTTTGGAATTTCTGAGAATGGGATTCCATATTCGATTGAGGTTAACAGCTTCTTCTTTTCTGTTGAAATTCTCCGTGTGTTTGTGGATCTCTATTGCCTCCCGTACAAGTCGGCTATGGTATCCCTGGTTGGGGACAAGAAACCGAGGACTTCCACGAGACAAAGTAGGGAGGAGGTTCAGATAGTTGCACGTGCGTATCTCCCATATACAGGAATACAGGGTGTCCGGTAAACCTTGTACAACATTTAAACTGGTGATATCCCAGGTCATGACTGTTTCGAATATCGGAATTTTACCTTAGTAAAAATCTCTAAAGACAATCACAGGATTTCTAACGGGGCATTGCAGACTCAAAGAACACCTAAGGAAGCTAGGCTTGGAGGAGGACAACACCTGCAGATTCTGTGGGGAACATCCAGAAACACCTCACCACATATTGATGGAGTGTTATGCTGTACACCACAAAAGATTAAATATACTGGGATCACACCAGCTGACTGTGGAAGAAATACCACAAATGGACCCCCTCAAAATCCTAAAATTCCTGAAGGAATTGAGGCTTGAGGGGCTGCTGTAAACGAGAACACCTTGAGATAGCAGAAGAAGATGGGGCACAATAGATCTAACTAGGTCGCAGCGCATCAGTCACCATCCATACATAACAATACAATAGTAAAAATCTCACTGTTTTCGAGATAATGAGCATTTTTTTAATTTCTGGAAAATCATTACCTCACCTTGGACTTTTTAATGCCATGTATACAAATTGGGATAATATTAGAGTGTGATGTTATTCTGAGCTAAAATCGACTCCATTAGACTTTGTCAGTAATGTCTTTTATTTTTATCCTATCAAGATGAAATGATTAAATAGTTATGAGTATTAACGAATCAACTGCTTAGAAGCATTCAATGAGTTTTTTTTTTAATCAACCACCATAAACCACAATAACGATTATTCAACATCGCACTGAATAATATTAAAATGTTATTTTCCATCCACTCGTACGCAGAGACAACATATTTTCAAGAAGAACCTTTTCAAATGCGTCATAGATTATAGCACTCAAATCAGCGATTCTATGAGCGGCATTGTGCAATCGGATATAGTTCTGCATAAATCGCTGCTGCAGCAGTAGCACTACCTCCACATTCACCATAAATGTAGTGCATATGCGCATATTCTCGGGGAGTATAACGTATGCACAGCATGACAAAGAAATAAATACCACTGAATGAAACAAGCGGAATAATTTCAAAAAACTACGACAGAAGTCACAAGTTGTTCAAACAAAAGTTTTTAATTTTCGACAAGGATTCGTTTCTTAAAAAAGTTTGCACTTATTTGGTTACACCCTGTATATCTGTCGGTCTCTGAAACTTCGTTGGAATCTGGATGTTGGACAATTGCGACATTTATCACAAGAATTCGTATTAATCGATGCCATGTCGAATAATCGACATTTCATTTCGATAATTTTATTGACATACTATATTTAATGCTACCAAGTAGTCTATTCTTTATTATTCCACGTTTTAACTTGATAAAATCTAAATAAAATAATTTTTGGGCGTAAGTATAAAAGTTGATCAAATAAATTAATATTTTGGAACCTTTGGTGTGAATAGAATTCAAGAAAAAAATAAAATACCCAAACACCAAACCTACGACACAATCTTAAAATCTTAAAAGCTTACTTTTAGCTCCTGAAGATACTAACTTTGTTGGCGAAACGCGCGTCGAGTGTAATTGTGACGTAGTTTTGGTGTTTGGGTAGTTTCCTTTTTTTCTTGAATAAAAGTTGATGGAAGCCTAGATTAAAACCACGCCTAATTCAATGGAAATCACTTCTTCCAAAAATAATTATGGTTTGTTTTATATCATGGTAGAGTCTGGACAAAATGAGCATTCTTTTGAAATGAAGGTCCACTTCCAATTGGTTATGTTTCTTTCAGTTAATAATGTCAAACTTTTTTAAAAAAAATTGATGAAACTCAAATCTGTCATTTTACCCACATTTCTTGAAAAATGTTTTCTATTTCTAAGAAACTTCTGTACGTCTAGAAGCATCACTCATCAGCAATCTTCAGCAGCAAAGGTATTTGGATTCGTCCCAATTTGTATACATGGCATTCAAAAATCCAAGGTTAGGTAGCGATTTTCCAGAAATTCTTAAAATGCCCATTATCTCGAAAACGGTGATATTTTTACTGAGGTGAAATTCCGATATTCTGAACAGTCATGACTTGGACTATCACCAGTTTCAATATTGTACAAGGTTTACCGGACACCCTGTATATTTTAGGACATACGTGCATAGGAAGTTTTTTTCTCCAAATGAGTATGAGTATCAAGAGTTACAAATATGTGAAATCGTGAATTCTCATATAATTATAAATTCGATCTATTTTGTGTCGTCGAGAGATGGCGCTACCGCCGCGATTTAGAACTCTGAGTTCATTCAATAGTACATAAAGTGGCTAACAGATGGCAGCGACACAGACAGTTGTCTAGGGTCACTGAATCTAGAGGGTCTTACGGGTATGGCCAATGGGCGTGGTCCAATACTTGAAATAATTCCAGTATTCCAATAACCCACAAAATCACCAATTAGAGAGCAAGTTTTGTGGGTTATTTGAACACTTGATCTATTTCAAGTACCAGACCACGCCCGTTGGCCATACCCGTAAGGACGGCACGACCTTCTAGATTCAGTGACCCTACAGTTGTCGCTGTGCAGTTGTCCCAGTAGTCTACCTGTGTTTTTTCAGTATATAGTTTTCAACATTTAATAATCCAGTGATTATAAAAAACAACTTGTGAAATATGCTGATAATGCATTCTGGCCACAGCAATATCATTCGGTCGTCATCACTTAGCCAAATTATGTACTTACGACTTCGCCTAGTTCCCATATGCTCGAGCCTGTATTCTAATCGGGTTGATTGTGACGAGAAACGGCAATGCTATTAGTTGCTCGGAATTCTCGGGACAGTACGTCACAACAATTTGCAATGGCGCGAGAAAGAAGCCAATTTTTAAATTTCATGTTATCGCCTATTAAGACAATGGAAGTCCGAAATAAAAGTAATCAATTTATACATCACTGTCTAAAACTTTCAAACAAGGCGTTATCTAATTGCAACCTTAGTGCTTTGGTAGAAAACCACGTCAAGAAATAAATAAACATTTTCCCAGGTCAATTCTAACTCAAGTTATTTTTAGGGTTATTGAATGTAAAGGTCCAACAAATACAAGGGTCTACACAGTGGCAGTGTATTTCAGAGGAAGAAGATTGGCCAGTGCTATGGGACACAGTATACAACAGGCTGAAATGAATGCAGCAAAAAATGCACTTGAAATATCTCATGGTGAGTAAAAGATTATTTCATCCATAAAATGGAGACAAATAGACACAATAGAATAGTCAAATATACTTTTCCGCCTACCTCGTATTACCATGTCTGTTTAGTGTTCTTCCATTCAAATAAAACGATTTCGAGAAATCGTCCATTAATGACCCCTATTAATGGTCGATTTCCCTATGAATGCATGATTGTTCCATAGGCAATCAAACATAAATGAATTAAAGATGTTGTGAACGCTGAAATGGATATTAACGATAAATTTGTTGCCGGATGATGCAGAAACTGCTAAAGTAGCATCTTTAACTTTATTAGGATTAGGAGTAGAAATGTAGATATGAAAATAGGGGAAGGCAAAAAGGGTCCAGTTACTATTTAATACTGTTATACAGGGTGTTTCTTAAGTACGTGTAGAAAATTCAGGAGCATATTGCTGACGTCAAAATAAGAAAAGTTCCTATAGACACATGTCCGCAAGTCATCCGTTTCCGAGATGCAGAGTGTCTAATTTGAATTGTCATGTTTATATTTCGCGAATAAATTCCATAATAACTTTGAAATTTGATTAAAAATTGGTATCTCGGAGTAATTTTCAATGATAAAATCAAATGTGATGTTAGTTTTTCTCTTTCGTGGGGGTGGGTGTCACCTACATGTCTTTTCAGTTCATTTGGAATGTATTTTTTTGGGCGTCCTTTATAACGTTTTGTAGTGTAAAAATCGATTTTTCGAACTTTTTTGAGTGAAAGACATTTTTCTGGTAGAGGTCGCTGCGAGCAACTCTTTTCGAGTTATTGGGATTTGAAATAATCGATGCAAGTGATTTTGATTGACAAGATGTTTATATTCAAAATTGATCAAGTAGGTAGTTATAGTCTAAGAGCTAGCAACGTTTTCGAGAGAGCATTTCAGGTCGGCCAGTTTTTAGAAATGTCATCTCTCTCACTCTCCCGGACGTCAAACGGGCCATCTGGCTGGCGGTAGAGGTTGTGTTCATCACTGCACATCGCACCTGTCATGTACAGGTAATATATTGATTTTTCAAGGTTTCTTTTTTTATTAGTTTCATTTAACTTTTTGATACATGAATACATTATTGCCAGATATTTTTATCGTTGTTTAAACTGTGCCAGACGCCAATAACAAAATAAAGAAAAAAATTGAATAATATACAAAAAAGAATTCAAAATATATTAGTATGGCTGAACATTTTAAATGATGTTTTTTAAGTATCTACAAACCCAAATTTAATTTGCCAAACAATAATTCAGTTGTTAAACCTCCAGCCAGACCGATTTGAAAGTGAAAAATGATTGGGCATGTTAGAAGAGTAAAGTCAGTCAGGCGCCAGTTGCGCAAGCGAGATAAACCACAACAGCCGTTTGCAGCTTTGGCCGGCTGATGCGCCTGCGCATAAGCCTCACAGTGGATCATGTTCTATGGGGTCTGTGGAATCATGTTGAAAACTGAAGTTGGTGATGATTCTCAGAGTACAATGTGGTACAATTTGTTCTCATAATAATACCACATCACTTTTCACTTTCAAATTGGTCTATCTGGAAGTTTAACAACCAAATTATTTTTTCCCTTAGGTGTTTGTTTAGCAAATTAATTTTGGGTTTGTAGATACTTAAAAAACATCATTTAAAAATTTCAGTCATATTAAAATATTTTGAAAAAATAAGTTATTTTTTAATCAACATTAGCGTCTGGCACAGTTTAAACAACGATAAAAATATCTGGCAATAATTGATTCATGTGTCAAAGAGTTCAATTAAAATAATAATAAGAAAAGAAACCTTCTTAAATTAATTTGAAAAATAAATATTTTACCCGTATAGGATCGATGCGCACTGATGAACGCAACCTCTACCGCCAGCCAGATGGCCCGTATGACGTCCGGGAGAAAGAGAGAGGTAACATATCTATAAACTGGCCTTACTGAAATCCTTGTTTTCCCGACGTTGCTAGCTCTCATACTATTCAGGAAATTATCATTTTTCAATTTAATTTCAGAATGGGAATCGGATGTCATTACAATTTGACAATTTGATACAGATAATAATAACAGTAAAGCCAATTTACTAATGAAACAGTTAGCAAGAATAATTTTTTGACTACATTTAAGTGTTGATTGTAGAATACCATTGAATGAAAGAAAACCTGCTAGAGCTACGTACAAAAAAGTTATGATATTTCGAATGACTGAAAATACATGTAGAAAGAGACAAACTAATATCAAATTTGATATTTTCATTGAAAAATACTACCAAATATCTATCAAACTTCACTCGAATATTACAATCATTTTGGAATTGATTCACAAAAAACAAAAATAAGAGTTGAACTTTGACACTCAGTATCTCAGAAACGAATAACTTGCGGACATATGTTTATATGAACTTTTCTTCTTATATTTTGACGTTAGCAATATGCTGAATTTTCTACACGTACTTAGGAAACACCCTGTATATAGGTAGTTACATATTTTTTTAAATTTCTATGTATTTTTCTTAGTGTTTTATATTTTATGTAAATGAAGACACACTATTTGTTATCATAGAGTTATCCGAAAACAGGTATAAAACTGTTTCCAAATTAATTAAAATTTTGGGAATATAAAAGAAAGACATGTAATAGTATAACTCAGTATACTTCTGCTTGAAGAATCCATTGTATTTGCAAAACATATATTTCGCCGTTTTTTAAACTAAAAGTGTGAAAATCAACATTAAAGTTTTAGTATAAACGTTTGTGTATTTAGTGTTACAACATGGCATTTTGGCGACCATTCGAAGAACGTGAGGAACAAGACTCACAACCTGATGAACAATTCGAAGAACGTGAGGAACAAGACTCACAACCGGATGAACAATGGGAATTTTAAAACAAAGATCTTCAGGTTCAGACCCAAAGACTTGTTCTAAATATATATAAAAATCTTAAAAAGGAAATGAACGACAAATGTGACAATTAAATTTTCAGAAGGCTATCTCAACTCACCAGTTTGGGGCATTCCACTATTTACAGAGTGGTTAAACAAGAGGATGTTGTAGATCATTATCGTAAAAGAAAAAGAGAAGATCAGAAATTAAACAAAGTTGATGAGGCCACAAAAGATTTTCTTCGAAGGCAAGTTTATGATTTTTATAAACGAAACGAAGTACCTACCTTGGAATCAATCAAAAACAAATTATCTGATTATCCTGAGTATACATATAAGTCGCAGGAAACACTACGCCAAATTCTTTTAGACTGGTTTCAAACACAAAAAACTTTATTTTATGGCTTATAAAAAATTGAATATTCCCCAAAAAGCCACGAAAGAGGTATTACTACGCAAATGAAAATTTTGAAAAAGAATATATTATTGATGAATTTTGTAAGCATTCTGGTCACACGCTTCTGAGGTTACCTCCGTATTATTGTTTTGTTTGGGCATTTATAAAAAACAAATTGAGAAAATCCAATCAATGTCCAAATCTAAGCGGAGAAGTAGAAGAAAATGTTAGGATAATCTTAGGAGAGGAATATAAAGATCTTTGGACAGAATGCATGTTTACATATGATTTAAAAAGAACGTGAATATTTCCTTTTGCCATCCATTCAACCAGTAATCACAAACATGGGTGATTCGTCTGTTCGGAGGATTATGATGATTGAGTCTTGCCAAGACTTTGATGTGTACATAAGATAGCCGTACCAGCAAATAAATGATAAATATTTCCTGATGTTTTCTTATTCTATTTTTTTGATCGACTTGTTTTCGGTGTGTCAGATAACTTGTCAATAAGTTACGAGCAACGTCCCGTACCCATACACGCGCAATCCTACAATTCTATTCATTATAAGAACAAGACACATTCTATTCGCAAATTTCTATACAGCAAGCAATTCGCAAAGTTATACCCAAGTGAGAGAAAATATCCCCGCCAATGGTCGGCAAGTACGTTCAAAGAGGCGAAGTCATTGACGTGTTAATCCGGTTTTACAGCTCATTCAACTGAGTTTGGATAAACTATACCTATTGATTTTGCTCTTATTGAATCTCTTCTACTCTGTGGTATAGAATTATGGGGTGTATGCAGCAACAGCAATCAACTATTGCAGGTGATACAAATCACATACAGGGTGTCAAACATGAAGAGGCAGCGTTGTTACTTGCCTTTAGAAAATCAATAATTTGGTGACTATTTTGTTACAAACAGGTAAGGATAATGATTGCAATCTTAATATTGTCAACACGAGTTATAATGAAAAGTTCTAAGACTCCGTATACAGGGTTATTAATAATAACATAATGTTTATGTAATTCTTTGAACAAAATCAGTCAAACGCAAAAGCTCATAGAGTTGCAGAATAGGTAAATATCATTTGATTTTGATATTGGGTGATCTGAGATTACTTTTATACAGGGTCACCCAAAATTTTCCATTTTAGATGTATTTTTTAAAATTTATTGCTATATCTTTGTAAGAATGACAAGATTTCTCATCTTATGATCGGTTAATGTTATGTTATCCAATAATTATTACCTAATGGACGGTTCTAAAATATATCCTTGCCTATCTAATTGATGTGCTTATGATTTAATACTTTCGGAAATATAGCCCCATATTCGACAGATAATGGAGATCTTCATCGCCGGTACATACCGTGTGAGTCACTTATTAGTCATTTTGGGCATTTGTTCCATCTGTACAAAAACATTTCCACGTTTAACCAGTCTCTTATCGTATAGCTGTGAATATCGATGAAAATTAAAAGCCTTTGGGCGAAACTGTCAGAATTTTATGAAAAGTTACGAATAGTGTGCCTGGTTTTAGTTTGAATTCGAAATACCCAGTTGATAACCGACAACCAAATAAAATTGGTTTTTCTCTATATATATCCTTATTTCTGAACCAATCCTGTTACATCTGGCGCCCACGACGGAGCAAAAAAGGAATTATGGAGAAAACCCCTCAGAACCAATACAATTTGAGGAGAAAAAATATACAGGGTGGAACGGGAGCCATACCAAAAATACGAAACCCTACAATGGCATTGAATCAAGGAAATAATCTTTCGGTAACCCCTCCAGGGTACTCAGCAGGTATGAGAACTTCTCTTTTTACACCCGGGGATCAAGCAAACCACATTCAAAGTGCAATCCCGCAAATACCGGTCACCTCAGTGCCAAGGAGTGAACCGATTGTTCGAGAAAATCCTCCTGATTTGCGTCTGCCCGAAGAAAAAGTACCGCCTTTTGCAGAAAATTTGAATTTTCGGCAAAAGTTGTTCAATTCAGGTGTTAGAAATGTAACGTTGAATCCTTTTTCTCTAAGGACAAGTAGGAATCTCAATTTCAATAATCGTTTTTCATTACCAACTAACAATAGAGTATTACATAATACACATGATACAAGGTGTGAAAAAAATATTGACAAACATTTTCAGGGAGTAAATATTCATGATAACCCGATTTCAAATGGTAATGTAAGAGAAAACGAGGATAAAAGGCCACCTAATGGCTCTCAGTGTCAAAATTTTCTTTTACATAACCAAAATAATGATATCATGCCGCAACACCAATCTTTGCCGGTATCTGAATCTTCTCGAAATTGTAATTTGGATAGACAGGAATTAATATCAATTGTGACACAAGTAGTAAGTACACTTCAAAATTTGCCTAATACCAGCAGCAAATTGATTTTTTGGGAAAACTCCCAATTTTTGAAAATAAAAATTCATTACATTCAAGTGATTTCCTTGAGCAACTAGAATATTACTATAGAACATGCGGAGTTCCATTTGAGCATTTCAAATATGTCATTTCAAATCATATTAAGGGAGAGGCATCTTTATGGAGTCAGGCTTATCTGAATAAAATTTCTAATTTTGAAACATTCAAACTTGCATTCAAGCAACAGTTCTGGAATGAGGTTATACAGGACGAAATGCTAGAAAAACTGAGGAAGAGTAAGTACGAAGGTAAGGGTTCACTTGTTCAACATTTTTTATATCTGATGTCATTGACAAAACATTTAGAGCCACCGTTCTCTGAATTAGGTTTTATAAAAAAAGTTGCGAAACTTTTTCCCCCAACTATCTCTAGCTGTTTGGTGCTTACAAATACATTTGCGGAAGCCTTAGAAAGACTTCGACAAGCGGATGCATACTTCGCGAATGATTCACATGTTTCGGATTACAGGACATCTTCAACTCCACGATTTAACGAACATCGGTCAAAAAGCTTCAATGCGGAAAATTCTAATGAGCAGGGAAATCGAAATAAATTCGGTTATGCCCGTGCAGAAAACCGAGCACCTAGGGTAGCAACATTAGGGGTTGAACATATTAAAGAAACCGACTCGCAACAATTATCCGATTCGGAAAACGATGGTGAATCTCACGAAAAGGTCCAGGCGTGAGCGTTCATAATAAAAAACGGACCATTTTAACCGAAAATAATCCATACGATGATCTTTTACATGACAGTGACTCGGACTCCGGATTTGGTCATCCAAACTCACATTATAGTTAGGGAGGCGAATAGGGGAATTTTCGGTAATACTCGAGCGTGGCAGTTTAAGATATGAGAGATACCTTGGACCTAATAGAACAGCCTTGTAAAGTATTTAGCTCTATATGTAGTGACGCGCGCCTAGGATAGACGATCAGATTAGTAAAAAAAAATCGATAGTCTGAAATACTCGAGCGCGTCAGATTAAGATATTGGGGGTTGATTTTAGTGTTTCAAGACTAAATTTAACTAATCTGACGATAAGTGATTGACGCCACCGAGTTATAGGGTCGCGAACTTGTAAAAAAAAACGTTAATCCGGCATTCTCGAGCGCGTTTTTTTTTTTTTAGAAGAATATAATCTAAAACTTACTAAAAATACAAAATCTGCCTGTTTCCGCGTGACCGGAAGTGTGGAGGAGCCATTTCGTCTTCCGAAAAACGCGTTGCGGCATATAAGTCGCGAACGATACATTTTACAAAAAAAAGTTTAAATAAACAAAAAAGGTAATTTTATTTTACACAAAAAAGGTCTCTTTACATTTTTGTCCAAAGTTAAAACTTTTTTGACTTGAAGCATCATAAAAACTCAAACTCCCGGTTTTCTGGGCATTCTGGGTATTCTGGGCAACGAGAATGACACTGAGGACAGCAATGACGAAACGCTTGATTCAGGTAAATTTTTGTACTTCTATAATATTCTCTCAACAAAATTACTGAATAGAAATAATTGTTACGGATGTTGCAGGCACTCGGCAGGAAAGAATTGTGGATGAGGAGCCACAATATGACAGTTACAGTGAAGAAGAAGAAGAAGATGAATTGTATTGAGCAAAAATGTAAAGATCATACATAACAATACAATTATTATACAATTTTTATATAATTTAATTTTTTTAAACAATAAATAACACAATTCGTACTACATTTCATCTTCATTTACGTTGGTTATAACTATCGCTTTGTCATTCTTAAATTCCCCGTTTTATCAAGGAGAAAGAAAAGAAAAAAAGAAACCAAAAAACATTTCCGGTCAGATTAAGAGAACCCACCAACATTTTTGTCAGATTAAGAAAATATGCTTTCAGGATACCGAGATAAACCTCCCCTATGAAAATCTGACGCGCTCGAGTATTTCAAAAAAACTTTTTTTTTTGCATTTTCAAAAATTCATTGTAACTTAGGGTCACGCCGAAATCGTCAGTTTTTTTAAAGGGAGCTTCCTTGGGGCCTACTTAACACCCCTTCCGAAAATCTGACGCGCTCGGGTAATTTTTTTTTTTTGCATTTTTGACTACTTTATATGCCTACCCCCACCACGCAAACCGGCAGATTAGTATACCGTTGTTATCAGAGGCACTTGGGGCATACGTAGTATGAATATCTGACGCGCTCGAGAATGCCCAAGTAACGGTTTTTTTTTAACATTTTTGAAAAACCGTACACGCGAAACCCACCGCTAAAATGGTTTTTACCATACGAGCTTTTCTTTTCGAAATTATTTTATCTTTCGATTGTGATAGGTCTCGACGGCGCCGTTGAATTACGCCATTTAGCTACCTCGCCTCCCTAACTATTATTCAAATTAGGTTATATAACTTTTTTTTTCCTGCTTTAATTGATACCGGAAGCGAAGTTTCGTGTATTAGCGAAGAAGTGTGGTCCCAGTTGGAACCATTACGCAAAGAAATCCCTACATTTCCATGTACAGGGGTGCGAGTCACGGGTGCATTCAAAATCAAACTAAAACCAGGCACACTATTCGTAACTTTTCATAAAATTCTGACAGTTTCGCCCAAAGGCTTTTAATTTTCATCGATATTCACAGCTATACGATAAGAGACTGGTTAAACGTGGAAATGTTTTGTTCTGTCCCACAAACTAGCAAAAACTAATCAGTTCTCGAACGGTAGGAATGAACAAATACAGGACGATTCTGCTACACATCTTGTACATCATTCACTCTTGTAGCAATACTCGTCCCAATTCTGTTATCCCGAGCCTTTTAGCTGATGTAACAGTTTCAATATTATTATTATTTAAACTTCAGGAGTTTGTTTTAGATAATTGCCAAAATTCAAAATCAGCATAAATGTACAGGGAGTTGTACTATAATAAATAAATTCTATTTGTCTTGCCTGTATGGTTAATTGGGTCGTCTTATCATTCATTTTTAGGTTCAGTTTGAAACAACTTTACTCATGAGTCATCCTCAGAGACCGATGTATATGTGTAATCTGAATACATATTTAAACTAAATATATTGAGTTTGAAGGTGAATATGTTATAATTATTTGATTTAACTATTTTTGATAACTTTTATTATATTTGGTAAAAAAGCCGGTCGTCACATTTAATGAATCACCCAACGAATCAATGTATCGCCAGTGTCCAGCCTTGATTCAATACCCTTTACAGAAAATGAAAATATGAAGCGCACGGTGTTACTAGGTGCGGTGTTACTACATTCGACTAAATCAAAGATAATAGTAATATAATAGTAGTAATAATAATAATGGTAACCTCAGATCACCCAATATTAAAGTCAAATGATATATACATTTTCTGCAAGTCTACGAGCTTTTGCGTTTGACTGATTTTGTTCAAAGAATTACATAAAAATTTTGTAATTATCAATAACCCTGTATACGGAGTCTTAGAACTTTTCATTATAACTCGTGTCGACAATATTAAGATTGCAATTATTATCTCTAACTTTTTGTAACAAAGTAATCGCCATATTATCGATTTTCTAAAGGTAGTAAGAACAACCCTCTCTCTGCATGTTTGACCCCCTTTATCTCCAAAACTGTCCATTAGAACTCGTTGAGCCTATGGAGATATTTGATAAGGACATCACAAACTACATTATACTAAATTTTCAGCCAATTCGACGGGGACCCATTTCCCATAAGAACCGTGCGGGGTCCTTTTATTCAGCTTGTACATTTTATCGTTTTGGTATGTTTGTGTTTTTTTTTTAATTTGGAATACTACGTGACTTTGTTGATAAGATTTGTTTCTTCTGACAATAAAGCATTCGTCTGATTGATTGATTATAGAACTCTTGCAAACTGTAATTGACTCTTTCAGACAACAAACCGAAAAAGTGATATGACACTTCTAATGTTTGATGGAAAGTGATTAAACATCTTACATCCGTCATAAATAATTGAATACAGAAGAGCATTTTCTTAATTATTGATATACGAAAAACGCACAGCTCGAGTCAAAGTCAAAATATACTATAATGTCAGAAATCAACTTATCGACACAGCTGTTTAACTATAATGGTATATTAAAGTATAAGTGGATAAAAAGGTCTTTCAAACACGAGAGATTTTTCGAGCACGACGGCGCAGCCAAAGTGCTCGAAATAGAGCAAGTGTTTGAAAGACCAGTTATTCACTAATACTTTACGCATTTTTTTTTATTGGTGCACTTTGAAATCATAAATAGTGGTATTAATACTACAAAAATTGTTAATACGTACTAATAATGCAAAATGGATGAATTCGTGATGTAACATCAGTATACCTTTCGTAGTCATGGAAATGAGAAAACAGAAATAAATTTGCAATTTGTCATCAAAGATTATTATGTTCTCACTGCAGTGCCTGAAAATGAATTCTAATATCGATTCTTTGAATGGTAAATCAGAATCGCCGGTAATTTATGGCAAAAATCTAATGATGCGTATAAAAAAGAAAATGACGTGTTCACCAAATGAATGGAAAAGCAAAAGGTAACAGATATAAATGAACGAGTTGTTTATTCGACGTTACAAGTTACTGCTGTCAGATCAGTAATCAAAAGTTGTCATAGACCAAAGAGACTAAGCTAACAGGAGGGTTTAATAAGCTCTAGCCAATCAGAATCTTGTAGCATCAACGCGTCATAGTGACGTACTTGGACATGAGTACAGAGTCGGAACTCGAACAAAGCAACAAAACTGTCAGTAGTAACTCTCATATACCAAGAGCTAGTCCGTCACTGTCTATAGAGAACGGCGGCCATGACATGTCCAACAACGTCACATTTCGTCACAAATGTTCTTTCATCTCTTTCTATTAGTATCCCCATTGACTTATGGGGATTAGACTCTCCTGTTGAATAATGTTTAGTCTTTTTGGTCATAGACTTCACGTTTCTCGAGTTGTTGATGTTACCATGGTAACTTTAAAAACGCGCGTTTTTGAAAGTTCGATTGAAACACGCTGAGGCGTGCTTTAAATAGGTAAAATGGGGCACCAATAAAAAAATTATATATTGAATGAAAGTTTATTTTTGTGGAGGATATTCATTTCTTGACATACCTTTCAACCTTCCACAGTCTGAAAATGAAAAAATGTTAATTCAAAGAAATCTGTACAAGTGTAGAGGGGGCAAAGATCAATTTGCCCCGATCAGTTACTGCGTTTAGAAGACTGTTGTCTTGAAAATAGTTAATTAATTTGTTCAGTAGCGTATCGTATACTAAATTTGCCTATATGACGAACAAAATTGAAATTGACCAAAAATACTTGTCTTTTTTGAAAACGTTGACTAGACTAAATCTGTCTCCGTTATCAAAACTCGAAGTATGAAAACTTGCTAAAAATTCTATTTCTATCAGTTTGGATATGGAAAGGTTTGTTTTGACAAAGTCAAATGAAATCTGCCAAGATATTTATTTTGATGACATTTGCTATTTGTTATTTCTCAACTCTTCTCTGAGAAGAGGTAACCATATGCTATCCATTTCTGAGTGGGTTGAAAAACAGTTCGTCAATAATAAAATATAGGCAGTTTCCTTCAACTTTCTCTTTTCTTGATTTGATTCACTCATTAAAATTTTGGTGCCATTCCATTTCATCATATGATCGCCATCCGATGTGAGAATATGTTTGGATATTTTCGAACCAGTTATTTTCCGATTCCTTATATAACTTTTGTGTACTTCCTTAAGCAAAGTCAATGGTCTTGATGTTTCACCTATACAGGGTCGCTGATATGTATGGAAACGGTCGATTATTTCCTAAAGTAAGATAGCTAGCGAAAAATGTTGAGATACAAAAGTTCTAGGGTTTTTCAAAATCCATCATATTAACGAAAAATCAAGTATACAGGGTCAGTCAAAAAGTCAGGACGAAACAAAGTTGCTTTTTCTCTAATGGGACACCCTGTATATTATTTCACATTTCAATTTTTCTCAAAATTCTGAACCAAATTTATTCAGTTTTCGAGATATCGAATTTTGAAAATAAGTTTCTAATAAATTATCCAAAAATGTTTTAGTCCATTAAGTTCATAGTCAATCAAGTTACCTTTGAAAGTTTCCAGCTACATAACAACGCCGCGTCGTTCTTTTATCTAACAGTGATGATCTTGACAACACATGTCAAAAATACATTTAGTGTAAATAATTTTCGCGCAAAAATGGCACGTTTATCTGATACTGAGCGTATTGAAATTTTAATGATCATAGGATACGGTGATAGAAAACGACCAAGTAATGAATATTTTTAATGAATTTCATCCCAATCGGGAACCCATTTCTAAATCAACCGTTTAAAAAACATTGCAGCGTTTTCATGAAACTGGAGGTGTCAAAGATCGACCAAAAAGTGGAAGACCAGTAAGAGTTACAAATGAACAAAATTCTTTGAATGTCATGTTAGATGTGGTGGAAAATCCAATAAATTCAGCACAACAGAGGGCTTTGAATGAAAACATGAGTCGATTTTCCATTCAAAAAATTTGCAAACTGCAAAAATTCCGTCCATATAAAATTCATTTTGTACAAGAATTGAGTGAAGACGATTTTGATCGTAGAATCGAGTTCTGTGAAGTTTTATGGATAAATTAAATGAAAATGTCAACTTTGTCAACCACATATTGTTTTCTGACGAATCTACATTTTGTTTAAACGGGCACGTATCGACACAACTGTAGGTATTGGTCAGACCAAAATCCACATTGAATTGAGGAAGTTCACACTCAACGGCCACAAAAAGTAAATGTCTGGTGTGGCATTATTGGTGGACACGTCATAGGACCTTATTTTATTAACGGAAATTTGACCTCTTTTTAAGGGGTCAAGTAAAAAATGTAGTCTACAGCCAGATATCGAAGAGTTGCAAGAAAGAATAAGGCATGAAATTTCTACCATTCCTCCTCACATGGTTAGATTCACTACCTACTGTCAGGAGGTAAATGGTAAACACTTTGAGCACCTTATTAAATAGAAGTCCAAAGAAAAATGTGTTGTTTATAAAAACTTGTTTTCTCTCTTTTTCTCCTGGCTTAACTATTGTTTTATAAAATTTCAAATATCCTAGGCATTCATTAAAGAATACATTTTATCGTTTTATGCATTTTTATCAACCCTGAACAAATATGCTTTTTTTATTTTCTGTAAAAAAATTATAATTGAATTGTAATCATATCCACATTCTCCACCTTGTGTGACTTTCATAATAATTATCCATTATTTCGTGCTTTTTCTTTCATAAATATGAGAGTAGTAACAAGTTATTTTCAAAATTCGATATCTCGAAAACGGTTGAGTTTAGGAAATGATGTGCTGTATTAATTTTGTTCAGAATTTCGAGCAAAATTGAAATATGGAATAATATACAGGGTGTCCCATTAAAGATAAAGCAACTTTGTTTCGTCCTGACTTTTTGTTTGACTGACCCTGTATACTTAATTTTCGTTAATATGATGGATTTTGAAAAACCCTAGAACTTTTGTATCCCAACATTTTTTGCTAGCTATCTTACTTTAAAAGAGATAATCGACCGTTTCCATACATATCAGCGACCCTGTATGACTTCCACCACACGAACAAAGTATGTTGTAAACACAATTTTTGGAACACTCATCAGTGTTTTTTGGTTTTGTGTGTAAAGTATTGTCTTCAATGTTGTTTTTACATCATACCTATTGGTTGTCTTGAATGTTGTTTTTACATCATACCTATGGCCAATCCGTTTTATCTTTTAAAAACATCATACCTATGGCCAATCCGTTTTATCTTTTCAAAACAACATTCAAGACAACCAATACATTGAGATCAATACTTACACACACAAAACCAAAAAACACTGATGAGTGTTCCAAAAATTGTGTTTACAACATACCTTGTTTGTGTGGTGGAAGTTATGTAGGTGAAACATCATGACCATTGACTTTGCGTAAGGAAGAATACAAAAGTTACATAAGGAATCGGAAAATGACTGGTTCGAAAATATCAGTGAATCAAATCAAGACAAGAGAAAGTTGAAGGAAACTGCCTGTATTTTATTATCGACGAACTGTTTTTCAACCAACTCAGTAGAAATGGATAGCACATGGTTACCTCTTCTCAGAGAAGAGTTGAGAAATAACAGATTGATTAAATGATATCAGACACTCTATATGTATCCAGATAGCAAATGTCATCATAAAAAGTATCTTGGCAGATTTCATTTGACTTTGTCAAAACAAATCTTTCCATATCCAAACCGATAAAAATAGAATTTTTAGCAAGTTTTCATACTTCGAGTTTTGATAACGGAGACATATTTAGTCTCCGAAACGTCAACGTTTTCGAAAAAGAGTAGTATTTTAAAAAAAAAATCGTCATATAGGCAAATTTAGTATACGATACGTTACTGACGAAATTAATTAACTGTTTTCAAGACAGCAGTCTTCTAAACGCAGTAACTGATCGGGGCAAATTGATCTTTGCCCCTCTACACTTGTACAGATTTCTTTGAATTTTTCATTTTCAGACTGTGGAAGGTTAAAATTCCCAAAAAGGTATGTCAAGATGTAAATTATATATTATTTGCACACCACTTGAGTTTCATTGACTAGGTATTGTCTGAACATTACAATATTTTCCTTTTCGTGTTAAAAAAAAGTGGACACACAGTATATCGTGGATATTTAATATCATCAATAGTATTTTAGTTTCAAATATTTGAACTGTTACAGATCTGTTTCCACAATTGGACCACCAAAAGCGAGTTATAGCAAAAAGCATGAAAAAACAAAAAGGACGTAGAAGTTCATCTAGATCCAAGCCAAGCCTTTCTGTTCCCAAATCTCCAGAAAGTTACTCCAGGAAGAGATTCAGGTCCAGGTCGAGATCTAGCAGCAGTAGTAAAGTACCATCGAAAAAATCACGGAATAGATCTAGATCAAGGAATCGGTCGCGTTCAAGAAAGAGGTCCGAATCAAGGAGTGCATTGAAATTACAAGTCTAGATTTGGAGAGATCATTGAAAGTAAATGTTATGATATGAATTGAATTGAAGATATCGAGTCATCTGGTTATGATTATTTGGTTTTATCAGTGTCGCCCGTGAAATCCGCATAATATAGAGTTTATTATTATTTTGTGTAATTCAAATTTGGGATTTATGGTATTTATCATATTTGGTATGTAATTTTGTAATTATTTAATCCAATCTTTCTCAGTTAGTATTTTCATTTGAGTACTCTTTTTTTTTTTGAAATTTATTATATTTGTATTTGTTATTAAAATTACCTTCAATCTGACATTTCTAATTCATGACCGCCATCTATTTTCAGATGATTCAGTCATCTCTCCATCGATCATGGAATCTTACTTCCAGATCTGGCTTCTTCCATTGCCTAAAGAAGAATAGTCAAACAATCCCTGTGCAAAATGCATTGGATGGCCGTCACCTAAGACATCTATACTATTTTACTGGAAACATTGAAAATGTATCCAGTAATGTGGCGCCGTTATCGGATGGCACGCAAAACTATACTTCTGTCTCTTTTTAAAATAGAACCACAGATTAAGTTCCAGATGCGACAGAGGGACAAAGAAACTAGTTTTAGAGAGTAATGGAAGAGACTCCGATTTAAAGGTCCAGGTATCCTGGCTGTTGCCAAATTGAGTTAAACGCTCTGGCGATGGCTGCTGCCACAGCATAGCACGATGTCGATGACGGCCGCTGCTGCGCTCTTCCACGCTTCCACCCGAATCGCGACATTTCAACAGTTAATGTGGCAACGCTGTAAATTCATCGCACTGCCACAGAATCGGCCAGGCACGGCATTAGCTGTTTGGTTTCTGACAGTGGTTTTAGTTTTAGTCCAAAGCCAACCCTTTTACATTTATATCAATTAAATGTTATTGCCTGTTGTGATATTATTATAACACTAACTTGATAGACGACTCATTTATTTTATGGAAATTTCATGTTCACTAATAATAGAAAGAATGATACAAGTACACAAGTGAGCCTTTAAAGTATGCGCAACGAGTTTAAAGGCACAACTGAACAGAACTGAACTGGACACGTGTAACATACGCTATTTTTGATTATGCCTGCATCGTGACTTCAAAAACAATACTGGAAATGAATTTTAGATCAGGCAACAAAGTGGCAGTTGTGTCAACCCAACCCCTATACAATTTTCTAGAGCTTTTCAGAAGCTATTTTTCAACAATAATTTCCACACAGACAACATGAATTGCCAAGACGATTTGGGCTCTTTAATTACAAAACTGGCAGAAATTTCGTCGGCAGCTTTACCCCATCAGGACTTTGAGACAGCCTCTGTAGCGGTTTTTCAAAATACCCAATATGCTTCTTTTCGAGTTAGTGATGCTGATTACCGTACAACTCTACTAACCGAATAGAATGCTTTTAAATATGTTTGTGGATATTTGATTTCGAAATGTTTACGTCTACACTCATGCCAGGTATGTGACAGATTTGCTACCGAAGATTCTTGTTTAGACGACTCAAATATCTTCATCCATTTCAAAGCCTACGACAAAAAAATATTATTTGGTTCCTTGAAAACGCCACACGAAAGTTTTTATTCCTATATTTATTGTTTGGAGAAAGTTTTTTTTGAAAACGTTTTGAAATGCTTGGTTTTGCCAAGAGTTGGCTATAGTTTGTATTTGCTCTGCTTAGCCGTAAAAGGTTTTTCCCATCCTTGTAGTAATTTTCCAATTGACTACCTTGTTAAGTTATTTATACGTTTAAGATTATACTATCTGTTGAAATACAGCAATAGAGATTTTAAAAGTAGCAAGAAAAAAAAATCGCAAGCATTTTAATGAACTTGTAAGAAATAAACAGTATGTTCTATTTTATAATAAAAACTTTACGTAATTTTTGTGAGCACGGACTTTTATTCCAAAAATATGTAGGATATCACTTTGAAATTCCAAAGTTATTCCTGTTAGGTACTTCCAGCGAAACTAGTAGTTATAAAATCATTTCACGATCACCAAAATATGACAATTCATGTTTGTAATAACCATTATTATTATGTTCCACGGGATAGCGCTAATTTTGCCTGTTCATTGATCATTATATTTATAACTACCAAAACCGTAAAGGGCATACGTTATAAAATCATTACACGTTTTGGAAGCTGAAAGGCCGGCCCTTGCATTTCTCATCGCACTCCAATTTAAATGCCCCAGCTGTTTCGAGGTCACTGCAACGAGTGAAGAAAGATCAAAGGCGGTGGGCGGAGTTTCGCATCTGGAACTTAATCTGTGATAGAACGCCAGTTTTCATTCATTAATTCAGAAATGTGCAGAATATTGTCTTTGGTGAGATGTTTAGCAGAATAAAAGACGAGTCAAAGTTTGCATTCGGATGTTTCGAATATCAGATGATGATCAGTGGTTAAATTTTATATTGCTGCAATTAAGCCTAATATAATGAAACACGTAGCAATATTCTTACTGAAAAATGATCCCTAAGTATAGGTACAAAAAAATGTTCTATTACGATATTATATCGCAGTTGATATGTTTTGAAAACACATAAAGAATATTCATTAGTGCTTGAAGGCACCCAATAAGTAGGTAAATAATAATATATCAGCATTATTTGTACAAGCTTTTGTTTAGTTTCACTCACACGTAACAGAGGTATAGTATCTACTGTCCTGTATAACGGGGTCAAAACTTCAGTGGAAATTTTGAGCCAATTCCACTGATCCAATCATCTGTAAATTTGGCAGGTGTCCATTAAATTCATTCAGGTTCATTACGACATTCACAAGAGAAAAAAACAAGATAGCGAACAGTTTTTGTGATTTATTGTCCAACTATTCATAATGCGAATCTCGAGTAGTTTTGTATTTTTTCAAAATGGCGAATACGATTTTTGATTAGATTCTTTCAAAATTGGTACCTATACAAGGGCTTGTTGTGTTGGAGACCAATACGAACATTCAAGATGGAGGACAAATTTTGTGATTCCGTCCATGATAGATCTAGAATTATTTGGGTAGGATAGTTCAAGGACAATTTAAGGAAAATTCAAGTGTTGGCGGACAGGTGTTCTTTAATTGATGGTTCGATGTTATCAACAATGTATATGGACATATAAGGAGAGTTTCAAAGGAGGTTGTCACCAGAAATCATTCATCTCCTACACGGACCTAAAATACATTTTTTGTTGTACAATATAGTTATTTGTGTATTTAGAGCGCGAGGAGCGCGGTAATCTTTGGAGAGCGGCAATGGCACTTTGTTTTCGAAATAAACACATGTTTTTTTTCTTCAAACGCAGCTTTTAAACATAGAAACGATTGACAATTCAGTCAACATAGGCACCTAACATTACCCATGAGAAAAAAAACACTCAATAGTAATCCGAAATGAATAAGCTAACCAAATATCCAATAATTCACATCTCTAACAAAACAAGATAACTTGCCTGAAAAAAAAAAGTATGTCGAGATCGAATCACAGGCCTTCAGCTTGATAGCAGCTGCGCTCTCAACACCAACACAGTTCCTAAGAGTGTTATGAATTTATTGTCTATACTGAACATCATGCAAGAATAGGTTCGTTTTCAACGAAAGCTATGGAGATCGACCGTTTCTTCAATATTTTCGCACTAGAGCGAAAAAGCTGTCACAAAACATTTCTGAAAAAACATCAGCTTTGCGTTGAGATCTAAAAGCGTCAAAGGCTACCTACTTTGGTAAGCGGTTGTAGAAAAAAATATAGTTTACTGACCATGCACGATCATCGGGGAGATGGAAATATTTATGGTTTTACGCAGTGTCCACGTACAGTGCCTAAAGTGATACTTTTCAGGACACGTAAGTGAAAAAATCAAATATGCGTAAAGTTATGTTTTACGCATCGTTCATATAATTCCAAAAGACAGTATTTTGCGTCAGATTTTACTCGAAAGTCATCAAATGAAAACTTCATAGAATAAAATGTACTCAACAATTGCTACAATTTGCCAATATAATAACAGGCGTAGAAATAAAATTGTAGATACATTTTCATAAAGAGATTTTTTGTACTCACGTGTTTCCACGCTCATAAAAAAGTCCTAATTTACGAATCTTTGTATCATATATAAATAATCATTTCATCTTCTTTATATGAGTTTTCTGTGCTTATTGGTCATGGAGTCATAAAGTTTCATTTTTATAGAGGTTATTTCGAACGATCGACTGAAACTTCAAATTCAGTCGCAGATAATGCCATTATATCAGTACCTAATTTCGAAAAAAAAACCCTTATTAGGTTTTACAACTTTGACTTCATGGTAAATAAATAAACTTAAAAAAAAACATTTTAGAGAAAAGTTTCTATTTAAATGTACTAAAAAGAAGAAAATAAATTTTAAAGTGAATAAACCCATCATTTTGTTACATTATAAAATTTTAAATGATATAAAAGCTTGTCGCGAGAAGTATATATGTAATTCTTATAGTATATAAAATTAAAAAATTACCTCAAGATTTATTCACACGACAAGCTTTTATATCATTTGAAATTTTATAATGTAACAAAATTATGGGTTTTTCGCTTTAGTGCATTTAAATAAAATCTTTCATCTGAAAAGGTTTTTTAAGTTTATTTATTTATTTTTTTAGTTTTCTGTGAATATGTTTCTTAGTCTGTTCATTTCAATCAATGCGCCATTGTTGCACGGTCGCTTGCCTGTTAATTAACCGTTGGAAATTTTTCCTAATTTCTACGTGTTCTCTAAATAGCTTTAGAGGGGGGCAGAGGGGTGAATTTTTTTAAAACGGTTTTGTTCAATGGCCAGATAATTTTCACTAATTTTACGGATTTTTTTGATTTCTATTCCGCGAGTTTTCCTATTTTTTTGTGACTGGAAAGGAGGGCGAACCCCCCGATCTATTTTTGTTTTCATCATTATTTTCCATGTCCGAAACTGTTGAAACATTTTCCGAATTCCTTTGCGTTCTCTACCTAGGTTTTGAGGGGGGAAAGGGGAGGCGAAATTTTTTAAAACATTATTTTCGACGGTCAGATATTTTTCACTATTTTTACAGATTTTTCCGATTATAATTTCGCGTTTTTTCCATTTTTTTTTTTTCGAGAAAAGAGGGAGGCGATTACCCCCTTAATTTATTTTTCCTTGCTGTAATTTTTGACGTCCAAATCCGTCAAAAAAACGTCCGAAAACCTTCGCGTTCTCTATCTAGCTTTCGGAGGACGGGGGGGGAGGACAATTCCTTTTTATAAACCATAACATTCGATTGTCAGATATTTTTCACGATTTTTAGAGATTTTTCAGATTTTAATTTCACGAGTTTGTTTTCCAACTTTTCGAGAGAAGGGGGGCATCCCCCCTCCCTACTTATTTTTTTCGTTGTTATTTCTGACGTCCAAATCCGTCAATAAAACTTCCGAAACCCTACGCGTTCTCTATCTAACTTTCGTGGGGCAGGGGGGACAATTTCTTCGACATTAATGTTTTGTCATCGGAACTGATCCAACACGAAAAATTTCAATTCAGCTTGCAAGATTTGTACCCATCTAACACACAGAGCAAGTTAAATAAAAGCTTTCAATAAAAACAGAAAATAATATGGTAACTGTCGGAAATGGCATTATCACCTTCATAACTTGAAACCAATCATCGGTTGTCATCAAGAACGTTGGACATCTTCCCCCAAACATAAGTAAAGAGAAATCACCCTGAAAATATCTATGTGAATTCGAAAACTGACTGAGACCTAACAAGACAAAAACAATGAAATGCCCAAACACCACGAAAGTTCGCTACTTTGCTCTCTCGTTTACATGCAAATTGCAAGTGGCAGGTGGAACGGACACTGAGCCAATCAAAAACACGAAATAATGTCCATTCATTATTCACTTTACGCGATTACTACGACACTTTCCATCTCATTCGTTTGTCTCCTTTTTGGGGGCAATCGTGCTGGCGCCATCTACTAATAAACCCCATCCTCATCCAATAATAATCCCATAAGGTTGACTGACTATATGTAAGAATGAATAATAATCGAAATTCGAAAGTGATGGGATGGGATTGGCCAAAATTCAACAGAACCACCTCTGATATTTCAGTTGCACCAATATAAAATCGGAGATTAATGGCAGCGACCTATAGGGTTCCATTTTAATCTCATGATGTGATATCTACTTCTTTTATGAGGTCTGTGCATGTAACTCTCATAATATACCAAAAAAGAGTGCTAGTCCGTCACTGTCTATAGAGAATGGCAGCCATGACATGTCCAACTACGTCACATTTCGTCACAAATGTTCTTTCATCATTTATGGGCCGTGGTGGTAGAACCTTCGCCTTTGGAGCGAAGGGTCGAGGGTTCAAAGCCTCGCATGGTCATCGGTCTCGTGCATGGCATCACACGTTAAAAGGTAAGGGCTGCGTCTTCCCTTGCTCACACAAGTCTCTTGAAGACTTCCGAGGGTTGTGCGTAGGGGTGCAATCGGTTGTCGGAAATAAGAATTTTAACAATTTTTTTTATGTCTTTGTATTAGTGTCACCATTGGCTTATGGGGATTAGACTCTCCTGTCATAACGTTAACGTTTAATCTCTTTGTGTTTAGGTATTCAGATTATAAAAGTTTTTGATTGTCAGTTCTTCATGCTATGGAGATTCCAGAACCTTTTTTTTCTACAGGCATTGACTATCTTACTTCTATCATTGTTTATATATAAGTAAGATAGTCAATGCCTGTGTAATTGGTGTTGGACGCAAACGCGAGTGTCATCTAGCGCGATTAGTTACAAAAATGAATATTTGACGTCATTTTAATGCAGGTTCCTTCAAAAAAACCTGATTTTAATGCTGTCCCATTGTTTCAAACAAGTTACGACATGACTTGGATGCGAGCTCACTATCGCCATCTACATGTCGCATCCATTTTGATCCAATTATAATCCCATAAGATTGACTATCTTCTATATAAACAATGCTTGTATCACTGTTTATAGAGAAAGAAGACTATATAAACTCTGCTTGTATTCAAACAATGGTAATAACAGTGTTTATAGAGAAAGAAATAAACAATGGTAATGAGCAATTTCAATAATTTCTCTTTTGGCCATCTCTTAGCGGAAGGATCAAGTTGTGATGGACTGTAGCTCTGGAAGTAAGAAACCTGTAATTGAAACTGGGGCCACCTTTAGCTCCTCTACCGTCTATTAGATGGCGTGCAAAATCAATTTTACACGAGAACCAAAATTTTTACCACAAACCTGGATCATTATTTAAACAATACTCGGATTGCTCAAAAACTATGATAAATAGAGCGAAAGTAATTGCATTTCTGACGTATGATGCAGTCCAATTTTGAGCAATTCTGAGCCGTGAAACTTTTTGAAAAAAGGTTTAAACCTTATTTCTTGAACATGCTAAAACTTCAACTTGTTCCTTGAGCCACCTTATGCGCTATGGATGACGAAAAGGAACGATGATGAACTGCGAAATAGTGAAATTTCTTTGAAAATAGGTGTTTTTGAAAAATCGACTTTTTTCACGAAAAACACGACTATTCAACAGCTATTAGACTACAAGCCATATAACGATTTTGGGGGGGTCATTTTATACAGCATGAAACATATTCAGAACGATGCTGCTATATGAAAAAATAACTTTAGGCACTATGCCGTCAATTCTTGGTGGGACAAATGACTGTAATAATAATAATGGTAATTTTTCACCTGAAGATGTGCTCTACCGACAAAATATTCTTGTAGGGCATTCCTCACGTTGGTGGATTATGAAATAATAATCTCATAGAACCTACTGCCGTACAAAAATAATGAAACCAAAATCCAGGATTTTTTTTTATTTTTCGGAAATTGAAAAATTTTCCTGGCTTTCGGTTCCATTATTTTTTTACGGCAGTAGGTTCTAGATTATTATTTCATAATCCACCAACGTGAGAAATGCCGTACAAGAATATTTTGTCGGGAGAGCACATCTTCCGATGAAAAATTACTATTATTAATATTACAGTCATTTGTCCCACCAAGAATTGACGGCATAGTGCCTGAAGTTATTTTTTCATATAGCAGCATCGTTCTGAATATGTTTCATGCTGTATAAAATGACCCCCCAAAATCGTTATATGGGCTTGTAGTCTATATGTTAAATGGAGGGAAACTGATTACATTTCTGAATTCTGTAGTACAAGCTCCTCCTCTATGGTAAATTTGGAGGCAATCTGAGATATGAAATTTGTTGAAAAAAGTTTTAAAAAATAATTTTTAATCAAATATTTTTCTTGTTCCTACCTCTGATTTTTGGTAATCAATTCATTTTTTGTTTGGCACGGTTTCAGCTATCGTGTGAAATTTGGTATTGCTGAAATCGATCCTTGTCTCAAAACATAATTGGACTGGATTAAATGAAATATAAATACCATTGTTTAAAGAGAAAGAAGGCAGTCACTGTAGGAAGAATGTTTGTTGCAATCGCGCGGTACATCTAGATTCTTCCAAAAATGGCACAAATTATGGCACCATATGGCACTGTACTAGTACGCCACCTTGAAGGAATGTGAAACTTATGTATTTGGAACAAAAAATATATAAAATTCATAAGTAATTTATTGCACGAAAGTTGTGCTGGTTATTAATTGTTCAAATCTAATTGAGACAATAGTATATCAAATTCTCTCAACAGTACCTACATACGCATTTTATGATGATTTATTAATATTTTTTCGGTCAGAAAGGACTCCACTAATATTATGGAAAACCGGTTTCGGTGAAAATCACTGAAATTTCAATGTGATCTATGCCAAATCTATGCCATCGTGAACAAAAGTTATCACTGCGCCAACTCTCTGAATGCTCGCGTTTGGATTCTACAGGGGGTCAAAGTTTGATATTTTGACGATTTTCCAAAAAAATCCGGAATTTCATTTTCATCGTATTGATTTGAATCCTCATAATGTTTGCTTCATTCATGAATAATTCTCATTTCATTCAGGTTTTATGGCATTGTAATGTTTTGAAGTTTGTCTAGGAAATAATATTATTTTCCGTTACAAAGGAATCATTGATTACTCGAGAAATCGATTAAATACTATACTTCGAACCCTGTATAATTCAAACCGTGGCATTTGCGAGGTAGGCACTGTGAAACTTTTTGATCAAGAATGATTCATCTACATTATGTCAGAAAATTAAAATAATTCAAGGATGATTTTAGAAATCATTTCAAAATTATTCCAAAACATCCCTTCTCCATATTTTTTGAACCATCGCCGCAACTTTATTGGAAAGTGTCAACGTCTGTTGACACATTTGTATATATATTAGCTACATAGTTTCGAAAAATCAGCTATATATATGTGTATGCTGACTATACAAAGGGATACATTTTTCCGAAATTGAAAATATATATTTGATCTCCCCGTATCTTCCAAATACTTAAAGTTGGATGGTTGGTTCAAATGCAAAATATGATCGCCCTCTCATGTACTGTAAGTAACATCAATTGCATATGGATTTGACGGAAAACGAATATTTTCTCGAAAAAAGTTCGATAAAAATCAGCAAAAACAAAGTTTAACCCTCTGTATACTCGCCAGTTTTAATTCTAGAAACTTTCGTCATTTCAACTTTTTGATGCACATATTGTGGACTATTCCATTTTAGAAATTCGGATCGATACGATGAAAATGAAATTCCGGATTTTTTGAAAAATCGTCAAAATATCAAACTTTGACCCCCTGTAGAATCCAAACGCCGGCAATCAGAGAGTTGGCGCAATGATAACTTTTGTTCAGGAAGGCATGGGCTACATCATATTGAAATTTCAACGATTTTCACCGAAACCGGTTTTCCATAAGATAAGTGTGTGGTCCTTTATTGAACAATTGTTGAATGGTTAGCTGTTTTTATTTACACCTTCGTTATGTATGCGCTTTTTACACTGTTAATTTAAGGTGAATAAATAATTTTGGATTTTAAACAATGATAATATATGGTGACTATTCTGTTCTTGTTGGCAAAAGTGAAAGTGGTTGAATTCCCAATAGCTGAATATGACAATGTTTGACGTATTCCTGGAATCTTGTTAAATATGCCATCAAGTACTAAAATTCATCAAATTTCAGTTTGCCGGTTGAAATTTTAGATTATTTTTTAATCAAAGCTAATATTTATTTTTTGCCTAACTCACACAATAGTTCTGAAGTTTCCTGTTCAAAAAGAATCAACTTCTCGTTACATTTTAGTTGAATTTTCTATAGATTGACAAAATGAAATTTCTCCCTCCTTTCTCACAAACTGGAGAAATAAACCACTCAAACATATTTCACTTCCCAATCCAGTTCTGCCTTGCGGAAACAACAAATTTACGATTGTCATTTTATATTTTTCACAATTGCCGAGAAGTTTCATCTTCTGTACAGATATAACTGAGGTATGGTGTATACTCAATATTGCAGCTTGGATATCTACATTTTATTCATGAAGTGGGGTTCGCCATTATTGTCTCTTCTACGCGTTAATATTTCACAGCCGGTTTCATTGACGAGCAGTGTTTGTTCAAATTGCGCTGACCACTGACCATCTGCGGTGACAGCGGTCCATTTGTCTGGCCACATTTCATCTCGCCAGGTACCTTCTGATATCATGGGTTCTATGGTGAAACAATGTCCAGGTTTTATTACTCCCACAGCTCGATTCTCTGAAACAAAGGAAACAATAACTGATGAAGGATGCGATTTCAATTTTTCTACAATTGTTACCTATGACTAATTGAAAAACTTAATTATTATAACACCTACTATGCATGTTTTTCATTCGCATATGGTATAACTTTATGGGGAAATGCGACAAATTCAGTAAGTCTTCAAACTTCAAAAAAATGTTGCTAGAATTATTGCGCTTGCAGGCTACAGATACCACTGTCGGCCACTATTTCAAGAATACGGTATCATGACATTACCTTTATATATATATATATATATATATATATATACATATATATATATATATATATATATATATATATAGGAAGTTATTCATGACATCTACAGTCACTAGTTGAAACTTAATTTGACACGAACCAAGGAATCCAAAAGTAGAGGTTTGTCCATATTCTGTTTGCTATTAAATTGAATAACTCAGAAAGAATGACTAGTTGAGTGAACATTTATTGATTAAATTATCAACTGTCAGATACATTGTCAAAGTCCAAAACATAGTCGGATCTGGTTACCTGATTGACATACAGAGAGTAATACCTATACATAACACCTCCACCACTAAACTTCTAATAATTGTAGAAAATACAGCAAAGAATATTCAAAATACTTAACACTCTTCTTAACTAAAATAAAACAAGAAACATTCAATATACTTTTAACATTCTTCAAAACGATCGGGGGCCTTCAGTTGACTCCTTCTTCGCAACACTCTACGGTAGCTATCATTTTGCGTTTGCCTACCATCAATATTCAAATCAGAGCTACCATTACAGTTTTGTTCACTATTATTAACTTTCTCAGAATCTGGAATATCCAAAGTCGAACGAGGAATGATATCGAACGCATTATTTTTACCACTAGGTATGTCGTTAAATCTTTCTGATGAGTAAAACCTTTTAATTTGATCTTGATGACGTTTCCATATCATACCTTCATCTGTTTTTATCATGTACATTCTTTTCCCCAAAACTTCAGTGATGTTACCCTTACACCAATTGTCAAAACCCTGTCGAAAGTCGCGAGCCCAAATAAGATCGTTTGTCTTGAATTCTTCATTTCTATTACCCTTGAAATTTTTTCTCTCTACAGATGGAATCAATAAATCAAACTTGCAACGTAGTTTTCTACCAATTAATAATTTAGCTGGAGTTTCCCCCGTTGTGGTATGCGGGGTGTTTCTATAATGGAACAAAAAACGGTTCAATATAAGGTTGAAATCTGCTGATTTGTTATCATGGGCGGCCTTCAAAATAGCTTTTTTTACAATTTTAACGCCGCTTTCACCTTGGCCATTAGTGGCAGGGTGGTAAGGTGCACCAGTTTTATGTTCTACGCCACTGATACTGAGAAAATGTTGAAAAGTTTCTGACATGAAAGTTGTTGCATTGTCAGTGCAAAGTTGATGAGGCAAACCGAATCTTGCAAATAGTTCTCTAATAATTCTAATTGTGGTACTTGATGTTATGTTGCTCACCTCAAAACACTCTATCCATTTTGTTGTAGCATCTTCAATAACCAAGAAATTTTTACCAAGAATTGGACCAAAAAAATCGGCGTGAAGTCTAGTCCAGCATTCTTTGGGCCAATTCCAAGTTACTAAATTTGATTTCGGTAGGTTATTCCCGTATACAATACAAGCTTCACATGATTTTGCGATATTCTTTATTTGGCTATCTATTGCGGGCCACCAAAAATATGAACGAGCTAATGCTTTCATTTTAACTATTCCCATATGGGTACTATGCAGTTCTTTCAAAATATCGTCCCTAAATTTGTTTGGTATTATCAACCTATAACCCCACATCAAACATCCTTGCTCTAAAGAGATTTCATTTTTTCTAATGAAAAATGCTTTAGACTCTTCAGCAAGGCAACGTTCTGGCCAGCCGTTGGTACAATAAAGAATAATTTTGCTCAAACTTGCATGTTGAGGCTAAACTTTTTATCCTTGCTTCCCATTCTGCTACACTTTCATGTAAATCACGTTTTGCCGTATAAAACTTGAGTCTTTCTGCAAAATACGACTTCACTGGCGAAAAATGTTCATTGAGTAGATCCACAAGCTCATCATAAATTTTTGTCTCAGGAAGATTAGGTACACATAAATTTCGCACTAACACGTAGGCTTCCTCATTCAATGTATTCCTTTTTTCGTTGCTCCTCTTTAATATCATTTGCAATGAAGAACTGATTCAGTCTTTCCTTGAACACGGAAAATTCCAACAAACGTTTGCGGCATTGTCGATGAATTTGCAGACAATTCTGATTTTTCACTGAATGTATGAACCCTGCGTGGGAACTAAATATCCTCGTCGCCAATATTCTGTTTGCTATTAAATTGAATAACTCAGAAAGAATGACTAGTTGAGTGAACATTTATTGATTAAATTATCAACTGTCAGATACATTGTCAAAGTCCAAAACATAGTCGGATCTGGTTACCTGATTGACATACAGAGAGTAATACCTATACATAACAGTCCACAAATTGACAGGCAGCCAACAATTCGTTGTTCTGACCAACCCAAGGTTCAATCAAGTTTCTAATACATTATTAGGAACGCAAGCAGAAAGTAAGTGAAAATAGAGTATATTTCGTTTTAATTCCGAGAGTTCTAACCTTTGACAGCTGTTTCGTGCTAACGCACTCATCAGAAAGGATTTATGGAGCTCTCGAAATCAAAACGAATCCACTCAAGAATTAATACCGTGAGGCAAGACAGAATTAAGTTTCAACTAGTGACTGTAGATGTCATGAATAACTTCCTGTTATATTCTGTCTTGCCTCACGGTATTATTTCTTGTTAGCACGAAACAGCTGTCAAAGGTTAGAACTTAGATTCTGCTTGCGTTCCTCATAACGTATTAGAAACTTGATTGAACCTTGGGTTGGTCAGAACAACGAATTGTTGGCTGCCTGTCAATTTGTGGACAAACCTCTACTTTTGGATTCCTTGGTTCGTGTCAAATTAAGTTTCAACTAGTGACTGTAGATGTCATGAATAACTTCCTGTTATATTCTGTCTTGCCTCACGGTATTATTTCTTGAGTGGATTCGTTTTGATTTCGAGAGCTCCATAAATCCTTTCTGATGAGTGCGTTAGCACGAAACAGCTGCCAAAGGTTAGAACTCTCGGAATTAAAACGAAATATACTCTATTTTCACTTATTTATATATATATATATATATATATATATATATACGAGGCTTGTTTGGTAAGTCCGTGACTTTTTAAATTTCCCGCGCAGTAACTTTAAATGCAACACTGCTGCTGTGAACCACCATCTTTCAATAGACTACTGTCAAATTTTGAGCAAGCTGCGACATTTGGTTTGTGTTTGACAGCAATTAGAAGCAGACAACCTCGTGAATTTTAACAAAAATGGAAAAAAGTGAATTTCGTGTGTTGATTAAGCATTATTTTTTGCGTAAAAAAACCATAACTGAAACCAAGGAAAGACTTGATAAATACTATGGGAACTCTGCACCATCAATTTCAATGGTTAAGAAGTGGTTTACTGAGTTCCGTTGTGGTCGTACCAGCACAAGTGACGCCGTACGTTCAGGTCGCCCAAAAGAGGTCATCACGCCAGAAATCGTCGATAAAATCCATGGAATGATATTGGACGATCGGAGAATAAAAGTACGTGAGGTAGCTGAGGCTGTAGGCATCTCAACTGAGCGAGTACATCACATTTTACATGAATATTTGGACATGAAGAAGCTATCCGCGAGATGGGTGCCGCGATTGCTCACACTCGACCACAAGCGCAACCGTGTGACCACTTCAAAGGAGTGTTTGGCAAAGTTCAATCGCAATCCGGGCGAGTTTTTACGTCGTTATATAACCGTAGACGAAACATGGATCCATCACAATACCCCAGAGACCAAGGAACAATCAAAACAGTGGGTGTCAACTGGTGAACGTGCACCAAAGAAGGCTAAGGTGCGTCTGTCAGCCAACAAGGTTATGGCCACAGTTTTTTGGGATGCACGCGGTGTCATTCATATAGATTACTTAGAGAAGGGTAGAACGATCAACGGCGAATATTATTCAGAGCTTTTAGACAGATTCGATATTGATTTGAGGCAAAAACGACCACATTTAGCGAAAAAGAAAGTGCTGCTTCATCAAGACAATGCACGAGTGCACACGTGTGTAGTCACTATGGCAAAAATTCATAAATTGGGCTACGAACTACTACCCCATCCAGCATATTCTCCAGATTTAGCCCCTTGCGACTATTTTCTTTTCCCAAACCTGAAGAAATGGCTGGGTGGTAAGAGATTTGGGTCGAATGAAGAGGTTATAACCGAAACAAACGCCTATTTTGAGGGCCTTGAGAAAACCTATTATTTGGAAGGAATAAAAAAACTGGAAAAACGCTGGACTAAATGTATTGATCTAAAAGGAGATTATGTTGAAAAATAAAACGCTTATTTGCCAATTTTTTTTTTCTTTATTCAAATAGGGAGTTACCAAACAGCCCTCGTATATATATATATATATATATATATATATATATATATATATATATATATATATATATCAGCAACTTTTAGACATTCATAATAATAAACATAAACTTTTGCTAAATTCTGACCATACAGAATTTAAAAAATTGATCGAATCGTTAAGGCCTGGGTATAAACCCCCCAATCGTAAACTTAAACATACTGGAGATGAACTTTTTTTTGAAAAATCTTTGCTCAAAATTGAACCTGAAGGAGGCGAGTGCTGCAGTATTTTGTGATTTGTCAAAAGCTATTGTTAATCATGAGATATTGCTGCGCAAATCAAAGCACTATTAGTTCAGAGAGCAGAGCTACTGCTGGGTCGAGTCTTATCTGTACCAAAGAACCCAAATCGTAAAAACGAATGGTTTCTCAGGTAGTGGCTCAATTAGGCATGGTATTCCACAGGGCTCTGTTCTTGGACCTATCCTGTTTCTACTGTACTTCAATGACTTGAAAAACATAAAAACTGCAGGTACATTTACTATATTTGCTAATGATATAACTATCCGGTGACATCTAGATAATCTTGTTAGCAAAACGACTTGAGACATTGCTGCTGTTAAAGAATGGTGCCTTGGTAATTTGCTTTCATTTAATATATCCAAAACACATCTATTGTCTTTTCAGTGAACTATACCAGACCTTTTTCTAAGGAAAGATACCATCTCCTCTACTAATACCAATACATTTTTGGGAATTCGTCTTGACAATGATCTGAACTTCCATAACCATGTTGAGGTGTTGAGCAAAAAATGTCCTTAGGATGTTATGCCTTACGTGTTGTGTCGCACATTAAGTATGGTATTCCCTTCTGGGGAACCTGCAATAAACAGTGCTTCAAGGTGATTTTCATCCTCCAGAAGAGTACTGTTTGTTATATCTGTTAGGTTGGGCCTAGAGTCTCTTGTAAGGAACTGTTCAGAGAGTAGAAAATCCTCACCTTACCTTCACTTTTCATCTTGGAAACGGTATGTTTGGTTCATAAAAACCTACCCATGTATAATATTACCTTTGGATCAACCCGCCAAAATAACAAAATGAGGCTACCCATTCCAACTTCAACTTTAATGAAAAACTCACCAATTTATGATGCTGCCAAACTGTACAACCACCTTCCAACAAACATCAGAGTCATTAGTTTTCAGGAGATCGGTGAAGTTGATTCTCACAGAAGAGGTATTCTATGACGTCAGTGAATAATTGAACAAAACATGGGTGACACTTGACTTGCTCAATAATTAAAATTGTATTTTGTTTTTAACCATGTCTATCGTTTCTTGTATTATTTGTACCATTTAAGTTAAATGTGTTGTTAATATTTATGCATGCAATTTGTTTAACAGTAGTAGTAGTAATAAATATTAACTTTATTTATGTCATGACTGTTTTGTAAACTTTGTTAATGAGATGTGAATTTTCAGGAAATAAGGAATAAGAAAAGGAAGAAAAAATATAACTTTTGTCCAGTTTCCACTAACACTTTACTACTTTATTACGACCGGTTTCGGCTTTTAAGTAGTAAAGTGTTAGTGGAAACTGGACAAAAGTTATATTTTTTCTTCCTTTTCTTATTTCATCATGAACTTCCACAAAATAAATAGATCATCAATCAAACAAGTTAAATAAGGAATATTTTGATTGATTGATTGTTTCAAAAATTAAACGTGAACTTAAAGACAAAAATTAATCCATGGCCTTGAATGGTTAGAGCAATTGTGATGAAACATGAGTTTCATCCTAAATTTAAAATATTTGAATTAAAATGAACCTTATTGCATTATTCAGATAAATATAACCTGTTAGTATGCAACCAAATTTTCAAAACATGTATTGGCAGTTGCCTACCTCCAGTACATAATGTCATCCTTCATAATTGAGAGAATTCCAAGCGTTGGTGTATGTTTTTGTTTGCACTAAAAGTTTTTGTCTGTTACATTCTTTTTTGTCTGAACTTATCAGTAGTTTGCAAGATTTTCATTTATGAATCCTTCTTGATGCAACATTTCTGAAAGGTGAACTCGTGAACAAACTGCCAGTCAGATATTTGTCTCAGATAATTTATGTACTTGCGTTCGGTCATCTTTTTAGGTAAGCGATTGGTAAATAATGTACATGTCAGATCTTTATATTTGTTCATCTTTTTAGAAATAAGGTTCCTCACTATCCCAAATATCGTTAAATAAATCTATCATCGTCTGGACCCTTGTGTATTTATTAAGGATCAAAGCAGCTCAACCCTCGTCCCAGCACACAATATTCACAATGAAAGTGTAGTCTTCATTTCTGCCACCGATGTACTTGACAAAAATGTTTCCGGTTTCTAAATATAAGCAAACAGACAGCACAAAGTTGATTTTACCTACTCATGTTCGATAGAATACTGCAGCCGATTAAATCGAATCATATTTTATAGACAACTGGCACATATTGTCAAAATTTTGTTTCGAAAACTGGCAGCATTTGATGCGAATATAATCTCAAAAGTAAATAATATTGGAATTAAGGTTAATGCACACGATTACCTAGTGAGACTTGAAAAAATAGCTATTGCCTTGGACAAAGTTCAGGCGGATTTTTGTACAATTAGTGAGGCTAATCATATATGGTTATTGCTCCTGGAGGAATTTAAAAATATATCTACCGCTGATAATGATGATGCAAAAAATATGTTAAATTGTGTGAAAGACGATTTGGCATTGCTTTGTCTTCAATCAATTTTTTTATATTTACTAGATCCTCGAAATTTAGGTGAAAAACTATCTACAACTCAACTTGAAAGTGCGATGAAATGACACCATCCCATAGCTATGCCAGATGTTCTCACATATAGAGCAAAAACGTCTCCTATTAAAGAATATTTATTTAGGGAAAAAATCTACAAAAGATTACTCCTTTAACTAGGTGGTTATCACGCAGAGATCAATTACAAAGTGATACTATGAATCATCAGCTGGGGTTGAACGTATTTTCTCTTAATTTCATATACTTCATAGTAACCTTCGAAACCGTTTAGGATTTGAAAAGGCCTACAAACTGGTAAATAAAACTTCACCAAAAAATCGAGAATAGAATACATTTCTAGAGTTTGGAGTTTCAATATTGCTTATGTTTATATAACTTTTGTTTTATACTTAAACACTTATTTGACATTCAGTTTTCAACTAGTAATATTTGCAACTAAATTTATTCAGTTACGAACAATCGTTGCGACAGACGTTTAATTTATTTACGTTTCACTCAGATTTTTGTTTAAATAACACAATCAGTAGTTATACTATATTATTAATTAGAAAGTAGTGAAAGTACCTAGTATAATCTCATTGTTCATTTCAAAATAAATATACCTATTAACCTTTGCTAGTATTTTTGAAAACTGACAGATTATTTACGGTAGGAAGCAATTCCAAAGAATGACGGCCATTAAACCCGAAAAAGAATAATTATTACTGTTCAAATTTCGGCCACGAACGCCTTAACCAAACTACTACGATTTCTTGACAATATTATTATTAATGTCATTACTATTAAATGATAAATCATGTGTTGATTGATTGTTCAACAGGGCGGCGTGCTGTATAAAAAATAACACTTTCAAATTTTTACAAAATTTACAAAAAAAAAATGGTATAAACAATCAATACTCACTAGCATAATGAGGGACATTGGGAGCAGTGTGAAACAGCCTATGAATACCATGACCACAATAGCTTCTCACCACAGAATATCCATGAGCCTGTGCATGTTTCTGTATAACGTTTCCTATCTCTCTGTACTTTTCTCCAGGTTTAACAATTTGGATAGCCTTCATCAGACACTCATAAGTCACTTTCACTAAATCTTTGTGCTTTTCACTGACTTCACCAACGAAAAAGGTCTCGTTCAAGTCTCCGTGAAATTCATGATGATATACAGTGATATCTACGTTACATAAGTCACCATCTTTCAACGGTCTCATATCGGGTATTCCATGACAGATGACTTCGTTAACGGAAGTGCAACAAGATTTTGGAAATTCGTAATAGTTGAGAGGGGAAGGGTAACAGTCTCTTTCGATGCAAGCTTCATGGACTATACGGTCTATTTCGTCGGTGGTGACACCTACATCACACACTCTGGCGGCCTCGTCTAGAACTTCACGGCCGAGTTTACAGGCTACTCTCATACCTGAAAAACAAAACAAGGCATCCAATCAGGGTTCTTGTGATAGGAAGGGGTTATGAAATAAGTGAGCATTTAGACAAGGGGAAGACTGAGGAAAGGGAGAGAATACGTCATTGGAGGGAAATCAAGGTGGCTATCCTGAAATTGGTAACTTTGGTTATATTTACGTCAATTTGCGAATAAATAAAGGTACTAGAGCCCTTGGCTCAGATAAATCATAATAAAATATTATGCCTGATTCTTGTATTTTGTATTGCTAGTTGTTAACTACTTGTTTAAGATTGTAACAATACTCGTACATCATACCATGATGATAAATTATTGTCGTTCCATATATTCCCCACGAACAGTAAAGCAGCAATGGATCAATTTCTGTAGTAAGGGTACCTATTGATTTTTCCAGGATTTGTTCAGACCATTTTAATAAAAGAATTTTTAAAACCAATCTTCAAGAATCTCTCCTACATGAGAAGTCAAGACAAAGGCTTAGAACAACGGTGAGTTCAAACTGTTCTAATGAGAAACAGAACTCAATTTGGTTTTGGATATAGGAACTGTTGAAAGCCAATATTTTTGCTAAGACATTATGATATAATGTTGGTGTTCCTTTTTAGTTATTCCTACCAAGACGAGTTAATCTAAATCTGGTCTGACCACTGTGGAGAAACAGATAATTGCTAGAATCTGTACTCATGGCCAATCGCTTACCATCAAATAATGGTTTGTTCATTATGTTCTATTCCTGGTGCTATGAAATGATTGATATTAATAGGTCTTTATGCCATTTCAGATGAGGATTCACAGTCTCCTTCCACCCCTTGTTTACAACAACGTTACAAAGAACGAGAAAAACTCATTGAACAGTTCTTGCAATAACACTATTGTGCAACAATCAACAGAAGGAAGAAATAAAATTAAATGAAAAGTTCCCATTACCAAGTGTAAGAACTATCCAAACTCAAAATTAACTATCAAAATTATTATGGAACGTTGCAAAAACAAATATGTTCAGCTATATTTAAAATATTAGATATGCACAATTTTACTACTAGCCATTTAATTAGAATTTTAGGTAGATATATAGAAATGCTACATTTTTTCTACACAAAGAAATTGTAAATTACTATTTATGAAACAATGTATAAATGATACCGAAATTTATAAAATAAAACATTGACTCATATCATAAATAACAGTACTCATAAATTATTTCTGAAAATATTATAAATGTTGTCGATGAAGTGTGAGTTAGTTTTGTGAACAAGACAGAGTGAATGACAGTAGTCTGATAAGTTTTTATATTTGAGTAAACTTCAAGGACAAATAATTATTTATCTATCTATCGTTTTAATCATTTACTCCTTTTCACATTTACACATTTTAGAATAAAATCAAGCATATTACAAATCACAGTCTTCTTGCACCTGAGGTTCTGGAAATATGTCAACATAAGAGAGTTGTTTTGATTTCTTTCATAAGACATGAAAAGAATTTCTCTTTGAAGGGTGCAATTTATTCAATTAGTGTTACAACAGATTTATTGAGATTAGTCTTTGAATCTTTGAAATATATTTCAAATCTCAGATTATGTGATTCTTCCACCTTTTTTTTTTTTTTTTAAACGGCTCATTACTTTGTATAGAATTTACTTTCTCATCAGTACATTCAATTTGATAATTATTATCAACTACGACCAACATTCAGAACCTATAAAAAATGTTGAAAATTTGTTATTTTCGTCAACTTTGAAACTCTCAGAAGTCTTCGAGATACTTGTGCGAACTAGGGAATATATTAATAACAAATATGTATTAATCACTCGAACGATTTTCAATTTACTACCACCGATTGGTTTCGAATTCAATCCAACAAAATGTTTGAGGGGTAGTTTAAGGGTGAAGTCGTGCCCGGCAAAATACTCTATGAGGTAGGTCTTGTTCACCAGTATCCACAGAGTCGATTAATTGAAAAAATTATGAATTTTTTCTTCATTTAGCTTGTTGAGGATTTTTCCAAGTTCGGGATTTTACGATTTCTTGGACGTGTTTGAGGGGTAGTTTGAGGGTGAAATCGTGCCTGTAAAAATACTCTCAGATATAGATCTTGTACACCAGTATCCACAGAGTCCTTTAATAGAAAAAATTATGAATTTTATCTCCATTTACCGTGTTGAGGATTTTTCAAAGTTCAGGATTGTTCGATTTTTTTGACGTGTTTGAGGGCTAGTTTGAAGGTGAAATCGTGCCCGTCAAAATAATCTCTGGTATAGATCTTGTTCATCAGTATCCACAGAGTCGATTAATAGAAAAAATTATGGATTTTTTCATTATGGATTTTTTCTTCATTTAGCTTGTTGAGGATTTTTCAAAGTTCGGGAATTTACGATTTTTTGGACGAGCTTAAGGGGTAGTTTAAGGGTGAAATCGTGCCCGGCAAAATACTCTCAGATATAGATCTTGTTCACCAGTGTCCACAGAGTCCTTTAATAGAAAAAATTATGAATTTTATCTGCATTTACCGTGTTGAGGATTTTTCAAACTTCAGGATTGATCGATTTTTTTGACGTGTTTGAGGGGTAGTTTGAAGATGAAATCGTGCCCGGCAAAATAATCTCTGGTGTAGATCTTGTTCACCAGTATTCACAGAGTCGATTAATAGAAAAAATTATGGATTTTTTCTTCATTTAGCTTGTTGAGGATTTTTCCAAGTTCGGGATTTTACGATTTCTTTCTTGGACGTGTTTGAGGGGTAGTTTAAGGGTGAAATCGTGCCTGGCAAAGTAATCTCTGGTATAGGTCTCGTTCACTAGTATCTACAGAGCCCATTATTTGAGGATTGTTGAGGATTTTTCCTGATATAAGTTCTAGTTTTGCACCAGCATTATCATTTTGATCATCCCACTTTAATAGCACCATCATTGGTTAGCGATGAAAGACCTTCTATAGTTGGACTGAATACTTCGTCAGTGACTTCACTTGGAACAAATATTAACAAGATATGACAAATTAGTTATTATTTATTAATTATCGGATCTTATAGTGCAGCGAATTATTATTATAACATCTACAAGCTATTCATAAGAGTAGCAAAAATGCAGATTTATGTTAAGTAAAAACGTTGAAGAATAATAATAAAAATTAAACTTAACGCAGTTTATTTATAGTGAGTAACATACCCTCAATTTCCTCCTCATCCAGAATTTTGATTACTCCAGAACCTTTCACAGCTTGTTCACTCAGCGGAAAACCTTGAGGATGGTCAGCGTAGTCGGGTCTTCCAATTCCCAGTGGTACAGTCCGTTTTGATGATTGTGGAAAAGGACGTAGCTTCCCTGTGTAGTTGTAGTGAGGATATGGATTAAAAGATTCTCCATTTTTGACAACATCATCACCCTCTGAAAAATGGAACATAAAATAGCTGGGCATGATAAAACTACACTGAGAAAAATTGTATTCAATCACATCACATCAATTTAAAAATTTCAAATGGTATGGGGGTCAAATAACACATCGTTGAAAAGAGAATTCAATTATCTTTTCACGGAAAGGAAAACTGTAGGTCACAATGAGCTTATGACAAGAGGCATAAGATGTCCGGAGGACTGCTCATTAAACGGAAAAGAAAACTGTTTTATATACGGTCTTGACGATCGTGGTCATGGGTATTGTTTGGTTGGGCTTCCGGCGCTGAGATGGCGCTCGCAGTTTGGAGTTAATCCACTGTGCGGGCGCGATCTCAGTTTCGGTCTTTAAATGGGTTTGGTTGTCGATTCATTCGTTGCAGTCATTAGTTATTGACTGCTAGACCTACCCTATACTGATGAGGAGCAACACTCCGAAATCGATATATAGGTGGTCCGAATGTTTCGATGAACATTCCCATGCAACAAGCAATTGCGGAGATCCTTGTAGGAACTTTGCACAGAAATTTCATCAGATGTAATTCAATGTTCGTCGTGGCATTAGCCAGAAAAGTAGTTGTTTTCTGATGGATTTTCGACCCAACTTTTCCTATTGTATAGGATATTAGCAATGAGCAGTCCTCCGGACATCTTATGCCTCTTGTCATAAGCTCATTGTGACCTACAGTTTTCTTTTCCGTTTTATATACGGTCTTGACGATCGTGGTTCATGGGTATTACTTGGTTGGGCTTCCGGCGCTGGGATGGCGCTCGCAGTTTGGAGTTAATCCACTGTGCGGGCGCGATCTCAGTTTCGGTCTTTAAATGGGTTTGGTTGTCGATTCATTCGTTGCAGTCATTAGTTATTGACTGCTAGGCCTACCCTATACTGATGAGGAGCAACACTCCGAAATCGATATATAGGTGGTCCGAATGTTTCGATGAACATTCCCATGCAACCAAGCAATTGCAGAGATAACCTTGTAGGAACTCTGCACGGAAATTTCATCAGATGTAATTCAATGTTCGTCGTGGCATTAGCCAGGAAAGTAGTTGTTTTCTGATGGATTTTCGACCCAACTTTTCCCATTGTATAGGATATTAGCAATGAGCAGTCCTCCGGACATCTTAAGCCTATTATCTTTTCAACCATTTTTTTTTATTTCCGTCATTACATACAGTGCCTCACTTTTCATAGAAGCACCCCCGTAACTCCGGTAATTATCAAGGTAGAATGATGGTACTCTCAGGACTGAAGGAAATTATGGAAAAGCACCTGCCGGTTCAATGGTGATGGCCTAAGTTATATACACTGTAGGGTCACTGAATCCTAGAAGACTTGGGCCTTCTTACGGGTATGGCCAATGGGTGGAGTCTAAATAGATTCAATGTTGCAAAAACACCACGAAAATTAGGTCCGATGTTTGAACTAGTGACACATGTCAAAAGTCAATTTTTATGTCATTGGAAATGTTCAAAAATAGTTTTAGCAGATTCACAGAAAATAAAAAAAAAACAGAATCAATACATCCTCGTATATTGACGTTTATCTTGAGAAAATTGGTTGGACCATAATATAAAAGATAGTGTTAGTATATTCGTAATCCATTTAGAACAGCTGTTTCATTGAAGTGAATGGCTATATTTTCTTGTTTCAACCATGCCATGTGGAGGTCATAATTCACTATCTCAATAAACTTCGTAATTCATGATAGAAATACAACGAAATAATTCATAAGGTATATAAAGAAAGTTTCATAACCATACAAATAAGAATGTACAAAAATGTAAGATTGTAAACGGGTGAGTCAGAAATGCAGTATTTCAATCATCTTAATATTTTTTGGATATTTTGTAATATATGTCTGATATTAATTTTTGATAATCGATATTATCTGGTTATTGAGATATTAGCAGTACCTCAAATGGATACCCAATTTTGAAAATTTGTGTTGATCAAACAATGTTTTATATTGTCTAAGAAGTATTTAGGAGAAAAATAATCTCTAATTTTGAATAATGAACCAAATTAATGGAGAAGTTTCAGTGTTCCAATCATTGGCAACTTTTACACATCATTCTGAAAACAACACTTGGTTCTGCCCTTCTAAAAGAAACTCTTGTGTCTGCAGCAGAGATGGTCGACGGCTGTATCAAGGCATAGAATCTTTAGTTGTATCTTCAAGTTCCATAATGGCTGGTCACAGAATATCGGGGCCGAGCCCAGAAGTCGACGACTTTTTTGTAATTCGATTCAATTGTACACCTGACAATTTCAATCCATAAAAAAATTGAATTGAACATGATTTACATAATTTACTTATTTGACATTCTGACTTTCGAAAGGAACATAACCCTACTTTTTCTTCCAAAATTATCGATTCTCTCTCTATGACCCTCACTTCCTAATTGGCCCTTTTGTGGGTTATTTGGAACATTGGAACTATTTAAAGAGATTGAAACTATTAGACTCCACCCATTGGCCATACCCGTACGAAGGACAAAGCCTTCTAGGATTCAGTGACCATAATACACTGCCCGTCAGTCGCCCAAAATGGTCCCATTTTTGTACGTCAAACCGTTCAAAAGTTAACAGAGGGGGGGGGGGGCAAAAAAAGCCGCACTGTATAATAATTCAAAATGAATTTTAATGGTCTCGGTCCTAACTGTTTCAAGGTTTATCATGACGATACAGAGCTTGAAAAAAATTAGTAATAGAAATTTTTAAATGAAATTTTGCATATCAGATATATTTTGATCAAAAACACTAAAGTTGTATTATTCTCAAAATTATATGACTGAAATTAGTGATTTGAAGATATCCACAGCTCTCTAGAATAAAGAATAAATTACAAAGCAAAATTAAAATTCGGTTACGAAAAGTGTCAAGTAACACACAGATGTATACCGTACGTCGTGAGGAGACAAGATAAGTGAAAATATACCAGGCGTCTCATTTGAAAATCGAAAGTTTATGTCACTTCCGGTGAAACCAAAAGTTGCATGGAATTGAGTTACTTGTCAAAAGATGCAGTTTTATGTCCTATACAGATCCTCAAAATTTCTTTCCATTATTTCAATAAGAAAAAAGTTATAGGGACGAGCCACTTTCCGCGGACACCCGGTATACCACTATTTTTTAGGACAATCGCACTGATTAAGAAGATGGGCTCATAAATCTTTTTAGATTAATAAATGTTAGCTTATATACCGGTGTGAAGTTAGCGGCCACTTTCCAGCAGCTGTTTTTATCTAGCAGCCAAAAGGCCAGTGGCGTCGGGTAAAATAAAAAATTCGACATCAGAAATTCAACCAAATGAATGTTTTGATGATGGAGAAGACAAAAATGAATACAATGGGTCATTTATACTGTTGTTGTTAAAATTGTTATTTCCGTCAACCGATTGCACCCCTACGCGCAACCCTCAGAAGTCTCCGAGAGACTTGTGTGAGCTAGGGAAGACGCAGCCCTTAACTTTTAACGTGTGATGCCATGCACGAGTTTATATGAATTGTATCATCCGTAAATGTTATCAGTTTTTTGCAATATTGGACTTAATATTCTTTTAATGGTTGAAATTGTACATCTTTTCAGAGTCATGCAATATTGGAATTAAATATTGTATTTTTATTTCCAATGGACCAATCCAGTACCCCTGTTCAGTGTTGCCACAAATCTCTCTCTCTTTATTTTTGTCCGTGAGCTTCCTAAATGGCGCTATCTGGACATGCCACGCTGCGAGAAATCCGTTCTCATCCGGCCTCTAACCGGCGTACACAGCGCAGCTGTATCGGGGGAATGCAGAGTCTTGCTCTAGGCAATGCTGCATCCCATGTTATATCGGCACTTTTTTATATACATAACCTTTACGCTATGGTTTTACGGCGGACTTCACAAACACTTAAATCTTGGGTGAATGCGCGTTCTTTAGACGGCGGACATTACAACACATTAACCTGACTTCCACCACGAGGCCGCCATCTGACCTCTACCACTGCCGGAAGTCGAATCCATGTTGCCACAGATGATTTTCTGGTTGAAACCTCTGACAGTTTTTAGACCTTTTCTGACATGGTTCAGGGTCGAAACGGATATAATTTTCAATTATTAAGAATCACGAGTGTTCCCGATACATGAATCGAAGTAACATTGATGAAATGGACAAAATAAAAATATCCTAGGGAATTTTACCTGTCATACTGAAAAACGTACCAGCGTGAAATCCCCTAGAATATTTTATTTTTGACAATATCATCATTAGTACTTTGATTCGCATATCCGGGAACATCCAGGAATCTTTCTAATTAAAAATTGTATCCATTCCGACCCTGAACCATAACAGAAAAGGCCTGGAAAATGTCAGTCAATTCCAAGGATTATATACAACAAAAGAATGGCTTATTTCCTATGCTCATACATTGGCCAAATTTCTACTGCACATGCGCGAAAAATTACGTCACCACTGGGCCAGGACAGTTTGTGCGCCATTAGAGTCCATGTATTTTTCAATGTTTTCGAACATGTTTTTCGATCAGTTTTAAACTTTTTTTGCTGTGTTTTTTTAAGTGCGTTTGAGTAGTGTGTTGTTTGACTTTGTTTTTGAAGGATTTTTAGTCAGCCCTAGACACCTGTTTTATTGTAAATTTGGAAAATTGAAACGACTGTTTGTGCATTCTAAACTTAACTGTTATTGTGTCCTTTCTTATAGACCCTTTCTTCAATTGGAAATATCTGAGGTAAGTAGGGGTCTACAGAGAACTCCGTATTGTTGAAGATTTTTTTAGGTTACTGTTATTCTAAGTTTGTGCTGTGGCTTCTTGCAGGAATAATAAAAAACTCTAAGAAGGATGGGGTCGAAAATAATATTTCACAGGAAAAGATTTAGTATCTTCCACTATAAGAAAGGAGTGGGTGCATCGGTGCAAAAGAGCAGATTCTGTCAATATTAATTCGTCAACCATTTGTTCCGATCATTTTACAAATAATGATTATGAAAAAGATTTACAGTGAATTATTAGGTGAGTTATGGAAGTCAAATCCTATTGTTTTTAATAATATATTTATCTTCTAGGCCTTCCCATACGAAAATTTTGGAAAAAAAACTGAACAGAAAAATTGGGATAAAAAAATAATGAAGAAAAAATACAGGAAACGGCTCGTGAAAAAAGAGCTACCAAGAGGAAGAATCAAGAAATGGTGGATGCATTACTTGCTTCCTCGAGCTTTGCTTCATCACAGATAAACCAAAATGATCTGTTTGCTAGAAATCCCGAAATTTCCATCTCTGAACCCTCTCAGGATTTGCAAGAAGTTAGGTCTGTTGAAGAAACTAAGAAATACCATACAATTCATGTTGACCGTAATGAAGAGACACTTGCTCAAACTGAATTTTACAAAAAGAAATACGAAACATTGCTGCAGAAATACAAGTTAAAAACAACGACTAGCAAAAAAATTAAAGGTTCAACTACAATGCTAAAATATTATAAAAAGAAATTTCACACAAGACCAACTACAACATATATTTTTCTATGTGTATATATTATGGTAATTCTTCTTTGAAGACGCGCCAGTAATGCTGATATTTATTGGAGTAAATACAGAGTATCTATCGATCTTGGAAATTTCATGGTTCTATGTAAAAAATTACGGAAGATACGGGGGTGTTCCATGAGAAATGAAACAAATTCAATTTTTTCAGGACTGAAAATTGATCAGGAAACAGGCGTATTATTAGTAATTTGGTGATCCTGATTTTGAGCCAATTTTGCCCCCTAATATAACTTTCCGGGAAATGGGTGGTGCCATCGCGAGTGGCGGGCAGTGTATATATTTGGATTTTTCAAAACTGAATTTTTTTCAGGGAAAAAGTTTATCTGTAGCAAGTTGGTAGTCCTAATCACGAATCTGAAGGAATTTTGTGCCTATTTTGCCCCCTAGTATGTTTTACCGTAAAATGGGTTGTTCCATCGCGAGTGGCAGGCAGTGTATATCACTTAGGCCAGGTGGTAGGTGCATTTTGAGCATTTCCGTCAGTCCTTAGAGTTTCATTATTCTACCTCAATTACGAGGATGTATTGATATCTAGTTAGCCTAGACCAGTTCCCTGCACAAACAAAATTTTGCGTTACCATAGCAACGAACAATAACTTATTAGAAGTGTCAGTGTGAAGTTTGACATCAAAAAAGTTTACCAGAGTTAGGCAATAAATAAAGAAAAAATATGTCCACCGAAATTGTGAAAAATTGGAGTATCGAGCCATCATCAAGTACCTCTATTAAGAGGGTTAAGAGGTAAGCAGATTTACGAAGATATGCTTAATACCCTTAGTGATCAATGTCCTTCGTGTGCGACGTGAAAACTTGGACTGCAAGCTTCAAAAGAGATAAATTATCCATTGAAGATGATGACCGATCGGGGAGGCCAGTTTCTGTGTCAGTCCCCGAAAATATCAATGCAGTTCATGACATGATTTTAACAGACCGTCGAATTGGGCTAAAACGGATATCTGAAGCACTGAATATTTCATACGAACGCGTTTATCATATAGTTCACGTCAATTTGGACATGAGAAAAATTGCTGCAAAATGGATCCCCAAATGTTTGAATGTTGACCAAAAGCGTGCAAGGGTAGTAGCATCGCGTCCGATCTGTGCTCGATTTGAAAACGATGTGGACTTCTTAAACCGAATTGTTACTATGGATGAGACTTGGGTACATTTCTACATTCCAGAAACAAAGCAACAATCAATGGAATGGCGACATTCCAGTTCTCCAAGACCTAAGAAGTTTCGTGTCCAAAAATTTTCTGGAAAAGTTCTTGCTTCAGTTTTTTGGGATTGCCATGGAGTAATCATGATTGATTTTTTGGATAAGGGTAGAACAATAACTGGAGATTACTATTCGACATTACTGACCACTCTACGGGAAAAAATTAAAGAGAAAAGACGCGAAAAGCTATCCAAAGGTGTTTTGTTTTTGCAGGACAACGCCCCTCCACACAAATCTCATGTTGCCATGCAAAAAATTCGTGATTTAGGGTTTGAATGTCACCCCCCTTATTCACCAGATTTGGCTCCGTCCGACTATCATCTCTTTCCTCAACTGAAAAAAAGTTTAAAAGGTCGTAAATTTTCTTCCAACGAGGATGTAATAAAAGCTGTGCAGGTCTGGTTTGCAAAGCAAGAAGAAACATTTTTTTTGAAGGTCTAGGACGATGCAGGTTCGCTGTAATAAATGTATCCAATTACGAGGAGAATATGTTGAGTAATAAAATATTTTGACATTGAAATTTTGTTTGGTTCTATAGTAGGCTAAGAATGTTTCTATATATCCTCGTATTACGGAAGATACGGGGGTGAGACAAATTCGGATTTTTCAGAACTAAAATTTTTTCAGGGAAGAAGTGTATCTGTATTAAGTTAGTAGTCCTAATCAAGAATCTGAAGGAATTTTGTGCCTATTTTGCCCCCTAGTATATGTTTTACCGTAAAAATGGGTTGTTCCATCGCGAGTGGCGGGCAGTGTATATCACTTAGGCCAACCCCATTCAGATGATAGGTGCATTTTGAGCATTTCCATCAGTCAGTCCTGAGAGTTTCATTATTCTACATCAATTATTACGAAAGATACAGAGAGATTTATAGTAAGTTGGTAGTCCTGATCACGAATCTGAAGGAATTTTGAGCCTATTTTGGCCCCTAGTATGTATTACCGTAAAAATGGGTTGTTCCATCCATGTCTTCAAGCATTATTTTTTTTATATTTTTTTTTCATTTTTTAGGTTCTATTAATCATGGGGATTATGGATGCTTCTAGAAGACACGAACTTTATAGAATGAAAACAACAGATTGTAGAGACTTGGATTCAGCAGCAGTTCCTATATAAATACCCAAATTTGATGAGTAATATTTCTCTTTATTTGTATTTAATAAAAAATGTAGAGAAAATTTCGCTACTAGATGTAATTGTCGTATGGTTCTTTTCCCACTAATAATTTAAGTTCTGCTATGTCAGATGGTGCCCTTTACTCAATTTTCGCAATTTGAGGCTTGGTTCCTTTTCGTTTAACATTATCCATATAGGTACCTAATTAAATTCAAAGTTTGAAATTCTGCTGTAAAATCACTTCGCTATTTTGTTATAGCAGTAGAAAAAGTATAGTGTATAACTTGCACAGAATAGTATATTCTGTAACAAGGTTAGAATGAAAATTCGATGCGCGTGGAAAGTTCCGAGCGCGAGCCGAAGGCGAGCGTGAGGAACCACGAGCATCACGAATTTTCATTCTAACCGAGTAGCAGACTATACTTTCTCCACGATCAAAGATATTAAATATATATTTTTGAATGGAAACGAACAAAAGATAATTTATATTACAGAACTCAATCACAATACATTATATTAGGATTATTAGGTAAACACTCAATAATTCAAGAAACATTCTACTTTGTATTGATTGTTGAAGATTTCCATTTTTCCGATAATTCACCAAAAAACGCAATCAAAATATTTTCTGAAAAGGAATCCGTTTGCTTTGTTTGTTTCCAATCCATGAACAGTTTGTAATATTTTTCATATTCATTCTTTGATTTTTTTGGTAGTAAACTTTCCAGTATATTATTTGCACTCTTTGTAATTTCAGGTGGTGTATTTTCACACTCGGATTCTGAATCACTGGATACATTCATGATACTTTTTATATTTTCGACTGGAAACGTGACAGCAATAATTTTGACACTTACTCAAATTTTGCCGCTACGATGACAATCAACTGCGTCAAGGCTAATGTTATTATAGCTAACCAGTGTGAGAATATTATTCTATCACAAGAGAGAGAATGTATAGTATTTTGTGTATCTAGTAGTAAAAGCAATACATTCCCGGACGACAATGTAAATTTTTCTGGGAATGTGCTTTTACTACGAGGTACACATACTATTTTTTCTGAAATCGCAATCAGCATTATCAAAAACTAAGGAATTCTACATATTGAAGTAGGTACGTACTTCCCGGACTAGGCCGGGAAGTGCTCGAATTTTAATACAAATATTAATATAAATAAGAATTAGAATGTTTCTGTTGGTACCTATCTTCTGTTCGAATTTCAATATATAATACAAATAAGAACTGAAATGTTCGAAATTTTCAAATTTGGAATCGTTTCATCCAGTTAACAGATGGGTGAAAGTCGACCTCTCTTCGTCTCGTAGACTAAATGCGTCTCATTGATTTGTTATTCTACATGATTGCCGAAAAAATGGTGTATGCAACACGCCCGAAAACAGTTTTTTTGGACTCGCCGACTTGGACTCGCTGACGCTCGTCCTAGAATTTGGTCTACTCGTCCAAAAAAACAGTATTTTCCGGACTTGTTACGTAAATTACTATTTTCGGCAACCACTTCCCGGACACTTTTTCTTTGGGAAAGTAGTACTTCCCGGACTAGGCCGGGAAGTGCTCGAATTTTAATACAAATATTAATACAAAAAAGAATTAGAATGTTTCTGTTGGTACCTATCTTCTTTTCGAATTTCAATATATAATACAAATAAGAACTGAAATGTTCGAAATTTTCAAATTTGGAATCATTTCATCCGGTTAACAGATGGGTGAAAGTCGACCTCTCTTCGTCTCTTAGACATTGATTTGTTATTCTACATGATTGCCGAAAAAATTGTGTACGCAACACGTCCGAAAAGTTTTTTTGGACTCGTAGACTTCCAGGACTCGCTAACGCTCGTCCTAGAATTTGGTCTACTCGTCCAAAAAAACAGTATTTTCCGGACTTGTTACGTAAATTACTATTCCCGTACCGTTTAGGTCCGAAAACGGTCCGGGAAAGTTCGTTGCATAGCAACGGACTAAAATACTAGATTAGCGTATTCTGAGGCCTGAAGTTGCTCCGAGAAAGTGGGGATTCTTGAACGATTTCAGAAAAATACATTTATATTGCATGGGGGCAGACGTGTTGCAGAATATTTCTTCAATCTCAAGGGAGAGAATTCCAGCATTCTGTAATCAAATTTGATTTCAGAATTGGCAAATTCTGTGATGATTGTGGAGAATGCTCATTTCGTGCTAGTTATACAATATACTATTATTTTGCCTTCCATATTTATTTTCTCCCAAACACAATATATTTACATTTCAAGCTTTGCAAATATATTAAAACGTGAATGCCCATATATTTATAAATTCGATCTATTTTACATCGTCAAGAGATGGCGCAGCCGACGCGATTCAATACACTTTAATTTTTTCAGTTCTAAGGTATTTGATTTTGAACAATCCAATGATAATTCAAAAAAACTAATGAAAAAGTATTCTGAGAATATATTCTGGCGGCTGCGATTTCATTCGGCAGCTATATTCTCGAGAGTGTAATGAATCGCGTAGATAGCGCCATCTCTTGACAACATGAAATAGATCGAATTTATAAATATATGGGAATTCACGTTTTTATATATTTGGAACGCTTGTAACGTAAATATATTGTGTTTGATCAAAAATAAATATAGCGGTAAGCAAAATAAAAAATATTGCCACAACTAATAAATATACTGACACAAAATTTAATACCTATATTTGCTAAACACTTTTTAGCCAAACGCGCCTCATAGTTCATAGATAGTTATTTTCATTCTTGTGGTAAATTTTTCACTTGGGATTTGCGCCGCCAACTATTCGGATCAAAATGAGTTAGTTCATTTTTATATTGAATTGTTTAATTTACGCCATTGCTTTCAACTATTTAATTTTATTACAAAAATGATAAAAAATGTCAATATGTTGTTTACGAAATTGCTGAATTCGTTAAATTTCAACATTTCCTATATTTTTCTTTTACAACAAATATAATACAAAATGGCACAAATTGAACAATTGAATCAATTAAGTTGTTGCTCATATTCGAATTCGCAGCGCATATCTCAATGTTACCAACTTACCATTAGTATGAAAATTACTAACAACTAGGTTAGGATAACTATTAAAGTCTTTTTTTATAAAACGTTTAGTTTTGGTGCTTGTAATTGTGAAATGTGGAAATCAGTGTCGACAAAAAGGAGGCATTTTGACTGAAAAATTCGCGTTTGCAAATGGTCAATTTTCAAGACAAGAATAAAAAGGCTATAACTCGAAAGTATTCAACATGATATTCCACTGGATGTTTCCAATAATCGGAAAACCTACCAAACCAATGAACTGATAAACATACAAGAATATCAGAACAGAGAACACAATTCAACTATTCCCTATTATTACATTGAAATTTAGGTAAAGGTAAGCTTATCGGGCTCATTCTCTAAACAAAAAGAAAAGTGGTGTTACTTTGGTAGTTTCATCTCCTGAACACGAATCCGAAAGAATTTCGTGGGGGTCTCTTATACTTTTTGAATTATGACCTTTTGAATCTTGAAAATCGACCATTTTCAAACACGATTTTTTCGGTAAAAAATCGAAGAAAATGACTCCTTCTTTTTGTTGACACCGCAATCAACTCATATTTCGAAATTACAAGCACTAAAACCAAACGTTTTATACAAAAAATCAACCTTCTTATAAAGTATACATAACCCTTCCCACATCTCTAGAACGAACGCCAATGAAGAGTAAGGTTAAGAATAGTGAAATATAAGAAGGTTAATTTTTTCCGTAAAACGTTCGGTTTTGGTGCTTGTAATTGTGAAATAAGAGTTGATTAGGTAATGAAAAAAGTGTCGACAAAAAGAAGGGGGTATTTTCTGCGATTTTTACCAAAAAAATCGTTGTGGAAAATGGTCGATTTTCAAGATTCAAAAGGTCATAACTCGTAAATTATAAGAGACCACCAAGAAAATCGTGTTCAGGAGATAAAACTATGTAACACCACTTTTCTTTTTGTTTCGAGAGCCCGATAAGCTTACCTTTACCGCAATTGGTTGTGCTTGAAGACGGTTTTTACGAGTCTGAAACACAAAGTGCTGATCTAAAAGAATATAGAAGATGTGATAGTTTTGTTTTGGTATGGTTTGCGACAACCAAAAACTCTTGAGAACTCAAGTAAAATTCGTAAATAACAATATTATAAACATGCGCACCTACCTAACCTACTTACTGACTAATGTGTGGATAATTTTATGAGTTTTCCAGTTACTCTTGAAACATTCTTGTGAACAGAAGAAAGAGCCTTGAATTCCCAATTTGATACACGAAGGGCACTGTAGTTTTGCTGGTTTTGAGCATCCGCTAGATTCACAATGACCGAGAGTTGACATTTTTTTATTTTTTGCACTGCACTGTTGCTACGTTACTTACCTAAAACAACGATTACGAAATGAAATTTATACAAATGTCCAAATAAAAAATAAGATTATGTCACGTGTTGACTGTTGACAGTGTTGACGCATGCCATGACCGCCCATGACATGACATAATTGGTTCTTCTTTCTTTTATTGTTAATTGGCCTCAGCTATCATGACCATGCGGCCTGACTGACTGATATCTTATAAGGGGGGTTTTAGGCACAGAACTATAACCAGTATAGTTATAACCAGTTATAGTTCTGTGGTTTTAGGCCATATATCTATTCGCGGTCACCATTGGCACCAGGTGGCGCACCAAAACTCAGTTGTTGACATGATTCTATTATTGAATTTTCACTTCTAACTTTCGAGTGCTTCTTTAGAAATGCCTGTGGTGAAGATTTATTTGGCTGATATTTCAGTAGTGAAGCGGAAAGAGTAGTCAAAGGGAAGGCAGTATTCATGTTTTATTTTGTGAGGTAGAGAATGTTGAGCAATGAGTTTTTGGACTTTGTCTACAAAATCCATTTGGTTTCCTTAATGAACTAGTTTCTGGAATGTTTTGATATGGAATGAGCCCTTTCAATCAATCGTTTTAATGTCTTGCCTCTTGAGCGTAGAAGATAATTTAATTTACGCAAATTGTGGAAACCTGTTAGTTACAACACTAGATGACTAAATGGATATAAGAGAATTAACCCGGACAGTATTTAGTGAGTCGAGCAAAGAGACCGGTTCTCTTATTGAATATACGGAGAGTGTTATAGTTTACTATTTGTTACCAATTTCCTATTGTAAATAATAAATAATGTAAAATTTGTTGTGTTAAACATAAACTAGTGTTTTTTTCAATATTATTGTGGAGTAACATACCAATTACGAACAAAATAAATCTCTAACTAGTTGTGAAATATTCCAAAATTGAGTGTTTACATTTATTTACCAATTGGCTTCCTGATTTTCAGTCTAATTCCCCATGTTTTTTACTAATTTCTGGTTTCTGGAAAAAGAGAGCATGGAAACATTAGCAGATGAATAACTCTTGCACTATGGTACTGAACAAAATTGTTTTGACTTACTAGTCATATCAAAGCTATGCTTTTTGCATTAAATCAAACCAAATATAGAAAAACTAAGAAATAATCAACAATTTATTAACACTAGGTCTTATGGCAGAATGTTTGTTTTCCCGGAGTTTTACGTACAAATTTCAACATATAGATGTCACCCACTCCGTGGTGATCGCGAATTAACTACAATATTGATAACAAAGACAGCCTATCTGAAGCCGAAACAAAAGAGCGCCATTGGCAAGGCGGAGTTTCTGCACACGCGCCAAAGTAAAAAGTAGAAGATGACAGTCAAGAGCAACTATCTTAGTGTTTTGTTTCTATCTTCCTCCCTTGTCGCTGTCTAAATTGGAAATAATCGTATGTCGTGTATCACTTTTTGCGCCATTTTTCAAATTATCTGCTTTTTCAATGTGATATTCTTGTATCTGTACGGTATAATTTCTTAAATCTGTAGAATGAAGTATAACTGTGTTTTTATCGCTGTGTAGAATTTTCCTCGTTTTTGTTCATGATAGTTTTTCTGTTCCGTTCTGTTCGACCCTAGCTCCTCGATGATTACAAAGTTTAATTGTGAATTCATATGTAAACCAATTAGTATTTTTTGAGTTATCTTTTGACTTTTACCACGATTCCAGAAGTCAATTAGTTCAGTCAAACAAAATATTGGAAAGTTCAGTGTGTATTCCTACCGTTTTTTTTTTCATCTTGATTGTTGCATTCCTTTTATTCTCAAAGAAATGTTCCGGCATTTGAAGATCACTCTATCAAAGCTGAGTATACTTATGATTTCTACCATCAATATATACATATTCAAGTACTCAGATATTTTCCAAATGACAATATTTATTTACATAAGAAAATTCTGGTAAAAGTCTGAAATTAAATAAACATAACCTGTAAACCCAAGTCCAGAGATTGACACATTCCTCATTTTAAAATTTGAATTTCGCTCTTGACTTCGCGCATGTGCCGTCGATTAGCTTTGCCAATTTGACAAAGACAGACATATAAATTTGGCTTCACTTTGCTAACATTGTCTTTTATGGCGTATGGTCAAAATTCGTAGTTAGACGAGGAAAGTGACACTTTCCTCGTCTATAGATATATGTTTTAAGTATTTTTATGTCATACTAGTTCTTTATTGTGTTTTTATTTTAGTTACCAACTATCTAATGTCGTACTTGCATAAAGTTCACTTTATGGCCCGCGCGGGCATAAAGAGAAATAATTTCGTCATGAATTCCAAAATCTTCGTTCATTTTGACTTCCAACTTTGACACATATAAAAATTATTGTGATTTTATAAGATTTACGTTTGTCAACATTCACCTAGCAACGATAGTGTCTATATACTATGATAAAATGACAAGGTTATTAATTCAAACCGGATTTTTTAAAATACTGATTTGTATTGAGATTGGATTGCAATAACGAATTAGTATGACATAAAGTTATGTATGTACCGCGGGCATAAACATATGTGTATAGCCTCGGGCGACTTACAAACCCTCAGGCCAGAGGCCCTCGGGTTCGTAAAACGTCGCCCTCAGGGCATATACATCTATTTATTTATACCTTGGTACATAAATAACTATAACAGGATAGTATAATCCCCATAAGACAATGGGGACACTAATAGAAACAGATGAAAGAACAAATGGGATGTTTTACGACCCTTACGTATCATTAAACTAACGGAGAAAAAACTGGAAAATTTTGCGATTCTTTTGAAAACTTCATAACTCCTCCAATTTTCACGAAGTAGTGTGTTGGCCCTTCATAGAGAAGTATTGAATCATGTGTACTTTATGTGTGCACAAAACAGGCGATGTCGGATCATTAGTTTTGGCACAATTGCAATTTGAATATTATTTCTACGTATATTCTCATTTTGCTCTACTAGCTGCGATATTGGCACGTAAAAAATGTTTGCAATCATGACTGAAAACGGCCGAGCCCACGTAAGCGGTCGAATGGTAGGAGAGACCGGGAGATGACGATTCTTCTAATGAACGGGTTACGTGATAAAACGCTTTCCCTCACCTCCCGGTCTCTCCTACTACTCGACAGCTTACGCGGGCCGTTTTCAGTCATGTTTGCAAGAATTTTTCACCCATTTGCAGCATTGTACCGCAAAATGAGGATATACGTTTTGTGATACTAAGCTTCTACTTTAAAAATCTGTTTGAGAAATTGAAATCGGACTATAACTAGAGCATCCTGGCATGCTGCAAGATAGTGCAAAAAAATATTCAAATTGCAATTGTGCCAAAGCTAATGATCCGACAGCGCCTGATGTTTTGTTCGTACATAAAATACACATGATTCAATACTTCCATGAGAAAGGGTTAACTCTACTTTTCGAAACATGGAGGAGTTATGAATTTTTAAATAAATCGCAAAATTTTCCGGCTTTTCTCCGTAAACAATGATCCGATCGGGTAAAATAACCTATTTATTTGTTCGTATTTCAATTCTCTACAATTTTACTCATTGCATTGGAGCAACCAGATTGCTGTATTAGTTTTCATTTTATGAGCAAAACAAAATATAAACAAAAACACGTTTTTTTTGTATTTAGAATGTTTATAACAAATTGATAAATGACAGTTGCTTGTTGAAAACATTACAGAATATAACTACGGACTGACTTTCATGTAATGGCATAGTCGGTTTTGTTAAAAAATCACTAATTTTATGCTCTAATGATTTTGGTGTGTAGTATGTGTGTATTTTATTTTGTGTGTGTGTGTGTGTGTGGATACCTACTTTCGGTAATCGTGATGTTCGTATTGAGTACTTGTCTGATAATAGCTAATTCTTATTACTTGAAGCAGCAGTGTGTTAGCGAAGTATCTCGTGGAATTTGAATGAATATATTGGGAAGAAATAATTGTTTTTTGTCTAAAAGTTAATTATTTTCCATTTACGAAAATTGAAAACTCGATACAATAAAAGATAACTACCTACATAATGGATTAAACAACATTTTTATTACAATACGTGTGAAATATACGCAAACTTTATAAAAGTCATGTCTACTGCAAGTCTTCATCATCGTAGAGGTCGTTGAAATCTGAAAAAAATAACGGTGAATGTGAGTACGATTTATTGAACGGTGTTTGACGTGGCAACGATGGCAATTATTAAAACATTTGAGAGTTACATAATCACTTGAGTGAAGTTAGCCACATCCGCTGATATACTCCAAGAAATAAGTTAATGTAGTGAAAACGAATCGAATGACATCCCCCACCCCATCATATAGTTTGTCTGGCCTCCAGAGGGTGGTAGAGGGGGTAGTTTATAGGATATAATACTATAACTTTCCCAAATAAAACAATACCATATTCTGCTTTTAGTATGTGTTTCAATAAGGCAAAATGAACAGAACGACATCTCCCGTACAGTTTGGCATGCCTCAAGAGGGTGATGATGGGGTAGTTTCTAGGATATAAATCAATAACTTTCCCAAAATGAAACACCACCGCATTCTGTTCTTAGTATGTGTTTCATGAAGGAAAAATTATTCGAATAATATTCCCCTTATATACTTCAAGGGTAGTCACCCCTACATCTACCCCGTATCATTTTGCGAGTGTGTATTTCTTGGCTATTCTTTTCTATGGTATCATAGTGATGTGTGTACAGATTTTCACGTTTTTCAATTGGTGGTGAATTGCTGAAAATACGAGTTGTGTTTCAAGGGTAGTTACCCTCATCTCCTACCGTATTATTTTGCAAGTGTTTTTTTCTTGACCATCATTTTCTATGATGTTATCATTCTTTATAACGTCTTCAAAGTATTTTGATTTTTCCTTTTTTTTTCAATGATATTATATTTTTCAGTTTTACAACATTCCGTACCTACATAGTAAAGTGTAATTCCGATAATATAACTTCCAAATAAAATCCTGACGAACGCTACTGGGTGTTCTGTTATTTCCGCCAAATTGGCAGCTGTTTTCACGCCAGTATAGGAATTAATGTTTCTTGGACATTGAAGCGTATTTTGATTTGAAATGATATAGGAAAATGGTGTGATTATAAAGTGAACTGTAATTTTTTATTAGAGTTGCAATGTTAAAAAAAAACTGAAGTACCATGAAATATATTACCATTGAAGAAATCAGCATGTACAGCTTTCTCATTGGCCGTTAAATCCATAAGTAGACCCGACGAACCCCCAGCCTGTGAAATAAAGTCTGGAATTTATATCAAACTAGATAGCAATTACATCAAATATTGAAAACAATTGGATGATGATAATAACAATGATAAGTTAACCCATCCAAGATTCACAAGAGGTTCACAACCATTTCACCTAAAACATGTTCATCAGAAGAACAAACTTCAACGAACTCTTGATTTTGGGAGGTTTTGAACAAAATACCTAATAAAATAAAAGTAATAAAACAAATTAAGGAAAATACAAATCACATTAGATAAACACAGTTCAGAGAAAGCTTTCACAGAGTGAAGACCTCATCAAATATTGATTATAGCACTAGCGAGGGAGAAACATCTCGCTAAAATGTGTACAAGACTTAAAATATTGAAAATTGACTCAAAATTTCTAGTTTTACGAGATATAAAGGAGATATTTTCCCCTCTGTTCAAAGTAATACATAAAATCAAACATGGATGGTGATGATACTGATCGCAGCTACAGAGAAATGAAATCTCTGAAAAAGAATGTAAAAACCTATACTAAGTATACAGTGAGTCCCTTATAAGGATGTCCACCATGGTGATATTGGAAACAAATAATAGATACAGTTTGGGCAAATGGGAAAAAAGTTGCGTAACATTAGGGTCATTCATATGACAAAATATAATTTACAACAAAAGTTATTTCAGAAAATAATAATTTTTCGAAGATTTTTTTCTGGTGTTATCGTCAGAGCTGGAACAAAATATAAAATTCTTCAAAACAACTTTTCATATCCTTCTTCGTGATGATATCAGTTTTACTATCAGACATTTTTTTTATCAACCATCATAATTTTTATCTAGGTTCGAAAATATGATAGTTATATAACTATAAAAATATGGTATATACCTATATCCGATATACAGGGTGTTTCATAATAAATGCGCAGGATCATTTGTGCCTTTTTCTCTTTGAAATCCAAATTGAGTAGGGTTAATAGAATTGTGCTTATTCAGAAAAGCCATTATTCTTTTTTTCACGAGTTTTTCTATTATTTTCGAAAGTGTGGGTAACATTGAGATGGGTCTGAAGTTTGCAGGATTATCAGTATCACCCCCCTTATGTAATGGAATGACTATAGCGTTTTTCAAACATGATGGAAAAACTCCTGTGAGAAATGAAAAATTTACAGCCTCAACTAGTACCTCAAGGGCGAACTCAGGGAGATATGAAAATATTTGTAACGATAAGTCATCCCACCCAGATGCATTTTTATTTTTTATTTCATTGAAAATTTGCTTCATCTCTACGATGTCTGTAGGCGTGAAAAAGAAAGACTCCTAATAATTATTATTCAGTTATTCGAATATTTCAATCAAAGAATGCAATATTTGTCATTTGAAAAGCGAGTTCCCAATAGTCCATGCGCGATATGGACAATGCACTGGAGTTGTATAGTATACAGGGTGTTTCATAATATATGCGCAGGACTTCAGGATGTGATAGCTCGTCCAAAAATATGAAAAAAAGTTTCTATTAACTTACCCTCTAAAATGCACCATTTTCGAGATTATAAAATAATCGTTTTTTGCGAATATCTCTGGAACCGTTTATCGCACAGAAAACAGATTTCGTAGGCATTTTCTACTCATAATAAGCTATGTTTTTATTTTTACAAATTCATAATTGGTGAAAACTTTGAAGGGGTAGTGGGTGTTTTTTTCTCCAACTTCTATGCCACTGAAAAAAGTACAGTTTTGAGCCTTCTATATGAACCGCCAAAGTTGATTTTTCTTGAAAACGGTCAACTTTAGAGCTTATGACCAAGAGTACCTTTTTTGTGTAGAAAACATTGGCAGTTCAAGTAGGTGGCTCAAAATCATACTTTTTCCAGTGGCGTAGAAGTTGGAGAAAAAAACACCCGCTACCCCTTCAAAATCTTCACCAATTATGAATTTTAAAAAATAAAAAATCTGCACAAAACATAGCTTATTATGAGTAGAAAATGCATTCAAAATCTGTTTTGTGCGATAAACGGTTCCAGAGATATTCGCAAAAAACTATATTTTTTTTGTAAATTTGAACACCCTGTATCTCGAAAATGTTGAATTTTAGAGGGTAAGTTAGGTTAGGTTAGGTTTGAACGTAAGTTGGCCCGTATCAGGCCCTTCACTGCGGCCAATGGCCTATTGTGGCTCGGAGGGTAAGTTAATAGAAACTTTTTTTCATATTTTTGAACGAGCTATCACATCCGGAAGTCCTGCGCATTTATTACGAAACACCCTGTATAGTATCCGATTGAAAAGTTTCAATGGATAGAGCATTAATAGTTTTAGTTCAAAGCTATAAATTTTAATTGAAATTCAACATTTCAAGGCCTATTTGAATTTATTTCATCATCAAAAATCCAAAAAATATGTTGGCAATATTTTTAAAAGAAATCTGACTACGCCACTAGATTTGCAATGACAACAAATAGGTGTTACCAAAATTATATATAATTATGTTGATTCCTAAAAGAAATACAGCAAAATTTAAATGACGTTTTTGTAATATTCAATTTTTTTTAGAACACTGATGAATAATAAGAGTATATTGCTTTTATTTAGAAAATCATACATTCTAATAAAAACGATTGAAAACTAACAAGTCAAATTGAACAAGCCTTGGGTCAAAATAATAGTTTCACTCAGTTTCAGTTTAATTTTTTTTTATATTTCAATTTTTTTTGTTTGTTCCTTGTTTGATTTTATTTATATCTCCTGATTGTATTTCTTTTTTTTCTTAAATATCTCCTAACAATATAGTCTACAATTACTTTTATTTTGTAGTTTCCTTGTACCTTCAAGTTATTTACTTGTCACATGTCCTGTGAATAAGACCTGAACAGATTAATACAGTATCTATGTATCTACAACTCTGAATCATCTCACTTTTCAACAATATGAAGGTCCCCCACATTTTATTGGACCAGTACTCAATTTTCTCCCTGAATGTCAGTCAGTTTTTATGGCAGATCGATTGGAAGGCAAGGACCAGTATAAATTGGCCTACTACATATCCTGATTTATCACCGTTGGACTTTTTTTGATGAGTTGTTTGAAATTCAAAGTTCAAATTGTAAGTAGAAGATAAGAATGGAAAAAACTGTATCTTTATTCACACTTACTTTTTTCATTGTAACTTCCACAACACTTGACCGTTTTTCAATTGCATTACACAGATGAAGGTATTTGTGACTCAACTGTATGGTAGTTCTACTTAAAGGATGTGAAGTAGAGGATGATGGAGATGGACATTTTTGTTGGAAGAGTTCCCCCTCGAAATTTAAAATCGACGGGTATGAGCGATTTTTAGTTTTTTCTACAATTTCGGAGATAAGGCAGGGTGACAAGTTTTAGATGGGACACACTGTATATATCTATGCAACGATTTTAAGTTATAGGAGACATCGGGAAATTCAACACATTTTCTGCCCTATTATTTTATAATTATTCACCTCCTCAAGGTCCATATATGGACCAGCACCTTCTGGAAACATTTCGTCAGCTACTATTGCTGGTTTCATTTTTCAAATAACTCAATAAATATATAAAAAGTAGAAACCTCACAACTCAAAATAATTATTTTTGAGTAAAAACAAAACATTCAAAACCATATACGTCACTGTCAATTGTCATTGAGTCATAGACAAGTTACATACTGTCAAAACCACAGACCACCTAGTCTAGAGTTGGTGGTCTGTGGCATTGTTTATATAGAAGATAGTCAACCTTATGGGATTATAATTGGATCAAAATGGATGCGACATGTAGATGGCGATAGTGAGCTCGCATCCAAGTCATGTCGTAACTTCAGTGATCTGGCCTCCAAGTCATGTCGTAACTTGATAAAACAATGGAAAAGAATTGAAATCAGGGTTTTTTGAAGAAACCTGCATTAAAATGACGTCAAATATTCATGTTTGTAACTAATCACTCTAGATGACACTCGCGTTTGTGTCCAATACCTTTTCCACAGGCATTGACTATGTTCTATTTAAACAATGCCTGTGGTCAAAGCGGTAGCGAAATGCGTTCCCGCTAGATAGCGCTCAGAATTTAGGCGTGAACAGTATACTGTTGATCATCTTGCCACTTCTTGTAAAACTCTGATTTCGATTGGAAAACAATGTGGTACTTACTTTATTGATGATATTCAGAATGAGGGTTCTGATATATGCCTGGTAATAGACCTTTTAACTTCTGCCAACGAGTTCGTATAGAATAGAGGAAGAAGTAAACAAACTAAACTGGCAACAATATAATGCAAATTTTGCCTACGCAAATAACGCATTCGGTTTGTTTCGCTTGCAACCGAATGAACCCTTCAAATGTTTGTGTTTTACCAGTTTTACAAGCAATGACAGAAAATCGGAAAAAAAGTTGAACCCTCCAACGTGAACAAAGCTGAAATTTATGTTCTTTTTCGAAGGTTTGTGGTAGAGAGAGGATATTTTACCTCCAGAGCTGTCAGTTGTGCGCTAAACTCTAAGGGCCGGTTGTTCAATCAGAGGTAATTTACAAACAGATCAACCAATCTTGGTTTTGTTGCTAGGCGACTAGCGATTCGATTGGCTAAGAACCATTAACTGAACCAAGACACAGAACACCTAATCTGGTGTTCTGTGACCAAGATTAGTCGATCTGTCGATCATCTTCGAATGAACAACCGGCCCTAAACCAATAAACAATGGGCATGTTTTTATATTAACTGATGGATCCACCAATCCATCAACTTCGGTCTTATATTATGAGAACATAAGGACGAAGCTGGTAGATTGGTGGATCAAAAAACATTCCCATTTATTCAAAGTCTTGTGGCCCTTGTGGGTTTAAGATAAAACATAAAGCACAAAAATTAATCGGGGAAATTGTATTGGCATTTTGGCAACACTGACTGTGAGCATTTCCCACGTGAAACTTTTCATCCAATGAAATCGAATGCTTTGTACCCGCCGCCAAGATGATTTTAGGCTGTATTTGCACGAACTAAGCTGTTTTTGGCATCTCGTGCACGAGTTAAAATTGTATTAAATTATTTACTGCTTTCAAAATTTGAGAGTGCAATTATCGGTGAAGTTGGAGAGGCATTGAAATCTGATTTAACTCTAAAGACATTCCTGTATTTAGCATTTATATTATGGCATTACGGGAGTCGCCATTTTGAACTTCAAAATTCGTGTACTAATGGTTTTTGCCAGTATTTTAAGGATAATAAGTATTCCCAAGTTTTTTCTTGATATTTCTTCAATTCTCCATTGATCCACGAGTGTTAAGATGACACATCAAATGAACACAACGAACTGGCTGATCCAAGGATCGAATGGTAAATTTTGATAATTTTCCGTGGTTCTCAAATACCTACAACTATTATACCTATTTTCATAATATTTAAATTTTTTGTCATACATCAGCTCTTATAATATTGTACATTCGCTCTTGGCCCTATTTACCAATAGAAAAACTGTATTTATCGGGAATTGATTAGTGTTTTTTTTACATCAACAGGCCAACCACAAATGATTAAGTTTGTCCAACCTTCCGGAAAAGCCATGAGTGGCATAATGACTTCTGCAATGACTGGACAACCAGTTAAAATATTTAAATCATCGTCCTCAACAAATGTAGTTGATTCCTCACAGGTAAGTGAGAATTTATCATTAAAATTATCCAAGATCATTGCAACAATTGGATATTCAAATAGCGTGTTACTACACTTATAAATAATTCTTGCTTCAAAATTCAATAATTTGATATGACAATATTATTTTTTTGTACAATATTTTCAAATTTATTTAAGACTTAATGATTACTTATTAAAATGAACAAACTATGCTTTTATCAAGGTAAGCCTGGAAAAAAGCAGTATTTGACATAGAAAGCATTATGAGAAAAATTGAATTGGATGAAAATGTATTACACCATGTTTTGTAAAGTATGCCTTTCTTCTATGAAGTAGAGTAAATAATAAATGGTCCAGGAAATAGATTCAGAGGAGAATCTTGCGTGGTGGTAAGGAAGTTTATATCTGCTAGGAAACCTATATGAGTTTCATTGAAAGTCCTAAAGGAAGTTTCCAAGAGCTGCCAAAACTATCAAGGATGAAAGTTCAAAATTATATTGAATCTTATTAGAAAGCTGATTGAAAATAAAAATATGCTTGAAAGTTACAGAATTTTCTTTCTCTTGGGGTAGGTAGTCAATAGAAGCTTTCTTTTTGGAGCTTCGTGCACTGTTAACTGGATGAAATATATTTTTATGTAATTTCATAAATAGACAAATACACCTAAAATGCCTTGCCCAGCAAAATGTTGTCTCAAGGCTATCTTATTGAATTAATTTTAATTAAATACATTTTTTTTCTGTGCTGCACCCATCTGTTAACCAAACGAATTTGTTTTAACTGATATCTTATAATAAAGAATATACCTAGGTAGTATTGCCTACTCATTTCTGATCATGACTACCTGGCAAGCAGGTATGAACAGGTAAGTAAATATAGGTTACTTCACTGATCAGAAATTTAGATGAATTTTTTTCCCATATCTATAGTTTCTCTGTAACTTCTCTGAGACAACCATTATGATCCATGCAGACATTTTTGCGTTTTGCATATCAAGATTTTTCCGTGATATTTTTGAAACACCCTGTATAGTCAAATTTAATAATTATGCTTTTTGCATGATAATATTTTTTCGTATCGGCATTTGGGACACCCCCTTATACCTATCGCCTCTCAATAAGTTGGTAGCAATGTTTCTTCCAACGAACAGTTTTTCCTTATATCTGTATTTTTTTTGAGACTGGCAGTATAGTCGATGTCGATATTTCTACTTTTTGTATATCCAGATTTTCCTTAACATTTCTTGCAGCATAAGTTATTTTTTTATTTGTGAAAATTTTCCTATATCAATAGTTTTTCTGTAACTTCCGAGACAACCATTGATATTTCTGCAGGTTGCATATCAAGATTTTTCCGACAAAATTTTGCCCCACCCTGTATAGAACATGTTGATTATTCTGCTTTTTGTATCTTAATATTTTCCCGCAATCATATTTAGGGCACCCCTGTACACCTTTCGCTTCTAATGAAGCAATGGTACCATTTTTTTAGCGGTGTACCCAAGTCTATTTCATTCTCTCTTGACGATTTTTCGATATGGGAATTTGTCAGAAACGGAAACAACACCAGTGTTTAGAAATATTGGCAACATTGTATTCAATGTGTGGTAGCGCAACACTGAACAGTGCGATACCTGTGGACACTAGCACAACTATAATTTGCATTCATTTCTTTCCAGCAGAGGCAGCACCTAATGGAGTCATGAAGTTTTTCAGTGCAAAGCTTTAAATATCACTTTTAAGAATTGAAAGAAACAGTTTTCATGACTTATGATTTCTACATGTTAAGTCTCACAGAATTGATAAAAAAAATGGGATTCTTCTGATCGGTATTAATTTTACAGCAAGTTTTTATGAATTTTCCATCTTTATAAAAAAACTGGATGTACGAAAAAATATAATAAAATGGTTGTTGTCTGTTCTAACAAAATTGATATTTCATGAGACTTGAGATGAAATCTGTCCAACACTTTTTCAGTAAACCCAAAAAAACTAAAAATGACGTTTTTATTGTTTTGCTCGAAAACCATTTGACAGATTTTTTTCAAAATCTCAGGAATTTTTAGATTTGGAAACTAAATGCACTCTGATAGATTTCATGATGTTTGAACTCGAGGTATTTTTTTCATGGGTATACAAGGTGTCCCAAAACTCAACGTCATCCTTTGTAGGGCTGATAGGCCAGCTCATGACTAACCAGAATATCACAATATGACCTTGGTAAAATATTGATAGTTTTGAAGATATCGGAGCTTTTATGAATTTCGTGAAAATCGAAAAATTTGATCAGTATTTCGAGTGCCACAGGTACAAAATTTCATAGTTTAAAATTCTAATTTTTGTTATGCAACCTTGTATAACCCTTCTATTGATTAAAATCCAAAATAAAAATATTGGTTCAATACCTTTGGAGAAAAAAAAACAAATTTGCACGATTCACTAGTTAATTTATTTTATTGGCTTACTTAGACTCTTCATACTGTAAACAAAATAACCTCGTGAACCTGGCAAGTATTTAAAAAAAATTCTCATTCGGTGTAGTTTTTGACATGATACAACATTCACTATATATTCCTATATAGTTTACTGCAATAGGAGCTCATTGTGAAATTATTTCAATAATTAGAAAAATTAGAGAATGTGTACAAACTGCCTGCCACCAAGTCGAATGCAATAGTGTCATGAAGAGATCTACAACTGTTGTATTAAACATTTTTCCTACAACTGCTATGAAAAGTAGCGTATTTCTTTCTCATAGCTTACTTAATTTCAAAACGATGTATTGCTCATACTGTGAGAAATATTTTTTCTCACGGCACTTTGTCCACAATCAACAGAAATCGACAAAAACTAGTTGGCTAGGTAGTTGGCTGCTGTTCATTTTTAGATAGTTATCAGAACTGTCAGATTATAGAAGTTTTTTAAACTCTTCAGATATTTTTCATTCGTGCTTTCATAAAAATCGCAATTTCTTTTGAATATCATTTCAATATCATTTCAATAAGACATACTTAGTCATAAAAAATAATATGGATACTGACAATAGTGACGATTTTGATAATAATACTCCACCAGAGATGTTGGATTTGTTGCCAGTATATTCAAATGATTCAAGCATTGAGATTTGGGGGTTTTAAGGTATTCTGAAACAGAATCTGGTGTTATTTTTGCGATAAAAAAAAATACCTAGTATGTTTTTCCCAATTTTTCACTTTTCATTTGGTCGTAGTTAACCGTGGAAAATGGATAAACAAAGGTTCCGTAAACATAAAGGTAGGTATTTCCGAGTACTACAACTTGAGTCAAAGAAAATTTCGAATTATTTCATGCTCAACGAAATATGAGGGTGTGGCTGCTCAAAGTGGGACATACTGTATATCAGGAAATACACTCTCCACTTCGTTAGGGCCATTTAGCGAGAATTTCGGAGTGGCATATTTTTACGCAAATTACTAAATAACTTGTTCATATCGGCAACTCCGTTTCTATTGGTTTCCAATAAAACGGTTTATTTGGGTGGCGCGGCGTTTTTGATGTTCCTTTGAAGTTGAAAAGCTACAGCGGACCTTTCTTGAATATTCCAATGGGGCAGCGCGGCAAGGTAAACAAACGAAACATTGACTTGATACCCGGTGATTGTTAAGGCTTTGTTTGTTTCTTTGGCGGCATTTATATCGAAAATCGTAATCATTCGAATTTATTCACTCCATTATTTTATTTTCACTAATGATTCTATGTTGAAGAAGAGTCACAATTATTTTAATAAAATTCGAGGACAACTCAATATAACCAGAAGAAAATATTGCGATTTAGTTATATATACGAGAAATTATTCCAATGTAAAAATAATACACAGAGACGTTTGTGTCTGGGAATCAATAATGCTTCCAAAGCTGAAAGCATTTTATTTAAATTGCATTCTACCTGAAATTTTTGGACGGGCATCTTCCTAGAGGAATGAGAATTAGGGATATATGCTTCTATATTCAGGTATATCAGAATAAAACATCTAACTAAAACATTGTTTAATTTATTTTTAACAGTTGTATTAATTCACATCGGTTGAATTGAATGTTTCACGGGTGATAGAGTCTTTATCAGAAATAATAAAGATAAAACACAAAAATCTGAAAAATAGGGAGTTTATAAATTGAATTGTGTATCTTATTCCAAAGTAAATGTATAGGCCAGACTGGTAGACCATTCAAAAGCCGCGTTAGGGTAACATGAAATTAATATTCTCGAAAGGTTTCAACTGTTGAATTCAATCATTTCAATAAATAAATATGAGTATAGAACGAAAATATAAGATACAGGGTGTCAACATTTTTAAAAGAAATCGTTTTTATCGTAAATATCTTAATAACCCTTCAACCGATTTTATTGAAATTTGGCAGTGTTATTGAAGGTCGTAAAGGGCGAATTTAACCCTAACTATATCAAAATTTTCATGTCCAGTGGCGTCCCGGAAGGCACTTTAACCAATATTTTTGACAGAAAACATGTGCGCCAATGATTTTTTTGCAATTTTTGTATTTGTTTCACATTGAGCAACTGAAATTGCAACTTTTTTATATCCAGAATTTTTTTCGTATCTTGCTTTGTTTTTGAGAAAAAACATAAAAATCACTTCATTGCACATCCCTGTGACAACACAATAAAACATTTCAACTACTAAACCATCAAAAACTGGGGTCTTACTAATATTTTTTCATATCAATACTTTATTCTAGTCTTAGAATTTTCTATCAAAATTAATGCAAGAAAAAAAAAATGTATGCATGAATTGCAGCACTTGCCTTCGGCTCTTGGCTTCGGCTCGTGCTGCAAAATCATTGTTGTCCATGGACATGCAATAAAGACATTTTTATTTATGATTAAACCATTATTATTACATGGAAGTCATCTTTTAATTTTTTTCGCTCATATTACCTGTTTTCGATGAAACAAATAATGTTGTTATGTATTACTGCAGTGTTTTGAAACTAAAGTAAGAGGGCCATGGAAGGAACAACAAATGTTCAAACAAATTTAACTTCATAACTGTCACAAATATTTGATAGTAATTATCTGAAGTGTTTTCAAGAGTTTTGAGATATAAAATTTGTTACTGATATCTGAAAATGGTTCGGTTTACAAACTCGGAAATGGCCGATATGCATTTTGTCTATGGAATGGCCCAAGGCAATTCCAGAGCGGCTAGACGCATTTATCAAGAAAGATATCCTCATCGAAATGTTCCAAATAGGCAAACATTTGTGAGAATACATGAAAGGCTGTGCGAATCAGGCACCTTTCAAAGGTCGGCTGCTCTTATTGGGAGACCTGCAACGGTAAGAACAGTGGCGCTGGAGGAAGAAGTTTTACATGAAGTTGAGCGTTGCCCCGATACAAGCACACGCAAAATTGCACAACAATTAAACATTTCTCACTTTACTGTATGGAAGATTTTGAAAGAGTACCAACTGTATCCTTACCACATACAGCGTGTTCAAGCGTTATTTCCTGCGGATTTTCCCAAGCGAGTTGTTTATACTACGTGGCTTTTGCAACAACAGGTTGCATCTCCGACATTTTTATCCAGTATATTATTTACCGATGAAGCGTGTTTTTCCCACAATTCAATTATGAACTTTCATAACAACCATATCTGGGCAGAAGAAAATCCCCATGCGGTTATAGAAAATAATTATTAACAGCAGTTTTCCGTGAATGTCTGGGTTGGTATTGTTGGCGATTATCTCATTGGACCTCATTTTTTACCCCCGAGATTAAATGGTCAAGAGTATCGTCATTTTTTGGAATTTGTATTACCTGTACTACTAGAAAATGTCCCACTGGCAGTAAGAGGAGCAATGTGGTTCATGCACGATGGGGCTCCACCTCACTTCAGCATAGTAGCACGTCAATTTCTGGATGAAACTTATGGAGAAAACTGGATCGGTCGCTCAGGTCCACAGTCATGGCCGCCTAGGTCACCGGATTTAAATCCCTTGGATTTTTTCCTTTGGGGACATTTAAAGTCCCTCGTTTATAAAACTCCAGTCAACACTGAAGAAGAATTAATCCAACGAATACGAGATTCATGTGATCAGATAAGACACGCCGGAAATATTTCAACGTGTTCGGGAATCGATGTTAAGACGAGTTAATGCTTGCATTGAAGGACATTTTGAGCAACTATTGTAAGTTTTGTGTTAGTTATTATTGAATGTATTCTTACAGAAACAAATTGCCTAGGTACCATTTTTGTTTCAGTGTGGTTTTAATAAAGGGTGTTTCTTGTTTGATGTTGCTTTGACATTTCCGGCGTTACCACTATGCACGCACTGGCCAAATGAAACAAACAATTTTTAAGCATAACAGATTCACCTGTAATCATTAAAAACCCTATAAAAACAATTTTTTATTGTGTTGTGCCAGGGACGTGCAATGAAGTGATTTTTATGTTTTTTCTCAAAAACAAAGCAAGATACGAAAAAAATTCTAGATATAAAAAAGTTGCAATTTCAGTTGCTCAATGTGAAACAAATACAAAAATTGCAAAAAAATCAGTGGCGCACATGTTTTCTGTCAAAAATTTTGGTTACAGTGCCTTCCGGGACCCCACTGGACATGATAATTTTGATATAGTTAGGGTTAAATTCGCCCTTTACGACCTTCAATAACACTGCCAAATTTCAATAAAATCGGTTTAAGGGTTATTAAGATATTTACGACAAAAACGATTTCTTTTAAAAATGTTGACACCCTGTATCTTGAAAACGAAGCATTACCGGACCTATGTTTATATGAACTTTTCGTCTTAGAATCACTCCAAGAATCACCCCTTTAAGTTTGGCCACGTACTTAAATAACACCCTGTATATGATAAAATCATATTGTGGGCTGAAGAAAACAATTTCAAACTCAACAAATCTAAAACTAACACCATATTGTTTAGCAGACGCGGTCAAAGGGAATCGAATGTGATACTCTATGAAAAATCAATTATTCCAGTAGAAACTGTAAATATGCTAGGAATTGTTTTAGACAAAAAATTAATATGGAATCATCATATTGATGCATTGTGTACTAAACTGAAGAGAAGCTGCTATTCTATTAGATTCATGTCAAATCACTGCAGCCCTAGTATACTCTTAACATTGTACCATGCTAATTTCCATTCACACCTCCGATATGGTATACTCAACTGGGGTATGAGTGCTTCTGTCCAAAGGATATTTCTCCTTCAGAAATACGCTGTTAGAATAATTGCCAAGCTAGGGTACCGAGACTCATGTAGAGATGCTTTCAAACAGCTGAAAATTCTTACAGTTGCCAGCACTTATATATTAGAGGCTAGTGCATACGTTTACAAAAATAAATCCATTTTTCTTTCCCATCGTCCATCACATAACCACAATACTCGTTCTAAAGATTTAATCCTAACAAACGCTCATAGAACTTCCTTGTTTAAGAATTCTCCAAATATTCATGTATTATAAAGACAGCTGAAAAAAATGTTACTTCAAAGGACAAAAATGTTACTTCAAGAATTCACTAATCGACTAACATGAGATCTTCAGCTTTAGCAGATTTGGTTGTACTGTTTACTCCTAAGTGTTGTGTTCTGAATCACCGAATACTCTGGTGTTACAATTTTTTTTTTTTTTTGTATGTTTTTGTATATTTTTTGACTGTTTTGTAATGAGAAATTGTGTGTTGTTTGCTGTCTTTTCTTTTGACATTTTCTTTATTTATTGGACATTGATTTTTCAATTGTACTTTTCAACCAAAGAAATAAAAATATTATTATTATTATTATTATTATCACATCGGTTGAAGTGCGTCAAACGCACTCTAGATGCAAACATTTTTTTTCCTTTAAAATCAAATTTGTACTTTTTGTTGTACTCAGAATGGTCTCAAGAATCCACCAAAAGTAAAAATATACAGGGTGTTCCACGGTGATACCGGAAGTTATGGAGGAGAAGGAAATATTGGAAATTTTTCCAATTCTTGAATCCAATACCCCAAGTTTGAATCTGGTAACCATGGCTTTCCTAAGGAATACGTTGAAACGCGGTATTTGTCTCCTTCGTCTTTTTATTACCTACTGAATTACAATCCTGACGGATCTCATAATAGTCGAAGAAAAGTGCCGGATAGAAAAAAATTGTTACCTACCCGTTTAGATTTCGTATAGGTATCTGTTCTTTATGTCAAATCGTACAAGTTTTTGTTTGAGGCAATGGACCTTTCCAACACTGAAATTAGAAAGTAAATATGCTAATATCACTCGGGACTTTTTATTTATTTTTTCAGATCGCTAGTTTATCTATAATCAGAAGAAAAGTGGTTTCGTGATGTCACGTTCATCAAAACTAAACTTGGCAACGTTGTTAAAGTTGTGCACCGAATTCTCATTCAAATATAATGTGTCGTATGACAGTTGTCATTTGATACCAGATGGGTTATTTCGTCTGTTTCACGGTGCGATCAATAAGAATAGTTTGTCTCTGTCTAACTCATTTGCCTACCCATTTGATACAAATGAAGCAGTTCCATCAGATCTAAACTTCAACGAACACTACCTTGATTTATTTTTTGAGGTTAATGCGGTTTTCTAAGTTTTGAGAGCTTTTGTTGTTTGTGTTCTAAAATTTGTTATTAATTCCTGTATCTCCAGTACCTGTATCCCTGCAATAACTGAACATGTCGAAAAGGTGCTTTGTACCCGGTTGTCTGAACACCAGTGCAAATTCCAATAAACAATTTTTTTATGCACCTAAAGATGAAGCGCGTCGGAAAATGTGGTTCGAAACACTGAATAAACCTTTTGTGGAAAGCGGAAATATATGTTTTTGTGAAGAACATTTCCAAGTGAGTACTTTACGTTATGTTATTATTGTTATGTAATGTTATGTTACCTTGAACTATCAAAATGAATGTTGATTGTTGAATGTAAATAAAATAAACATTAACCTCACATCTCCATATAACTTTTGACAATTGAGAACTGTCATTACGATTTGCTGTGTTGTCAATGCTCGTTCTTCATCAAAAGGATGGTCCGTTCAGAAAATTTGAAAGTTACAAATACAATACAAAATAGCTAATATGTGGATTTTTATCTATGAGTTGATAAAGTGACAATATATTGATTATTTCTCAACGGCTTATATCATGCTAGAAGTTACACTTTTAAGGAGAACGGTATTGCCTGTTTCGGAACGTGGATTATGGTGGGAGATATTTCTGATGAACATGACGTCAGCGGCACACTTTCAAATGTGATATTTTTTTAAAACGAAAGAAAAATAATGGAACTTTTTGTTAAATGGACTTTTCAGACTAACAACTATCGATTTAAACGAGTTTTGTAATTTATTTTCCGTAAATGTATCTAGCGGGGCTTTTTTTTTGGAGTCCCGCAAACTCATCATGTGAGAAAAATAATTTTTTAATCGGAAGGTTTCTTGTATTTTGTCGGACAAATAAATGTATTGGGTATTTAGGCGCGTCTGACACCCCGTACATGGCAAAGTTATGACGTCATAATAGGACAATGTCCTATTTATTTTCTCCTGTTTCGTTGTTAATCCTGAGATTATCTGTTTACACTGATGATCACTGCTAGAAATTAATTGGGTGACAAACCCCAAAAACTAATAGTTTTGATGCTAGGAGGCGTTGAAATCATACCTTGCTCAGAATAGACTATTCATTATTATAGGCGGAAACAATATCTCTACGTATTTTAGTTTAGATTATGCTGAACAATTGTGTAATTTTTTATAAATAAAAAATCTAAAACCTTCCCCTTACCAACAACCCCTGTTTTTAAACACGAAAAATAGTTTTTTTTTTCTGATTGATTCGGCCGTTACTTGATGAAGATCCATAGTAATTGTATAAACTAAAGACGATTTGATCTTCACACTTTTATTTCACCACGACATGTTTCGCTATCACAGTAGCTTCTTCAAGTGATTATGATAATATGATGATGATTTGATAATGATATGATGATGATATGATGATATAATCACTTGAAGAAGCTACTGTGATAGCGAAACATGTCGTGGTGAAATAAAAGTGTGAAGATCAAATCGTCTTTAGTTTATACGAAAAATAGTTATTTTTGTATCTAGTGCGCGAAATGCTACTTTGGTGATCGAGAACTGATTTTTTTTAACTCGGCTACGCCTCGTTAAAAAAAATCAGTTCTCGATCACCAAAGTATTTCGCGCATGAGATGCAAACAAAATTTTTTCTACAAACGTCAAAAATATTGTTCTAAAATAAGTAATAACTATGAAAAATAGTATTGAACTGGCTTAAATAATTTTTCCAAATCAAGTAATTACTGTAACTATGGAAATAAAATGGCATTTGTTGACAATTATTTCAAAGTGACAGTTCTTGATAATTATTTTGGAGTGACTTTTTATTCGCGTCAATTTCGTGCGTGATATTTATTATTGTAAAAGAATGGAAATTTCGAGCGACGATGAACTAAGCAGTACCCCACCTAACTTGATAGATGCGGCCAATTCCGTAATTTCCAACCTTTTACCGGAGAAATCGAGGCGGCAGTATGAAAATGCATATCAGCAATTTAAAGAGTGGTGTGAAGCAAATAAAGCCAGAAAAATATCTCTCACAATTTGAAAGCCTTAATTATTGTTCTACATTAATAAATAAACAATTTCTTGTTTTTTGCTTGATTGAGGAGTTGAGGACCATATAGGTTAGAATATGAAAATCCCATATAGTTTACATGCAGTGTGCGAAATATATTTCGCACATTACTTCGCGCACGGTGTCATGGTAACGAATGAAAATGAAAAAAAGTGCCACTTCTCATACTGTTGTCAATGCGCGAACCTTGTCATTTTTTGACGTTTGTAGAAAAAAATAATTCTCGACTACTTGTACTTAAATGCTTTATCAAAATAAATATTTTAATCAGCTCAAATTGAGGAAATCGTACAGTTGTTTTATGGGTGGATTTCGCTGACTTCTTAGTAGGGCGTTGAATATGAATTAATTGGGCAAAAATCTTGAAAATAAATTTATTTTGATAAAGCATTTACAAGTAGTAGAGAATTTTTTTTTCTTGTTTTAAAATAGGGGAAGGGGTAACGTGGAGATTTTGAATTTTTTTTATAAAAAATTACACTATTGTTCAGCATAATCTAAACCAAAATACGTAGAGAATTTGTTTCCGCCTATAGTAATGAACAGTCTATTCTGAGTATGGTATGATTTCAACGCCCCCAGGATCAAAACTATTCATTTTTGGGGTTTGTCATCAAATTAATTTCTATTCAAAATAACTAGAACTGCATCATATTAAAAATTCAGAAGGAGGGGGGTTAGGTTTTTTTATAAAACAGAACAATATTATGCAACATTAGCAACAATGAAACAAGTGAAAATATTGTTACCGTATTCAAAAATAAATAGTCTAATATGCGCAAGTGGTGATTTCGAAGCCCCCTAGCAGCAAAACTGTTAATTTTTTTGAGTTGGCGCAATGGTAACATTGGTTGAGAATTACATGGTCTAGATTATACCAAAAATTCAAAAAAAATCCTCTGGGACCCAAATTCCATAAGGACTTTATGGGTTGAATGAAACCCTTGACTTCAAGGCGTCCAATAACTAGAATGCTCCGAAAATTTTGTCGTTCAATATTACCACTGAATTTTCTTCATTTTTATTAAACGACTCTGAAAAAATCAGCTGTGAGGTGATACATTTTATGTCGTCATAACTTTGCCATGTTCAGGGTGTCGGACACATTGTCCCACAAAATGTTTTTCTCTTTGTATGTAAGACATCATCCGATTTAAAAAAGACTATATTTAGGTCATTATATTTTATCTCGCATTAAATCAATGAGTTTTCTGGACTCCCAAAAAAACGCCCCGCGACCGAAAAATGCCGCAAAGAAAAACTTGTCCGACTTGACATAAATAACAGATATACGAAATCTCAACGGTTAGGTATCGGGCTCGAGTACTACCAGGACAATTTTAAATTTGAATTCAATGAACATTATTTATGTCCTACTCCTGCAATACATCATTCAGTACAAACATCTTTGAAAACTGTTGATTTTCTTTCAGGTGTTCACTACAGGAAAATCACCAAATCAAGTTTTGAGAACAATAGGAACGCCAAGAGTGGTAGCAAGTAAGTTTTTTGAATAGTATTTCTCGAGTGGGACAATAAGCAATTTTTTTCTTACTAGTTAAAAATCACAAATTTAAAAACAACGGGTTTATGAAATAAACCTTGAGTTGGATAAATATTACTTGAAACACTTATATAATTTGAACTATAAGAGATGATATTGATATGAGTAAATGCTAGTTGTCTAAGCAAATTTATTCATTTCGTTTTGTTGTGAAAGTCAGTTAAAATTACTATTATTATCAAAAGAGTATAATTGTTGAGTGCAAAAAAACGAATCACAATATACAAATGAACGATTCTATCTGTTGTATATTAACATTATATACGGACTACTAATAATAATATATTATTACATTTCTTGTTCTTGTTGTTTGTTGGGTGGAGGCCTCGGGGACCTCGTTTTTGGAATACTGTGGGCCTCTGCTGAGTCCTGTCTACGAATTTGGTTGAATATGTAGTGTCTTCGCTCTTTTGTTGGCTGGAGACCTCGGTGACCTCGTTACTCGAATTCAGTGGCATCTGCTGAGTCCTGTGAATTTGGTGGAATTTACAGTGCCTCCATAATTTTGTTGAGTGAAGACCTCGGTGACCTCGTTATTCAGTGGCCTCTGCTGGGTCCGTGAATTTGGTGAGAGTTGCAGTGCCTCTGGTTGTTGTTGGGTGGAGACCTCGGAGACTTTATTATTCGAATTCAGTGTTCCTTGCTGTGTCCTGTCTGAAAATCTGAAAATTTCAGGAAATTTGCAGCACCCTCAGATTTGTATTGGGTGGAGATCTCGTTTTTCGAACTTAAACCCCGTGCCGAATCATGACTGCAAGTTTCAGAAAATTTGCGGAGTCTTCAGTTTTGTAATGGGTTGTACACCACATTTTTCAGAAACAGTGATATATTTTCCTTGTCTGCAAATTTCGGTTGATTTGCAGAACATCCAGGCTTACCATGGATAGAGACCTCTTTTTGTTCTAGAAAGGGTTATATTTTCAATCGTTTTTAGTGTTTCTAAACGTGGGGACTATTTTCTTTAAGTGAAAATTGTCCAGCTTTGTGCACGTTCCAATGTAATTGAATGAAGAAAAGTTGTATTTCGTGCAGAAATTTATTTATAAAATCATAGCAAAGCGTTTTCGACTATAAAGTCATCATCAGTGCGTACCTGTAAGTAAGTGACATTGAATTGAATTTAAGAAATTTTGATAATGAGAATTTTGAAAATTGAAAATTTACTTACTCGTCAGGTGTACAAGAGCCAGACCATGACCATAAAAATATCATGTGTCCAGAGGACCATGTAAAATTTAAAAACGGGACATTATATGAATAACATTTAAAAAAAGTCCTTATTCCAGGATTACCTGGATAAAAGTTTCAACAGGCAGAGTAACACATGTCGTTGGAGCGTAGTCTACTGTTAAACTAAATGAATGAAATTGACATTGTGTCAAAAATTGACAATGACAATGACGTTTGGCTTAGAACATTAACTTCTAGAAACACTGATCTGTGTTTTGAAAATTGATAAATGACCAATTAGTCAAATTGATCTGTAAATCTATTTATAGTTCTGTTAATCTAAACCTAAGGAAATGTGACAAACCGGGAGAAAAGTCTAATGAGAACCTCAACCCGATGTGCACAGAACCAGGTTCGAGAAACAGTCTCTTGGGAATTTGTGAAACCAATTCTAAGCTCAGGATCATGGAACAGGTCTACCTTCACACTTCCCAAAGCGTCAAAAAGGTAGCCCAAAAACAAGAGGCACCATTAACATAAAAGATTTGAGAAAGTTTCAACAGGCAGAGTAAAACATGTCTGATGAAGCTTAGTCTACTGTCTAACTAAACTGTGTACTTCTCTCTATTCCAGTCCCATCTTGATTACGGTATACTGCTCTGGGGTATCAAAAGAAGGCGATTAGAATCCTGGCAAATGCCAATTATACTTGCAGACCATTGTTTAAAACGCTGAAAATTATGACCCTCCCATCTTTGTTTATTTTGAGTCCTTAATTGAGATCCATTGAGATCCATGAGATCCATGAGATTTACCAAACTTAATTATTCAATCTGATATTCATGAGCATGATACAAGAGGATCAAAAAATATTCTGAAGGTTATTTATTCGAGGGAAGATTCTCTTTGACTTGACGTCTTCAGATTTCGTATCCTTTGTTTCGTATTCTCAGGACCAACCTCAACTATTTTTTTTTAATACGGACCTGGATATTTTATGACACTGTTCGAATCAACTTTTCATTCTGAGTCTAGAAGTGTATCATACAATGCCATTTGAAGACGGGTTTCGGGTAATATGGACCGTAATCAAAATTTTATTAAATTACAGTTAGTTTCCGTCATCTTCAGTTGAATCAACATTCAAGTAATGAGATCCTTATCCAAGTTTTATTGGTTTGGATCTGTAGTGGATTTATATTCAGTGTTCATTTGTATGAAGTGTACTATACTTTTAGCATAAAGTAAATAATTAGGAAAAAATATATGAGAATCAATAATTATTATTCAGTTATTCGAATATTTCAACCAAAGAATGCAATATTTGTCATTTGAAAAGCGAGTTCCCAATCGTCCGTGCGCGATATGGACAATGCACTCGAGTTGTACAGTATACAGGGTGTTTCATAATATATGCGCAGGACTTCAGGATGTGATTGCTCGTCCAAAAATATGAAAAAAGACTTCCATCAACTTACCCTCTAAAATGCATCATTTTCGAGATACAGTGTGTTGAAATTAAAAAAAAAAATAATCGTTTTTTGCGAATATCTCTGGAACCGTTTATCGCATAGAAAACAAATTTCGTTGGTATTTTCTACTCATAATAAGCTATGTTTTGTGCGGATTTTTTATTTTGTCAAATTCATAATTTGTGAAAATTTTGAAGGGGTAGTGGGTGTTTTTTCTCCAACTTCAACGCCACTGGAAAAAGTACAGTTTTGAGCCTCCTATATATACCACCAATGTTTTCTACACAAAAAAGGTATTCTTGGTCATAAGCTCTAAAGTTGACCGTATTCAAAAAAAAATCTACTTTCATGTTGTTTAAATAATGTTTTTTTCTCGAAAAATTGCTGCGTGCAGTGAAGCTAACGGCGGACATTTCCAACAATTCAACTGAGTTTGATTATTATTGTTTTTTTTTTTTTTTGCAATTAGGAAGTCAACGTTTAGTTTTGTTACTTGTTCTAACGTTTAAATAAATTTTGTATAATTAGGGAAAAAATTATTTTAAAAAATTTACCATGTTTTTCAACATGAAAGTTGATTTTTCTTAAAAACGGTCAACTTTAGAGCTTATGACCAAGAGTACCTTATTTGTGTAGAAAACATTGGCGGTTCAAGTCATACTTTTTCCAGTGGCGTAGAAGTTGGAGAAAAAAACACCCACAAACCCCTTCAAAATCTTCACCAATTATGAATTTTTAAAAATAAAAAATCTGCACAAAACATAGCTTATTATGAGTAGAAAATGCATTCAAAAACTGTTTTTTTTGTGCGATAAACGGTTCCAGAGATATTCGCAAAAAACTATAATTTTTTTTAAAATTTCAACACCCTGTATCTCGAAAATGTTGAATTTTAGAGGGTAAGTTAATAGAAACTTTTTTTCATATTTTTGAACGAGTTATTACATTCGGAAGTCCTGCGAATTTATTATGAAACACCCTGTATAACAACCGAAAAAAACAGTTGAATTTAATAACTCGTACCTATCTGACATTTTTTTTGCATGTGAGAGAATTAATTTTTTTCTGAAATCGTTCAAGAATGCCCACTTTCTCGGAGCAACTTCAGGCCTCAAAATACGCTAATCTAGTATTTTAGTCCGTTGCTAAGCAACGAACTTTCCCGGACCGTTTTCGGACCTAAGCGGTACGGGAATAGTAATTTACGTAACAAGTCCGCAAAATACTGTTTTTTTGGACGAGTAGACCAAATTATAGGACGAGCGTTAGCGATTCCTGGAAGTCTGCAAGTCCAAAAAAACTGTTTTCGGACGTGTTGCGTACACAATTTTTTCGGCAATCATGTAGAATAACAAATCAATGAGACGCATTTAGTCTAAGAGACGAAGAGAGGTCGACTTTCACCCATCTGTTAACCGGATGAAACGATTCCAAATTTGAATATAAGTACTTTCCCGTATCGAAAACGATCCGAGAAAATGTTTGCCGGCTTGTTTACATTTTAGACAGTTATTGAATTCACGCAAACAATATGTAGAATTCCTTAGTTTTTGATAATGCTGATTGCGATTTCAGAAAAAATAGTATGTGTACCTCGTAGTAAAAGCACATTCCCAGACTTCAATGCTTTTTGGCCTCGGCTTAACGCCTCGGCCAACAATTTACATTGTCGTCCGGGAATGTATTGCTTTTACTACTAGATACACAATATACTAATGTTTTGATAAGATAAATAAGTAACAGATCAAGAATAAGTCATCGAAAAATAAATTTTAATTGTTTAAAACCTCTACCACTTTTTCAATGAATAAAAAAAAACAAAAATTGACCATTTAGGTTTTTCGGTTATGCTTCAACACAGTAAAATAAAAAAATGAGGTCAATTCTCCAGAACTTATTTCATTCTCCGAACATTTAACAATTCAACAACAAGAGCAATAAAATTTAATATAGATAATTCAAAACGCAATTACTGATAATAACAAAAAGAAATTAATTATTCGAAAATGTCATTTAAATTAATTGAATAATTTTTCGAAATGTCCACCATTTTCTTCAATACACTTGGAAATTCTGATATTCATATTTCTTATGCAATTGCTTATTGCTTCTCCTTGGATATAAATAGTTCAATGCATCTTCAATCTTTTCACTGAGAATCTCAAACGTTTCATTCGTTGTATTGTACACTTTATTTTTGAAATGCCCCCACAAATAAAAATCTAATGGATTCAGATCAGCTCCTGTTGTTGAATTGTTAAATTTTCGGAGAATTAAATAAGTTCTGGAGAATTGACTTCATTTATCTATTTTACTGTGTTGAAGCATAACCGAAAAACCTAAATGGTCGATTTTTGTTTTTTTTTTTAATCATTGAAAAAGTTGTAGAGGTTTTGAACAATTAAAATTTATTTTTCGTTAACTTATTGTTGATCAGTTACTTATTTATCTTATCAACACATTTTTTTTTCTCTCAAATGCAATAAAAATTCAGATAGGTACCAGTTATTAAATTCAACTGTTTTTTTTTCTGTTGTTAAATACTGTACAACTCGAGTGGATTGTCCATATCGCGCACGGACGATTGGGAACTCGCTTTTCGTTTTCAAATGACAAATATAGCATTTTTTGATTAAAGTATTCGAATAACCGAATAATAATTATTGATTCTCATTTATTTTTTCCTAATTACTCACTTTATGCTAGAAGTATTGTACACTTTATAGAAATGAACTCTGAAAATAAATTAACTACAGATCCAAACCAAAAAAACTTTGATAAGGATCTTATTACTTGAATGTTGATTCAACTGAAGATGACGGAAACTAACTGTAATTTAATTAAATTTTGATTACGGTCCATATTACCCGAAACCCGTCTTCAACTGGCATTGTATGATACACCTCTGGATTCAGAATGAAAAGTTAATTCGAACAGTGTCATAAAATATACAGGTCCGTATTGAAAAAAGAGTTGAGGGTGGTCCTGAGAATGCGAAACATTGGATACAAAATCTGAATACGTTTAATCAAAGAGAATTTCCCCTCGATTAAAATATCTCCAAAATATTTTTTGATATTTCTGAAAATAAATGAAGTATAACCAAAAAACAGAAATGATCGAATTTACTTTTTTCGTCATATCTCAAGAACCGGCTCTGATATTTTCGATTAGTTTCCACTGATAGATTATGCATCCAGATGTGCAACTTTTTCTCCATTCAACCGACCTTCTTATTAGTATGGTTTGGAAGTTAACCATACAATCCCATTAAAAAAGTGGCCACCCTGTAGACTCGCAAAGTCCATGAATAACTCTTTGAATTACCATCTTTACAATATCTGTTTTAACCTTGTCTTTGTCGAAGTTATTGTATATATCTAAACAGTTCTCTCCCACGAAATTTAGCAATAAGGCTATCTTTGTTTTATCCTCCAATTCACTTTTAACAGAGGCCAATAAATAAAACATTTGGAGATACAATATCATGTTTCGATCCCACTTCTGACACCATGTTTTAAACTATCTTTATGGATAATAGTTTAAAATAATAATGTATCTATTTGTTTTATTTATTGGTTCTTAACTTATTACTTAGGTTCTTCTACATTCGGCTTACACCAACAACGTACAGCCATCTTCTCTGCCTAACTTCCGTCTGTCAACCGTCAACATCCGAAGATGTCAAATTTACAATTTACACAGAACACAATAAATATTAGACAGAGCACAACATCAGATAAATACACAAATACACAACTGACAGGTAGTTACACAACAATATCCTACCTGAATCATTGAAGACGTTAACCATATACTGCTTCAAGAAAGCTACGAAATCATTTCTGTTGAACAATTCTACTCAATAGAGGAATATCAGAAATGTGTTGAAGAAGGTGGTTTGACTTCTCATTCTCACCAAACTCAATAATTTTTAATGTGTCGACTATTTTAATTGTTTTTATTTATACTGACTTTTTATTATAATTACTATGTGCAATGTGATTTGTATCCTAAATTTTTAACTATATACAATTTTTTTGTGACGTGCTATTAGAGAGTTGAAGTGATTACAGTACGTGAACCTTCACGTAGACGTTAACGTACGAAAACGTTTAAGGGTTAATGAAATTGAGTTGAAGTTGAATGTATGTCAACCGTTAACCCTAACATGTTAAGATGCATTTAAGGTGCATTTAGTCAACATCATTTTAAAATTGTGCTTAAATATAAATTAAAAACGAAAGTTGAATCTGTTATTTCAAATGGCGCCATTTATACAACAATGTTAATTTTATGCTAAAAATCTTTGATGTTACCGTTATGTTTATGTTAATACTTGCGCTAAAGTTGACTAAATCCACCCTTAGTCAACATCATTTTAAAATTGCGCTTAAATATATGTTTAAAGCGAAAGTTGAATCTGTCAAAAATATATGGAACATCCTGTACATTAAAATATTTTATCATCATTCAATACGTGGGTAATCTTTTTACCTTTTACAATTCAGTACGTGAGCGAAGATATTTTATTTTGAAACACAACTTGTCCTCAACAGAACATAAACAAGAGTTTTCAAAAGGCCACTGATAGTTCGATAGTTTGTCTTTATTTTGCTTTTATGCTTTTTTCTCTGAACAACTGGATTAGAGTTCATCTTTGCGGATCTTAATATAGTATAGGTATATTAGGAGATGTTGAGCTAAAACCTCAAATTAAATTGGGCCCTTTTGATTTTTTAGATTCTAGGAGGTTTTGGGGTACCGAATAAGTCTAGCAACTCTTCATAAAAGTACGGGCACGGATTTTCGAAATTTTGGGACTTGAAACTCAAAAATATTTTGAATCGCGAATAACTCGAAAACTATGAGGAATTTGAAAAAAATGGCCGAAACAAAAAATGTAAAGCACAAAATTCTCTACAAAAAAGTATCGTAGGGATTTTTTCCTAACCTCAAAATTTTCACCTTAAAACGGGTTTAAATACTCAATAATAGTTTGAATCGCGAATAACTCGAAAACTACGAGGAATTCGAAAAAAAGACCCGAAGCACAAAATGTAGAGCACAAAATTCTCTACAAATTGCTCCCTAAAAATTTTTCCTAACCTCAAAATTTTCATCGTAGAATGGGTTCATGTACTCAAAAACACTTTGAATTGCGGATAACTCGAAAACTATGAGGATTTCAACACAAAATGCCGGCACAAAAAATTTAGAGCTCAAAATTCAGTACAAGAGAGTTTCTCTTTTGTTCCAACCTAGGAAAATATTTTGATTCAATTAGATTTATGATCCACAATTTTTGCACTGGCCCCAGTGAACAATCCAATTTTTTATGTGAAAAACACCGTGAAGACTACAGAAAGCAGTACGTACTTGACAAATGTTTACTACACAAAACACGTTGTCTGTACCACAGAACTCATAATTATATCTTATGATATAATTATGAGTTCTGTGGTCTGCACACGTGCGTGGTTATCGGTGATAATAGCTGTGGTTGCCGAATTCTTCGCGGGAAATAGACGAAAAGAAAGCTTTCGTATTCTTAAACCAAGTAATTGAATACAATGTAACGACCCGCAATCGATTCTTTGTAATGTGTTTTCACAAATACAACATGAATTTTTCGAAGAAACTTTCTCTTGGATAATTAAGGAAATATTTACGGAAAAATGGGACATTTTGACCTTTCTATGCATTTTCAAAATCTTCAAAATGAGGATACATCGTACTAAGAATGTTTTTATATGAACTTGAAGCTGAGATTCTACGCTTCAAAATGAATACCCTCATCTTTGGATAAGAGAAACTATTAAAAAGTCTGAATATCGAAATAATAATCAATCGAGAACGAAGATCGTGTTCATGATCGCGTTTATGATCGCGTTTTTTGAAAGTTAGTTCATTTGAAACCAAGAAGTACCTAACTCACGTATGTTATATACATGAAAGTATTGATAATAATACTAACGACAAATCTCTCGTTGGATTTGCTTGTTTATATTGCGAGTGATGGAATATATTCATTGAAACTTCAAGAGCTTGTGTGGCCAATATACCTCTTCATCTCGCAAGATTTTCGAAAATTTCCTAAGTCGAAAATTATGCTACCTTACCGGAGTACAAAATAGAGAACTTACCCATCATTATGCATTTTGATTCTTTGAAAACGGAGTAGTTTTCAACGAGTTAGAGCAATTTTAATTTGCGCTTGGGATGTAAATTTGCTTGAATTCGCACTGGCGGGAATTCGCGAGCGGGTGCTCCGGCTTTCGGCTTTGAGAGAGAATTACTCAGAAATAGTGGCTCCAACGAAAAAATGACTGGAGACATGTTAAGATGCATTTAAGGTGCATTTAGTCAACATCATTTTAAAATTGTGCTTAAATATAAATTAAAAACGAAAGTTGAATCTGTTATTTCAAATGGCGCCATTTATACAACAATGTTAATTTTATGCTAAAAATCTTTGATGTTACCGTTATGTTTATGTTAATACTTGCGCTAAAGTTGACTAAATCCACCCTTAGTCAACATCATTTTAAAATTGCGCTTAAATATATGTTTAAAGCGAAAGTTGAATCTGTCAAAAATATATGGAACATCCTGTACATTAAAATATTTTATCATCATTCAATACGTGGGTAATCTTTTTACCTTTTACAATTCAGTACGTGAGCGAAGATATTTTATTTTGAAACACAACTTGTCCTCAACAGAACATAAACAAGAGTTTTCAAAAGGCCACTGATAGTTCGATAGTTTGTCTTTATTTTGCTTTTATGCTTTTTTCTCTGAACAACTGGATTAGAGTTCATCTTTGCGGATCTTAATATAGTATAGGTATATTAGGAGATGTTGAGCTAAAACCTCAAATTAAATTGGGCCCTTTTGATTTTTTAGATTCTAGGAGGTTTTGGGGTACCGAATAAGTCTAGCAACTCTTCATAAAAGTACGGGCACGGATTTTCGAAATTTTGGGACTTGAAACTCAAAAATATTTTGAATCGCGAATAACTCGAAAACTATGAGGAATTTGAAAAAAATGGCCGAAACAAAAAATGTAAAGCACAAAATTCTCTACAAAAAAGTATCGTAGGGATTTTTTCCTAACCTCAAAATTTTCACCTTAAAACGGGTTTAAATACTCAATAATAGTTTGAATCGCGAATAACTCGAAAACTACGAGGAATTCGAAAAAAAGACCCGAAGCACAAAATGTAGAGCACAAAATTCTCTACAAATTGCTCCCTAAAAATTTTTCCTAACCTCAAAATTTTCATCGTAGAATGGGTTCATGTACTCAAAAACACTTTGAATTGCGGATAACTCGAAAACTATGAGGATTTCAACACAAAATGCCGGCACAAAAAATTTAGAGCTCAAAATTCAGTACAAGAGAGTTTCTCTTTTGTTCCAACCTAGGAAAATATTTTGATTCAATTAGATTTATGATCCACAATTTTTGCACTGGCCCCAGTGAACAATCCAATTTTTTATGTGAAAAACACCGTGAAGACTACAGAAAGCAGTACGTACTTGACAAATGTTTACTACACAAAACACGTTGTCTGTACCACAGAACTCATAATTATATCTTATGATATAATTATGAGTTCTGTGGTCTGCACACGTGCGTGGTTATCGGTGATAATAGCTGTGGTTGCCGAATTCTTCGCGGGAAATAGACGAAAAGAAAGCTTTCGTATTCTTAAACCAAGTAATTGAATACAATGTAACGACCCGCAATCGATTCTTTGTAATGTGTTTTCACAAATACAACATGAATTTTTCGAAGAAACTTTCTCTTGGATAATTAAGGAAATATTTACGGAAAAATGGGACATTTTGACCTTTCTATGCATTTTCAAAATCTTCAAAATGAGGATACATCGTACTAAGAATGTTTTTATATGAACTTGAAGCTGAGATTCTACGCTTCAAAATGAATACCCTCATCTTTGGATAAGAGAAACTATTAAAAAGTCTGAATATCGAAATAATAATCAATCGAGAACGAAGATCGTGTTCATGATCGCGTTTATGATCGCGTTTTTTGAAAGTTAGTTCATTTGAAACCAAGAAGTACCTAACTCACGTATGTTATATACATGAAAGTATTGATAATAATACTAACGACAAATCTCTCGTTGGATTTGCTTGTTTATATTGCGAGTGATGGAATATATTCATTGAAACTTCAAGAGCTTGTGTGGCCAATATACCTCTTCATCTCGCAAGATTTTCGAAAATTTCCTAAGTCGAAAATTATGCTACCTTACCGGAGTACAAAATAGAGAACTTACCCATCATTATGCATTTTGATTCTTTGAAAACGGAGTAGTTTTCAACGAGTTAGAGCAATTTTAATTTGCGCTTGGGATGTAAATTTGCTTGAATTCGCACTGGCGGGAATTCGCGAGCGGGTGCTCCGGCTTTCGGCTTTGAGAGAGAATTACTCAGAAATAGTGGCTCCAACGAAAAAATGACTGGAGACCTTTTTTGTAGAAAATTTTGTGCTTTACATTTTTTGTCACGGCAGTTTTTTTCGAATTCCTCATGGTTTTCGAGTTATTCACGATTCAAAATATTTTTGAGTTTCAAGTCCCAAAATTTCGAAAATCCGTGCCCGTACTTTTATGAAGAGTTGCTAGACTTATTCGGTACCCCAAAACTTCCCAGAATCTAGAAAATCAAAAGGGCCCAATTTTTTTTTTGGGTCTTATCCTATTTAGCCTGTACTAATAGGGATTTTGACCATATACCTCCCTTGCTAAATGCAAATCAAATTCTTTCGGAATTGGCTTTTAGAAATGTTCATTTTTCGAACTAAAGCGAAATACCGAACAAGAACATCAAAAATACATTAAAGAAATGATGATTGATGTAAAATTGTAAATAATGTTTTGTCATTTTTTGAAATTATGGATTTAAAGTCAAAATTCGCTCATTCGCAACTCATCGGTGTGATTCGTATATGCTTCGGTTAACATGCGTTGATTTTTATGGTACCCGTGTGAAACCCTAGGTTACGTATGCCCGTAAACCTATTTTCAACGCTAACGTGAATAGCTGACGAATGCGCATGCGTAGATGTCAATTTGTACGTTAACGTTTACATTCATGGCAGCACTTCAACTCTCTATTAATATGCAACCGTTTCATTATAATTACTATGTTCAATGTTATTTGTATCATAAATTTCGAACTATATACAATTTTTTTGTGACTTGCTATTAATATGCAACTGTGTATAACATAGGCAAATAAGAATATTCTATTCTATTCTATGACTGCTGCATAAACCTCATATCTCTCAAACACCAAAACAAATATTTCTTGAATTATCTCAAGGATTCCAACTCTTTTTCCAGAGACTATTCCAATAAACGCCAATAAGATGCCTGGTATAAAAACAATAAAGCTGACACCATCCCAAATGGTAAATTTTGTTTTGAAAATCAGTATCGCTTTCAATTAATTCATCTATATATTTTAGCAAAATATTAAGTTTGCCGCAACTGGGACAACAAAATTTCAAATTTCTCCTCAAATTGCTACGGTACCTGTGTTCACATCCCAACCAACTCAACATCAACACGTGAAAAATATATCTCCTCCAATACTCACGAGAAAAAGACAGGACAGTGTTGAGCTAGATTATGTACCAGAATCGTAAGTCACTTTTCTAATTATCACCCTGTATGCATTTTTAGTCATAGAATAAGCGAAAGAATTGCGTCCTTCCGTATGCACATGACATTTAGAAACACCCTGTATATAATTTTCAGTCAATATTTGATTTGATCAAGGTGCGTTTATTCTGTCTAGTCCAATTTTGCCAAGGTTTATCATTAACCACAACTTTTTTTTTTTCAGAAAGAGGGGTAGAAAATCTGAAAAAGTTGGTAAAGGACTTCGCCATTTTTCAATGAAGGTTTGTGAAAAGGTCAAACAAAAGGGTGTCACAACCTATAATGAAGTTGCGGACGAATTGGTAGGTGAATTCACCAATGCTGTCAGTAATAATAGTTTGGCTGACCAGTATGACCAGAAAAATATCAGAAGAAGAGTATACGACGCTCTAAACGTTCTTATGGCAATGAATATAATATCCAAAGAGAAAAAAGAAATAAAATGGATAGGTTTACCAACAAATTCTCTACAAGAGTGTCATCAGCTCGAAAAGGAAATGCAGAGTAAGATTATGACTATTAGAGAAAAGGAAAAACAATTGGATGATTTGATTTTGAATCAAATCGCGTTCAAGAATTTGGCGCAGAGAAACAAGGAGGCCGAAAGGTTGCATGGAGTTCCACCGACGAACTCATATATTCAGTTGCCTTTTATTGTGGTTAACACAAATAAAAAGACTGTCATCAATTGTAGTATATCTAATGATAAGTAAGTACTTTACCACTTGCACATAATTTTTCCATAAATCTCTTTGTAACTGGAATACAAGGATTTCTACTTGAGTTTTGAGAAATGGCAATACTCTTCTGAATGTCAAATCTGAAGAAGCGGTTGGTGCGTTCACATCACATGTTTTGAAAGTATCTCAATCGGAATGGAGAAAGTGCGTCGAAAATTGGTTCAAACGCATGCAAGAATATTTTGAAAAACAAACCATTTCCAAATATAAATATTTGTTTTTTTTGTCTATCTCAAAACTTATGTAGCAACCCTCGTATTATAGTGTAACATTATTTCTACGTCTCTGCCCATACACATCATGAATAATCTCAGATGACAGTCATACGAGATTATTCATGATCTATAAGTCTCTGAAGAAGCTAGTCACTCGCGCTAGCGAAACGTTAGGAAGAAATTCCAAAAAACGACGGCCTTCAACCCCGAGTGAAAATTGTGACACTGAAATGTACACCTATTCGGCCAAACAGCAGGACACATTGTCCCTCCTAATGTGAATTGTCTCTGAACATGATAAACTGATGCATTCAGACGCTTGAATACTCATCAGGCTTGTCCTAACACGGGAGAAAATGTCCAGCCTAAAAATGCGCAAATTGTGGGACATTGTCTTCAGTGATTCGGCAAACATTTTTCTAGGGATGCGTCGTGCCATAGGAGACAATGCCAATACGCTTCCAGTTAGTATTCTGAGCTTGTTTTTACTCCAAATAGTGTCTTGGCCTACCTCATTCCTTTTGATTCTATCCAGTATTGGGATCTTTTGTTTTTTTGTTGTGTTCTTCTTTTTCAAGTTCACAAAGTACTGTGCTGGTACTTATTCCGCAGAAAGGTTCAGGTCCTAGAAATGGTGTTTCAGCCCCTTTTTTTGCCAGTACATCAGCTATTTCATTAACCTCCACTCCAGTGTGTTCCGGAATCCATAGAAGGGTAGCAATGTTGTTCTTACCTAGTTCATTTAGTTTATCTAGGCACAGCCACACCTTCATGGAGTTGATTACATGGGAGTTCAGGGCATTAATGGCTGCTTGGCTATCTGACATGATAATAATCTCTTGTCTGCGAAAATTTATTTCTATATTGAACTGGACGTATTTTCCGAAGGCGTAGATTTCCGCTTGGAAAATGCTATGGGATTTGCCTAGACCTCCGGAATATTTGATTCCAGGCCCATATACTCCTATTCCAGTACCTTCTGTTGTTCTGGATCCATCTGTGTACCATTCAATAGCACTTCTCTTGAGTCTTGGGGTGTTGTCTTTGTCCCGTTCACTTTTGCTACTTAGTTTTGTGTTGAATTCTTTCACAAAGCTTAACTTTTTTGGCATATCTAGGTTTTGGTGATTTCCAGGGAGGAGTCGAAACGTGCGTTTGGTGGTTCCTTCTCTGTTCATTTTGCATGTTGTCCTTATCGCTATACTCTCCACTAATCTATGGAGGGGTGTAAGGCTTAGTATTACTTGCATAGTGGCCATTGGGCTCGTTCTCATTGTACCTGTTATGCTTACACACAGGCCAGTATTTGAATTTTCGATATATTTGTCATTGTACCTGCTAGCTTAGTTCTGCTGCCCCCACTGCCCCGTAAATGATGGTCGGTCTCACTATAAACGTGTACATCCAATGCAGGATCTTCGGGTTATATCCCCAGTTCTTTCCCGCAAAGTTTTTGCCCACCATTAGTATTCTTCATTAGTGGCTTTGTTGGTTACTTCGTTTTCGTGCTTATTCCAGACAGATGAGAAAATAGTATCGGTGACACCATTCAAAACGGTTTTTGTCCCATATTTGTCACCTCCATTAGGTTGAGTTGTCAGACAAATGGAAACGCTAACCTTACTGTCTTTTAAAAAATTAATCTTCATCTTGTAATCAACCAATCTGTTTTACAGGATGGAATATCTCTTTCAGTTCAATGATAGATTTGAAATTAATGATGATGTAGAAATTTTGAAGTCGATAGGAATGCTAGCAGGTGAGTTTGAGTTTATTTTTTATTTTTTTCAATTGTTAATTATCTTTTAAAGTTGATCCAGCAGTTCAGTTTGAAGTTTTTAATTTTTATCAAAGTTGATTTGTGTCACTGAGCTAAAATAATGAGATTTAAGTCGATGAAACAAATAATTTCGACTACGCCGAAAAAGCCTTCCCTCCACACATTTTCACCTCTTTCCATAGAGTTGGCTATGAACATGATTAAAATAACTTTTTGTGGCACTTTCCGTCAACCTGTCAGAAGGAAACCAAAATAGAAAACGTATACTGCAAAGGTTATCGATAAGGTAGCCCAAAACGGTAGTCTGAACGGAGTCAGAAAAGGCCTAAAACTCACAAAAATATTAGGCATATGAACATTAGGCCCAGAACATTCAATCCACTCCTCTATTCAAATTGAACCAAAATATATATATATATATATATATACCGGGTGACCACGGGGTGAGGTACGCCCCCCAATTTTTCTATAGTTTTGAAGATACAGGTTTCAAATTTGGCACGTCGATATATTACTCAAATACGCATATTTTGACTCCATAACCGAAAATTCACCACTTCCGGTTTAACCGGAAGTGACCCCAAACTTTTTTTTTTAAATGACACCCTGTACAATTTTTTTCATTATCAGGAAGAACACGCAATTTGTGATAACACTGTTCTCCAAAATTGAAAATCGGTTGAAAAATGACGGAGATACAGTTGATTGTTCAATCGAACAAAGTTGGCCATGAACATCAAACTCAAATCATCACAACTGACGAACGGCGTCAGCATTTACGAGAGGAAGGTTCGAGGTAAGATACAGCTGAAAATTGAGCTTCCCATGTAATTGCAGCAACCATATTTCCCATCAATTATCAAACATTTCCTCAAAACGGATTAGTACCCATAAAGAAAGGCTCACAACTGCCATTTCTCAAATAGCAACATACTCTTTTCACATTGTTATGTTGAAAGATGATGAATTATCAGATTACTCGAATGAAAAGATTTGAAGAATTCCGAAAGGAATCGAAGATACGGGATGTTTCATTATGAGTGTTCTCAAAATTGACTATTCTTAAACAGAGGCGGCTTGAACCTACGAAAGCTGAGAGGGAATCGTTCACTGTAAAGAATGCAAGCCGCAGTTGCATTTTTTCTACACTCGCCATAAATTAGCAGTAAATCTACTTTTTCATTTCTAGTAAATTTTCGCTCCATCGGAATGTTTTTCAACAAGTTACAATTCTCTTGTATTGAATGAGTAGAACAAATTGTCACTTTGTTGACAAAATATGCTTTTTTGTTTAGCTTTCTTATGTTCAAAGCCGCCTTCGTTGAAGAACATTCAATTTTGGGAACACTTATATTGTATTTCTGGTTCCTTTCGGAATTCTTCAAATCTTTTCATTCGAGTAATCTGATAATTCATCATCTTTCAACATAACAATGTGAAAAGAGTATGTTGCTATTTGAGAAATGGCAGTTGTGAGCCTTTCTTTATGGGTACTAATCCGTTTTGAGGAAATGTTTGATAATTGATGGGAAATATGGTTGCTGCAATTACATGGGAAGCTCAATTTTCAGCTGTATCTTACCTCGAACCTTCCTCTCGTAAATGCTGACGCCGTTCGTCAGTTGTGATGATTTGAGTTTGATGTTCATGGCCAACTTTGTTCGATTGAACAATCAACTGTATCTCCGCCATTTTTCAACCGATTTTCAATTTTGGAGAACAGTGTTATCACAAATTGCGTGTTCTTCCTGATAATGAAAAAAATTGTACAGGGTGTCATTTAAAAAAAAAAGTTTGGGGTCACTTCCGGTTAAACCGGAAGTGGTGAATTTTCGGTTATGGAGTCAAAATATGCGTATTTGAGTAATATATCGACGTGCCAAATTTGAAACCTGTATCTTCAAAACTATAGAAAAATTGGGGGGCGTACCTCACCCCGTGGTCACCCGGTATATATATATATATAAATATATAAAAAAGAAAAGAAATTATATTCATTTCGGCATCTCATGGCTTCGATATCGATAAATGTAATTATGCATAACGTGGTCAAATAAATTCTATTCTATCTACCAGACACAGTTCAAGGTCATACAACAACGCTCCAACAGAAAAGTACTAAATTCCAAACATACTTGGAACAAAACTCTGAATCTTAATATGATCAGTTAAACACAAGTATGAAGATACAAAAGTATTACTATGAGCGTAATTTACTCAATATAAAATTATTTAAGTTACTTAAAGAGATTATATTCGAACCACGTCAAAGATGAAAATATTCTTGAGAACTGGGTGAATTTGCATGAATATCTTTTAAGAGGCTATGAGCGCGATTATATTTGGGACGTTTTTTTTTTGGTAAAAGAGTCGATAACTCAAAAATGTTTCGTCGTATCAATTTCAAACAAGTACAGGCTTCTAGAGGACGTTCGATTCTATGTACCTACGTATGCGGCAGCACCTAGCGATGCGTTTCACATATAATCGAGGTAGCTGCAATGGTATTTCCCTTCCATTAAAATTTGAAGCAATCTTTATCCAATCAAAATGAATTTGGTATTACGTGCTGTAATGTTTTTTTGAAATCATTCCTTCGTCTACCCATAAAGTTGCTCCAAAGTAACTGCATTTTTGGGACATTTTTGAGATTTTTTTATGAAAAAGCGGATTGAAATTTCAATTTCTATTACAACACGAACCTAGAATCGAACGTCCTCTAGAATCCTGTCCTTGTTTGAAATCGGTACGACGAACTGTTTTTGAGTTATCAATAGACTCTTTTCCATAGAAAGCGCCCAAAATATGATCGCGCTCATAGCCTCTTAAAGCTAAGTACATAGTAGAAACAAAGAATAATGCATTTATCTGTGATTAAAAAGTATTATAAAAAAACATCGAGATTGTGAATTCGAAATGAAAAAATAAATACAACCTTATTATTGTTTGTTTTTAGGTCTAGATACTGGAAATTGCACCCTTGAAAACTTGGAAAAAATGAGGAATCTAATACCAGAGTCTTTGTGGCCATATCTTGACAGTAAGTAGCAACTTAAATAGGTACTCTTTCAAAATTCTGGTGGATGTAAAGAACCATTTTTTGAATAATATGAAAAAATATGTTTTGTTGATTTTGTACACCCAGGAAAGTCAATATAGGATGTACAGGGTATTTGAAAGGTGTTATGGTGAAGCAGGGCTCTCAGTAAATCCGACAAAAACAGAGATAATCCTGTTCACCAACCGAAGGAAAACATATGGATTCAGGCCATCTATCATGTTTGGGCAAGAGCTGGAGCTAGCCAGCAGTTCAAATACCTGGGGGTGGTCCTGGAACTGGACATATATGTGACATTAGTTAACATAATTTCTAAACTGATGATACTTGAATATCAACAAAACAAACATGATTATGAATACAAAGTGATTTCACTACAGTATCTACAGTAATTAACGTCTACTACAGTCTAGTCTATCTATTACTGTAATGTCTTGCTAAATGTTGGGTCTCTAATATAACCATAGACATATTACGAACAGACTGCGTTATTTACATTAATAGCTGCGGTCAACATATTCACATTCTAAGGACACGTTTTACTGCCGCTTATTTCGCGGCAATTATCTGCATATATACATTGTAAACAGGCAGATATCACAGCAAAAACTTAGCTTTGCCGAATTTTGGGTTGATTGGCAAATATTTTCCGCGGAACAAGCTGCAATAAAAATTGTGCTTAGAATGTGACCAAAAGTCGAAATGTAAATAACGAAGTCTATCCGACATCCGCGGGGGTAGCTCGAACGGAGAGCGCCGGTTCACCGATATCTGAAGCCAAGCAACGCTATGCGAGGCCGTGGTTTGGATGGGTGATCGACGGACCTCCTTTCGATATTCTCCTCGGATCGTGCTAGGAATCGCACGTTAAAAGGTAAGACCTCGTTATTCCTTGGCTCGCACAAGTTTCGACTTTTGAGGGCTGCCGTCCGTATGGGGACGACAGCTGGTTAACGGAAAAAACAATTTTAACAATTTTTTTTAACAATTTTAACAATATGTCATTGAATATAACCTAGGAAAATTACAAATTTGCTTTTGCAATCGAATACGATTTGTTTTCAGAAATAGCAACGGGCAAGCCGAATTCTCTGGACACTATCCTCGCAGCTGCCGCCGCAAATTCAAGCTCACTCACAATGCTCAATGCGGAGGAATTCGTGGAAACCACTTTAGACGAAGAAAATTCTCATCAATCGTCAAGTTGCGATCCGCTTTCTCCAGGCGTACAGGATTTTTCAGATGAAGAAGCTGAATCGGATCTCTCTAGTGACAATGAACTGAACTAATGCATTATGAAACTAATAACTCTATCTTCCTGTAGCTCCTAACTTTTTTCTGAAAGTCCAGGACTTGTCAGGTACAATCTAGTAATAGAGGAAAATTTTATATTTATACTTTTTGTACATAATTGTTTACTTAATAGTGAATAACATATTCTCAAAGGATTTATTAAAATTATATCAGGTTTGACAAATGATTGATGAAACACGTGGAATTAAATTTTGTTTTCATTTTTAGTTGGATATGGTCTCACAAACCTCATTGAAAAGTGACCCTAGTGATATTGGTCAAATTTGATTAGTTGGTTAGTTATTTCTATGAATTTCTCATAAACTGTGCTAAAATCATGTGAATTAATTTCAACACCATTTAACTTTGTGAAACAATAATACACATACAGTGTTACCGTTCAAGTCCGCATCATTTAGAATTTTTTCAAAATTAGTTATTACAAATTTGTAAATGTCACGGTTTAATGGTTTATGTCGATAAGGCAGAATGTGGATATTTTCATAAACAGTTTCTGCTTTGAAAATAATTACGATTTTTTCCTATCGATCAGTTACTCCTGTCAGATTTGACAATTTTTGTGAAAAATTACTAAATGTTTGGTTATTTCTCAATATTTCAAACACATTATTAAAAAAAAAAAAATTGTTTATTTTTCGGTTTCCTACCCACCTACCAAATTTGAACCAGTTTGAACTACCTTGATTTTTTTCGCATCTTCTTAACCTTTTCCCGATTTTCCCGCTAGTCCAAATTTGGTAAAATCAAGACCAGTTGAGATGTAATACACTCATCTGCTGTAGATATTGAGATTGAAGATTTCTCTAATTGGGTTCTATTTTTACAAAAAATTCAGATATGCTAAAAAAATTATGTCAGACAGTAAGAAATTCAACGTATTCAGAATTGAAAAGTAGAGAGAGAGAGAGAGAGATAATATGCTTTATTGTCCAAAGATACAAGATCTTGTTGACAAAGTGAGGGCCTTAAAACTAACCTTGAACTAAAGTAGAATACACACAAAAATAGATAAAATGGAAAAAAAAACGTCACTAATAAGTCTTAAAATGTCTTATAAATCAATATAAAAAAACTAGCACCTGAGAAACACCTTACAACATATTAAAACAAGTTTGAGTTAAAATATATCATCATAAAATTCTTGTATACTATAATAGGGTTTATCCAACAAGAGTGCCTTTACTCCCTTTCTGAAACTTTCTATGGATCTAATTTCTTTAATATGTTTTGGTAAGTGATTGATCATCTCACCCCCTCCATAAATCACTGATCTTTAAGTAGTGTCAATGATGGAATCGGGAGTTTAATGTTGCCAGCTTGACGGGTGGCATGATGGGAGTCTGTAGTGTCAAATTTGTGAAGATTTTTCTTCACAGTATTAGTTGTGAAGTTCCCCAGGGTTCGATACTTGGCCCAATTTTATTTTTATTTTATATCGGAAGTCATCTTGAAGATATACCATTGGACAATAACATTGTCTTAATAGTTCATTGGAACCGCAGACACCTTAAACCGACTGGCGCAACGCAACAACGTTACCCTAGTCTGGATACCAGGTCACACAGGCCTATAAGGAAACGAAATAGCAGAGGGGGGGGGGGCGAAACAACGTTCACTGGACCAGATCCGGTAATCAGTTTAGCATATAGCACTGCCAAGAATGTCATAACAGCTTGGGCAGACAATAAAAGACTCGAGTACTGGCGTAATCTACCGGGCCTAGCCCATTCCGAAGCATTTATTGCTTGTACAAGGAAAAAACAGGACTCGGACAAACTGCTAGAACTCAGTAGAGGGCATCTCAGAGTTATAGTAGGTTTGCTGCAAACTCAAACATCTCATGCATAAAATCGGATTTGCACAAGATGAAGAGTGCCGGCTATACATGGAGGATGATGAAACGGCTAAACACATTCTGTGTACATGCCCTGCAGCGGCCAGAACGAGATTCTCAATATTTGGCAATACGATAGTTAGGCTAGAAAACCTGGTAAATTGTTCTCCCAATACATTCCTCAATTTCGTTAAGAGATTGGATATACTGGGAGAAATATAACCATAGGGTCAGCCACAATAGGCCATTGGCGGCAGTGGAAGGCCTGATACGGATCCACTCACGTTCAAACCTAACCTAATAGTTCATTAAAATTTGAGCAGCACACTGAAATTCCATGTAAAAAAGCTCTCTTCTTGTTGTTCTGCATTGCGAGTTGCATCGAACGAAATAAGGTTTTCAGTTTACAGAACTTTGTACCATTCTCTTATTGTGTCACATCTGCTATATGGGATAGCATTTTGGAGAGTTTGGCGTGGTTATCGATTTAAGAATTCTCTAATTTTGCAGAAGCATGCTCTGTGATATTTATACAAAGCATAGTTTCGGAATTCATATCGACCTCTGTTTTTTAAACATAAAATTTTAACACTTGTGGCAATTTCCATACTTGAAACTGTGTTTTATTTATATTAGCACAAAGCAAAATTCACTAATGGTAGTTCTGATTATATTACTAGACAAAATTTTGAATTGAAATTGCTAATCCCTTAAAGAACTCTTATCAAAAATTCAATGGTGTCATTCAATGATAACAAATAGTATTTTCATTTTTACCACACAAGTATTTTCACTTCTAGTTGCGCATTTCGACAACTAAACTAACAGTATATATCCAAACCATCCTATTCATATCAAATAATTAATTACTATGAATTAATATTGATATGGAACTTGAGTGTGATCATCCTGTGATAAAAAAAGATTGGTGTGGTCAGGTATGATTTCACCCACCTATACTGATAAAAGCTAGTAATTCCTTTATCGGAATTAAGTCAAATAGTTTAGAATTTAATGGGTTATCATCATTATTGGAAAGGTGTGAAACTGTTCTTGGGCATAACAATATTTTCATAAGAATCAAACTTTTTGTAATCATCAACTTGGTTTTACCAATTTTATATTCTAAATGTTATTTTTATGGCGAGTTTCTAGTTAATGATCCGGAATACTAGATTTATTTTTTCGCGAATATTTAGCAAGGGCCAAATGGAACCGGATATTCGTAGATCTTGGTTTGGCCCATAGAAATATATATTATATACTTACTCTAGAATGCTAATCCCTATGTCAAAAGTGTTGTAAAAAGTTCAGGCTAGTCCGCAATGCGCATGCGCGTCATTAGTTATTTTTTTGGAACAGGCCCGGTTTTAATAAAATATTATGGTACTTGTGAAGATTGACAAACGTTAATTCAGAATCTCGAAGAATAAGGTTGGAAACCTCATTGTACTTATACCTGTTATTTGTATTTAGCCGATTTGAATACATATTTTCATATATTTATGATCCCACATATTCAGCAAAGGCCATCAGAAAGTAGAGTACGGTTATTATTATTATTTATCGCTCTGAAGCGACTGATTTTTGGTATCACATTCACTTTTCAGCTGTAGTTAACCAACAAAAACCTATTGAACCACCTCAAATCATCGCCGTCGGTGCGAATTTCAAGGAAGCACTGGATTGAAAAATAGAAAGTACAAAAAACTATGAAAATTTATTTCAGCCAATATCATGAATAATTTCAACTCAAATTGGATTTATAAACTTGGATGCTTGGAAGCTCGAGGTTTTGCAAAATATGCAACTGCATTTAATTTAAATCATTTGAAGAGATTAACATGATATTTCTACGAGTATTTCTGGTTGTATTACCTTAGTGCAATTTCCACAATGGGGGTGCATGAAAAAGTGAGGCCAGAAGTATTTTCCTTACAATCAAAGAAAAACACTTCCATATTGACATTAATTTCCTGAAGCGATTCTATGTATGTTTAGTACTTTTTGTAGGAATCTAGAACTCATAATATAAGCGGTGTGGCAGAAAGTTGTATCACACGCCATGCATGCTTACGCAGACACAGTATTGGTACTGCACTAATTTTCAAATTATTCTATTGTCGTTTTCACATGAATCTTCATGAGAAAAATGTCTGCCACAAATTACAATTTTCTCACTCAAATGTTCTGCTGGGGTCTCTTCTTAAGAACAATAACCAAAAATCATGCCTTTTTTGTCAAGCTAAAATAATATTTAAGCTATTTTGAGCAAAGCATATAGGTACATAAAAATTTTCATTATCTACCAAAAACGATTTATTTCAGATATTTTTCCTTTACACAACACTAAACAGTTCATTGTTTATTTGTAGAAAGAAACGGCTTTATTAGAAATTGTCTTTAAAGGAACAAGATTAATGCAAATTCACGAAAGATGAAAGAATAACCAACGAGAACAAACACCACACAAAACGACAAGACAAAATCTGAAATTCTAAAAACTGTCTCTGACAAGAGTGACAGATCTTAGTGACAAGTCTGTCTGTTGATGAAAAAGCACTGTTGCATGGTCATTATAATTACAGGAGCATAGGGTACATTATTGTTATAAATAAATTTCTTTCGCGCCTAAAATTCGGAGTAATCTATCTCTATAAGGTTCTTTTCGGTTTTAAAAAGTCCTAAATGCTCTGTCAAATTTCTCTCTTTCAAATGACATGTTTTATTGCCTCAACAAAAAACTGAATTGGAACACCAAATTATTTTCAAACTTAGCAAGGATCTACTCAAACTACACTGATGACGCGCATGCGCACATCGTAAACGGGTCGCATACGCGGCATGCCTTTCGCTGTGAAAATTGGCGGGATTAGCATTCTAGAGTAAGTATATAATATATATTTCTATGGTTTGGCCCTAATATACTCAATTTTGACGTTTAATTTCGTAAAGGCAGTGAGTGCCCAGTGACCGGTCCGACCGTCCTCGAATATATTGTTCCGCTACCGGTTCGACCGGTTACTACTACAAGAACGGACCGAGTCTTCAAGTATCATTGGTCAGTGTAATGGCGGGAAGTTTAAATGACATGAAGAAGGAAAACTAAGTTGAAAATGCGTAAATTACTAGCCAACCTAATCTGACCTAACTAACCTTACGTAAACGGAATAACCTTATAAAACTGTTATGGTATAGACTATTTATCCAAAACTATGCTGAATTCCATAGATAATATCGGACCGTTCCAGTAGTAGTAATCGGACCGTTAGCGAACAAGATATTGGAGGACGGTTGGGCCGACCACTAGTCACTTTCTTTTGTAAATTCCTGACACCTCTCGTAAGCCGTGTATCTTGTGTAATTTTTATGAATTTCTTGTTGTCTTTAGGTCGATTCAGTATGGTTATTTGGATCGACCTAGAGACAACTTTGGAAGGGATATACGATTTGATTGGCAACATATATGATTAGGGATATCAGGGGAAATTGGTAGGCTCCGCAGTTGACTTCGTACATCTCTTGTTTTCTTGATTCAAGGGAGTAACTTATGAAGACTATTCCACTCTTCTCAAGATATTCACGTAATCTGACCAATCACAAATCAAAGACAACTTGTATTATCGCGAAAACACCAGCTGTCTCTCAATTCTGATTGATCTGTCAGCGTTGGTGTTTTCAACGATGTAACCATAGATGACAAAGTAAAAATCAAATTTAGGCGGATAACCAAAATTCATTGGTATTTACCGCAGATATATCTTGGTGTTTCATGACAAACGTCATAAGTGACGTCACGTCACTCGTCCTGCGGACTCGTGGTGTTTTCTCAGTAGTAATATCCCGAAAAAATGCTGAATTTTCAAAAAATACTTTCACCTTGCTGTCACAAAAACTGTGTTGTTTAGAAACACCACGAGAGCTTGCTCGAGTGGTGTTTTGTACAGCAACACAGTTTGAGCAGGAACGGTCTATCATGTGTCATTAATGTCAGTTGAAGAGTTGAACCGTCAAACTGACGTTCTCTATTCACAGAAATTGTTGTAAGTATGGAATATAAATAAGGAAGAAGCGAAACACCGATTTGAAAATACCACGAGCCTTTTCTCATTGGTTTGAATTCAAAAAATTATGGCATTTGGTCGGTTTATATATGAGGAAAATTGTCGAAGCAACAACAACAAATTACTACGAAAACACTAGTGGGAAATTCAGGTGCTGTTGATATCTGAGGTTTAGTCTCAGTAGTTCGTATAAGTCTTATGAAGACTAAGGGTCGCTTGTAGGGGGAAGTATATTGAAAAATGAACAATAATACGCAATTTTTACCAGTTTATGAGGTTGGTGCAAAACTTACTATCCAAAATTCATTGAGGCATTAGACTTAAGATTTGTGAGATATTTTTTTTGTTTATATCATATCTATTTTTTGTTATATTTCAAGATAGAAAAGAAGCAAAAGAAATAATTGGAGATATTTTTTATTTTGAATGGCTTCGGAGCTTTTCTTGTTTAATTCAGTCATTACTTTGCAACAAACCCCAATTTACAAATGTGTGACTACTTAAGAATAGTTTCTTTGGGTTCCTTCTAAATAATTATCTTCAGTTTTTTAAGTTTCCATTTTCGAAATAACTGAGATTTTTATATTTTTCAATTGTGAAATAATGAGGAAAAATATTATTTGGTATGTAACTTCCACCGCTAACTTTGGGATCTGAGTTTTGAAGATCGGGTATTAGAATTTATGTTTTTGAATGTTGAAAGATAAAGTTTTTACATAACAAATCTTACCAGAGGTTTTTATTGAATGATTTCTCACCCTTAAACATGTGCCAGTTTAGCAGTTGCACTAAATATAATAAGATAACGTGAAGATAATTTTTATTCATATCTGTAAATAGTTGTGTACATATATTGAAATATTACTAGTTTAAACAAAAAGTTAATATCATTTTGTATATATTGGGATTTAATTTTTTGTTGAATATTTTTAAGTTAGTTTTATATATTATATGTTTTATATATTATATAAATATATATTTTTGATTTCATTATTATAAATAGAATAGGATTTTTTACATATTATAATTTCTTGCAAAATTTCATTATTTTTTTTCTTGAAGGAAACAATGCAATTAAACCAAAAGTGGAAGCGAAGCGAGCACGTTGATTTTCGAGATCATTAATCGCATTTCAATACAAGAGTTGAATACAATATTTTTCCGTCTACCTCACTCTTATTGAAATAAAGGAATTTTAATTTTTTTCTGGCAATAAAGTTGAAGATGCTACTTTAGCAGTTTCCGCAATATCAGGCAACAAAAATTTATCGTCAATATCCATTTTAGCGTCCTTAACATCTGAATTCGTTCATGTTTGGTTGCCTATGCAACAGTCAAGTATTCATAGAGAAATCGACAATTAATGACAAATCGTTCATTAATGGACGATTTATCGAAATCATGCATTAATAACAAATCGTTCATTAACGACCCCTATTAATGAACGATTTCATTTGCATTGAGGAACATTAAACAGACATGTTGATACGAGGAAGGCGGAAAATATATTTTCTTAGGCGGAAAATATATTTTCTTAAAATTACTTCGAAAAACGTAGGAACTGTGAGTTGTGATTTACGACCAGTTACGAAAAATTCTACAGCGTGCTCTCCACACCAATAGTGGACAACAAAGTGAAATTTGGACCATAAGAAATACCTTTTGTGTGTGTAGGAAAACGCCGCCCCTGGATGTCAAGATGTGCACAGCCACAATCAGTGGTCTTTCTCCTTCGTCAAACGTGGGACTAAAGCTGGTAGTTTTCACTGAAGTTTAGCAACTTTTTTAGCAACAATTTTAATAACTCAATAGGAAATTGCAAAAAGAAATGATTTTTGTGAAGCACAACCCAGCCAAATATGAAAGGTGAAGTAATGTCGGGGCGTGGCGCAGTGGTGAGAGCGTCAGACTCTGAGCCAAAGATCCAGAGTTCAAGCTCTAGTTGGGCTGGGATTTTTTAAATTTAATTTAACCGATTAAATTATTCAAATCTCGTGGCTCGACTGGGGTGAGTACTGCACGATTCTGTGTTGAGTTCCAATTAACCAAAGGCTTTTATTAAAAATCAATTTTTTCAATTTTTTTACATGAGTTCAAACTACTTTTTGACTTGTGTTATCACTCTTCCACCGTTTTTGTTGAAAAATAGAAATGTCCTTGATTGGAGGTATAAAATTCGGAAAGAATCTGTCAAATATAGTTTCTTGGGTAAAAAACTACATTTTTGCATTCGGTCAGAGATTCTCATTTATCATTATAGATGTTGTTGAATCGCATTAAATTCAAATGGCATTTTTTGTAATAAGAAGTAGATTATCGAATGTTGAAAGAAATAAATATAAAAAGTCAAAAATTCAAATTGTTACAGGATATTTGTTTCAATTTGTTCTAAATAAGGAGAAATGATAGGATCGGAAGAAAAATAATTCTCAACACTTTTATTTTGTAATGTCACAAACTTATTTCTATCAAACGAAAATTGTGGCATTTTGTTTCAAACTCTATTGATGCAATTTTGTAATAATAATAATAATAGATTTTATTGATAGTAAGCATTCACGGAGTAGGTACATAGACAGATATTTAACAGGACAACTATGAATATAATATCAAATGGCAGGATTCAGTCTCTCACCTAGTCATGGACTAGGTTCGAGCTTGCTCTTACAATGCTTTTCTCTTCAGTTCACCTCTAATTTTCTCAGTTTGAGTCATTGCAATATTGAAAAATTTTATTTTGGTGTAAATTCTTGTTATTGCTTTTATCATTTTCATTTTGTGACTCACCTCATAGTGAGATATATCGAAAATGTGTTTTTTATGGAGCTGAATAATTTTTCATCCTGAAATATTATTGATGAAATTTGGTGTATGAAGGTTTCCAAAAAATTCGTTTCATTTGGCATAAAATTATTAGTTATTGCAAGAACATGCCGGATTTTTCTCTCAAGGAAAATGCATATCTATAACAGTTTGTGATGGACGTATGAGAACACCTCTATTTTTTCGATTCAATAATTTACAGTTTTCTGCATCTGTAATGTCTTCAAACATACTCTACATTCGATAATTTTTTTTTTAGATTCAACGACAAAAAATATATGTTTAACCACATTTTCAGTCAGAATACTCAAAGAGGGAGGAAATGAAATGATAAAATTCCCCATCTTTGATTTATATGTCGTTGACATCAATGTCATATTTTTTATAATGCACATATCATCCAAATTCTAGTCAGCATAGCTTTTTTTTGCCTCTGTGTCGTTGTCAATATATTGATGTTTTTCAGATTTACACAGTTTCCCTGAACAACAACTGCTGAAACCTAACAATGCCAAAACTCAGAAGCTGCCACTGTAATCTTTCTTCTCTTGATACGTCACGATAGGATTTTGAGGCGGTGTTGCCAAGTTTACTGGACTTCCCACAACTACCTGCCCTAACCACAGATGATATTCCGAACATTTGTAAAACGAAAAAAAAAAACTTGGCAACGACGTGACCAGTAATAGCAATAATGCGCATGTGCAAAGGTTGGTCATCATTCCCTGTGAGGAGTCATTTAAATAAATCTCCGACAGCGTGTTTGGCGTTCTAGTATTTATTATATTTTTATGATTTTCACTCACAGATGCGCATTTCGATAACCATTTCTTCATCAATGGGACTACTCAGCTAAAACTGTTAGTTAGCTTATGACTTTCTGTGTGGTTTTTTCTTCTCAGATCATTCACCATATTCGAGCTGGTTTTAGTTATTATCCGATTCATCAATTTTATTTCTGTAGTACACTGCGCCGCAAAATTAACGCATAATAATCCAAATCGAAAAATCGACTTGGTAAAAATTTTTAAACCGACGCTAATGGATCAGAAGTATTTCTTTTCAATGTTTTCAGGTACTCTTTTTGTTTTGAGTACTTTAAAAACAGTATTTCTTTACAATATTGAGAAAATGATAAGTAACCAGAAATCTGAACAAGTGAAATTCCATCATTTATGTGGTTTACTTAGCTTTCTACTCTTGTATTGGCAACGTTTAGGTTTAGTATGGTGAAATGGCCCAGAACGTACGTGCGAGCAGGAATTTATCGCCGGAGGAATGTGCTACTGCCATAGCACTGGTGGAAGGATTGCCACAAGTTGAAGTGGCACGTCGACTTGGGGTGACACAATCCACTGTATCCAGAGCACTGGTACGATTTCGGGAGACCGGTAGTAACCAAAGAAGACCTGGACAAGGACGACCAAGGGTGACAACGGCGAACCAAGATCGATTTTTGCGATTGACTGCTTTACGAAGTCGATTTGTTACCAGCACTGCACTGCAGCAAGATTTTTCCCATAGGTATAATTACCGGATTAGTCAAGATACAGTTCGAAGACGGTTGGCAGAAGCCGATCTTAATCCCTATCGAGCCGCAACCGACCCCCTTCTAACCGCAGATCATCGAAGGCAGCGTCTTCAGTTTACACAAGAACACCAAAACTGGGGTGAACGTGAATGGGGCAAAGTCTTGTTCAGCGACGAATCAAGATTTTGTCTTTTTAGTGATGACCGCCGTAGGAGAGTGTATCGACGTCCTGGTGAGCGATACGCCCAGTGTAACATTGTCGGAACAGTAAGCTATGGTGGAGGATCAGTTATGGTATGGGCTGGCATTAGTTTGGAGGCCCGCATGTGATATACCCCCAGCCAACCCCCTGCAGAATCATTTAATCAGTTAATTAAATGCAGGATAATGTCAAAACGTAGGGAAAATAATCAAAACAATAAAAATCCTATCGTAGAACAAACTACAGAAGGAGAAGATCTAACATAAATATTCGTATTCCAGTTGCACAAAATATTTCAATCGTCTAGTCATCGGAAGCACAGGTGGCCAAAGACAAATTTGTTATTGTCTTAGGAATTCACAAACTATAAAAGTCACGAGGATATATTTATAGGTGTAATAAATATAATTGCAACACGCGTTTTTGACATTTTTCTGACGATAAATCTCAATTTTAACCCGTTAAGAATGTCAGAAAACCGAATTAACACTATGATATATGAGAAAATGACTATTAGAGTGTTATTAATAGCCGTAACTAATGTCACTTTTGTCTTAGTTTATTATTCATTATATTAAAATTTATAGTTTCATGAGTGTATAAAATGACTCGTAAGCGTATGTACTGGCAGTATCCTTTCAGTATCAGTCCAGTACTCTTTGAGTAACCATTCGGTAGTCCATCCAATATTCATGCAGTTACGAGTTCCGGGCAAAATATATAATGTTTCGCGAATTTTAATCGTCAGTTCGCAAGTCAGTTCCGGTTTTTAATTCCTAGTCGTAGGAATGAATCGAAAGTATCATCTCAGCATTTTTGCAGCATCCATTCAAGTTTTCGTTCAGTGATGTGTGTGTGTGTGTGTGTGATTGGGTTTTTGGCTTTGGGGTATACCAATTAGCCAGACTATTTTATATTTTGAATAGAACTCAGACATTGGCAGTTATTTTTTCTATTATGAGCCATTCTGTTTCTTTCATCTTCACTTTTCTTTTTCTTCTAGTTATATACTTTCATGTTTCTCTTTTTCAGTTTTCAGTTTTTTTTGTTATCATGTTTTTTTTTTTTTTTAATTTTTTTTTTTTTTATTTTATTTAATTTTTTTTTGCTCTACTAATTATCATACATGTTTTTATCACTTCCGAATATCGGTTACAATAGTTTTGTTAGTACCTACTTATTAGATATGTATTACAATTTCATTTTACATCTGATTATGTGATTATATAGGATTCTGTATGTTTTCTTATTATTGATGAACAGCAAATAATTCAAATTGATTGGGAGGGGAATTTTAATGCAAGTTAATTCAGAGTACAATTGATTCAAGCTCTGATAATATAGAGGACACTCCAGAATTATATGGTTCAGATCTCCGTACTCTCCGCAAGTACAGTATGGGTTATCCGATAGGCCTATTTTGAATTTATGTGCTGGGCAGAGAGCATGGTTTGACCGTACTCTGTTCAATGTATTGATGAAATTCCTATCATTTTCTTGTTTAAACCACGTGGTTCCAGAAATATTCGGAAATAGACGCTTGTAATTCTTGCCTGTTTCAGAGTTGGAAAAAATATTCTGCCATGTTTTTTCTAATTCTTCTCTATATACTCGGTTCAAGTCCGAACAAGGTATGGTATGGTTAGGGTATTGCTGTCCGGTCGAGTATGCTTGCTTTGCCAATTGGTCCACTATCTCATTTCCTTTTATTCCGGAGGGCCCTTTTATCCAGACTATTTCTACTTTTCTATTCTGTGCCTCTATTTCTTTGTGGATTTTGGCGATTTCGATTTCCATTATAGAGAACTTCGTGTGATTTTGGAGGGTCAGAAGATTGTCTACCGAGCTCTTGCTGTCTGTGAAAATAATAGACTGAAAGGTTTGTTGTGAGTTGATGTACCGCATTGCCATTAGTATAGCTGTCATTTCCGCAGTGTAAATTGATGCCTCTTTCGGTAATTTGTAGGTGTGGAAATAAGTGCTGTTGGAGTGGTAGAATGCGAAACCTGTGTTGTCTAGTGTTTTTGATCCATCTGTGTAGATAAAATCTGAGTTTGGCCATCGTTCATTAATATAGGTTAAAAACGTCTCGTCACACTGCGCTGTTCTCTCATCGATATAATGGACATTGATTACATGGGATATTATTCCGTACTGTTCTTTGAAGTATGGAAGGTTACTCGTTATATATATTGTTTCTCTGTACTTCGATGACCTGGTGAAGCTTTCCACTAATAGAGATATCTTTTTGTGGGTCCAATATTGATGTGTAAGTGTGTAAACGGTTAAATCGTGAAGTTTGCTAAGAAGGTCTGAGTTTTTTGATAAATTTCTTGTAACAAATTTATCGCTCAGAAGTTGTCTTCTTAGGTCCAAAGGGGGTTCTCTGGATTCTGCTTCTAATATTGTGATGGGTGTAGATGGAAGGTAGCCCAAGCATATCCTAATACATCTGTTTTTAATGACTTCCACTTTTCTCAGTAAAGCATCCGTGGCATTGCCATACAGTATACTTCCATAATCTAGGATTGATCTAACAAATGACTTGTAAAAAATCAGGGCGATATTTGGGTCTGCTCCCCACTTTGTTCTACAAAATGCTCTGAGAATATTCAGGGCTTTTTCACACTTACAAATAGTGTTGTTCACATGTTCTTTCCATGATAGTTTCCTATCCAGGGTGAAACCTAGATATTTAACTGAGGGTCGTATTGAAAGATCCCATGGTCCGACTTGAACGTGTTCTGGATATTCTGTCCTCTTTCTGGTGAATACGCATATTTCTGATTTATTTTCCGATATTGTGAGTCCATTTGTGTCCATCCAGTTTTTGGTGTTTTCCAACTGAGTGGTGAGGTGTTGAAGAGAATTTTCGAAAGAGGGATTTTGTGTGTATATACAGATGTCATCTGCATATTGTATAATATGGGTGTTGATTTCAAGACTTGTTTCTAACTCTGAGGTATATATAATGTAGAGAAGTGGGCTCAAAATACTCCCTTGTGGTATACCTAACGATGTTTCGCGTGGATTGCTGATGGATTCATTTATTTTCATGTATATTTGTCTTTCCGAATATACGGAGGTCAACAGTGTACTTATTCTAGAGGGGATTCCCATTTTTATCATTTTATGATATAGAAGGTCTAAATTGATATTGTCGTATGCTGCCTGTATGTCTAGGAATACTGCCATAGTAGTTTGGTTCGTTGTGAAACCCAGCTGAATGTCGGTAACAATTTGGGCTACTGCTTCCTGTGTTGATCTACTCCTTCTGAACCCATATTGGGAAGAGGGGAGCTTTGACTGGTGTTCTAACCAATGTTCCAGTCTATTTTTAATCATTCTCTCGAAAGTTTTTAGATTACACGATGCGAGAGAAATTGGACGGTATGAGTTCTCATTTTCTTTCGGTTTTCCGTATTTGAGAATCGGTATCACTAGGTAATCCTTCCATTCTTTTGGAACTGCTGATTGATTGTTCCATATTTTATTGAAAATGTTGAGCAAACTTTTTTTGTGGCCTTCTGGTAAGTGATATAGCATAGAGTATGTAATGTTATCTGTGCCTGGAGCGGTATTGTTTGTTTGTTTGAGGGCCCTGTTGAGTTCCCACATTTCGAAGTTTCTTGATAGGTTATGGTTTCCCGTGTCAGTTTCCATATGTTGTGAAATGGGTAGCTTGTTGGCCATATTTGGTGCTATTTTCATGTGGAATTTTTCTACCCATTCTGCTTCTTCATCCATCAATATAATATTGTTCATTCTTCTGTTCTTGAACCTGTTTACTTTCTGCCAGATGTCTTTCATTGGGGTTGTTCTGTTGAGACTTTCACAATATATTCGCCAACTTTGTCTTTTGGATTGTTTGAAGATCTTTTTCGCCAAGGCATCCCGTTTTTTGTATTCCAAAAGATTTTCTTGATTTGGATTTAATTTGAATTGGATATATGCATCTTTCCTGTTTTTCGCTACTGTGTCGCACTCTGAGTTCCACCATGGTTTGGGAATGTGTTGAGGATGTTTTATATCTGTATTTTTGGGGATGGTGTTCGATGCAGCTTCATTGATATCATCTATTAGTTGATAATAATATTCTCCTGGGTTTTTGTTCCCAAGAATAGTTTGGTATTGTGACCAATTGGCTTTTTTAACGTTCCATAATTTATGAATCTTCATTCCACCTGTCGAGTACCGGCAGTTGGTTCCTATGATTAGTGGGAGATGATCGGATCCGTGTGGGTCTTCAAGTGTCGACCAGGTGAATGCATGGCTAATATCTGGTGAGCATATGGTAATGTCAATTGCAATATTTCTTTGACTTGTTGCAAGAGTTCTGGAACCATCATTGAGATATATCAAGTTACATTTTTCAATTGATTCGAGAAGGCGTTTTCCGTATGTGTCGTCAAACTCGTTACCCCAGGCAACATGGTGAGCATTGAAATCTCCAGCTATAAGGCACGGTTTTGGAATATTATCAAAGAATTCAATCCATTCCCGGGAATCAATATGGGTTTGAGGTTTGACATATAATGAGACTAGATATATACTTTTTTTGTTCGGGAGGATTTCTATAGATATTCCAACGGCTGCGATATTCACTGAATTTCTTAAATATATTTCTTTGTATTTCATTTGTGTTTTGATTAATATGGCTACGCCGCCTTTACCATCAAATCTATCTTTTCTCATACAATTATATCCTGAAAATTTGTAGTAAATTTGTGGTTTGAACCACGTTTCTGAGAGAAAAGCAAGAGCAATTTGATTTTGTGCTAGAAGATATTCCAAACTAGCCTTATTTGCATTAGCAGAACGACAGTTCCACTGACAAAATTTCAGATTATCCATTAGGTGTGCGAATTTGATGACACATTTACATTTAACTGCTTACTAATAATATTTTCAAGTTCTGATTCTTGCATGTCAAAGTTTTTCGAAATTTTCAATGTTTTTATTACTGACAGAACTACTTCTAAAATGATGTTAGTGAGATACGAATATTGGCCATTGTCTGAGTTGCTATTAAAAATATTTTGCGTGTACTCTGACCTTTTTAATACACCGCCCTCTTCGTTGGGTAGAGAAACAGGGAATAAGATATTCCTATGTGCCCTCTGTGTGTCGTCTGGGCTAGATGTCCTTGTACGTTTGGATGGGTTGTGTGCTTGTAGGTTATTGAGGGTTATTCTGTTAGGATGTTGTGTGATTTTCGTTGGTTGAGAACGGTTTATTGAGGGAATGGAGTATTCGGATAGAGAGGATGATGGTTGTATGGGAATTCTAGCTATGTAATTAGTTTGTTCCTGATTCGTTTGGGATACAATATCCGCATATGAAAATTTAGGTGTTTTGTGACAAGCATCATAGTAATTGATATTGAGTGTCGACATTGCCTGCTTAATCTGTTTTTGTCTTTGAAATTCTGGGCAAATTTTTAAGTTCGTTGACAAATGAGATCCATTACAATTGAGACACTTCAACTCAGCAGAAGTATTTTGGCAGTCAGAGGAGCTATGTTGTTCCCCACAACTAACGCAGCGTGGTCTACTTTTACATTGTTTCCCTAGGTGTCCGTATCGATAACAGTTATAACACAGCATTACTTTTTGAATATATGGATCAACCTCAATTCTAACCCTATTAATTGAAATATATTTTGGAAGGCTTTGACTTCTGAAGGTTACAATACATAATCTTGTAGCCACATACTCTGTTTTACCATCGTTTGTGACTTTTTTGTTAATTCTTCTAACACTTTCTACTTCGAAATTGCAATGCAAATCTAACTGTTTAATTCTGCTCTTTATATATTCTTCTGAGAACTCTGTTTCTATATTTCTGATCACTCCTTGGCGGACCACTATGAACTTTGGAATATATAAAACTAAATTATGTTTTTTTAAGCTTTCTGTATTTTTCTGATCTAGTAAATAATTTGCTGACTTGAAATCTTTCAACTTTATTCTGATTCTGTTCCTTCCAATAGTGTCCAAATTAATGATTTTATTATCTAATTCAGGAAATGATGATAGTATTATATCACCCACTTTGACGGCATTTAATCTTCCTTGAAAATCCTGACCATTATTTTCAACGTACACTTGGAACGGCCCCGTATCTGTGCGACTGTATTTATCAATTGTTTGTTTTGGAATGTTTTCTTTATCGATGTTTTGCTGGATTTCTTGCATTCGCTCGGATACTAATTTCCTATTTACATGATCTGCAATACTTACGGCTCTTCTGGTGTTATATCCGCTATTGTTACCTATTATTGGAGATGATATTTCCATATCTGCTGTATCACCTGGAGGTGTCGTAATAGGAGGAGGGTCAGGGGGTTTGCCCCCGTTCGCACCTAACATGCTATTATATGCACAAGTTAAGTTATAACAAGTATATTTTCAATGCACTAAAGTACACAAACACTGAAACTATGTTGCGATTAAGTACGATTAAATTGTCCCGAAAACACGTCCGACTCGTAAGTGAACTGCTACAGAACTGTCGTTCAGTGATGTCCAGAATAAAACGTTTTTATTTCAATATGTAGTTTGAGACAGTTCGTTACGAAATGGCGTATTGTTGAGGCAAATCAGAGCCAGCAACAAGTTTAAGTAAAGTAGATACGGCCTTATGGATCTGTGTACCCAAGTATATAGTTTTCAATCTGTTAGTTCCTGTGAAGAATAATCGTCGAGTTTTTATATCGAAAACAAAACAAGTGCTTTTCGTACCAAAGTAAGGGAAAGGTGAAGTTCTACGATCACAATATTAAATACAGTTTTTCTACGCCTTTCAACGAAAATCCGCATCTTTCCGAGATACTTGTGAAGGCGTCGTCACATCATAAATTGTGTTGAATCGTTCTCGACACGCGGCGTTTCCTTCCTGACAACTGGCGCTGTACGTTACCCTGATGTTTTTCTTATGTGAGTAGGTCATTGACCGTAAATTCCCGTAAAGGAATATTTGTCACATCTGTTCGTACCCATTTTCGACTATATAATGAACTGAATATTCCTTTTATATTTGTCTCAGATATTTGTTTTTGTTTTACAATCAATTCTGTTTGCGTATTTCTGACGTTTTGAAAATGACTTTTGCTGTAGACTCTTTTTGTAAGAAATTCGTTTTTATCATTTTCTTTTAGTAATTGTTTTTGACCTGCACCGGGTGATACAAAACGAGATTACAGTATCTGTCACCAGATGTTTCACTTTAAGATTAATTATGCCATTCTTTTTCTCGTTTTAAAACTCAGTAAGAGTGGCTAGTGTTTTCATGTTTTTTTTAAATGACGTTGTCTTGTGTACCATTCACCCATTTTATAGTTTTAAACAAATATTGTTTTGATGCACTGTATATCTTTGCAGTGAGATTTGCATGTTGTTCACACGTTTAACGGTCTGTCTATATACAAAGTGAGATCATGTGATTTCACACCGAGAATTTAAACCGATATTTTTTTGTTTTATCTTTAAATATATTAATTTTAGTTATATCAATGTTTGACTTTTCTTTCTCCTCCCATATTAACAAGCATTCTATACTACGTGTTGTGACGAACCATAAATAAATCAGTGAAGCTTTCTTCTGCCGCTCGAAGAAGGATTCAAGGTACTGCGATGTGACAGCGTTCTTCTTTTGTTTTCGACACTTGATTAGTCTAGTGTCAAAATAAGAGTGCGTTGTCTCGTCAACGTATCGTTTCGTGTGAAGCACCATATACAGGGTGTTCCACACGCACGGAGTTTGTTGTAATTCAGGGAGGTCGTCTGACAGCTGACCGATACATCACAGACATTTTACAACCGCATGTGATACCATATGCCCCCTTTGTAGGAGAATACTTTTTATTAATGCATGATAATGCACGCCCGCATGTGGCCAGAGTAGTACAAAATTACCTCTAGGAAGTTGAAATTGCAACTTTACGTTGGCCAGCGAGAAGTCCTGACCTTAACCCGATTGAACATTTGTGGGACAATATGGGTCGTAGGGTTAGAGCATTAATGCCTCCACCTAGGAACTTAAATGAACTTTCATTAAGGCTGATGGACATATGGGAGCAGACGGACCAAGATGCAATCAGAAACCTAATTTTGAGTATGCCTAGAAGATGTTCAGCAGTAATCAGGGCAAGGGGAGGCAATACACGTTATTAGGTATCGTAATTTTTTGATATTTCCATTTCAAAAAATTAAATTTTGGCTATTTTTTTCTATGTGCCGTACTTTTATTTCTTGTGCTTTCTGAATCTCACAATCTGTAACAACATATTCATATTCCAAATATAAATTTTAATCCATTAACGTGAGGCTTAAAAAAATTTATAACGTCAATTTTTCGATTTTTATGATTATGCGTTAATTTTGCGGTGCAGTGTAGTTTCCTTAGCAGCTTTAATCAGTATAGATCCTTGGATAGTTGGTAAAATACATTGGGAAAAAAAATCAAAGTAAGTAGTTTAGTAAACTTTTAGCACCTGAAGATGCGAACTTTGTTGGCGAAACGCGCCCCGAGTCTGATGACGTAGTTTTGGTAGTTCCTCTTTCTTGAATTGTATTCACAGCAAAGGTTTCAAACACTCAGTTATTCGATTCATAAAATATGAATAGCAAAACTGTGTTGGAATATTTTTTTTAAACACTGACAATACAGGAATCTATTAACAATGAAATGATAAAACTGAAAAAAATTGTTTATTCAGTGACAATAACAAAGTTGGTTATTTTCCAATAAGGTGTATTTGGGAATTTTTCAATTTGAAACTAAATAGTGGACTGCAATAGAATTTTTATTTACAAATTGGAAATTTGAAATTATCCAACCCTTTTTCTCATCTGAAAGTCTTTATGCTTTCTCAGATTCTCTATGATTTGGTACTTACACGAAAACCTTTAACTTGACAGTTCATGTTGGTGATCACAAGAAAATCCCTATCAATAATTTAGAGGATTATTCTGTTTTCCTCTTCTTCAATGATGGCTTCTCAAAATGAGGTTTGACTCCACCGGCTTGCTGCGAGTGAAACTTGATATTTTGAGCATTCTCTGTGGACCAAGGAGAGTCAAACTGAGTGGTGTCTTGATCTACCAAATGAGTGTATTTCGTTCTTCCCGATCTACCGAAGTTTTTCACCTGCATAACTTTGGGAAGAATAGTCTTATCGAAGTGATCTTCAAGAGTTGCTTGAGCGAAGTCTCTCTTATAAACCTCATCTTCCTTATCCAGATAAAATGCTCCTCTGTGGTAGTACTTCTGTAAATACTTGTACTTTCCCTTCGCAGCTTTATTTGTAACAGTTTTCGGCATTAGTCGTAGTTGAATGCGCCGTTCTTCTTCTGTCATCGTTCTCAATTTTTCTATTTCTATTTTATCTTTTTCTATTGCCTCCCGTTCTTCGCGATCCCTTTTTATTCGTTTCAGTTCTCGCAGCTTCCAAGATTCGTATTCCACCTCATCATTTTCATCATCAGTGCAAACGTCATTTATATTCGGTTCATTTGTTTCTTTATTTTTGAGCTGCTGCTCCTTACGAATTGACTCTTCTACCAGGCGTAAAGTTTGCTTTCTCCTTTCTTCAGCTTGACGCTGGGAATCTTCTTCTAATTTTCTTTGTTTTTGAATTTCTTTCTCTTTTTCCATTATGGTGATTCTGTCCCTTTTCCTAACAAACACTGGTTTTAGTCTGGGCCCTAAAAAAAACTAGGTTCATCACAAAATCCAATTCTCATTGCAGGACACAAAATAATAAACAAAAGCATGGTCTGCAAAGCATTGAGATAACAAGAACTACAATAAAACAAAAAAAAACAAGCATTATTTTTTTGTTGTGATTGTAACAGATGCTCTGTCTGGGGATATATATCCAAACACGTCAAGCAGAACCGGTGTTAAGTTAGCGGCCACTTTCCAGCAACCATTTTTATCTATCAGCCAAACGACCAGTGGCGTCGGGTAATATAAAAAAAATCGACAATTATCAGAAATTGAACGAAATTGAACGTTTTGATGAACACCCTCTAAAATATTTAGTTAACTTGATATTTGGTACCGGCACAGTTGGCTCAAGACTGATATACTAGGAGATGACTAATTTGGAGGCCGTCTAGGGGGTAGTTTATATTCATCTAAATTTTGAAAAATTCGTTAAACACCCTCTAAAGTATTTAGCTAACTTGTTTTTTTTTGTAAAAACTCTTCCAGGTGACTCAAGAATGATACACTAAGAGATGACTGATTTGGAAGCAGCTTAGGGTGTAGTATATATTTATAGAAATTTTGAAAAATTCATATAACACCCTCTAAAATATTTAGCCAACTTCACTTTTCGTACAGATACTTCCAATTGACTCAAATATGATATACTAGGAGATGACTGATTTAGAGGCCGTCTGGGGCTAGTTTATATTCATTGAAATTTGGAAAAATTGTTTAGCACTCTCCAAAATATTTAGCAAACTTTACTTTTTGAAAAAACACTTCCAGGTGAATCAAGAATGATATACTAGATGAGGAGGCCGTCTATGGGGTAGTTTATATTCATCGCAATTGGGAAAAATTCGCGAAAAACCCTCCACATTATTTAGGCAACTTGATATTTGATAGACAATTCCAGTTGACTCAAGAATGATATATTAGGAGATTACTGAATTCGAGGCAATCTAGGGGGTAGTTTATTAGAAATTTTGAAAAATTCGTTAAACACCCTCTAAAATATTAATTATAACGAAATCTGGAATATTTATTTTCATTTTTGTTTCGATAAATTTCGGTTGTAGAAATGAGAATGACAACTGACAAAAAACTCTTCCAGGTGACTCAAGAATGATACACTAAGAGATGACTGATTTGGAAGCCGCTTAGGGAGTAGTATATATTTATCGAAATTTTGAAAAATTCGTATAACACCCTCTAAAATATTAATTATAACGAAATCTGGAATATTTATTTTCATTTTTGTTTCGATAAATTTCGGTTGTAGAAATGAGAATGACAACTAACAAACTCAACTTTATCACTGGATTTACAAGAAAAATTTTCAGATAAAAGTTGTAGATACGCATGGGACGTGCGATGTGAAGATATTTCCAAAGTATATCGGGTGCTCTGCCTAGGAATAACAGACTGAATTTTTTCATTTTTAATTGGAAAACACTATCTTTTCTTGTTTAATTGAATGAGAGCTTTCTTGAATAATATAGTTGTATTGCTTTTTACAGGGTGGATTAGGTGTTATGAGCATTTATTGTCGAAATCTGGCCTTAATGACTCCCTCATTTTCGTATATTATTGAAAAGATATTCTTAAGGGCTATATGAATATACAATAGAACACAGCTTGTTCCATTTGAAAAACTAAATCTAGCTATTATTACTATTACCTTTATATTATTTGTGATCAATTAATCCTCAGTACCTTCCAACCATATACCACAAGCTGCGATTTAGCAAAACTAACAGACCACCAAATACTTCTTATATTTTTCATGTAGTGGATCTACCCCCTAGACGGCCTTCGAATCAGTCACCTCTTGGTATGTCATTCTTGAGTCAACTGAAAGTACCTTTACCAAAAATGAAGTTGGCAAATATTTTAGAGAGTGTTTAACGAATTTTTACAAATTTCGATTAATATAAACTATGACCTAGACAGCCTACGTATATCATTCTTGAGTCAAGTGGAAGTACCTGTTCCAAAAATCAAGTTGGCTAACTATTTTAGAGTTTAGGTTAGAATGTGAGAGAGCCTGTATCAGGCCCTCTACTGCGGCCAATGGCCTATTGTGCTAGTATATAATTTTTGAGTCAACTGGACGTGGATAAAACTATTCCTTAGACGGCCTCCAAATCAATTATCTCTAAGTATACCATTCTTGATTCACCTGGAAGTGTTCTAACATCACACTGGTTCAAGAAGAACATCATCTGATATACCCAGGTTTAAGAGAAACTGCTGAAGATTCACTTTTGTAACATCCGTGGACTCGGGAGGTCTTCCCTGAGCCATACAGCTTGCAGAAATTCAAGAACATCAAGTAATGTTACCAGAACATTACAGGATTTTCCTCTAAGAGGGAACCAGAACATAAAAAAATTGGTTATGCTGTAGGAAATGTTTACTTCCTTTTTCATAACATTAACTAAGGTTCGTACTAAAAGTGCAGAAACAGCGAATGGTGCTGTTTAAATATTTAGTCATGTTGAAAATATCAATAGTAGTTGGAGATTATTGAATTTTTTTTTGAAAAATTGAAGCATGTGCTTTAGTAATTGATTAAAAAATCAAATTTTGTAGTGTTTCTTCACAAAAACTTACTGATCGACGTAACGAAATAGTGCATAAAGCGCTAAAAACCCCTTAAGAATCCAGCCAAACAAAAGAGAAATATCATTGTTTCATGGTTATACCTGTTTCTTCTTCAGAGTCAGTATATTCCTCGTATTCAGATGATTCTTCGGAGTCCGAATCATCTTTCTCTTCTTCTTTAGCCATAAATTCTTCCTCTTTTTTATCTAACATCCGTTGTTTCATAACTTCTCTCTTCTTTTCAATTTCACTGTCACTAAGTTCAGCTTCTGATTCATCCTCGTCAGGTGCAGTTTCAAGGGTGTGTTTGTACTCTATGAAAAAGAATCAAAATATCTTTAGTAAAAATCATAGTTCAACAACAAGATTTGATCTAAAAGTGATTTTTTCCAATTTTTTCTCTTACTCAAGATTCATAAATGGTACGTAGTTCTACATGATTGCAAATCACAATAAAAAATATATAAATTTTTTTGTATTATCTTTGCAAATATATTTTACCGGTGTTTTACTACTAGATGATAATTTATTTATCAATATACAATCGCATATTTATAGCAGGTCATTTGTGAATTTTTTTAAATATTGACATACGTGAACAAGTAAAATAAAAACAACAAAGTAGAGTGACAACAACTTAAATAAGTGAATAAATAATACATGTAAAATAAATAAAACATGCAAATAAATAAAGTTTGAATCAAATTTCGGTGGGTATGTTCCCCCGAATTTGATGTCTTCTATTTGAGAAAACTCTATTTCTTTAAAGCCAACGTTCCGTCAATTGATTTTGACATCTTCAGGGCAATGTAAGATACACAAGAATAAAACAGTAGAAAAAACAAATAACAAACTAATCAATTTGCTACTATTTTTCCAGAAACTGTTTTTGTAACTGATAAAACTTTAGAATAAATTACTACTTTCATTTAAAAAAGGATGAGTTTTCTGTGTAAGACCATATTATTATTAGATTTGTATCACGTGCAGCAGAAGGAATGTTTCAATGTAAAAACAGAAATTAGTTTTGGTTTGAAAACAAACAAAACATGACACAAGAAACGTTAAAATTTGAATAAAATACTGATTTATTTGGGTGCATGCCCAAGTGGAACTGATAAATTAGCCGAATCTTTGATTGAAAAAGCAGCAGAAAAAAAACTTGTTGAAAAACAAAAGTAAAACACAATGTATCTTATATATATATATATATATATATATATATATATATATATATATAAAGAAAGTAATTCCTCATTTCCCCAGTTTATTCAGCTGCTACTCTTGAACAAATGAATTGAAATAAGTACGTAAACAGGTGGAATGGACTACATTTCTTATCTTTAAATTCACACCACCCTGTTGCATGTTCATTCAAAACTCAAATAATTAATGAAAGAATAACTTGAAATATTTTTACCTGGCAAGTGTATTTTGTCGTCCAGTTCTTCATCTTCGGATGATTCCAAAACTTCCGGTTCGACAATATGCCTTCTCCTCTCAGGTCTTACTTCTGTTTCGACCTCGGCAATCTTCAATCTTCTCAAACGTGGATCGTTCAGGTCATCATCACTCTTGACTGGTTCAGGTGAAGGAGCAGATGTGATGTGATTTCTCCTTTCCAAAAAATCATCATCTTCGCTTTCGCTGTCTGAGCGTATATCATGGGCATAGTCAGGTTTTTTTCCAGAAACGTACCGATGAACTTTTACCTTTTGCATAGATATTTCACCTGAGAAAACATTTTCAATTTGAAGTTTTAGTGACTTCTGAATTTTGAAACATTACCTTTTTCATTTCTTACTGGAACAGCTCCAGCTGTGCTCTGAATAGAGTAATTTGACTGAGGATTCATCATTTTGGTAAATAAATACAGAAAAAACTGAATCAAGCAGACTATAATCTGCAGACCTCAAAATTCATGTTCAATGTAAATAATAAATATAGCAAGTTTAGACCAAAATACCTCCGATCGTTCGATAACTGACAGTACTGTCAGTACTGACAGTTGACTGAGTTGACACAGAGATGTGTATCCGTCAAATTTTTCTTCTTTCCACAGATCACAAAAATGTATGGTTCATTTGTGTCAGCATTGTTTATATATAGAACATAGTCAACCATATGGGATTATAATTGGATCAAAATGGATGCGACATGTAGATGGCGATAGTGAGCTCGCATCCAAGTCATGTCGTAACTTCAGTGATCTGGCCTGCAAGTCATGTCGCAACTTGATTGAAACAATGGGACAGCATTAAAATCAGGGTTTTTTGAAGAAACCTGCATTAAAATGACGTCAAATATTCATGTTTGTAACTAATCACGCTAGATGACACTCGCGTTTGCGTCCAACACCAATTACACAGGCATTGACTATCTTACTTCTATATAAACAATGGTATCAGTAAAGACGAAAACGTAGTCATGCGAATTTTGCATTTTTCTGCGAACGGAATTATTAACATTTTTCAGACGAGCGTCACGAAAGGTAAAACGCTGTATTGGAAACTTACCCTTAAATGTTGTCCCAGTGTTGCTGTTTCAAGTACAGGTTTCTCACATGCAGCGCAAAAATTCTTTCAAAAAACATGTTTTTGAAAAAGCCACTTTTTTTCACGAAAATTTCAATTTTTCAAATTCTATAATGATGTAGCGGACTTTTGACATCTCTTAGAGGAAGGATAAGGTTGTGATGGAATGAAAGAGCAGCATGTTAGAAACCTGTAGTCGAAACAGGGGCCACCTTGAGTTTTCTCTACCGTCTATGAGATGGCGCGCAAAGTCAATTTCCCAAGAATGTTGTATTTTTTACCAACCCTCGATTTTTCAATGTTTGTAAAGTTAGCAAAGCCACTTGCCAGAAAACCGATGAGACCTATTTAGTAATTGTACAGAAATTGTCGTGAGCGAAAAAAAATTGTCGCGCCCTTGGCTTTTTTATATAATTCTAACTACATCGAAGTTAGTTAGGTTGGAATTTTGACTTAACATCTCAGAAACAGCTAGTTCTGAGATAAATGTCAGAATTCTAATTTAGGATCTGGAACCTAGGTAATTTTGAGATACTAAGCTATAGGAATTAGTTCATTCTGAGGTACCAAGTCAGATTTATTCTGACTTGGACATCTCGGAATTAGTTAATAATGAGATAATAAGTCAGAATTTTGATTTAGGACCTGGGAATTAGCTGATTCTGAGATTCTGAATTAATGACTTACTATCACGTAATAAGTTAATTCTGCGGTACTCTACTTTGTATCTCGATATTAGCTACTTTTGAGATACTCAGTCGTAATTTCAAAGAATATACTTATATCATTGTTTATATAGAATATAGTTAGTCAACCTTATGGGATTATAATTGGATCAAAATGGATGCGACATGTAGATGTCGTAACTTCAGTGATCTGGCCTCCAAGTCATGTCGTAAATTGATTGAAACAATGGGACAGCACTAAAATCGGGGTTTTTTGAAGGAACCTGCATTAAAATGACGTCAAATATTCATGATTGTAACTAATCACGCTAGATGACACTCGCGTTTGCGTCCAACACCAATTACACAGGCATTGACTATCTTATTTCTATGTAAACAATGCTTATATATTTATATATATAAAAATAAAAGTGGTTCTTCTATGCCTTCGTACACATGTATTAGATATTACAGAAAGTCAAATCATTTATCTTTTTTATTCAAATATAAATTTATTTCTTGAAAATATAAAAATGCACTTCCTTTTCAGTAGCTGAAGGAAATGCTAAAAGACAATTGAGCTGAAGTAAATATGGAAAATGGAAACAGAAGACGCAGGTTATGTTTAGGTTATATTTCAGTGAGATTCTTGTAATATATGTGGTTGAATTCCTGAAGTGGTTCCGTGTACTGGTGTACTGTGAACCCTTTTGCCTGGAACTATTCAGTCGCACATGTAGATGGTGGAATATACTGTAGCAATACAGATGTTCAAATTTAATCATCTTTGGTAGGTGGAAAACCTCCTGGTGTTATTATCCTGTTCGTGACCATATATATATGTGGATGTTACAGGTTCATTACAGGTAAATTACCCCCCGCTATAGAGTGGCGTAAATGAGATCTATAAATTTTATTACATTTCCGCAAATCTTCTGAATATGCGAAAAGAAAAATGTTTCAGATGATTCATGATTTTTTTAACTAAATTCTGGCTCGTTCTACTATTCCGAAACAATTGAATAGTATTCCTACCAAGATGCTGGTGGTTCCTCATTTTCGATTTCACTTCGCGCTGGGAACTTTTTTTTCGTTCTTAAACCATACTTTCTCCACGAGCCAGTCAAGATAAGGAATAAAATCAGTACTATTGGTCATTGAGCGGTTTCTGTTCTGTTCGTTATTCGTTTGGAAAAAAAGCAATCAATTTAATGAAGGTACGGCCAGATACAACCAATTTGCAAGATTTGCCATCAATTTCCAAAAAGGCATTTTATGAATTCAATGCGATTCTGAAATACTTTCCAATGAATGACATCTCGATTATCAACTCCCGCCTCTCATAGAAATGGCACTCAACGTTATAGACCGTCAGATAGTGACAGATTTAGGTGCCCCATTTTCACATACAAGCCTCGAATAGGGTTGAGAAGTACATCGATGTTGAGTAAAATGGAGGGAAATTTACGAGTGGCTCCTGGGGATAACATATGGAAAATTCGATTTTTCATGGAAAATTCGATTTTCCATATTTTAACGCGAGCCGTGTTCACCTAATCATTAATTAATAGAACCTGGCTTCAGAAGATCAAAGGCTTGAGTGTTGAAGGTGGCTAAAGGGTTGAAATGAGGCTGTAATCTTGTAAAGAAAAATCGAGATTTTAACAGGTTTTCCCACGCAAGCCCATCGAAACCATGAAAACCTACATCGTCACTAGACCGAAAAACATAATGGCTTGAGTGGCGTGAATGGAAAAGTAGATTTTGTCGTCGGAAAATTTAGTGGAAATTCTTTTTGATTTTTCCATATGTTTTCCCCACGAGCCACTCGTAAATTTCCCTTCATTTAACTCAACATCGACTTACTTTTCAACCCTATTCGAGGCTTGTATGTGAAAATGGGGCACCTAAATCTGTCACTATCTGACGGTCTATTATGCCCAACTGGTGTATACCAAGGTACGACCAGATACAAGTCGAGGCCACAACCAATTTCCAATATTTGACAGAACAGTGCTTTTTTATCACAATCACTGATTCCTATCAATTTCCAATCAGAGCGTGTAATGAATTAAATGGGATTCTAAAATACTTTCTAATGAACAACATCTCAATTCCATCCGAAAATCTAACTTCTTCCAAAACATCAAATCCATTCCCAAGGTAGAATATATCGAAATATTCAGAAAATGACTAACCAATGACTCTCCACCCATTAGGGTGGAGTCAGATAATCGGCAGAACAACCCTAGTCCGTTGCCAGTTGGTATTACCATCCTGACTCGGATTATTCACCCTCACCTCTCAAAGAGATGACACTCAATCTCATGCCCAACTGGTATATACCAAGGTACGACCAGATACAAGTCGAGGCCATAAACCAAATTCTGAGATTTGACAAAATAGTGCTTTTTCGGCCCAAACTCTGATTCCTACCAATTTCCAATCACGGCACTTAATGAATTGAATGCGATTCTAAAATACTTTCTAATGAACAACATCTCGATTCCATCCGAATATCAAACTTCTTCCTACAAAAAAATCAAATCCATTCCTATGGTGGAATACATTGAAATATTTAGAAAATGACTAACCAATGACTCTCCCAGCATCTGAGTGTAACTTGTTACACATCAGTCCTAATTTCTTTTTCGAAAAAAAAGCAGTCAGTTTTGGGTGGAGTAAGATTATCGGCAGAACAACCCTATTCCGTTGCCAGTTGGTATTACCATCCTGACTCAAATTATTCACCCCCGCCTCTCAGAGATATGACACTCAACCTCATGCCCAACTGGTGTAAACCCAGGTACGACCACATCCAAGTCGAAGCCACAACAAAATTCTGAGATTTGACAAAATAGTGCTTTTTCAGCCCAAACGCTGATTCCTACCAATTTTCAATCACGGCACTTAATGAATTGAATGCGATTCTAAAATACTTTCTAATGAACAACATCTCGATTCCATCCGAATATCAAACTTCTTCCTACGAAAACATCAAATCCATTCCTATGGTGGAATATATTGAAATATTTAGAAAATGACTAACCAATGACTCTCCCAGCATCTGGCTGTCCCAAGTAGCACACCTATATTGGTAAAATATTGATACAATATTGTGAACATATTGGCAAAATATTTGAAATGCAATATTGGCGAGAAAAAAAATGTGAACATTCGGCGATATTGGTCCAATATTACTTGAATAATATTGGCGAAATATCCTTGAACTGATATTGGCCTCAAAATGTTCTGCGATATTGGTGCAATATCGCTGATACAATATTCTGACAATATTGGCAAAATATTCAAAAGTTATATTGTCGAGAAGTAAAATGTGAACATATTGCGATATTGGTCGAATATTGTTTGAATATTTTAGAAATAGTTTTGGTGAAATATTCTTGAAGCTATAATGGCCCCAAAATATTTATCGATATTGGTACAATATTTATCGATATTGGTACAATATCATTTGGATATATTGGTGGATGTCAATATACCTTGGTAAATTATCAAATGTCTTTTAGTTGATGAAGGTGACACCAGAGTCTGCCTTTTCATCGCCATAACCACTGAGTGAGCTGTCTTGAAACAAGTTTTGAGAAGTATTTAATATACTTTCATAGGTTTTAGAAGACGTTCCATATGTAGAGCCACCTAGCGGATTTTTATCTAGGTTTGATCATGATATGATTTCAATATGTTTTATTGAATATTCGGCCAATATTCAAATTTCATCTCAATCTAGATGTAGGAAACAATATGAAGACAATATTGTTTTAACGATATCGATAAATATTATTGAACCAATATTGACCCAATATTGATTAATAAGATTTGTTGAATATTGGCGAAAGGATATTCAACCAATGTGTAATCACACTGGGAGATACAATATAGTTTTTATTCCTAGGATCGATATTAGGGGAATATTGGGATTGCGATATTTGTTCTAGATGTTAAAAACGATGTGAAGACAATATTGTTTTATCGATATTGGTAAATGTCAGTCAACCAATATTGACTCAATATGAGTTATTACATTTTGTCAAATAAAGTGGAAATGATATTCAACCAATATTCTAACAAACTTGGAAATACAATATAGTTTTTTCCCCTATATTCGATATGACTGGAATATGTGTATTGCAATATTCATTCTAGATGTGGAAAACAATATATAACCAATATTGTATTATCGATATTGGTGGAAATTATTCAACCAATATTGACCCAATATTTCGTGTGATAATCTACATTCAAAACTAGTTCAACCAGTATCCCACCAATATTATAAATATAATATTGTTTTTTGAATATTCATCCATATTGGACCAATATTGATTTTACATTTACAATATGTCTATATTGGCTCAATATGGAACCAAGATTCAGCCGATATGATGTGCTACCTGGGGTATCTTGTTACACACCAGTCGTAATTTCATTTTTGAAAAAAAAGCAGTCAGTTCAGGGTGGAGTCAGATCATCGGCAGAACAACCCTATTCCGTTGCCAGTTGGTATTACCATCCTGTCTCAAATTATCCACCCCCGCCTCTCAAAGAGATGACACTAGACCTCATGCCCAACTGGTGTATACCAAGGTACGACCACATACAAGTCTAAGCCACAACCAAATTCTGATATTTGACAAAATAGTGCTTTTTCAGCACAAACGCTGATTCCTACCAATTTCCAATCAGGACACTCAATGAATTGAATGCGATTCTATAATACTTTCTGATGAACAACATCTCGATTGCTACAAAAACATCAAATCCCAGATAGTGGACATATCGAAATATTCAGAAAATGACCAACCAATGACTCTTCCAGCATCTGGCTGTATCTTGTTACACACCAGTCGTAATTTCATTTTTGAAAAAAAAGCAGTCAGTTCAGGGTGGAGTCAGATCATCGGCAGAACAACCCTATTCCGTTGCCAGTTGGTATTACCATCCTGTCTCAAATTATCCACCCCCGCCTCTCAAAGAGATGACACTCAACCTCATGCCCAACTGGTGTATACCAAGGTACGACCACATACAAGTCTAAGCCACAACCAAATTCTGATATTTGACAAAATAGTGCTTTTTCAGCACAAACGCTGATTCCTACCAATTTCCAATCAGGACACTCAATGAATTGAATGCGATTCTATAATACTTTCTGATGAACAACATCTCGATTGCTACAAAAACATCAAATCCCAGATAGTGGACATATCGAAATATTCAGAAAATGACCAACCAATGACTCTTCCAGCATCTGGCTGTATCCTGTTACACACCAGTCGTAATTTCATTTTTGAAAAAAAAGCAGTCAGTTCAGGGTGGAGTCAGATCATCGGCAGAACAACCCTATTCCGTTGCCAGTTGCTATTACCATCCTGACTCAAATTATCCACCCCAGCCTCTCAAAGAAATGACACTCAACCTCATGCCCAACTGGTGTATACCAAGGTACGACCACATACAAGTCGAGGCCACAACCCAATTCTAAGATTTGACAAAATGGTGCTTTTCAGCCCAAACGCTGATTCCTACCAATTTCCAATCAGGGGACTTAATGAATTGAATGCGATTCTAAAATACTTTCTAATGAACAACATCTCGATTCCATCCGAATATCAAACTTCTTCCTACAAAAACATCAAATCCATTCCTATGGTGGAATATATCGAAATATCTAGAACCGATGACTCTCCCAGCATCTGGCTGTATCTTGTTACACATCAGTCGTAATTTCATTTTTGCAAAAAAATGCAGTCAGTTCAGGGTGGAGTCAGATCATCGGTAGAAACACCCTATTCCGTTGCCAGTTGGTATTACCCTCCTGTCTCAAATTATCCACCCCCGCCTCAAAGAGATGACACTCAACCTCATGCCCAACTGGTATGTATACCAAGGTACGACCAGATACAAGTTGAGGCCACAACCAAATTCTAAGATTTGACAAAATAGTGCTTTTTCAGCCCAAACGCTGATTCCTACCAATTTCCAATCAGGACACTCAATGAATTGAATGCGATTCTATAATACTTTCTAATGAACAACATCTCGATTGCTGCCAAAAATTAAACTTCTCCCTACAAAAACATCAAATCCCAGATAGTGAACATATCGAAATATTCAGAAAATGACCAACCAATGACTCTCTCAGCATCTGGCTGTATCTTGTTACACACGAGTCGTAATTTCATTTTTGAAAAAAAAGCAGTCAGTTCAGGGTGGAGTCAGATCATCGGCAGAACAACCCTATTCCGTTGCCAGTTGGTATTACCATCCTGACTCAAATTATCCACCCCCGCCTCTCAAAGAGATGACACTCAACCTCATGCCCAACTGGTGTATACCAAGGTACGACCACATACAAGTCTAAGCCACAACCAAATTCTGATATTTGACAAAATAGTGCTTTTTCAGCCCAAACGCTGATTCCTACCAATTTCCAATCAGGGCACTTAATGAATTGAATGCGATTCTAAAATACTTTCCAATGAACAACATCTCGATTCCATCCGAATATCAAACTTCTTCCTACAAAAACATCAAATCCATTCCTATGGTGGAATATATCGAAATATTTAGAAAATGACTAACCAATGACTCTCCTAGCATCTGGCTGTATCTTGTTACACACCAGTCGTAATTTCATTTTTGAAAAAAAAGCAGTCAGTTCAGGGTGGAGTCAGATCATCGGCAGAACAACCCTATTCCGTTGCCAGTTGGTATTACCATCCTGTCTCAAATTATCCACCCCCGCCTCTCAAAGAGATGACACTCAACCTCATGCCCAACTGGTGTATACCAAGGTACGACCAGATACAAGTCGAGGCGACAACCAAATTCTAAGATTGACAAAATAGTACTTTTTCAGCACAAACGCTGGTTCCTACCAATTTCCAATCAGGACACTCAATGAATTGAATGCGAGTTTATAATACTTTCTAATGAACAACATCTCGATTCCTGCCAAAAATTGAACTTCTCCCTACAAAAACATCAAATCCCAGATAGTGGACATATCGAAATATTCAGAAAATGACCAACCAATGACTCTCCCAGCATCTGGCTGTATCTTGTTACACACCAGTCGTAATTTCATTTTTGAAAAAAAGCAGTCAGTTCAGGGTGGAGTCAGATCATCGGCAGAACAACCCTATTCCGTTGCCAGTTGGTATTACCATCCTGACTCAAATTATCCAACCCCGCCTCTCAAAGAGATGACACTCAACCTCATGCCCAACTGGTGTATACCAAGGTACGACCAGATACAAGTCGAGGCCACAACCAAATTCTAAGATTGACAAAATAGTTCTTTTTCAGCCCAAACGCTGATTCCTACCAATTTCCAATCAGGGCACTTAATGAATTGAATGCGATTCTAAAATACTTTCTTATGAACAACATCTCGATTCCATCCGAATATCAAACTTCTTCCTACAAAAACATCAAATCCATTCCTATGGTGGAACATATAGAAATATTTAGAAAATGACTAACCAATGACTGTCCTAGCATCTGGCTGTATCTTGTTACACATCAGTCGTAATTTCATTTTTGAAAAAAATGCAGTCAGTTTAGGGTGGAGTCAGATCATCGGCAGAACAACCCTATTCCGATGCCAGTTAGTATTACCATCCTATCTCAAATTATCCACCCCCGCCTCTCAAAGAGATGACACTCAACCTCATGCCCAACTGGTGTATACCAAGGTACGACCACATACAAGTCTAAGCCACAACCAAATTCTGATATTTGACAAAATAGTGCTTTTTCAGCACAAACGCTGATTCCTACCAATTTCCAATCAGGACAGTCAATGAATTGAATGCGATTCTATAATACTTTCTGATGAACAATATCTCGATTGCTACAAAAACATCAAATCCCAGATAGTGGACATATCGAAATATTCAGAAAATGACCGACCAATGACACTCCCAGCATCTGGCTGTATCTTGTTACACACCAGTCGTAATTTCATTTTTGAAAAAAAAGCAGTCAGTTCAGGGTGGAGTCAGATCATCTGCAGAACAACCCTATTCCGTTGCCAGTTGGTATTACCATCCTGACTCAAATTATCCACCCCCGTCTCTCAAAGAGATGACACTCAACCTCATGCCCAACTGGTATATACCAACGTACGACCAGATACAAGTCGAGGCCACGACCAAATTCTAAGACAAAATAGTGCTTTTTCAGCCCAAACGCTGATTCCTACCAATTTCCAATCAGGGCACTTACTGAATTGAATGCAATTCTAAAATACTTTCTAATGAACAACATCTCGATTCCATCCGAATATCAAACTTCTTCCTACAAAAACATCAAATCCATTCCTATGGTGGAATATATCGAAATATCTAGAACCGATGACTCTCCCAGCATCTGGCTGTATCTTGTTACACATCAGTCGTAATTTCATTTTTGCAAAAAAATGCAGTCAGTTCAGGGTGGAGTCAGATCATCGGTAGAAACACCCTATTCCGTTGCCAGTTGGTATTACCATCCTGTCTCAAATTATCCACCCCCGCCTCAAAGAGATGACACTCAACCTCATGCCCAATTGATGTATACCAAGGTACGACCAGATACAAGTTGAGGCCACAACCAAATTCTAAGATTTGACAAAATAGTGCTCTTTCAGCCCAAACGCTGATTCCTACCAATTTCCAATCAGGACACTCAATGAATTGAATGCGATTCTATAATAATTTCTAATGAACAACATCTCGATTGCTGCCAAAAATTAAACTTCTCCCTACAAAAACATCAAATCCCAGATAGTGGACATATCGAAATAATCAGAAAATGACCTACCAATGACTCTCCCAGCATCTGGCTGTATCTTGTTACACATCAGTCGTAATTTCATTTTTGAAAAAAAAGCAGTCAGTTCAGGGTGGAGTCAGATCATCGGCAGAACAACCCTATTCCGTTGCCAGTTGGTATTACCATCCTGACTCAAATTATCCACCCCCGCCTCTCAAAGAGATGACACTCAACCTCATGCCCAACTGGTGTATACCAAGGTACGACCAGATACAAGTCGAGGCCACAACCAAATTCTGATATTTGACAAAATAGTGCTTTTTCAGCACAAACGCTGATTCCTACCAATTTCCAATCAGGACAGTCAATGAATTGAATGCGATTCCATAATACTTTCTGATGAACAACATCTCGATTGCTACAAAAACATCAAATCCCAGATAGTGGACATATCGAAATATTCAGCAAATGACCGACCAATGACTCTTCCAGCATCTGGCTGTATCTTGCTACACACCAGTCGTAATTTCATTTTTGAAAAAAAAGCAGTCAGTTCAGGGTGGAGTCAGATCATCGGCAGAACAACCCTATTCCGTTGCCAGTTGGTATTACCATCCTGACTCAAATTATCCACCCCCGTCTCTCAAAGAGATGACACTCAACCTCATGCCCAACTGGTATATACCAAGGTACGACCAGGTACAAGTCGAGGCCACGACCAAATTCTAAGATTTGACAAAATAGTGCTTTTTCAGCCCAAACGCTGATTCCTACCAATTTCCAATCAGGGCACTTAATGAATTGAATGCGATTCTAAAATACTTTCTAATGAACAACATCTCGATTCCATCCGAATATCAAACTTCTTCCTACAAAAACATCAAATCCATTCCTATGGTGGAATATATCGAAATATCTAGAACCGATGACTCTCCCAGCATCTGGCTGTATCTTGTTACACATCAGTCGTAATTTCATTTTTGCAAAAAAATACAGTCAGTTCAGGGTGGAGTCAAATCATCGGTAGAAACACCCTATTCCGTTGCCAGTTGGTATTACCATCCTGTCTCAAATTATCCACCCCCGCCTCAAAGAGATGACACTCAACCTCATGCCCAACTGGTGTATACCAAGGTACGACCAGATACAAGTTGAGGCCACAACCAAATTCTAAGATTTGACAAAATAGTGCTTTTTCAGCCCAAACGCTGATTCCTACCAATTTCCAATCATAATACTTTCTAATGAACAACATCTCGATTGCTGCCAAAAATTAAACTTCTCCCTACAAAAACATCAAATCCCAGATAGTGGACATATCGAAATAATCAGAAAATGACCAACCAATGACTCTCCCAGCATCTGGCTGTATCTTGTTACACATCAGTCGTAATTTCATTTTTGAAAAAAAAGCAGTCAGTTCAGGGTGGAGTCAGATCATCGGCAGAACAACCCTATTCCGTTGCCAGTTGGTATTACCATCCTGCCTCAAATTATCCACCCCCGTCTCTCAAAGAGATGACACTCAACCTCATGCCCAACTGGTGTATACCAAGGTACGACCAGATACAAGTCGAGGCCACAACCAAATTCTGATATTTGACAAAATAGTGCTTTTTCAGCCCAAACGCTGATTCCTACCAATTTCCAATCAGGGCACTTAATGAATTGAATGCGATTCTAAAATACTTTCCAATGAACAACATCTCGATTCCATCCGAATATCAAATTTCTTCCTACAAAAACATCAAATCCATTCCTATGGTGGAATATATCGAAATATTTAGAAACTGACTAACCAATGACTCTCCTAGCATCTGGCTGTATCTTGTTACACATCAGTCGTAATTTCATTTTTGAAAAAAAAAGCAGTCAGTTCAGGGTGGACTCAGATCATCGGCAGAACAACCCTATTCCGTTGCCAGTTGGTATTACCATCCTGTCTCAAATTATCCAACCCCGCCTCTCAAAGAGATGACACTCAACCTCATGCCCAACTGGTGTATACCAAGGTACGACCAGATACAAGTCGATGCCACAACCAAATTCTAAGATTGAAAAAATTGTGCTTTTTCAGCACAAACGCTGGTTCCTACCAATTTCCAATCAGGACACTCAATGAATTGAATGCTAGTTTATAATACTTTCTAATGAACAACATCTCGATTCCTGTCAAAAATTGAACGTCTCCCTACAAAAACATCAAATCCCAGATAGTGGACATATCGAAATATTTAGAAAATGACTAACCAATGACTCTCCTGGCATCTGGCTGTATCTTGTTACACATCAGTAGTAATTTCATTTTTGAAAAAAAAGCAGTCTGTTCAGGGTGGAGTCAGATCATCGGCAGAACAACACTGTTCCGTTGCCAGTTGGTATTACCATCCTGTCTCAAATTATCCACCCCCGCCTCTCAAAGAGATGACACTCAACCTCATGCCCGACTGGTGTATACCAAGGTACGACCAGATACAAGTCGAGGCCACAACCAAATTCTGATATTTGACAAAATAGTGCTTTTTCAGCCCAAACGCTGATTCCTACCAATTTCCAATCAGGGCACTTAATGATGTGAATGCGATTCTAAAATACTTTCCAATGAACAACATCTCGATTCCATCCGAATATCAAACTTCTTCCTACAAAAACATCAAATCCATTCCTATGGTGGAATATATCGAAATATTCAGAAAATGACTAACCAATGACTGTCCTAGCATCTGGCTGTATCTTGTTACACATCAGTCGTAATTTCATTTTGGAAAAAAAGCAGTCAGTTCTGGGTGGAGTCAGATCATCGGCAGAACAACCCTATTCCGTTGCCAGTTGGTATTACCATCCTGTCTCAAATTATCCACCCCCGCCTCTCAAAGAGATGACACTCAACCTCATGCCCGTCTGGTGTATACCAAGGTACGACCAGATACAAGTCGAGGCCACAACCAAATTCTGATATTTGACAAAATAGTGCTTTTTCAGCCCAAACGCTGATTCCTACCAATTTCCAATCAGGGCACTTAATGAATTGAATGCGATTCTGAAATACTTTCCAATGAACAACATCTCGATTCCATCTGAATATCAAACTTCTTCCTACAAAAACATCAAATCCATTAATATGACGGAATATATCGAAATATTTAGAAAATGACTAACCAATGACTCTCCTAGCATCTGGCTGTATCTTGTTACACATCAGTCGTAATTTCATTTTGGAAAAAAAGCAGTCAGTTCTGGGTGGAGTCAGATCATCGGCAGAACAACCCTATTCCGTTGCCAGTTGGTATTACCATCCTGCCTCAAATTATCCACCCCCGTCTCTCAAAGAGATGACACTCAACCTCATGCCCAACTGGTGTATACCAAGGTACGACCAGATACAAGTCGAGGCCACAACCAAATTCTGATATTTGACAAAATAGTGCTTTTTCAGCCCAAACGCTGATTCCTACCAATTTCCAATCAGGGCACTTAATGAATTGAATGCGATTCTAAAATACTTTCCAATGAACAACATCTCGATTCCATCCGAATATCAAATTTCTTCCTACAAAAACATCAAATCCATTCCTATGGTGGAATATATCGAAATATTTAGAAACTGACTAACCAATGACTCTCCTAGCATCTGGCTGTATCTTGTTACACATCAGTCGTAATTTCATTTTTGAAAAAAAAAGCAGTCAGTTCAGGGTGGACTCAGATCATCGGCAGAACAACCCTATTCCGTTGCCAGTTGGTATTACCATCCTGTCTCAAATTATCCAACCCCGCCTCTCAAAGAGATGACACTCAACCTCATGCCCAACTGGTGTATACCAAGGTACGACCAGATACAAGTCGATGCCACAACCAAATTCTAAGATTGAAAAAATTGTGCTTTTTCAGCACAAACGCTGGTTCCTACCAATTTCCAATCAGGACACTCAATGAATTGAATGCTAGTTTATAATACTTTCTAATGAACAACATCTCGATTCCTGTCAAAAATTGAACGTCTCCCTACAAAAACATCAAATCCCAGATAGTGGACATATCGAAATATTTAGAAAATGACTAACCAATGACTCTCCTAGCATCTGGCTGTATCTTGTTACACATCAGTCGTAATTTCATTTTTGAAAAAAAAGCAGTCAGTTCAGGGTGGAGTCCGATCATCGGCAGAACAACCCTATTCCGTTGCCAGTTGGTATTACCATCCTGTCTCAAATTATCCACCCCCGCCTCTCAAAGAGATGACACTCAACCTCATGCCCAACTGGTGTATACCAAGGTACGACCACATACAAGTCTAAGCCACAACCAAATTCTGATATTTGACAAAATAGTGCTTTTTCAGTTCAAACGCTGATTCCTACCAATTTCCAATCAGGGCACTTAATGATGTGAATGCGATTCTAAAATACTTTCCAATGAACAACATCTCGATTCCATCCGAATATCAAACTTCTTCCTACAAAAACATCAAATCCATTCCTATGGTGGAATATATCGAAATATTCAGAAAATGACTAACCAATGACTGTCCTAGCATCTGGCTGTATCTTGTTACACATCAGTCGTAATTTCATTTTGGAAAAAAAGCAGTCAGTTCTGGGTGGAGTCAGATCATCGGCAGAACAACCCTATTCCGTTGCCAGTTGGTATTACCATCCTGTCTCAAATTATCCACCCCCGCCTCTCAAAGAAATGACACTCAACCTCATGCCCGACTGGTGTATACCAAGGTACGACCACATACAAGTCTAAGCCTCAACCAAATTCTGATATTTGACAAAATAGTGCTTTTTCAGCCCAAACGCTGATTCCTACCAATTTCCAATCAGGGCACTTAATGAATTGAATGCGATTCTAAAATACTTTCCAATGAACAACATCTCGATTCCATCCGAATATCAAACTTCTTCCTACAAAAACATCAAATCCATTCCTATGGTGGAATATATCGAAATATTTAGAAAATGACTAACCAATGACTCTCCTAGCATCTGGCTGTATCTTGTTACACATCAGTCGTAATTTCATTTTTGAAAAAAAGCAGTCTGTTCAGGGTGGAGTCAGATCATCGGCAGAACAACACTGTTCCGTTGCCAGTTGGTATTACCATCCTGTCTCAAATTATCCACCCCCGCCTCTCAAAGACATGACACTCAACCTCATGCCCGACTGGTGTATACCAAGGTACGACCAGATACAAGTCGAGGCCACAACCAAATTCTGATATTTGACAAAATAGTGCTTTTTCAGCCCAAACGCTGATTCCTACCAATTTCCAATCAGGGCACTTAATGAATTGAATGCGATTCTAAAATACTTTCCAATGAACAACATCTCGATTCCATCCGAATATCAAACTTCTTCCTACAAAAACATCAAATCCATTCCTATGGTGGAATATATCGAAATATTTAGAAAATGACTAACCAATGACTGTCCTAGCATCTGGCTGTATCTTGTTACACATCAGTCGTAATTTCATTTTTGAAAAAAAGCAGTCAGTTCAGGGTGGAGTCAGATCATCAGCAGAACAACCCTATTCCGTTGCCAGTTGGTATTACCATCCTGTCTCAAATTATCCAACCCGCCTCTCAAAGAGATGACACTCAACCTCATGCCCAACTGGTGTATACCCAGGTACGACCACATACAAGTCTAAGCCACAACCAAATTCTGATATTTGACAAAATAGTGCTTTTTCAGTCCAAACGCTGATTCCTACCAATTTCCAATCAGGGCACTTAATGAATTGAATGCGATTCTAAAATACTTTCCAATGAACAACATCTCGATTCCATCCGAATATCAAACTTCTTCCTACAAAAACATCAAATCCATTCCTATGGTGGAATATATCGAAATATGTAGAAAATGACTAACCAATGACTCTCCTAGCATCTGGCTGTATCTTGTTACACATCAGTCGTAATTTCATTTTTGAAAAAAAAGCAGTCTGTTCAGGGTGGAGTCAGATCATCGGCAGAACAACCCTATTCCGTTGCAAGTTGGTATTACCATCCTATCTCAAATTATCCACCCCCGCCTCTCAAGATGACACTCAACCTCATGCCCAACTGGTGTATACAAAGGTACGACCAGATACAAGTCGAGGCCACCACCAAATTCTAAGATTTTACAAAACAGTGCCTTTTCAGCCCAAACGGTGATTCCTACCAATTTCCAATCAGGACACTCAATGAATTGAATGCGATTCTATAATACTTTCTCGATTCCTGCCAAAAGTTAAACTTCTCCCTACAAAAACATCAAATCCCAGATAGTGGACATATCGAAATATTCAGAAAATGACCAACCAATGACTCTCCCAGCTTCTGGCTGTATCTTGTTACACATCAATCGTAATTTCATTTTTGAAAAAAAAGCAGTCAGTTCAGGGTGGAGTCAGATCATCGGCAGAACAACCCTATTCTGTTGCCAGTTGGTATCACCATCCTGCCTCAAATCATACACCCTCGCCTCTCTTAGAGATGACACTCAACCTCATGCCCAACTGGTGTATACCAAGGTACGACCAGATACAAGTCGAGGCCACAACCAAATTCTAAGATTTGACAAAATAGTGCTTTTTCAGCCCAAACTCTGATTCCTACCAATTTCCAATCAGGGCACTTAATGAATTGAATGCGATTCTAAAATACTTTCTTATGAATAACATATCGATTCCATCCGAATATCAAACTTCTTCCTACAAAAACATCAAATCCATTCCTATGGTGGAATATATCGAAATATTTAGAAAATGACTAACCAATGACTGTCCTAGCATCTGGCTGTATTTTGTTACACATCAGTCGTAATTTCATGTTTGAAAAAAAAGCAGTCAGTTCAGGGTGGAGTCAGATCATCGGCAGAACAACCCTATTCCGTTGCAAGTTGGTATTACCATCCTATCTCAAATTATCCACCCCCGCCTCTCAAGATGACACTCAACCTCATGCCCAACTGGTGTATACCAAGGTACGACCACATACAAGTCGAGGCCACAACCCAATTCTGAGATTTGACAAAATGGTGCTTTTCAGCCCAAACGCTGATTCCTACCAATTTCCAATCAGGGGACTTAATGAATTGAATGCGATTCTAAAATACTTTCTAATGAACAACATCTCGATTCCATCCGAATATCAAACTTCTTCCTACAAAAACATCAAATCCATTCCTATGGTGGAATATATCGAAATATCTAGAACCGATGACTCTCCCAGCATCTGGCTGTATCTTGTTACACATCAGTCGTAATTTCATTTTTGCAAAAAAATGCAGTCAGTTCAGGGTGGAGTCAGATCATCGGTAGAAACACCCTATTCCGTTGCCAGTTGTTATTACCATCCTGTCTCAAATTATCCACCCCCGCCTCAAAGAGATGACACTCAACCTCATGCCCAACTGGTATGTATACCAAGGTACGACCAGATACAAGTTGAGGCCACAACCAAATTCTAAGATTTGACAAAATAGTGCTTTTTCAGCCCAAACGCTGATTCCTACATATTTCCAATCAGGACACTCAATGAATTGAATGCGATTTTATAATACTTTCTAATGAACAACATCTCGATTGCTGCCAAAAATTAAACTTCTCCCTACAAAAACATCAAATCCCAGATAGTGGACATATCGAAATGATCAGAAAATGACTAACCAATGACTCTCCCAGCATCTGGCTGTATCTTGTTACACATCAGTCGTAATTTCATTTTTGAAAAAAAAGCAGTCAGTTCAGGGTGGAGTCAGATCATCGGCAGAACAACCCTATTCCGTTGCCAGTTGGTATTACCATCCTGACTCAAATTATCCACTCCCGCCTCTCAAAGAGATGACACTCAACCTCATGCCCAACTGGTGTATACCAAGGTACGACCACATACAAGTCTAAGCCACAACCAAATTATGATATTTGACAAAATAGTGCTTTTTCAGCCCAAACGCTGATTCCTACCAATTTCCAATCAGGGCACTTAATGAATTGAATGCGATTCTAAAATACTTTCCAATGAACAACATCTCGATTCCATCCGAATATCAAACTTCTTCCTACAAAAACATCAAATCCATTCCTATGGTGGAATATATCGAAATATTTAGAAAATGACTAACCAATGACTCTCCTAGCATCTGGCTGTATCTTGTTACACACCAGTCGTAATTTCATTTTTGAAAAAAAAGCAGTCAGTTCAGGGTGGAGTCAGATCATCGGCAGAACAACCCTATTCCGTTGCCAGTTGGTATTACCATCCTGTCTCAAATTATCCACCCCCGCCTCTCAAAGAGATGACACTCAACCTCATGCCCAACTGGTGTATACCAAGGTACGACCACATACAAGTCTAAGCCACCACCAAATTCTGATATTTGACAAAATAGTGCTTTTTCAGCACAAACGCTGATTCCTACCAATTTCCAATCAGGACAGTCAATGAATTGAATGCGATTCTATAATACTTTCTGATGAACAACATCTCGATTGCTACAAAAACATCAAATCCCAGATAGTGGACATATCGAAATATTCAGAAAATGACCGACCAATGACACTCCCAGCATCTGGCTGTATCTTGTTACACACCAGTTGTAATTTCATTTTTGAAAAAAAAGCAGTCAGTTCAGGGTGGAGTCAGATCATCGGCAGAACAACCCTATTCCGTTGCCAGTTGGTATTACCATCCTGTCTCAAATTATCCACCCCCGCCTCTCAAAGAGATGACACTCAACCTCATGCCCAACTGGTGTATACCAAGGTACGACCAGATACAAGTCGAGGCGGCAACCAAATTCTAAGATTGACAAAATAGTACTTTTTCAGCACAAACGCTGGTTCCTACCAATTTCCAATCAGGACACTCAATAAATTGAATGCGAGTTTATAATACTTTCTAATGAACAACATCTCGATTCCTGCCAAAAATTGAACTTCTCCCTACAAAAACATCAAATCCCAGATAGTGGACATATCGAAATATTCAGAAAATGACCAACCAATGACTCTCCCAGCATCTGGCTGTATCTTGTTACACACCAGTCGTAATTTCATTTTTGAAAAAAAGCAGTCAGTTCAGGGTGGAGTCAGATCATCGGCAGAACAACCCTATTCCGTTGCCAGTTGGTATTACCATCCTGACTCAAATTATCCAACCCCGCCTCTCAAAGAGATGACACTCAACCTCATGCCCAACTGGTGTATACCAAGGTACGACCAGATACAAGTCGAGGCCACAACCAAATTCTAAGATTGACAAAATAGTTCTTTTTCAGCCCAAACGCTGATTCCTACCAATTTCCAATCAGGGCACTTAATGAATTGAATGCGATTCTAAAATACTTTCTTATGAACAACATCTCGATTCCATCCGAATATCAAACTTCTTCCTACAAAAACATCAAATCCATTCCTATGGTGGAACATATAGAAATATTTAGAAAATGACTAACCAATGACTGTCCTAGCATCTGGCTGTATCTTGTTACACATCAGTCGTAATTTCATTTTTGAAAAAAATGCAGTCAGTTCAGGGTGGAGTCAGATCATCGGCAGAACAACCCTATTCCGATGCCAGTTAGTATTACCATCCTATCTCAAATTATCCACCCCCGCCTCTCAAAGAGATGACACTCAACCTCATGCCCAACTGGTGTATACCAAGGTACGACCACATACAAGTCTAAGCCACCACCAAATTCTGATATTTGACAAAATAGTGCTTTTTCAGCACAAACGCTGATTCCTACCAATTTCCAATCAGGACAGTCAATGAATTGAATGCGATTCTATAATACTTTCTGATGAACAACATCTCGATTGCTACAAAAACATCAAATCCCAGATAGTGGACATATCGAAATATTCAGAAAATGACCGACCAATGACACTCCCAGCATCTGGCTGTATCTTGTTACACACCAGTTGTAATTTCATTTTTGAAAAAAAAGCAGTCAGTTCAGGGTGGACTCAGATCATCGGCAGAACAACCCTATTCCGTTGCCAGTTGGTATTACCATCCTGTCTCAAATTATCCAACCCCGCCTCTCAAAGAGATGACACTCAACCTCATGCCCAACTGGTGTATACCAAGGTACGACCAGATACAAGTCGATGCCACAACCAAATTCTAAGATTGAAAAAATTGTGCTTTTTCAGCACAAACGCTGGTTCCTACCAATTTCCAATCAGGACACTCAATGAATTGAATGCTAGTTTATAATACTTTCTAATGAACAACATCTCGATTCCTGTCAAAAATTGAACGTCTCCCTACAAAAACATCAAATCCCAGATAGTGGACATATCGAAATATTTAGAAAATGACTAACCAATGACTCTCCTGGCATCTGGCTGTATCTTGTTACACATCAGTAGTAATTTCATTTTTGAAAAAAAAGCAGTCTGTTCAGGGTGGAGTCAGATCATCGGCAGAACAACACTGTTCCGTTGCCAGTTGGTATTACCATCCTGTCTAAAATTATCCACCCCCGCCTCTCAAAGAGATGACACTCAACCTCATGCCCGACTGGTGTATACCAAGGTACGACCATATACAAGTCGAGGCCACAACCAAATTCTGATATTTGACAAAATAGTGCTTTTTCAGCCCAAACGCTGATTCCTACCAATTTCCAATCAGGGCACTTAATGATGTGAATGCGATTCTAAAATACTTTCCAATGAACAACATCTCGATTCCATCCGAATATCAAACTTCTTCCTACAAAAACATCAAATCCATTCCTATGGTGGAATATATCGAAATATTCAGATAATGACTAACCAATGACTGTCCTAGCATCTGGCTGTATCTTGTTACACATCAGTCGTAATTTCATTTTGGAAAAAAAGCAGTCAGTTCTGGGTGGATCATCGGCAGAACAACCCTATTCCGTTGCCAGTTGGTATTACCATCCTGTCTCAAATTATCCACCCCCGCCTCTCAAAGAGATGACACTCAACCTCATGCCCGTCTGGTGTATACCAAGGTACGAACAGATACAAGTCGAGGCCACAACCAAATTCTGATAATTGACAAAATAGTGCTTTTTCAGCCCAAACGCTGATTCCTACCAATTTCCAATCAGGGCACTTAATGAATTGAATGCGATTCTGAAATACTTTCCAATGAACAACATCTCGATTCCATCTGAATATCAAACTTCTTCCTACAAAAACATCAAATCCATTACTATGACGGAATATATCGAAATATTTAGAAAATGACTAACCAATGACTCTCCTAGCATCTGGCTGTATCTTGTTACACATCAGTCGTAATTTCATTTTTGAAAAAAAAGCAGTCAGTTCAGGGTGGAGTCAGATCATCGGCAGAACAACCCTATTCCGTTGCCAGTTGGTATTACCATCCTGTCTCAAATTATCCACCCCCGCCTCTCAAAGAGATGACACTCAACCTCATGCCCAACTGGTGTATACCAAGGTACGACCACATACAAGTCTAAGCCACAACCAAATTCTGATATTTGACAAAATAGTGCTTTTTCAGTCCAAACGCTGATTCCTACCAATTTCCAATCAGGGCACTTAATGATGTGAATGCGATTCTAAAATACTTTCCAATGAACAACATCTCGATTCCATCCGAATATCAAACTTTTTCCTACAAAAACATCAAATCCATTCCTATGGTGGAATATATCGAAATATTCAGAAAATGACTAACCAATGACTGTCCTAGCATCTGGCTGTATCTTGTTACACATCAGTCGTAATTTCATTTTGGAAAAAAAGCAGTCAGTTCTGGGTGGAGTCAGATCATCGGCAGAACAACCCTATTCCGTTGCCAGTTGGTATTACCATCCTGTCTCAAATTATCCACCCCCGCCTCTCAAAGAGATGACACTCAACCTCATGCCCGACTGGTGTATACCAAGGTACGACCACATACAAGTCTAAGCCACAACCAAATTCTGATATTTGACGAAATAGTGCTTTTTCAGCCCAAACGCTGATTCCTACCAATTTCCAATCAGGGCACTTAATGAATTGAATGCGATTCTAAAATACTTTCCAATGAACAACATCTCGATTCCATCCGAATATCAAACTTCTTCCTACAAAAACATCAAATCCATTCCTATGGTGGAATATATCGAAATATTTAGAAAATGACTAACCAATGACTCTCCTAGCATCTGGCTGTATCTTGTTACACATCAGTCGTAATTTCATTTTTGAAAAAAAGCAGTCAGTTAAGGGTGGAGTCAGATCATCGGCAGAACAACCCTGTTCCGTTGCCAGTTGGTATTACCATCCTGTCTCAAATTATCCACCCCCGCCTCTCAAAGAGATGACACTCAACCTCATGCCCGACTGGTGTTAACCAAGGTACGACCAGATACAAGTCGAGGCCACAACCAAATTCTGATATTTGACAAAATAGTGCTTTTTCAGCCCAAACGCTGAATCCTACCAATTTCCAATCAGGGCACTTAATGAATTGAATGCGATTCTAAAATACTTTCCAATGAACAACATCTCGATTCCATCCGAATATCAAACTTCTTCCTACAAAAACATCAAATCCATTCCTATGGTGGAATATATCGAAATATTTAGAAAATGACTAACCAATGACTCTCCTAGCATCTGGCTGTATCTTGTTACACATCAGTCGTAATTTCATTTTTGAAAAAAAAGCAGTCAGTTCAGGGTGGATTCAGATCATCGGCAGAACAACCCTATTCCGTTGCCAGTTGGTATTACCATCCTGTCTCAAATTATCCACCCCCGCCTCTCAAAGAGATGACACTCAACCTCATGCCCAACTGGTGTATACCAAGGTACGACCACATACAAGTCTAAGCCACAACCAAATTCTGATATTTGACAAAATAGTGCTTTTTCAGCCCAAACGCTGATTCCTACCAATTTCCAATCAGGGCACTTAATGAATTGAATGCGATTCTAAAATACTTTCCAATGAACAACATCTCGATTCCATCCGAATATCAAACTTCTTCCTACAAAAACATCAAATCCATTCCTATGGTGGAATATATCGAAATATTTAGAAAATGACTAACCAATGACTCTCCTAGCATCTGGCTGTATCTTGTTACACATCAGTAGTAATTTCATTTTTGAAAAAAAAGCAGTCAGTTCAGGGTGGTCAGATCATCGGCAGAACAACCCTATTCCGTTGCCAGTTGGTATTACCATCCTGTCTCAAATTATCCAACCCCGCCTCTCAAAGAGATGACACTCAACCTCATGCCCAACTGGTGTATATCAAGGTACGACCAGATACAAGTCGAGGCCACAACCAAATTCTAAGATTTGACAAAATAGTGCTTTTTCAGCCCAAACGCTGATTCCTACCAATTTCCAATCAGGGCACTTAATGAATTGAATGCGATTCTAAAATACTTTCTTATGAATAACATCTCGATTCCATCCGAATATCAAACTTCTTCCTACAAAAACATCAAATCCATTCCTATGGTGGAATATATCGAAATATTTAGAAAATGACTAACCAATGACTGTCCTAGCATCTGGCTGTATTTTGTTACACATCAGTCGTAATTTCATGTTTGAAAAAAAAGCAGTCAGTTCAGGGTGGATTCAGATCATCGGCAGAACAACACTGTTCCGTTGCCAGTTGGTATTACCATCCTGTCTCAAATTATCCACCCCCGCCTCTCAAAGACATGACACTCAACCTCATGCCCGACTGGTGTATACCAAGGTACGACCAGATACAAGTCGAGGCCACAACCAAATTCTGATATTTGACAAAATAGTGCTTTTTCAGCCCAAACGCTGATTCCTACCAATTTCCAATCAGGGCACTTAATGAATTGAATGCGATTCTAAAATACTTTCCAATGAACAACATCTCGATTCCATCCGAATATCAAACTTCTTCCTTCAAAAACATCAAATCCATTCCTATGGTGGAATATATCGAAATATTTAGAAAATGACTAACCAATGACTGTCCTAGCATCTGGCTGTATCTTGTTACACATCAGTAGTAATTTCATTTTTGAAAAAAAAGCAGTCAGTTCAGGGTGGTCAGATCATCGGCAGAACAACCCTATTCCGTTGCCAGTTGGTATTACCATCCTGTCTCAAATTATCCACCCCCGCCTCTCAAAGAGATGACACTCAACCTCATGCCCAACTGGTGTATATCAAGGTACGACCAGATACAAGTCGAGGCCACAACCAAATTCTGATATTTGACAAAATAGTGCTTTTTCAGCCCAAACGCTGATTCCTACCAATTTCCAATCAGGGCACTTAATGAATTGAATGCGATTCTAAAATACTTTCTTATGAATAACATCTCGATTCCATCCGAATATCAAACTTCTTCCTACAAAAACATCAAATCCATTCCTATGGTGGAATATATCGAAATATTTAGAAAATGACTAACCAATGACTCTCCTAGCATCTGGCTGTATCTTGTTACACATCAGTAGTAATTTCATTTTTGAAAAAAAAGCAGTCAGTTCAGGGTGGTCAGATCATCGGCAGAACAACCCTATTCCGTTGCAAGTTGGAATTACCATCCTATCTCAAATTATCCACCCCCGCCTCTCAAGATGACACTCAACCTCATGCCCAACTGGTGTATACAAAGGTACGACCAGATACAAGTCGAGGCCACCACCAAATTCTAAGATTTGACAAAACAGTGCCTTTTCAGCCCAAACGGTGATTCCTACCAATTTCCAATCAGGACACTCAATGAATTGAATGCGATTCTATAATACTTTCTCGATTCCTGCCAAAAGTTAAACTTCTCCCTACAAAAACATCAAATCCCAGATAGTGGACATATCGAAATATTCAGAAAATGACCAACCAATGACTCTCCCAGCATCTGGCTGTATCTTGTTACACATCAGTCGTAATTTCATTTTTGAAAAAAGCAGTAAGTTTAGGATGGAGTCAGATCATCGGCAGAACAACCCTATTCATGGAAGATGAGGGTATTTTTTTTTCGGGATATGTAAATAACTCGAAAACTAGTAGTCTGCTCAAATGCGAAAAAATCATGCTTATTGGACTCGAAAAAAGACATATCTACAAATTTTTGTCTGAACGAAATCATTTATACGCGAGGAAAAAAAAATACTGACAAATCTGTTTTTTGCAATTGTGACGATTAATTCGAGGTTATGTCAAAAAGTGTTGAAGTTTTTATTTTTCAATATACAGTGTGTCCCACTTACCATGCTCACCATGGGTATCTTTTTAATGGTGATAGATACGAGGTTGGTTAAATGACACCAAATGCGGAGTATATCAAGGCCAACTATAATGTGAAAAAATATTTTGATTAAATCCATTCGATTTTGTTTTATACGCAAAAAACAGATTTTGATCATTTTCATGTCTCCTCCGTAACTTGTTTATTTATGAAAATATTCGAATAGGAATTTCACATTCTCATGGCAGTTTTTCATTGAGATTTCTAAAAAAATATGAAATGTTTACCAATTCTTCTAGAATTTGAGATATCAGCACCAACTTTTACTTTTCAAATGTAGGTCATAGCTCACTATGACTTAGTTATGAATAACTTTTTTTCTCTTACAGATGATATGTCACAGTAAAAGTTTTTTGTTGATAACTACAGAGTTATCGTCATTTATACAAAAACAAGAACAATTTTGAAGTCGCCATCTTGAATTTATAAATGTTAACAAAAAAATCATGATCTCCGACCTCAAAAACCCCCACATACCAATTTTGAATGGAATCGGATCATAATCACAAATCTCGTCCGCCATATTGGAGGAGCCGCCATTTTTAATTTTTTATTTCAATAAAAATTCCATAGTGCATCGTCACCGGAATTTTGAACATCTTCCAAATTCAAGTAATTAGGACCGCCAAAATGGGTCAAAATTCACTTGCAAGAGACATGAAAATTATCATCAAAATCTTTTATTTTCGTATAAAACAAAAACGAATAGATTTTATCAAAATACTTTTTCACATTATAGTTGGCCTTGATAAACTCCACATTTGGTGTCATTTAACCGACCTCGTATCTCTTACCATTAAAAAGATACCCATGGTGAGCATGGTAAGTGGGACACACTGTATACAACTTTTTTTTAATCACATTTCGCCAGGAGGTTACGTTTTATCGCAAATAAATGTTTTGAACCCCTAAACTGCCTTCCCATTCCAGTGTTTTCGGGTTAAAGTTGGAACCTCAACAACATTACTTTTTTTCTACAACTATAAAAGATATTGAAAATATTGAGAAAATCATGATTCAGAGAGACTTGTCTGTTTTTCTCAATTTAAAGCGGTTTAACGATCAATAAACTACCAAGTTACATAGACCATCTAATAGTAGACATTTCAACAATTGAAATGATCACCTAAATACCTTCGAAATACAAAAAAACACTAGAACTGCTTTCATCTCGTGAACCAGAATTGACTAATCAGCGGAGTGTGTATTGGTTTGGACGGGGAACAGATGGCTTCAGTGCTGTTTGTGTTGACCTGCCCTTGCACTGATGAGAGGCAACAACCTCGAAACTAGTCTGCAGGTGGTCACCCCGTCCAAGTCAAGGCATAATTCTGCTGGTTGGTCATAGAGGGCACTTGCAATTGCGTCCTCTGATGTTTTGAGGAACGTTGCACAAGTAGCTGTTAGATTTAATTCAATACCCGTCGTGGTCTTAGCCAGGGGAGTAGTTGTTTTCTGACAGGTTCTTGCCATAATAAGCCTACATAGTTAGGTGTTTATGGGAGTAAAGGGTTCATCATCGGTCGGTAACGACTGTTCGTTAGCAAACGATCTCCCAAAGATTTCTGTCTTCTTCGACTAGAACAATTGTTCGTGGAAGATAACGGTATTTTTTTCGAAAAATATATATTTGGCACTAAAATAGACATATTCCTACAAATTTTCATGTCAACTGAATCATTCATCGTAGAGAAAAAAATTAAATACCGAAAAATCGGTTTTTCGCCATTTTGACGGATAATTTGAGGTTATGTCGATCATTTCACTTATGCTAAAATAGCGTGTTATGATTGGTTGAAATTTTTGTGTTGATAAATGAAAACATCATGTTTTCGATTTTGTAGTTCGGCTCTTGATTGGCTACTTGATATGTATATGATGTGTTTTCGATTTTGTAGTTCGATTCCTGATTGGTTATTATCAAAACACAAACTTACTGCTAGCAAGCTGCTATAATGACATAACACCAAACTTTGACCAAAACTAAATAAGCACTCACTATTAATTCAAATCAACTTCACAATTTTCGACAAATTTTGCATACTCGTTGATTAATCAAATCACTAGATCAAAATGTTATCAAAACATAACCTCGAGCGAGAAGCAGTAGACTAGACATGCAATGACGAAACTACGAATGACGCGCTCTGTCATTGGAAACTGAAATAGAGGGATGTTTGAAATATCAAGTAAATGTTTTGTTAGTTGCATAATATCAGAACTAAATGCGGGATTAATGTTCCTAGTTAAATTGAATAGTAAATAAATAAAAATGGTTTCGATTTTATTCATGAAATAATCTTAACAAATACAACTCGTGTTATCGGCGATTATCGTTAATTCCTTCTCGGTTTCGAATCAAATTATGTTGCTTTAGGCAACCACACAAGCAACATAATTTGATTCTCAAAATCAAAGGAATTGCTATTTCGACAATCACCGATACACTTGTGGTATTACCTACGAAAAGGTCACGTCTCGCCGCAAATCGCAAAAAACCGCTTTCAACCCCTTAACTGCTGTTATTACAATAAGTAAGTAGCGCAAACCATATTGAAAAGTTTAAATAAATAACATAACAACTTAAAACGCTGTAATACAACTATGATTAGAAATCTATTTAAAATGCACACTATGAAAGGCCCAAGTTCACCAAAAGTGGCAGCTGTGAAAGTGGATGTGATAAAAAAACATACGGCTTAAAATGTACCAATTTATGCAGTAATTGACATGGAAACTGTTCTAATAGTCCAGTCAACATGAACCATTAAAAAAAAATGCCTAGTCAACGAAAATTATGATCATGGTGGCAGTCGATTCGTAATTTCATGTAGAAAGTTTGAGAAAAACTTTCGAAAGGAGCCAAAAAATTTGCAAAAGTTATAAACAATTAAGTGAAAAAAACGTGGGGCTTTGTTTTTTATTGAATATCTCGAAAAGTATTAAAGATTTTTGAAATGTCAAAAAAGATCTGAAAGGATCAGCAAAGGACCCCGCAAACTCCTTATGGAATTTGGGTCCCGGTGGATTTTTTTGAATTTTTGGTATGATCTAGTCTATAGTATGTAATTCTTTAATGTAATGTAATGTAATTCTCTAAAAAAATTAACAGTTTTGCTGCTAGGGGGCGTTGAAATCATCCCTTGCTCAGATTAGACTATTTATTTTTTAACCCGGTAACAATATTTTCACTTGTTTCATTATTGCTGATGTTGCACAATATTGTGCTGTTTTATAAAAAAAATTCTTACCCCCTCCCCTTTTTCCCCCAACTCCTTTTACGAAACGCAAATAAAATATTTCTCGAGCTCCTTCAAATGTATCGTCGAATGTTCAAATATGCCTAAATAAGGGAAATAACAGTTTTTTATGATTATCTCCCCACCCCCCAAATGACACAAAACGAAAAAATTTCGGTGGATTTTTCTGAATTTTTGATATAATGCATTTCAAGTTATTTTGAATAGAAATAAGTCGGGTGACAAACCCCAAAAATGAATAGTTTTGATGCTAGGGGGCATCGAAATCATACCTTGCTCAGAGTAGACTATTCTTTATTATAGGCGGAAACAATATCTCCATATATTTTTGTTTTATTTTATAGCGAACAATTTTGTAAAATTTGATAAATTGAAAATCTAAAACCTCCCCCTTACCCCCAACCCCTCTTTCAAAACACGAAAAAATATAATTCAATCATCACCTCAAATTCAAATTGTGGATGTCTAATTTTTATTTAATTCAAGATTTTCGCCCAGTTAATTGATATTAAAAAACATCAACTACTCCCTATTAAGAAGTCAGCGAACTCCACCAATATTTTTCTGAAGGGAGGTAAAGGTGAAATTAAACAATTGTACGATTTCCTCAATTTCAGCTGATTAAAACGTTTATTTTGATAAAGCATTTACAAGTAGTCGGGAATTAATTTTTTTCACGTTTCAAAATAGGGGGTAGAGGGGAGATTTTAGATTTTCAATTTATAAAAATTTACACAATTGTTCTGCGTAAATAAAACAAAAATACGTAGAGATATTGTTTCCGCCTATAATAAAGAATAGTCTATTCTGAGCAAGGTATGATTTTGACGCCCTCTAGCATAAAAACTATTAATTTTTGGAGTTTGTCACCTGATATATTTCTATTTAAAATAACTTGAACTACAAATCAATATCAAAAATTTACTGGGTGTCTCATTTAAAAATATCACCAAAGTCGCTTTTCCTCAAATGCGGATAACCCTATATATTTTGGGTGAGGTTCAAAAATTGGAAAAGAACATCGTCCTGTCCAAGGATTTTTCCGATATATCTTATCTATTTGAAAGCCTATTAAGAATAACTTCACTGAGTGAAAAAAATCCTAGCGTTTTAGTTCAATTATTAACTGGATTTTCATGTTAACAGAAAAACTTGTTAATTAACAAATGCATAATTTATGGAGAAATTGTGATATAAATTTTCAAGCGCGGATTATTGTTATTTGATGTATTTCAATAGTACACGATTTTTTTTATTCTTTAATTTTCATATTTAATATTTTAAAATGATTTTTGTTGTGTCAGAGTGACACAATGTGCGCGGATGCCAGACTACCCGTTTTTAGCTATACAGTGCGCGTCAAAATTATGGAACAAATTCATTATTTCTGAATATAAAGATATTTCGGAAAAATCCTCGGACGAGTCGATTTTCTTTTCCGATGGGCCAATTTTTTAACCCTACCCAAAATACATAGGGTTATCCGCAATTGAGTAAAAATGATTTTGGTGATATTTTTTAATTGGACACCCACTATATATTTCCATATTTGGTTAGGGATCGTCATTACGAATCCAGTGATACCAAGTTTGATGGGATTATGTCAAACGGCTGCGGAGATATGGCCAAAAAACTTCCTCGTATGTCTAATGATTATGACTGCGAGACTCCACACGATTCAGAAGGTTGAAAGTCTCTGTCGCACTCATTGGGTATATGGAGAAGTTTTTTTGCCATATCCACTGAAATGAAATTATGACTGACCCATTTTTCGAAGTCCGAGATTAGAGTCACAATTTTGTTGAGCAAAATTGTTATATTTGATTCATGGAATATGTTGCATTATCCATACTAGGTATTCAAGAAAATTTCCAATTCAAATGTAATTTTGAGTTTTAGTAATATTTTGTGCTATACTTATGGCCCTTCCATAATTTTCATTGGAAAGTTATGAAAATCGATGCACATTATAATATACTATATAATGTGCAACTATTTAACTTGTGAAATTACTCAGTATTCATTGAATAATATGTGAACTTCAACAATCAACTGAACTCCAATTCCTCCGCCACTGCTAGGAACCACAAAACAAACATGGCGGCCCCCATGAGAAATCACTTCGCGCAGCCTGTCAAGCATTCCAGTCAACATAATATAATTTAATTTCAGTGGCCATATCTCCGTAGCCGTTTGACATAATCCCATCAAACTTGGTATTACTGGATTTGTAATGACGATCCCTAACCAAATATGGACAAATATACTGGGTGTCCCATTTAAAAATATCACCAAAGTCGCTTTTCCTCAAATGCGGATAACCCTATATATTTTGGGAGAGGTTCAAAAATTGGCCCATCGGAAAAGAACATCGACCTGTCCGAGGATTTTTCCGATATATCTTTATATTCAGAATTAATGAATTTGTTCCATAATTTAGCGTCGCACTGTATTTTCAGGGCTCGGTGAAAATTATAAATACTGAAGGTAATGTTTCGGGATTCGGAACTTTTTTTCAGCAAATTTGCTGATCTTTTTCAGATCTTTTTTAATATTTCGAAAATCTTAGATTTTTCGAGATATTAAAAAAAGTCTCACTTTTTTTTTCACTGAAATGCTTATAACTTCTGCAATTTTTTTCGGCCTCTATTGGGACCTTTCCTTAAACTTTCTACGTGATATTACGAATCGAATGACACCATGATCATAATTTTCGGTGACTATACAAAAAATGTAAAAAATGGGACATGTTGACTCCAATAATATTTGAAGAAGTGATTCAGAGGAGACTATCGATGAAGAGCCAACAAAGAATCTTAGCTTCGAAATTGAAGAGCCTGAAAATGTCGATAATTTCGAACATCCTTCGGAAATTCCAAATGTGATAGACGAAGAGGAACAACTGCAACGCAAAAATTAAATTCAATTCGAATTTCATTTTTTATAAAGGACACCGCACAATAGCATAGGAAATTGGCCCACAGTTGGATTTGCCTGAAATTTACATATGTTATCGGTATTGAGTTTCTGATCAAATGTTCTCATGGGCGCAATTCTCTAAGACCAATGATTTAGCTCTCAGGGCCGTTTTTAGTATAGGTGGTAGATAAACAATTACACTTTTTTCTCGTCCATAATTTTTCATTTCCTATTAAATTGTAATGAAATAAGAAATATCACAAAATCTCAGCATTTGTCTTTCAGCACAAGTCCTCTGTGAAACATGTTTTGCCCTGCAGGACCGTATTTAGTAAAACTGTATTTTTCAAGTGATCCACAAAAAACTGAATCAAATTGATTTTGTTATAACTTTCTTATTTCTTGATCTATGCCAGTGGTTGATGACTCGTTTGATAGATGAATGTAGCTTTCTTTGTGTACATAACAAAAGTGGTCGCCATCCTAATATCCAAGATGGCCGGCTTAACCTATAAACTTCATGTAGGACTTATCTTGTAGCTTTTTTGAGAAAGAAACAGGAAAAAATAAGAACTATAACGTTTTGATTGTTTAAATTGGTCATTTACTGTTTGAATCACTAACTCTATAATAGAAATATAACTCTACTATTTAATATAAGAGTGATAATTTCATAAGGTTCAATACATCAAAAAAAATGAATGAACCTGGATTTATTAGACATAGAGTGTATTAACGATTCAGAAGGAGAGAAAAATATCATGTATGTATTCAATGAACTATGCATGAAAACCATCCTGACGAGAATGATGAAGAAGATGTATTGATAATAGGAAACTACTGCAGTGCAATCAGGGGCAAGGACACCAGTAACATGTGCTCATATTTGTAGCATATTGTCGTATTTGAATTTGCACGCCATAATCAAAATGCGAATTATCCATCGACTTCTGTGTTACAGCATTTTGAAGATGCCGCAAATGGTCCAGTGCAAGATGCAATACTCCCGCATCTGTAAGTGTTCAAGTATTATTTTGTTCTCTTCCAACACTCTGGAAGATATCAAAGAATTAGATAATTCATAAAGTAAATGACTGATTTCAACAATCAAAACGTTTTAGTTCTCATTTTTTCCTGTTATCATCTTTCTCAAAATGCTACAAGATAAGTCCTATAGGGTTTATAGGTTTGGCCGACCATCTTGGACATTAAGATGGCGACCACTTTTGTTATGTACACAAAAAAACCTACATTCATTTATCAAACGAGCCATCAACCACTGACATAGATCAAGAAATAAGAAAGCTACAACAAAACCATTTTAATTCAGTTTTCAGTGGATCACTTGGCGCATACAGTGTTACTAAATAAGGTCCTGTAGGGCAAAACATGTTTCACACAGGACTGGTGCTAAAAGACAAATTCTGAGATTTTGCAATATTTCTTATTCAATTAAATTCTGATAGGAAATACGAAAATCATGGACTTGAGAAAAGTGTCATTGTTTATTTGGCACCTATACTAAATACGGCCCTGAGAGCTAAATCATTGGTCTTAGAGGATTGGACCCATGAGAACATTTGATCAGAAACTCAATACCAATAACATATGTGAATTTCAGGCAAATCCCACTGTGGGCCATTTTCCTATGCTTTTGTGCGGGGTCCTTTTTGTAAAATTGCGAGTAAGTTTATGTTTTTGAAACCAAAACAAATTAATAGTTTTAAAAAAGGACGAAAATTTCATTAATTGTAACGTATTTCAGATATTTTATTATGAATAATTTAATATAATCTACATGTTGTTATAAAAATAATGAAGAAAATCGAAAATCATTGAAAATATTGAGAAAATCATGATTCTGAGACCTTTTTTCGGTATTTCTCAATTTTGAGAATTTTCAATGATCGACAATCCACCAAGTAACCTAGACCATTTTAAAGTAGACATTTCAACATTCAAAATACAAAAAAAATATCGAGTCAGTTGTTCGTGGAAGATAAGGGTAAGTATTCTTTCGAAAAATTTACATAACTTGAAAACTAGTCTTCTGAATGAGGAAAAAATCATGCTTATTCGAAAAAAAAATAAAAATTAAATTTATACAAAGGATCCCGCACTTTTCTTATGTAAAGTGGCGACCGGTCAAATTTTCTGAAAGTTTGGTATGTTGTTGTACCCGACTCAATAACCAAAAGTGTCAATGGGTCCACCCAATCCGATGGCTATTTTTCTAAATACGGGGTGTTAAAGTTGAAAAATGCCCAAATTATCGGATTTATTTTTATTTATTAAAAGTTACATCGGATTTCTGTTGCATGCAGACGTTTATTACATGTTCTAGTTATGAAATTAGTGGATACGTATGATAAAAATATTTATATTTGCAAGATGATTCACGAATGTATGACGGTAGTTTTTTGCCAAAATTCACTTTTTCTACTGTGACGTCAGGGAGGCATATTTTTGAAAAGTTCTCTTCGATATAGTATTTTGACGAGAAATTATTGCACAGAACATACTTTTAATACAGGGTGTTTCACAGAGAGACCCACTAGACAAAATCATTTTCCTTTAGTATTAATTCGAAACCCTGTATTTATGGATTGAATTTTGGGAAAAGTAATACCACAAACATATGTGTGTCTCTAATCTCCAAAATATTCAAGGTGGTTTATTCATAGGAAGGTATTCTATTTTGGGAAAAGTAGAAAAAACATGAACAACCTGTATTCAAAAATTTCCTAGGTCAAATGTAACTATTTTCTCACTATGAATTGATTTTCATACCATCTTCAGAGGTATGAATTCTGAATCCGATAATATGACCAGTTTTCGAGATACAGGGCGTTAAAGTGGAAAATTATTGATTTTATCAGTTTTTTCTTCAAATTGAAAAGCCGGATTGATTTTATGTTGCGCCTATGAGTTTATTATGAGTTTCGGACAGATGTACATGAAAAGGTTCAGCTAAAAATATTTACTATTACAGGGTTATTCACGAATAAATCACAATAGGTTTTTGCAAATACTCAAAGTTCTACAGTTTCGTCACAGATAAATTATTCTATGAAGTTAGTACCTAGTCGTTTACAATTTTGAGTCTGAAATGATTACTTTTCATACAGGGTGAGCCATACAGCTAACCATACCTAAAATAATTGTGCTTTGAACTGATGAGAACTTTTTTAGTGAATTTTGAGTAACTTTATGAGCGCGCTTACCCACTGCGCTATCACCCCCAAAAAGATGATAATTATCCATCTTCTTGTGTAGGTATAATTCGAACCTATTTGTATAGGTAGGTACTTCACAATATACGTGTAGAACGAGTTATATACTGTTCCGTTACCAGCACTCTGATGCTGATCAGGAACAAAATGCTTCGTAGATATTGTACCTATATCATAAAAGAATCATAAATGTTAAATTATATTTGTTTATAAAGTGTTGAATAAATGAAAAAACTTCTTATTATCATTTTTGCTGCCAGATGTATAAAACCTTGTCGATTACTTATATCGGACAAAGATGTATATTTTTGGTAGGTAATTATAACTAAATCACCTTCTATATTTGAAATTCTTACGGTTATGCATACTTGAAGTAATGTTATACAGTTACTCAAAATTCACTAAAAAAGTTCTCATTTCAATTATTTCAAAGCATAATTATTTTTGGTATGGTTGGCTGTATGGCTCACCCTGTATGAAAAGTAATCATTTCAGACTCAAAATCGTAAACGACTTGGTATCAACTTCATGGAATAACTTATCTGTGATGGAACTGTTGAAATTTGAGTATTTGCAAAAACCTATTGTGATTTATTCGCGAATAACCCTGTAACAGTAAATATTTTTAGCTGAACCTTTCCATGTACATCTGACCGAAACTCATATTAAACTCATACGCGCAACATAAAATCAACCCGGCTTTTCAATTTGAAGAAAAAACTGATAAAATCAGTAATTTTCCACTTTAACGCCCTGTATCTCGAAAACTGGTCATAGTATCGGATTCAAAATTCATACTCCTGAAGATGGTATGAAAATCAATATATAGTGAGAAAATAGTTACATTTGACCTAGGAAATTTTTGAATACAGGTTAGGTTGTTCATGTTTTTTGTACTTTTCCCAAAATAGTATACCTTCCTATGAATGAACCACCTTGAATATTTTGGATATTAGAGACACACATATGTGGTATTACTTTTCCAAAAAATCAATCCATAAATACAGGGTTTTGAATTAATCCTAAAAGAAAATAATTTTGTCTAGTGGTACTCTCTGTGAAACACCCTGTATAAAAAATATGTGCTGTGCAATATTTTCTCGTCAAAATACTATATCGAATAGAACGTTTCAAAAATATGCCTCCCTGACGTCACAGTAGAAAAAGTTAATTTTGGCAAAAACTACCGTCATACATTCGTGAATCACCTTGTAAATATAAATATTTTTAATCATACGTATCCACTAATTCCATTAATAGAACATGTAGCAAACGTCTGCATGCAACAGATATCCAATCTAACTTTTAATAAATAAAAAATGAATCCGCTTATTTCACCTATGCTAAAATAGCGTGTTATGATTGGTTGAAATTTTTGTGTTGATAAATGAAAACATCATGTTTTCGATTTTGTAGTTCGGCTCTTGATTGGCTACTGGATATGTATATGATGTGTTTTCGATTTTGTAGTTCGATTCCTGATTGGTTATTATCAAAACACAAACTTACCACAGCAAGTTGCTATAATGACACAACACCAAACTTTGACCAAAACTAAATAAGCACTCACTATTAATTCATATCAACTTCACAATTTTCGACAAATTTTGCATACTCGTTGATTAATCAAATCACTAAATCAAAATGTTATCAAAACATAACCTCGAGCGAGAAGCAGTAGACTAGACATGCAATGATGAAACTACGAATGACGCGCTCTGTCATTGGTAACTGAAATAGAGGGATGTTTGAAATATCAAGTAAATGTTTGGTTAGTTGCATAATTCCAGAACTAAATGCGGGATTAATGTTCCTAGTTAAATTGAATAGTAAATAAATAAAAATGGTTTCGATTTTATTCATGAAATAATCTTAACAAATACAACTCGTGTTATCGGCGATTATCGTTAATTCCTTCTCGGTTTCGAATCAAATTATGTTGCTTAGGAAACCACACTCGCGCAAGCGCTCGTGTGGTTGCCAAGCAACATAATTTGATTATCAAATTCAAAGGAATTGCTATTTCGATAATCACCGATACACTTGTGGTATTACCTACGAAAATTTGGGCAATTTTCAACTTTAACACCCCGTATTTAGAAAACTAGCCATCGGATTGGGTTGGGCCCATTGACACTTTTGGTTACTTAGGGCCGGTCTTTTCACCTATAGATAATTCCCAGATAACTCTATCTATCAGATAAGGATATGTAAAGCTGTGAAGTTTATCCGATAGATAGTTATCAGACTTTATTTTGAGGTGAAAAGACCGGCCCTTAGTCGGATACAACAACATACCAAACTTTCAGAAAATTTGACCGGTCGCCACTTTACATAAGAAAAGTGCGGGGTCCTTTGCCTGTTGATTTAATCATTTATATGCGAAATACAAAATTAAATACTGAAAAATCGGGTTTTCGCCATTCTGACGGTTGATTGAGGTTATGTCAAAAAGTGTTGAGATCAAAAGTTTTTGATTCTTTTATTATCTACAACTTTTGAATTGAACAGTTTCGGCTTGGAGGTCACGTTTCGCCGCAAATCACAAAAAACACATTTTCAATCCCTAAACTGCATCTCTATTTCACCATTTTGAGTGTTTTCGTGTTTGAATATTTTTTTCCTCAGAGTTGGAACCTTAAAAATATTTTCCACCTGGTTCTTGCCTGTTATTTTTTTCTTTGGTAAATGTGAGCTTATCGGGCTCATTCTCGAAACAAAAAGAAAAGTGGTGTCACTTTCGTAGTTTTATCTCCTGAACACGAATCCGAAAGAATTTTGTGAGGGGTCTCTTATACTTTTCGAGCTATGACCTTTTGAATCTTCATAATCGACCATTTTCAATCATGATGTCGACACTTTTTTCATTCCCTAATCAACCCTCTTTTCACAATTACAAGCGCCTAAACCAAACAATTGACGGAATTTTATTTTCAAGATTCTAAAGGTTATAACTCGAAGAGTATAGAGACCCCCACGAAATTATTTCGTATTCGTGTTCAGGACATAAAACTACGAAAGTGACACCTCTTTTCTTTTTGTTTCGAGAATGAGCCCGATAAGCTCACCTTTACCTTTTCTTTTTCACAAGAATTATAGGCGCCAGCCTATCGGGAGATTAGAAGTGATAAAATGCAACTGACGCCTCGTAGAGACATGCGCAGTACTTTGGACTATTACCCTTGGTGAATAATATCTAACCACTAATGAAATTATAAAAAAAAACTGATGGAGGATTAAGTAATATAAAAAATCGTAGGTAGTCATTTTCACTTTCAAAATCAATGATTTTTTCACTGAAAACTCTGCTGGTACCGGAACCTCACTTTCTGAACTTTTTGATTAGCAGAAACCTTTTTTCCAGGAAATCGTTGAAAATTATTGAAATACACACATAAACAAACTAAAATATTCGTAAATTTCATACTATGATTACGATTCATAAGTATTTTGAAAGAAAACTGATATAAGATTACCAATATATATAAAGCCGGCAAACTGTATTCACTAACCTGTTGCGTCATAATTTGAAAACCAGAGAAGCAGCCCATGTTTTTTATGCACCACTAAAGAAGAAACACAACACTGAAAACACCATAATCAGTCTGATCAAAAGAAAATACAAATTTGAACTCTACTTTTTCCAATTTTCACGAGAAAATGAACAAGACGCTAACTTGTGTCATTTAACAATTTCGATAGTTTCTTGTCAACAATGCTTGACAGGTACTTCTAGATGAATCAGAGCTCACTTTGTTCCTAAATAATTGCGGAAAGGAATGTATATTGGAAAAGGATTAGAAAGCACCTGCGTTTTATGTGAATTTTGAAGCTTATCGAACTGGGAAATGGTTGTTAGGTGTATGAGGTGAGCATTTATCAAGCTTCCAAAAAGTTGGAGATACTTATTTATAGTATTTCTTGGGTGAGCGGAAAGTAACAGGCTACTTCAATAAAACGAAAGACTTTTGCACAATTTATTGAATGGGAAACAGTTTTTGTTGGGTGCTAGGTTTTCTATGGGAGATTATAGGAAGAAAATGTTTCCTACATCGTTAATTTGATTCTTTCTAGAAATGTTTTGTCTAATATTCAAATATATTGAAGAGAAGCATATCCCAATACCTTCTATGCTGGCATGGCATAGATTTTTTTTTAAATCATAGCAGGGTACTACGAAAACTCTTTTAACTGAATTTCGACGAGTGGTGGAAACTCAGATTACTGACGAGCGAGGTCTTTTGAAATGTGAGGGGTCTTGTACAGTGTGTTGAATTTAAAACTTGCCAGTGAGAATATCTCCGATTCAGAAAAAAAAACTATCAAGGATTACCCAATTTTGTTTCGATGCAAGGTCTGGGAAATTTAGGTAGCTCATGAGCAAGCTGCGATAGTCAAGCCCTTTCCACCCCATCATGTGATATATATTATTGGAAAGCTCTTTAAGAGCTATGAGTAACTTGTTTTGTCTAAGAATATTTTTAATGTCAGATGAAATTTGCATAAAAAACATCGCACTATTCTTATGGAAAATGGGTCCCGGTGAAATTCGATGAATTTTTGATATGATGTAGTTCACGTCAAGCTGATCAAAGGTGCCATGTGCCCCTCATTCCTATACTTAGTTTTCGACATACAGGGTGTCAAAGTTGGTAAGTGGCCATTTCTTTAAAGTAATATTGCTTTCAGGAAAACATCTTAAATAAAAATATTTTGCGCGACGAATATTGCTTGTCCCTAAAGCAATACTTTTCGATTTGTTTTTGATAATATTGAAAAAATATTGTTGGATAGAGGGTGAGTACAGTATTATTCAAAATGAAATTCTCAATCAACCCTATGAAGTGAAGATGTGACCAAACCAAGTAACACACTGATATGCTCATCATTTGAATATGTCAAAATTGACGAATTCAACATTTTGTACAGGGTGAGTCAAGAAGTGCCAGTTTTTCTTCTTACATTCTGTATATTTTTATTTCATATTTTGAGCATTAGGTATATTTGACCACGAATCATTCAACATACTTCTTCGGCGGAATTTATATACAGAGTGTGACAAACACTAAGTTATGATAAAAGTTGTGAAAAGAGATTTTTTATAACTCGTCCTGTAATTGATTTGCTGAATTTTTGATAGGATGAGTTCAAGTCAAGCTGATCAATAAAGTTCTTGGGCCCAAGCTTGAAAAATTAATAGTTTTTTCTCTACAAAAAATAAGACATAAGACTAACTTAACACCTTGTAGAGAAAAAAGTGTCCATTTTTCAAGGTTGGGTCCATGAACACTATGGATCAGCTTGATTTGAACTTCATCACATCGAAAATTTAGCAAGTCAATTACAGGTTGAGTTATAGAAAAATATCCTTTTCGCAATTTTTGTCATCACCTAGTGTTTGTATCATACTTTAACTCAATTTCGTTCAAGAAGTATCTGGAATGATTTGTGGTCAAGTATATGATGAGCTCAAAATATAAAATAAAAATATACAAAATGTAAGCAGAAAAACTGGCACTTCTTGACTCACCCTGTACAAAATGTTGAATTCATAAATTTTGACATATTCAAACGATGAGCATATCAGTGTGTTACTTGGTTTGGTCACATCATCACTTCATAGGGTTGATTGAGAATTTCATTTTGAATAATGCTGGACTCTCCCTGTATCCAACAATATTTTTTATCAAAAACCAGTCGAAAAGTATTACTTCATGGGCAAGCAATATTCGTCACTGAAAACATTTTTATTTAAGATGTTTTCCTGAGAGCAATATCACTTATTCTATACTATACTGTTACTATACATATAAAGAAATGGCCACTTACCAACTCTGACACCCTGTATCTCTAAAACTAGCCATAGGATTGAGTTGGGTCAGTGGACACTTTTGATCAACTTGACTTGAACTGCATCAAATTAAAATTTCATCGAATTTCACCGGGACCCATTTTCTATAAGAATGGTGCTTTATATTTTTATTACCGAATTCCCCGCGTGTTTGAACTAATTGCAGGAAATTTTTCTTGTAAAAGGAATTTTCCAAGAAAATCACCTTAGTTGATGTGCGACTCAGTATTATTTAAAAAAAATGTATTTACCCGAAAATTTTTCTGCAAAAAGGCAAGCAAGCACTAGTATGCTGATGCCAAAACGAATTTCAAACGCTGAAAATAAAAAAACAGGCAAGGACCAGGTGAAAAATGTTTTTGAGGTTCTAACTTTAAGAAGAAAAAGTATGTAAACACGAAATCACCTAAAGTGGTAAAATGGGGATGCAGTTTAAGGGTTGAAAACATTTTTTTACGACTTGCAGCGAAACGTGACCTACAAACGGAAAATATTCAATACAAAAATTGTAGATAATGAAAAAATCAAAAACTTTTAGCTCCAACATTTTTTGACATAACCTCAACTTAACCGTCGAAATGGCAATAAATCGATTTTTCAGTATTTTTTTTTCGCGAATAAATATGATTAAATTCACGTGAAGATATGTAAAAGTATGTCTTTCTTGGTATAGAACAAGCATGATTTCTTCGCAATTCAGAAAACGACTAGTTTTCGAGTTTAAAATAGTAGCCATAACATCCATGACCAATTATCTTGATATTTCCTTGTATTTCAAAGGTCTATAAGTGATCATCACAATTGTTAAAATGTTTACTTTCGAATGGTCTATGTAACTTTGTGATATATTGATCGGTAGACCGCTTAATATTGAGAAAGAGTCTCTCTGAATCATAATTTTCTCAAAATTTTTTGATTAACTTCATTATTTCTGTTAATAGTTAATATTTACATGATATTAGTTGCTTTCATGTAAGATTATTACATTTGAAAAAATGTCATTACAATAAGTAGCGCAAACCGGCTTCCGGACAATTGCCGGAAAACAATTTCCCGAAAGGGCAATTGACTGAAAAATGTATTTTAGCGCTACTTTATAAATTTGTAACAAATATTTTCAAAAAATTCTGTATACTATTACTTCTTCTCTGATTTACAATAACACCCTTAATACCTACTATAATAATTGAGGTTACTCAATGAACGTCTCCGGTACACTAACTAAAAATATTAACTCCAAAAATGTTATAGTCTCTCTTAATAAATAATAATCCTGATATCGTAACATCCTAATAACACCCTTAATACCTACTATAATAATCAAGGTTAGAATAAGTGAGACTCGTTAATTAGTCATTATTTACTTTTTCGTGCAATCGCACGCGAAGTCAGTATTTCGCGATCTCAGCACAGTCCGCTAAATTTAATTTCGCGGCCGTTACCCATAGCAACGGCCGCGAAACCAAACGTCACTTTCAATTTGTCACACCAATCTTTAAACTCGCCGTAACATTTTTCGTACTGCCGTTTAGATTTTTCGGGTATTAAAACGGAAAGCGCCGAATTTACAACGCTTTTGAGTTCAGGAGGAGTGGAAAGTACTGAAATATCGCTATCAGTATCAGACATTTTGCGTTTTGACAAGAACTGTCAAAATATTTTGTATATATTGAAACATATCATTTCCATAGCACACGATGATATTATTAAATAAATTGAACTGCTGTTGATTTTAGAGCAATAATATATTTATTTACAACTATCTATTTTAATAATTTTAACGATTGCACGAAAAATAGTGTGTATGCCATGGCCGCGAAACTTTTTAACGACCTCAGGATTATCTTGCCTCGGCCGCAAGCGGCCTCGGCGATAACTGTTCTTTCGGTACGTTAAAAAGGTATTTCGCGGCCTTAGCATACAAATAACTATTATTTAAATACTGCACATTCCTTTATTGTCCAAAATCTGAGCAAGAGTAACGACGCAAAATGGCTTTGGAGTTTGTACTTGGTGAAAAGGGGAAGAGGAAATTATTGATCGACGGCTATCTTTACCAGAAAGATAAAGAAAATCAAAGTATTTATTGGAAATGTAGCGAATGCAAGGCAAGTGGAAAAAACAAAATTTCTCAATGGCATACGTGAAAACGCTTCACAAACAAGATGGGCCACATCATATACTATCAACTGCATCTATTCAGCTTGGTCAAGCTACAGCTGCCACGCTTCCAAAAGTGAGCAGCATTAAAAGAACAATAATAATAATAATTTGTCTTTATTCATATTGTCAACTATTTAGAAATACATTGAATTAGGGTGAATTAAATTAACAATATGAAAGGGCGGAATTCAGTCGCCCTTATCCGGAGATAATGGTGACTGCTCTTCCATCCAACCCATAACAACATCATAACGTATGTTCATAACATTCAAAACAGAAATATGTAAAAATATAACTCATTCTATTGATTCTTATCAATTACATGATTTTTTTTTAGTGAACAAATATTTGTTTCAAACATAATGTAATAAATGTAATTGTAGAGAAAAGGAAAAAAAATATTCATATAGTCATTCAAGTTGACTCAGCAAATGAACTTTATGTTCATAGGAAATTAGCAGAAAACATATTAACAAATAATAACCTGAAACAGCAGAATAATAAAAAGTAATGACAAACTTGTATATATATACACATATACATATAAGGATGGATTTAGCGAGGGGCAATATATGAAAATATAAGTAGAAAAGTTATTGGGTATAACCCTCAAAATGTTCTGCAATCGTAGACACGTGTTTCGAGCTTAAGCTCTCATCAGTACGGTAAAATCAAGTGCGAAGATGTACAACACTTGGATGTAAAAATAGAAACACAAATGTGTGGTTGGCTTCCTGTTGTTGACTTCCTTTGTTTCTATTTTTACATCCAAGTGTTGTACATCTTCGCACTTGATTTTACCGTACTGATGAGAGCTTAAGCTCGAAACACGTGTCTACGGTTGCAGAACATTTTGAGGGTTATACCCAATAACTTTTCTACATATACATATATTTTAATTTTTAATTGGAGGCAAAAGAGTTTTAATGGAGGAAACTAGGGGTAATAACTTTCAGAATAAAAAATTAGAGCATTCATTTGGTAGATAACAGGAAAAATCATAATATATTAAAGTTACCATCGAGCAACATTTTTTTCAGCGAGTTCTTGAATTTGAATTTATTCATGATTTTCATCGAGTCAGGAATGGCGTTGTAAATTTTTGAAGCGTTATATGAAAATGATCGTTGATATAGAGATGTATGGTGCCTTGGAGGGTTGAGGCGGTACCTATATCTAGTGTTGATTGTGTGAACATTCTCCCGGAACTGTAACTTTTCAAATAAATATATTGGTGATTGAGAATTAATTAAATTATGAGTGGAACAACAACAACAATAAGGCGAGTACGAAGTAATCAGCAAGCCGCTTAGGCTTTACCTCTTCACAGACGAGACATTGTTTTTCCAGAAGAGTATAAACTGACAAAAAATGGAGAACAATTTTTATTACTTCATTCAGGCCCACACGATGATCGGTTGTTAATTTTTTCAACCAGACAAAATTCTGGCAAGGTCACAACACTGGTTTGCCGACGGAACTTTCTAAACTGTACCAAACCATCTTGAAAAAGTTTAAATAAATAACATATCAACTTTGCTTCCACATATTAACTCTGGAATACAACTATGATTAGAAATCCATTTGAAATGCACACCCATAAAAGGTCGAGGCCCACCAAAAGTAGCAGCTGTGAAAGAAGAGGTATAATAAACAAAAATGAAGCTTCCGAAAACATGGCTTAAAAGGTACCAATTTATGCAGTAATTGTCATGAAAACTGTTCTAATAGAGACCCAATAATATTTGAAGCAGTAATTCATAGGAGAATATCGATGAAGTGCCAGCAAAGAATCTTAACATCGAAATTGAAGATCCTTCGAAAATTCCTAATGTGATTGACGAAAAAGAGGAACAATCACAATGCAAAAGAATTGAATTTCATTGGAATTTAATATTTTATAGATTATATTATATACAGAGTGGCCACTTTTTTAATGGGATTGTATTGGTAACTTTTAAACCATAAGATTTAGAAGGTCGGTCAAATGGAGAAAAAGTTGCATTCATAGAAGCATTGTCAAGTGGTTCAAACAAATCGAGATTATCAGGACCGGTTATTGAGATATCATAAGAAAAGTAAATTCTGTCATTTTTATTTTTCTTTTTTTCCCACTTTATTTCAAATATTATCAAAAAATGATTTAGGAATTTTTTATTCGATAGTAAATTATCCTTAATTTGACCTAATCAGATTTCGTATCCAACGTTTCGTACTCTCTGGGCCACCCTCAACCTCATTTTTTTCAATACGGACCTGCATATTTTATGACACATTTCGAAATAACTTTTAACGCTGAATTCAACAATATATCATACAATGTCATTCAAAGTTGATTTTCAGGTGATTTTGACCCTTATCCAAATTTCTCTGGGTCGGATCTGTATTGCATTTACCTTTAGTTTAATTAACAACATGCAATACATTTCGATTAGAAAAATAACTCAGTCATCTCAAATTGAATGGAACGTATCAGAATCAAAGCAAGAAACAAGTAATATTCATTTACATAATATTTCAAGCGAAGAAAAACCTAATGCAGAATAATTAAACGAAACTATCATTTATATGAAAGAAAAATTAAATTATTATTCGAAAGTAAATCAAAATTAATGAAGTAAGTGTTCGAAATGTCCACCATTTTGTAAAATGCACTTTGCGGTTCTGGAACCCATACTTCTTATACATTTGCTTATTTCGTCTCCTTGAATACCTTCCAATACATTCTCAATCTACTCGCGAAGAATCTCTATTGTCGGGTTCGTAGTATCATAAATTTTATTTTTGAGATATCCCCACAAATAAAAATCCAGCGGATTCAAATCCAGAGATCTTGCAGGCCATGCTACTGGACCTCTTGTTCCAATCCATGAATCGGGAAAAGTTCGAATAGACTATTCTTGAGTTGTGTGGACCACATCCGTCTTGTTGGAACCATGGACTATTACGCCGATACCGTATAGGAAGATCATCCAACATTTCTTCTATAGTTTCTACATATTTTTCTCCGGTTAGGTTGCCATCAATAAAATAGGGTCCCAGTAATTTATTATTCAACAAACCGCACCATATGTTCAAAGAAAAACGATATTGATGTCTAACTTCATGAATTAAGTGAGGATTTTCTGTGGCATAAAAATGTTTGTTCCTTCGATTGAACATGCCAGAATTTGTGAATGTCGTTTCGTCTCCCCAAATAATATTGTGCGAAAAATTGTTGTTATTCCGCACCTTCCGTTGAAACCAATTGCAGAATTGCAACCTTCTCTCAGGATCATTACGTTATAGTTTTTGCACGGCTTGGTATTTATAGTCATGGTATCCGTGCCTCTTGACTATTTTATTAACAGCACTTTTTGATAAATTGCATTCACTGGCCATAGTTCTCGATCCTATCTGGATTCATTCGAATTTGGGCTAGAACATTGATGTCATTGATAGGCTCGTTTCGTCTTATATAAGGACCTCTAGGTTTGATGAATGAATTATGTTCAAGTAACGTAGATAAACGTCGAAATATTTTAATATTTGGTGTTGTTCTTTCAGGATATAACTCACCATACCTTTGTTGTGCTTTGAACGAATTCCTATCTAGTTTTATGTACACTTCGTACATATCTCTCTTTTCTTCATTTGTGTATCTTAGCATACCGAATAAGTTAAATTGAAATTACACAGAAAAGTATTTAATGATAAGTTCTTGTGACACAATAATGAACGAAGTGACAAATAATATGACATTTCTTGTTATGTTCTTTTTTATCCACGGCCTACTACTTGAAAATAATACATTCAATAAACCTAGAGTTTTGTGTATGTAAGAAAAAACAAGTCTATTAACGATATCAATATTCTGCCCAAATTCAATTGAATCCATAAAAAAAAAATCAAAAGCTGTTAATAAAATAGTCAAGAGACGCGAATATAATGATTTTAAATTTGAATACCAAGCCTTGCAAGAATTATATCGTAATGATCTTAAAAATAAAGTTCGATTCTGTAATCTGTTTCAACGGAACAAATGACAAATCCAACAATAGTGATTCCTCTCGAGAAGATTGAGAATGTATTGGAAGGTATTCAAGGAGACGAATTCAGCAAATGTATAAGAAGTATGGGTTCTAGAACCGCAAATTGCATTTTACAAAATGGTGGACATTTCGAACACTTACTTCATTAATTTTCATTTATTTTCGAATAAATTTTTAATTTTTCTTTCATATAAATGATAGTTTCGTTTAATTATTCTGCATTAGGTTTTTCTTCTCTTGAAATATGTAAATAATTATTACTTGTTTCTTGCTTTGATTCTGATACATTCCATTCAGTTTAAGATGACTGAGTTGTTTTTTTAATCGAAATGTATTGCATGTTGTTAATTAAACTAAAGGTAAATGCAATCCAGATCCGACCCAGAGAAATTTGGATAAGAGTCAAAATAACCTGAAAATCAACTTTGAATGACATTGTATATTGTTGAATTCAGCGTTAAAAGTTATTTCGAAATGTGTCATAAAATATGCAGGTCCGTATTGAAAAAAATGAGGTTGAGGGTGGCCAAGAGAGTACGAAACGTTTTATACGAAATCTTATTAGGTCAAATTAAGGATAATTTACTATCGAATAAAAAATTTCTGTATCATTTTTTGATAATATTTGAAATAAAGTGGGAAAAAAAAAATCAAAATGACAGAATTTACTTTTCTTATGATATCTCAATAACCGGTCCTGATAATCTCGATTTGTCTGAACCACTTGACAATGCTTCTATAAATGCAACTTTTTATCCATTTGACCGACCTTCTAACTCTTATGGTTTAAAAGTTACCAATACAATCCCTTTAAAAAAGTGGCCACTCTGTATATATATATATATGTATATATATATATATATATATGTATATATATATATATATGTATATATATATATATATATATATATATATATATATATATATATATATATATATATATATATATTAAAAATCTATTTTGTAGTGTAATTATGTATTTCAAATATTTAATTATAAATCATTCAATATAAAATACTTTTTGTTATAAAAATAATGGAGAAAATCGAAAATCATTGAAACTATTGAGAAAATCATGACTCTGAGAGACCTTTTTTTCAATTTTCTTAATGTTGAGAGGTTACCTAGACCATTTGAAAAGATATTTCAACAATTGAAATGATCACTTATAGACTTTCAAAGAAAAAAAAAATCAAGACAATTGTTCGTGGAAGATAAGCGTTTTTTTTTTCGAAATATGTACATAACTCGAAAACTAGTCGTCTTCTGCTTTGCGAAAAAATCATGCTTATTCGACACCAAAAATACATTTTTACAAATTTTCTTGTAAATTAAATCATTTATATGCGAGAAAAAATTAAATATTGAAAAAAAAAGCTTTTTGCCATTTTGACAGTTGAATAGAGGTTGTGTCAAAGAGTGCGTGAAAAATTTTAGATTTTTCTATTATCCACAACTTTTGTATTGAACATTTTCTGCTAGGAGGTCACGTTTCGCCGCAAATCACTAAAAAACAATTTCAACCCCTAAACTGCATCCCCATTTCACCATTTTGGGTGTATTCGTGTACTTATAAATATTTTTTCCTCAAAGTTGGATCCTCAACAACATTTTCCACAAATTATAGGCAATAGCCTATAGGCAGATTACAATACAAGACTCTTGCGCATGTGGTATTTTTCTCGATCTCAGTAAAGCTTTTGACTGTGTTGATCACTCCATTCTACTTCAAAAGCTGTTCAACTATGGAATCAGAGGAAATGCCTTGAGTCTCGTAAATTCTTACTTGAGTAACAGGAAACAAAAAGTATGTATTAGGAAACAAAATACTGAGTTCTTCTCAGGTTTTACTGAAATCAAAAAAGGCGTACCACAGGGAAGTGTTCTAGGTCCTTCACTATTCATTGTATATGTTAATGATTTTTCAGAAATTTTTAAACAATCAAGTACTACAGTTGTGAGTTATGCAGATGATTCCAATATCATTTTACCCATCAACAGGCAACTTAATCTGGAAGACTCGATATCAAACAACATTTCAACAGTATCTACCTACTTTAGTACTAACAAATCATTATTAAACACCTCTAAAACAGACTGCATACTTTTTAAAACTGTTCACAAAAATATTACTATTCCGGACTATGTTCAGCTCGAAAGCGATAGATTGTCCTTTTCAACCAGTACAAAATTGTTAGGAATCTATATAGATGACAAACTAAATTATGAGATACATATATTATTGAATATCTCTCAAAAAAACTAGCAAGTAAGTGTTAGGCAATTAGAGTCTTGAAAAAACACTTGAATTTCGAAGCACTGAAGACCGCATATTACGGGACTGTTTATCCTTTTCTGAAATATGGAATATTAGTATGGGGAGGGAGTACACAACTTGAACGTATTTTCATCATGCAGAAACGTATCTTGAAGACCATGTTGAATATGAAATATACAGATTCTTGTCGTGGTACCTTCAAATTCAACAAAATGCTTACCGTATATGCCATTTACATATATGTTTGTGTAATTTTTGTCAATGATAATAAATCAAATTTTGAAGAAGATACATACAGACATGAATATTCTACGAGACAGAAAACCAATTTTATTGTTCCTAAGCATAGACTTACAATTACAGAGAAAGGTCCACATTATGCATCAATTAAATTTTTTCTACTCCTATGTTAGTAAACATTGTTTTACAAACAGTTCACTCTATAAGTAAATCCATTCTTACGCACAACTGTGCGTAAAGAATAAAAACGCACAACTGTGCGTCATGATATGATGGCTAGTATAATAGGTAACAATCAAGTTGCCTCTTGAACCACTCAAATCGTGACATTTATCTGTCTTGCGTTTTAAATATTTGACAGTGACATTGTCACTTTTTGAGATTTGAAGTTCAAATCGATACTTCATAAATTATAATCCGATCTTTAATTTTATATCTACAAATATGAGCAACTCCGATAATGAAATGAGCGCAACGCCACCGGAAATTGTTCTTCAGGCTGCTTCTGCTATGGAGAATATTCTGCCGCAAAAATCAAAGGATAGATATGAAAAAGCCTATCAAAAATTTATGGAATGGAGTATGGATAACCACGTGAGTACGTACTCCGAAAATGTATTGCTCGCCTATTTTAATATATTGACCAAAACATTTAAACCCTCCTCGCTCTGTTCATCATTTCTATGCTATATAGTACAAAATTGTATTTTCTTAGATTTAATTTGTTGTTGTTGGAAATTAAACCATAAACTGCGTTAGTTACCTTCATTTTTTTATTACTTAAAGCTTAATCAAACGCACCATCCAGTATATAAGAGTCGTAGAAAAAGTATAGTACGTATTACGTGTTGTAAAGCAATTACGCACTCATGTAATTACCGCACTCACCGCTACGCGGCTCGTGCGCAATTTTTCCATTCGTGCGTAATATGCTTTTTACAACACTTGATACGTAATATACTATTATAACAATCTACCCTTGAATATTAAAGAATATCGCACAAGACAAAATTTTAAAAAACATGTTTTAGATCTGTTGTGTGACATTGAGCCGTATTCATTGAAAGAATTCCTGGACAAGTAAATTCATATTTAGTTTGAATACAATTTTCTTTCACCAATGACTGTGATATATATATATATATATATATATATATATATATATATATATATACATAAATATATTTTTATACTTATTGTAATTAGGTATTTTAGTAATATTAAGAGACATTTGTACTTTGTGTTTGAATTATCTATAATTGTGATGTAAATTTTATTGATGATTTTATAAGACTTGAGTTTTTCAACTGTTTAAATTGAAAGCTTTAAAATAAATCTATCTAAATCTATCTATCAATACAAGTGATAAAATACAGCTGATGAAGCCTCGTAGAGAGATGAACCAAGAAACGAGGAAGCGGCCCAATGTTAAATGTGCAAAAATTAATATCCGAAAAATTAAAATACGAGCGTATAGGAAATTAAAATTCTGGATGAGTTTCTATTTCATGCGACTCGATCCTGATTACCGAACATAACCTAAAAAATTGGCAAAGTTGCCAAAAGCGGTTTTTTGTTGATAATTAAAAACCTACAGCTCCGATCAAAAAAAGTTGAATCAGGAAATTGTAGGTATTGAAAAGATCTATCAATTGAATAACACATAATATTTTGATATCATTGATACTTATCGAGTTATATCGGAAAAACCGTAAAAAATCGGGTTTTCTATAACTCGTTTATTGTAAGGTATTGAAAATTGTTACTTACAGTTTTTTGTAGCCTATGGCAAGCCAAAAAAGTCTTTTTTTAAAAAATTGATGAATATTGATTATTTTTCAAAACATATGAAGTTTTCTCAAAAAAGATGCTCTCTCAATATGGCTACTCTTGCTCAAGGAATGATGCTACAGTAATGATTCTGTAAGAGTTGTTCTTTCATATTATCGAATAAGTATATTGATTTTATTTATTTTAGGTGTCAAAAAATTACTTAAAAAATTGCACAATTTTTTTACATGTTTTTTCTAAATAAATTTCCTAATTTTGTTTTTATAGAAATGACTTTTATGAAAACAGATTTCTAGCAAGACTTCACGCATTAAGAAAAAATTGAATTCCTTCGATCACTAGGAGCCGAGATAATTTTTTAATTCAAAAAAATCTGGAAGGCGTAATAATCATCGTACAGCAGTCACCTTCATGGATAATGAGGTTGAATACCTATATTTTCGATAATAAAATACTAGGATATATCTAGTTCATTTGCAGTATTATTAATTGATGAACAATGTGAGGCGTGCAGGCGCGGAGCGATGCAATTTTAGCGGGTGGCGCAGTGGGCATACAAATATTGTTGACATTAAATACACTAACAGTTACTGAAAGAGAAAAGAAAAGTTATTTGTTCAATTTCAAGTACTAGTGTATATTGCAAAAGAAAACGTACGTGAAAAACAAGCCGAGATACTCAATATTTTTCAAGCACAAGCAACTTTGAACGCACGAAATACGTTTTTCTACAACCACACTCCAAAACATGCTTTTCTGCATAGTTTTACGTTCGCAAACATGATTATTTCTCACAATAATTGAAATTTGACATTAGTGTGCCGCAAAGTGACATTTCTGTGCCACAAAGTGACATTTCTGTGCCAAGATATTTCAGTACCTAATTTCTAAGCAATACAGTTTTCGTGACAGCAAGGTGAAAGTATATTTTGAAAATTCTGCATTTCGAATGGATATTCGATCAGGCAACTTCAAGAATGAATAGACAAAGTCTATTGGTTTATATAATATGAGGGAAATTGTCGTACAAATTCATAATATTCTGAACAAAAATCATAGACATCACTACTGCTGTCTCAAATACCCACATACACACTATCCATTGCTAGGCAACGGAGCAACATCTATCGAATCATTTGAATGTCAACAAACGTCAAGCATAAAATATTCGTAAAATATTCTTGTCCCGTCATTTTTTAATGAGATTGAACTAAAATGGATAGTGACAGTTCTGAAATTGAAAATACTCAGCCAGAACTAAGAGAACAAGTTAATTTATTGTCATTGAATTTTTTTCAAACTCGTGAAAAATTAGCACTTTTCTGCACTTGTTGCACAATATACTATTTCAGTGCTATCCCCACTCCGCCACCCGCTACAGCTATCGCGATCCGCGCCTGCACGCCTCACTTTATTCATCAATTAATAATACTTCGAATGAACTAGACAAATCCTAGTATTTTTTTATTGAAAATATAGGTATTCAACCTTGATATCCATGAAGGTGACTGCTGTACGATGATTATTGCGTCTTCCAGATTCTTTTGAAATAAAAAAAAATGATTTCAGCTCCTAGTGATCGTAGGAATTCAATTTTTTTTCTGAATGCTTGAAATCATGCTAGGAATCCATTTTCGTGAAAGTCATTCATATAAGAACAAAATTGAGCAATGTATTTAAAAAAAAAATGTGCAAATTTTTTAAAGTAATTTTTGGACCCTTAAAACTGAAAAAATCAATATACTTATTCGATAATATGAAAGAACAACTCTTAAGCCTGATTCACATAATGGCAGTAGCAGTGGCGTCACCCCCCTCTATTGATAAGATAACCAATGGCAAACATATTTAGACGTCGCTGAAAATTCAAGGTCACGCTGCTGAAAGTTTGATTCATTTAAACTTTTTGCAGTAAAATCTGGCAGTGTTCGCATTTCTAACCATAAAATCATCATGAAATCGAGATTGCTGTTATGATTCCTTTCTACTGCTTTTAACAAACAATTAGTTGAAAATTTCCATTCCAATGTCACTCATTCGGATAACAGCGTCAAAAGGGGCGGAGTCACTGCCTTTAGTGCCACTGCTACTGCCATTATGTGATTCAGGCTTTACAGAAAAAATAAGCCCTGAATCTTTACTGTGGCATAATTCCCCGAGCAAGACTAGCCATATTGAGAGAGCATCTTCATATACCTTCATATACCTTCATATACCTATTTTGAAAAATAACCAATATTTATCAATTTTCCAAAGAAGGAATTTTTTGGCCTGTCATAGGCTACACATAACGGTAAGTAACAAGTTTGAATACCTTACAGGTAACGAGTTATAGAAAACCCGATTTTTCACGGTTTTTCCGATATAACTCGAAAAGTATCAATTATATCGGAAAATTATAATCTATTCAATTGATAATATTTTTGATACCTACAATTTCCTAATTCGACTTTTTTCGATCGGAGCTGTAGTTTTTTAGTTATCTACATAAAACCGCTTTTCGCAACTTTGCCAATTTTTTAGGTTATGTTCGGTAATCACGATCGAGTCGCATGAAATAGAAACTCATGCTGAATTTCAATTTCCTATACGCTCATATTTCTTGTTTTCGGATATTAGTTTTTGCACGCACTTTCCCTATTGCTTGGACTATTGGTAAATAATATCTAACCACAAAATGAAATTATCAAACTGGTGGTAAGAAAAAAAATTGATGGAGGATAAAGTAATTTAAAACATCGTAGTCATTTTCAATATGATTTTTCCACTGGGAACTCTGCTGGTACCGGTACCTCACATGAACTTTTTGATTAGCAGAAACCTTTTTTTCCAGGAAATCATTGAAAATTATTGAGTTATACACATAAACAAAGTAAAATATTCGTAAATTTCATACTTATGATTACGATTCATAATTATTTTGAGAGAAAACCAATATAAGATAACAAATATACGTAATGGTGGATTTATAAACTCAACTAAACTAAGAATTAAATTAACAACTAAGAATTAAGAAAGATGAATACAAGGAAACCCCATCAGTGTTTTATAAACTTTCAGCTGTCAATTAAATTAAGAATTAGCAACTAAGAAGATGGTTATCTTTTATCTTTTCAACTAAGAATTAATTGTCTTAGTTGAAAATGGAAACGGACATGCGCAAAATCGGTTAATGAATGTTTGAAAATTAAATTTGTTTATATTTTGCAGTGATTTGTTCGAATATTTTCTTGCAATAACAATACAATGGATCGAGAAGAAATGTTGACCAAGACGGCTTTCATTATAGTTTTTTCTCCACATGACATAATTCTTAATTTCTTAGTTGACGTTTATAAACACCTTATTAATTGCTTATTGTTGATTCTTAATTGATAATTTTGAATTCTTAGTTTAGTTGAGTTTATAAATCCACCATAAGACCGGCAAACTGTGTTCAATTACTAACCTGATGCGTCATAATTTGAAAACCAGAGAAGCAGCCCATGTTTTTCATGCACCACTAAACAACAAACACAACACTGAAACACCATAATCAGTCTGATCAAAAGAAAATACAAATTTAAACTCTACTTTTTCTAATTTTCACGAGAAAATGAACAAGACGCTAACTTGTGTCATTTAACAATTTCGATAGTTTCTTGTCAACAATGCTTGACAGGTACTTGTAGATGAATCAGAGCTCACTTTGTTCCTAAATAATTGCGGAAATGAATGTAAATTGGGAAAGCATTAAGAAGCACCTGCGTTTTTTTGTGAATTCTAGTTTAAAGAACTGGCAAATGGTTGTTTGGTGTATGAGGTACGCATGTATCAAGCTTAAAAAAAGTTAGAGATACTTATTTATAGTATTTCCTAGGTGAGCTGAAAGTCACAGGCTACTTCATCAAAATGAAAGAGTTTTGCACATATCTTCTTGAAAGGGTAACAATTCGGAAACAGTTTTCGTTGGGTGCTAGGTTTTCTATGAGAGGTTATAGGTAGAAAATTTTTCCTATATCGTTAATTTGAACATTTCTGGAAGTGTTTTGTCTTGATGTTTAAATATATTGGATGAAAGCATGGCTCAACACCTTCTATGCTGCCTTGGCTTAGATTTTTTCTTTAAACCAGTGTAGGGTACTAGGAAAAGTTTTTTTACTAAATTTTGACGATTGGTGGAAACTCAGATTACTATGGAGCGCGGCCTTATGAAATGTGAGGGGCCTTGTACAGTGTGTTTAAAACTTGCCAGCGAGAATATCACTGAAAAAAAAAAAAAACTATCAAGAAGTGCCCAATACTGTTTCAATGCAAGGTCTGGGAAATCAGAGTAGCTCCCCCCCACCTAATTTGTCACACATTATTGGAAAGCTCTTGAAGAGTGCTTTCCCAAATTTGGTATTGGTGAGTCAAGTTCATTCTTTTTTATTTTGCTATTTCCATCAACCGGCTTATGGTGAGCTAAGGAAGACGAGGCCGTTGTCTTTTAACGTGTAATGCCATGCAAGTGCCCGTAGAGTAAGCTTCCCAAAAAAAATTTTTTTTCGATAAACAGAAAATGCTAGGTATGATTTCAGTTGTTTCTCAGATAATGTTAGAAAAAATGTTACATCATTATCCACCTGGTCCTGGCCTGTTACTTCCTTTCTTATTTTAGGCGTTTAAAATTCATTTTGGCACCAGCCTAACTAGGAGGCGCCCCCTATCAGAGAACTTCAAAGTGGTTCGAGAAGAATAAATATTTTGCTGCAAGAAAAACATGTAATTCAGAACATGAAAAGGTATATTTTCACCAGACTTTGCGAAAGACAATTTTCATAAGAAAATGAAAACAAAATTAAAACGGTTTTTATGTTTAGGTTATGTAAAATAATCTGAAATACAAAAGTTGTAGATCTTTTTATTGCCAAAAACATTTTTTTGTAGGAGGTAAATTTTCGCAGCAAATCGTGAGAAACCATTTTTACCCCCAAAAGTTCACCTCCTTTCGCCCTTCTATCATAATCAAATACTTATTTATGTCCTTGTTCATTATTTGTACGTATTGAGGAAACATGTATCACTGTGTTTTCGGTTTTCGTATCTTATGAATGATATACAAATACTGACATAATCAGTATGAATATCTACGAACTCATTATAATGTAGAAATTGATAATTTTTTTTGGGCAAATATTATTATCACTCATTACATTGATTGTGAAACACCCAGTACACTGCATGGATTTTCGTGATTGCACATCGATCCCAGAATTACCAGATACCCGAGATTTTTTTTTACAATTTCTCGAAACTGGAATCTGAGTCAAAATTTATAGTTTCTAATGAGGCGGATCCGACATTTCCCTCGTATGGCTTTTGTGGTCAAACCGTGCATGCCACACGTTTTGGACAATATAGTATCTTTCAATCACCTTCCCATCCTAACTAACATATCAAAAATAGAACGGAATTCGTAGAACCCCAAAAACCCATCTAATCCATACCATGTCGATTCAATAAATAAAATTCTTCTAGTAACAGTTATTGGAACTTCATCAATATCATTTACTAATTTCGAAGGTGAGAAATATATATCCACCCTGTAGCTCGATATATTTATTATCTATTAATCTGTAGTTCAAAAAATGTCAAGGAATTTTATATAATTTGTTTTCCACTTAAGTTTTCTGCGTTTTCAGAAGTGGGTGATGATAAAAATGTAGCGTGTTTACTGCTATCAACATTAAGATTACGATTACCTTCAAATCCAACAAATAGAATTCAGCTAGTAATAGTGCTTGGACTGTACGAGGATATCCGTATCATAAGTAACGCAGGTTTCCATGAGCACTGTAAACCGCTATTCATTCTTTTGAAAATAATGCCCCTACCGACAATTTTTATATACCAGACGGTTCTCGAGATTCACAAGAGGTCAACTTCGTTGACAAAACAGAGCGACATACATTCATACGACACTAGGTATGCTGACAATGTACGCCCAAATCGATACAGACTGAATAAATCAAAAAACAATTCGTTAAACATCCACCTTTACAATATATTACCGAAGCCCATGAAGAACTTGTCATTTACCAAATTTGAATACGAATTCAAAGAACTACTATTGAGAAACTGTTTTTATTCGATTGAGGAGTACACCCAAACTACTCTAGTCACAACAAATGAATAATGTGGTAGCATACGCACCCCTCTCCTTCTTTTAACTCAGCTTTGTATAGGATATTAGCAATGAGCAGTCCTCCGGACATCTTATGCCTCTCAGCTTTTATGTAGTTAGTGAAGCTATTTTTTGTAGTTTTATCTATATGTGTTATATTTAAATATTCACTTATGTTATTTGTGAGTGATATTATTCATTGTCGTACTTGTTTGTTATTTTTAATGCACTTTGATATCATGTTCATTTTAAATTGTTTATGACTTGCTACAAACATTACAATCATAATGTAACGTAGTCAATAAAAAATATCTATCTATCTATCTATCTATCTATATTGAAAAGTTCTTAGCCAACTATAGAACCAAACAAAATTTCAATGTCAAAATATTTTATTACTCAACATATTCTCCTCTTTATTGGATACATTTATTACAGCGAACCTGCAACGTCTCTAGACCATTCAAAAAAAATGTTTCTTCTTGCTATGCAAACAAGACCTCCACAGCTTTTATTACCTCCTCGTTGGAAGAAAATTTACGACCTTTTAAACTTTTTTTCAGTTGAGGAAAGAGATGATAGTCGGACGGAGCCAAATCTGGTGAATAAGGGGGGTGTTCTAGTAATTCAAACCCTAAATCACGAATGTTTTGAATGGCAACATGAGATTTGTGTGCAGGGGCGTTGTCCTGCAAAACAAAACACCTTTGGATAGCTTTCCGCGTCTTTTCTCTTTAATTTTTTCCCGTGGAATGGTCAGTAATGTCGAATATTAATCTCCAGTTATTGTTCTACCCTTATCCAAAAAATCAATTATGATTACTCCATGGCAATCCCAAAAAACTGAAGCAAGAACTTTTCCAGCAGATTTTTGGACACGAAACTTCTTAGGTCTTGGAGAACCGGAGTGTCACCATTCCATCGATTGTTGCTTTGTTTCTGGATCGTAGAAATGTACCCAAGTCTCATCCATAGTAACAATTCGGTTTAAGAAGTCTACATCGTTTTCAAATAGAGCACAGATCGAACGCGATGCTACTACCTTTGCACGCATTTGGTCAACATTCAAACATTTGGGAATTCATTTTGCAGCAATTTTTCTCATGTCCAAATTGACGTGAACTATATGGTGAACGCGTACGTATGAAATATTCAGTGCCTCAGATGTCCGTTTTAGCCCAATTCGACGGTCTGTTGAAATCATGTCATGAACTGCATCGATATTTTCGGGGACTGACACAGAAACTGGCCTTCCCGATCGGTCATCATCTTCAATGGAAAATTTACCTCTTTTGAAGCTTGCAGTCCAATTTTTCACGGTCGCATACGAAGGACATTGATCACCAAGGATATTAAGCATATCTCCAATTTTTCAATTTTCACAATTTCGGTGGACTTATTTTTTCTTTTGATTTATTGCTTAACTCTGGTTTACTTTTTTGACGTCAAACTTTACACTGACACTTCTAATAAGTTATTATTCGTTGCTATGGTAACGCAATATTTTGTTTATGCATGGAACTGGTCTAGGCTAACTAGATATCAATACATCCTCGTATGAAGATTTTTTGTATTTTTCTCGTCACTCTCGTCAATTATTTGGAGATGAACCATTTCTGCTGCAAAATGGATCCCCAAATGTTTGAATGTTGACCAAAAGCGTGCAAGGGTCGTAGCATCGCGTTCGATCTGTGCTCGATTTGAAAACGATGTAGACTTCTTAATCCGAATTGTTACTATGGATGAGACATTTCTACGATCCAGAAACAAAGCAACAATCGATGGAATGGCGACACTCCGGTTCTCAAAGACCTAAGAAGTTTCGTGTCCAAAAGTCTACTGGAAAAGTTCTTGCTTCAGTTTTTTGGGATTTCCATGGAGTAATCATGATTGATTTTTTGGATAAGGGTAGAACAATAACTGAAGATTAGTATTCGACATTACTGACCACTCTACGGGAAAAAACTAAAGAGAAAAGACGCGGAAAGCTATCCAAAGGTGTTTTGTTTTTGCAGGACAACGCCTCTGCACACAAATCTCATGTTGCCATGCAAAAAATTCGTGATTTAGGGTTTGAATTACTAGAACACCCCCCTTATTCATCAGATTTGGCTCCGTCCGACCGTCATCTCTTTCCTCAACTGAAAAAAAGTTTAAAAGGTCGTAAATTTTCTTCCAACGAGGAGGTAATAAAAGTTGTGGAGGTCTGGTTTGCAGAGCAAGAAGAAACATTTGTTTTAAAGGTCCAGAGACGTTGCAGGTTCGCTGTAATAAATGTATCCAAGTAAGAGGAGAATATGTTGAGTAATAAAATATTTTGATATTGAAATTTTGTTTGGTTCTATAGTTGGCAAATAATTTTTCAGTATATCCTCGTAATGTTGAAGTCAGATGAAGAATGACGACTATAAATTTTTTTGTCTGGCTTTTTTTTTCATCACATCAATCGTAGAAAAAATTGCTCAAAAACATGAATCGGAACCTGTTTTCCTTCATGTACAGTTTAATGTAGTGTTTTGATTGTTGATACTCATGACAAATGTAATGTTTTTACAAGGTTTCGTGAAGCCCTATTTTGCTTGTAGACATGAATAGTTACGCATGTCGAGGCTTTTAATTTTTCGCAGCCAGATTCCACCCTTATTAGGTTGTTGATTTCTTATCAGATAGGAATACATTTTTTCGTTGAATGGGCCTACGGATTATCTGCCACTCAATCAGTTCTTTGTTGATCTGAACAGACCAAGGAATAGGAAATTGGAAAACTTAAACGTCGGAGACAATTCCCTATGGCGGATGAACAGAGGCCTTCGAAAGAAACGGATGGGCATCCCAGCCGTGGGGAATGGTCGAAGACAGGTGATGACCGACCCAGGGAAAGCGGAAATGTTCGGGGAGTACTACCAGAGCACTTTCCAGGCGGCTGACAATACCATGCCGGAACACGAGACTGTCAATAGGGAAGCCACAGAATTCAGACAAGCCCCAAAGACGGCACTAAATGGTAGAACCTTCTCGAAGATGATGACCAACTTCGAGGAGGTTCAAGAAGCCATAAAAGGGCTCCCAAGACACAGGGCTCCCGGCATGGACGGAGTGGACACGGTGCTACTCAGGAACCTTCCAAGGAAGTCCCTCGTGCAACTGTTGCACGTCACCAACAGCATCATCAAGTGGCAGTACTACCCACAGTGCCTAAAGCAAGCGGAGATTATCCCTATCCTAAAGCCGGGAAAGTCTGACGCAAGGGTTGAAAGCTATCGCCCGATCTCCCTGCTCAGTTCTGTTGCCAAGCTGGTAGATAGAATCCTTCTTAAAAGATTTCGGGATTTCGAGGAAGAGCAAGAACTTATTCCTGATGAGCAGTTCGGCTTCCGCAGGGGTCACTCTACGACTTCCCAGGTCTCTAGAATTGTTCATGAGGTGAGGGGCGGCTTTACTCGTCAACTCAATACAGTAATGATCCTGTTGGACATCCAAAAAGCATTTGATACCGTCTGGATAGAGTGCCTTGTCATGAAGATGTTAAAGGCAGGCATGCCGGAATATATGGTAAGAATCATGGACTCATACCTAGTCGGCAGTACCTTCAAGGTTGGAGTAAATGGAACAAGCTCCAAGGAGTGGAAAGCCGGAGCAGAAGTACCTAAAGGATCAAATCTATCCCCACTTTTGTATTCTTCACATACGTACGACTTTCCGAAGTACCACAACACGCGTACGGCTATATACGCTGATGATACGGCGATATATGCCCAGGCATATCACAGCAACACAGCAGCAGCAATGCTGAAAACGCACCTGCAAACGAAAGTAGTACCGTATCTGAAGGAGAACAAAATAGTGTTGAATCTAGATAAAATAGAGCTAGTAAATTTCACATGGAAGAGAAAACCCTCTCGGGTGATCATCCCTGGGGGATTTACGGCTCTGGGTAATCGAATTGATGAGACTGATCCAGCGAAGTACCTGGGAGTACTTCTGGACGGTAAATTGACACTTGTGAAGCATGTCAACTTGGCAATTCAACGAGCTGCGGGGGCCGTGAGAAGGTCATACCCGTTGATAGCTGTCCTTGACTAACAAAGTGTTGATTTACAAGCAGGTCATAAGACCAACAATGACATATGCATGCCCAGTGTTCTGCAGCATCCCCAAAACTCACATGCTGAAATTGGAGAGGATGCAGAACAAAGTACTCCGTATCGTCACAAACAGTGACCGATACATTCGGCTGAACGCACTAAGGGAGCTGGCCGATATTTCCACCATCGAAGAATTTATCAAACAACAGTCTGATAAATTCTTCAGATACTCCATCCTTGGAAGTCCACTGACTAGAGGGATCACCGTATTCCGAGCCCACCATAACAGGCCAAAGAGGCATGGGAGGCTCATATACCAGGCACTGGATATTTTCCATGAAACTCCAGAAGAGGAGTAACTGACCATAAGGTCAACCACAATGTATCAACCCGGTTTTTGCTGCAGGTTTATTCCCGGGACCTCATCGAAATATCAATAAGGAAAGTCCAATGATCTGATGTCAACCACATAAACCAACACCATCTTCTGCACAACTTGAAGGAGGCAGAACACCCACAGCTACGTGACTTAGCAACACAGCATCCGAGCCTACATCACAACGTAGGGTCTGTCCTAGGATAGACGGGAGTGGTTCGACCCGCCCTCTGAAAGCCTCAGAAGGGCAGTTCTAAACCGTTCATCCCTTAAAGTACTCAAACACCCTCCCTACCCCACCCTGTGGCTGTATCGAGATTGTTTTAGAGTACTTTTATTTAAACATGTATACGTCCTATTTATATTTTATATATTTATAAGTATGTGTATGTGTGAATTGATGTCTAAATGTTGTTATACTTTTTTACAAAAATTTAATCACCTGAATAAACATCTTAAGACCAAGGATGAACTCAGGGAGCACATCTTGCTCGCTTTGTACGACCCTATACCTTACAATGACGTTTCTTGCCTGTTGAAACGTTTTTCACAATAGACGAAAAACTAATAGACCGTCAGATAGTGACAGATTTGGGTGCCCCATTTTCGCATACAAGCCTCGAATAGGGTTGAATAGTAAATCGATGTTGAGTAAATGGATGGAAATTTACGAGTTGCTCCTGGGGAGAACATATGGAAAATTCGATTTTCCAGAACAGAAATAAAAGGAGTATGTTGCCTATATTTTAACGCAGCCATTATGTTTTTTGGTCTAGTGACGATGTAAGTTTTCATAGTTTCGATGGGCTTGTGTGGGAAAATCTGTCAAAATGTCGATTATTCCTTACAAGATTACACCCTCATTTTAACTCTTCAGCCACCTGCAACACTAATTTAATTAATTAATAATTAGGTGAACACGGCTAACGTGGAAATATGGGCAACATACTCCTTTTATTTCTGTTATGGAAAATCAAATTTTCTATTTGTTCTTCCCTGGGGCCCAATTTTTGAATTGTCGGAATTGATTCTCTAGAGAAATATAACGTCATTTTCTCTCAATTTATAGCGATAGGTAGAGAGAAAATGACGTCATATTTCTCTTGAGAATCAATTTCGGCAATTCAAAAATTGAGTACCAGGAGCCACTTGTAAATTTTCCTCCATTTTACTCAAAATCGATGTACTTTTCAACCCTATTCGGGACTTGTATGAGAAAATGAGGCACCCAAACCTTTCACTATCTGACGGTCTATACTTGAAGATTTTCTAAACATGAATGTAATAATATTTATGTTTCGTACCTGAGGTTTCATTGTTATGTTATCTATCTAACCGATTAAAAAGGTCAATCGAGAACTCCTCAATAAAATTCCTGAAAGGAATCAATCATGTTCAATCATAAATGTCGAAAATACTTGTCATTTATATCTACCAAGTAGGTCGATATTTTATCAGAACTTTAATTTTATGAGATTATCATTTCGATTGTTTTTTACTTGAGTCTTCTGGAGTGGGCGAAAATAAATAAAATTTGATCGAAAAATATTTCAGTAGTACGTGTTTGCTACCTTCAGCATGATGAACACACTAATATTCGCATTGTTTGTATCTGTGTGTGGTAAGCATTCGAAATTCAATAACAATTAATAGAATCCTTCAATTAAACAGTATTGGGGAATAGGGAAAATAGATATATGGTCTGTTTACGTTAAGAAGAGAATGGCGTCATGTTTGGTAATTTTTTATATCCGACATAACAACGTTAAAATTCCCATCAAATGCGTTAAATAGCGATGGACTCACAAAAACTTTCATTTTGTAAGTTACACAACTGATAAAAAAATTTCAGACGTTGACGTAGCGGAAAAACTAACCTGTCAACTTTCGTCATTTTTATCTTAACGTAAGCAGACTATAGTAGATTAGTCCACACTATAGTTAGTAATATTGCGATCGTAAATAAACGCCTTACTAATTTTTGAATATCTTGGTTTATGCTCTTAAATTTAAAATAGACCAAAAAGTGCTACATTTCGACATAATTAAGGTGGCTGCAGACTTCAAGATGGCATGGATTTCAAGATGGCAAGAAGGAAATCATTTTCACTATAGATTTTGGTCAGTGTGTTGAGGTATCAGGACAAAAACCCCTCGAACTCAAATCCCCCGACAACTGCCTGGACTTTAACTCTCTTGTATAAAATACTCCCAGTTGAAAGAAACCCTAGTATAAAATACCTTCACTATTTTCTGTTTAATGGATTAGCAGTAATAAACAATTTGTAATTATTTTTCCCTAGTAGTGAAATTAAAGGCTGTTTTTTTTCATATGAACTAAAATGTATACAGTATACAGTATACTTTTTTCATTATCCCTCTTTGTCAACTTTCGAAAGATTTGACTTACAAACATGAAACAAAAATAATTTCGAATTATAATGTCGTGAATTGGGGTGTATTCACGACTAACTAGGTAGATACTGATCTCTTATAGATTTGAAACACTTCTGAAAAATACGTAGCTTTCAATCTACGTGAATCACATCCATTTTTTGTAGATCCTAATTTACTCTATAAGTAATGGACTCAACTTCTCTCATCATAGGTATTACGTATTTCTACTACATAAAATAAATCATCATAGTATCAATACGACTTTCAATCGCAATTTCATTGTCAAATTCTCTCCGACAAAATCGTGTATTTAGCATACACCAAGGATTCAACAAATTCCTCTCTCATTATTCTGACAAATCGTATTCTGCACCCATTGGGTGAACTCCATAATAATGCATCTATCCATGCATTCTCTGAAGCTCATCTCTTGTGATTCTTCAAAAAAATCCCTATGGTGCAACGAATTCTGGAAAGGCAGCGGCCGTGCCATTCTTGCCAACGTACTGATCTCTGCTAAAGGCCAGGGAGAAGCTGAAGATTCAGTGTAAAGTAGTATTAAATTTGTAACTACACGTAGTAGTTGAGTAGTTACTCTCATTTACCGTATACCCAAGATATAACAATTTTACACAAATTACTCTAGTATAAATCAATAGGGAAAACAACGAAATTCAAATAATCACACTGAAAATAAATCGTTCGAACTTTACATCAATAGCATTTACTTACTCTTTATAAAATTCATAACTTGGTGACAGCAACAACTTGGCAACCATGCATTCCCGCATCACGGAAATAGGGTTTTAATGTACTCGTGATCATAGCAATGGTTGTCACAATTTTTCCATAACTGATTTCAATCAAATTATAACTTGCTCAACTTGGCAATCTTGCATTTCCGCAAAACAAGAAAGCATATTTGTTTACTCTTCTTAACGACTATCATGGCAACATTTTTCCATAACAAGTTTCAGCTAAAATGGAGCAGACAATTCGGCAACCATGCACTTCCGCACCATGGCAATAGTTTTTTATTTGATCATAGCAGCGGTTGCTATGGCAACCAGTTTTTTCATAACTGATTTCAGCTGAGCTATAACTGGCCTAACTCGGCAACCATAAAATTCCGCAAAACGAGAAAAGCAATTTCGTTTACTCTTCATCCTAACAACAACATCCGAACGGTTACCATGGTAAAGCGACTTGAACAAAATTCGTGCATGGGGACTTCAGTGAATATTTTGAAATGTGTTGTTCTGCATATGGGCCACAATAATCCCAAAGTGACGTATTTCCTGGACAAGACAGACTTAGCAGTAGTTGACAATCAAATAGACCTTGGAGTCACAATAACGGGCGACCTAACTTGGTCACTTCAAGTAACCCGAGCAGTGTAGAAGGCCAACTCAAAATTATATCTACTGAAGAGAGCCTTTTATAATCCATCCCCAGAGCTGACTTTACAAAGTTTACGTAAGACCTCTCATCGAATTCGCGGTTACGGTTTGGTCACCGTGGTTAGTCAGGGATATCAAGCTTATGGAAGGGGTCCACAGAAGAGCCACAAAAACACCATCCAGCATATCTTACTTAACATACGAAGATCGCCTCACCAGAATGCAACTCACCACTCATCAAACAAGGAGAGTAAGAGGAGATTTGATAGAAGTGTACAAAATTGTGACTAGTGCGCGAAATGTGGACTTATCAACGTTGTACGAACTTAATGAAGATCCACGCTTAAGGGGTGATTTTTTTTAAAATTAAAACGTGAAAGGTTCCATAAGTGCGTGCGAGAATATACATTATTCAATCGTTCATTTGCAATATGGAACAGTTTACCTGACAACATTGTGCGGTCGACGTCACCAAACGCTTTCAAAAATGCAATAGATAACTACCTATCTGAGAATAATAATTCATTTTAACGTTAGGATCATTAGTGATAAATCTTGTGTTTTAATAATATATCTATACACATTTCACAAATCTAGAAAACTGACATACTGAATTTAATTCACTTACTTAAAATACATAATTTATTGAATTTACTTATAGCCATCACTGATACAAATGTACTTGTAAAAAAGAGTTAATAAATTATATCTTCAACTCTTAACAATTTCAAAATAAATAAATAAAACTTTGTTTCCATAACTGATTTCAGCTAAACTAAAGCAGACAACTTGGCACCCACGCGCCTCCGCACCATGGGAATCAGGTTTTTGTATTCTCGTTACCATAATGGTTGCCATGGCAACAGTTCTTCTGTAACTGATTTCAGCTAAACGAAAGTTGAAACCATTAGAATCACTACTCCACCATGTCGAATTATTTTAGCATTTAGTGTGAGGGTGTCTATTTCTTTTAATATCTATTACTTTGGATTTACTCATGGCATCAGCTCTATATCTTCTTTGGAACAGCTGTCAGTGTATTTGCTTCTTTGTTTCAGTTACGCTGGGTACCAGCGAGCCTTCCCCGACAATTGTGCCAATAGATGGAGGAGTAAGTGGAAACGCAATCACCACAAGATACTGGGACTGCTGCAAACCCTCGTGTTCTTGGTATGAAAATATTGATCAATCAATAAAACATCCCGTAACCTCTTGCGCGATTGATGGCGAAACTATCCTCGACCCAGAGGAGATGGCTGGCTGCGAGGACGGTACATCATACATGTGCAACAACCAACAACCCTTCGTTGTGAACTCTACACTAGCCTATGGATACGTAGCTGCTTCCTTCACAGGAGGCGTTGACTTCCAGTTGTGCTGCGGGTGCGTTCTCCTCTCTTTCGAAGGACGTCTAGCTGGAAAGCAGTTGCTGGCACAAATAACCAATGCTGGTAGCGACTTGGTTGTCAATCAGTTCGACATCGCTATTCCCGGTGGAGGTGTGGGACTCCATAATGGGTGCACTAAACAATGGAATGCTCCCGATCAAGGGTGGGGAGAGCGATATGGAGGAGTTACTTCCGATGCTCAATGCGAGGAGCTTCCTGAACTGCTGCGACCTGGATGTCATTTCCGGTTTGGCTTCATGGAGGGAATTCCCAATCCTAACGTGACGTTTGTGCAGGTCGAATGTCCCAAGGAAATTATTGCTAATACGGGCTGTGAGCTATAATAACAACAAATAAAAGTTAACAAACAACAGAAAATTGTGGAATTTATTTTTTAAATAGAAATAGTGGAAATAATAATAATAAAGGTCCCTCATAAACACTCGAAGAGTATACCCAAAGGCATAGCCTGTGCGAGTAGAAGATGGCTATTATTATTATTAGCCATGGCACATGCAATATGCACATGCAACATTGGACAGAACGAGAATTGTTTTTATCCAGCCGTCTACAAACGAAATCCTTTACAATGGGAATTTTCGCCTAGATGCATCCAACAGATCATATAAGCCAATCAATAGAACATTTTTTCCTAACAAAAATACTAGTAGAAAACCAACTGTACCATCACATGCAAAACAGTCCGTAGTTATATTCTGTTATGTTTTCGACTCGCAACTGTCATTTAATAATTTGTTATAAACTTTTAAATAACAAAAAATGTGTTTTTTAAAATTGTTTTGCTTATAAAAAGAAAACTGATTAAGCAATTTGTAGATAATTCAAATACAAACAAAATGGTATATTTTACGACCCTGTCGGATCATTAGTATCGGAGGAAAAACGAAAAAACCGGAAAATTTAACAAATTTTTAAAAAATTCGTAACTCCAACATTTTTCAAGAAATAGGAGTGGCCCTTCTTATGAAAGTATTGAATCATGTGTACTTTGTGTGTGCACAAAACAGGCTCTGACGGATAATTAGTTTTGGCACAATTGCAATTTGATGTTTTTTGCGCTATCTTGCAGCGTGCCTGGATGCTCTAGTGATAGTCCGATTTCAATTTCCAAAACAGACTTTGGAAGTGGAAGTACAGTACCTCAAAAAGTATATTCTCATTTTGCTCTAAAATGCTGCGAAATGGGCGAAAAATGCTTGCAAACATGGCTGAAAACGGCCGAGCTGGTGAAAGCGGTCGAGTGGTAGGAGGTAGCCGCAGATGAGGGGAAGCGTATTATCACGTAACCTATTCATTAGAAGAATACCCCTCATCTCCCGGACTCTCCTTCTACTCGGCAGCTAACGCGGGCTGGGCCGTTTTCAGTCATGTTTGCATGCATTTTTCACCTATTTCCCACCATTGTAGTGCAAAATGAGAATATACGTTTCGTAGTACTATACTTCTACTTTCATAATCTGTTTGAGAAATTGAAATCGGGCAATCACTAGAGTATCCAGGCACGCTGCAAGATTGTGCAAAAAAAAATTTAAATTGCAATTGTGCCAAAACTAACGAGCCAACAGCGCCTGTTTTGTGCACACATAAAGTTCACATGATTCAATACTTTCATTAGGAAGGCCACTCCTACTTCTTGAAAAATGGCGGAGTTATGAATTTTTGAAAAAATCGCAAAATTTTCCGGTTTTTCCAGTTTTTCTCCGTTACTAATCATCCGACAGGGTTGTGAAACATCCCATTTTCTTCGTATTTCAATTATCTACAGTTCTTTTTTTTTTGGAGCAACCAGATTGCATGGCTTGACAGTCTTTATTTTATAAGCAAAACAATTTAAAAAAACAAGTTTTTTGTTATTTTAATGTTTATAATAAATTAATAAAACTTAACACAATATGACTACGGACTGTCTTTCATGTGATGGCATAGTCGGTTTCGTACTAGTATTTTTGTTAGAAACTCACTCTTTTTGTGCTCTATTGCTTGGTGTAATAGCTAAGCCCCCTCACTGCTGAAAATTGGACCTAAATTACATTAGTTTTACAGACTTTTACCAGTAATTTTCGCATAAATTGTATGTGTACTTCCATCCTACGTATCGAATTCTGTATTTTTATTAAATGAAATTGAATTCCCTCTTTATTCTCTAATAATGATTATAGCCAGAATTTCTGTTTGGGATGGCTGACCATAATAATTTCTCAGAGGTCATTCCGGTTTATTATTATTTATACAGAATTTCACACTTTTCAATTTTCGAATCGAGATGTTCTAGTTATTACGATCCACACCAATCGTCTTCACTAGGAATACATCGTTTCTAAAAAGCCTCTGTTTTTCTAGAAGACAGAGGTAAGAGCGCAACGAAGATAGTTCAAAGTTGGTTGAGTTTTGCGTTACCTTACGTGTTTCATGATCCAGCCTTTAATGTTGGCCGACCTACCCAAGCTGAGAGGCAAGAACCTCGAAACATGTGTCATCCTCGGCCAGAAATACGGAATTAAAAATTTGCACTTGAGACTATATCTGGGAGCGGAGCTCCAATAGGCTCCGCCCACCAGCGCTCCCCAGCGGCTTTGCTCCGGCATTGGCCGGAGTAAATGTCCGGCTTTTCTATTAAAGAACGAGAGACGACTCGAAACTTCAGTTCCCATGACCAAATTTGCTCTCTATGCAGATGACACGGCAATCTTTGCTGAATCATCCCTTGAGAGAGGAGTAACATCGAAGCTGCAAACTCAGATAAACAAACTGGAACATTGGTTCAATCGTTGGAAGATCGGAATCAATGCAGACAAAAGCAAGGCCATACTGTTCATGAGGCGACGTAGGACACCCGAGGGCTATGTTACTATGAACAACGAGAGAATTCCATGGGTAAACGAAGCCGTATACCTAGGAGTAACCTTGGACAAGAAACTCACGTATTAGAGGCACGTCTCCTACATATTAGCTATAGCGAAAGCCGCAAGGCATAAGCTGTACCCACTCATCGGACGTAGGAGCAACATGGCACTCGAGTTGAAACTACGCCTCATCAGGAAAATTCTTCTGCCTATCATATTGTACGCATCCACTGCTTGGGGGCAGTGCGCGGACAGTTATAGGCAGAGGATACAGGCCTTCTCCAACGTCTGCCTGAGGATGGCAACAGACGCACCACAATATATGCCCAACAGGTTCATATATCGAGACTTAGACATCCACCCAGACTATATCGACAGACTGATCAGACAACATGTAGGGACTACTCTAGACAGAGTAGAGACCCACACGAACCCGCTGCTCACGGAGCTCCACGAGAACAGACGTGAGCAAGACGACAGAGACAGAGACAAATACAGACGTCCAGTAAACCAAGGAGACAACGACACCCCTGAAGAAGTACGGCGGAGGCGAGACCTTCGGCGACGCCAACGTCTACTTCAACAGGCACCAAATCTCGATTAATCATGTTTCAGATACCTACCAAGAAGAACCGACCAAGAAGTAATTTCAATTTCAGTAAATCAATATACAGCACTCGGCACTCACCCGAGAGTTTTTTCAGGCGTTCAGCCAGTTTCAGGGGGCACCATGCACATAAAGTAAAGTCATTGTTTTAAAAGTCAACTCGTCAGATATAAGGGAGCTTCAAGCCTAGAATGGGCTGGGCACTCCATATCAAACGGTCAGATTTTATTCTGCTGATCGCCAGTCATCAGGATGAGGAACCGCTTTAACGAGCGGGGGTGGTGGATAGGAGGGGTGAGCTTTCGAGTACGTACGAGTGCTGGGGCATTCATCCTTCCGGGCCTCAACCTTAGAGGGTGCATGGTGGTGAAACTTCAGTCGTCCTGGTGCCACGAGAGAGCCCGGACAGTGTTCTGCTGGGTAGTGTTACTCGGATGGCTCTCCCGAGCTTTTCTGCTAATTTTAGCTATGATGACGATTAAAATTTTCGGTTATTTTCGAAGATGGATTTCAAAAGTATTTCTGGCCAGGGTGTGGTTTCCCTAGAAATCTACAGCCTGACATAGGCGTATGAGACAATATTAAAAAAGAATTCGTACTGTTCCTGACTGATCCAGTAAGAAGAGTTCCGGAGTTGCTGGATTTGCGACGATGCTGTGCTCGGAGCGTAGCCAGCCGGATGAGGTGGATACCTCCGTGCACACGCATTTAGTTGTCACATGTCTGCTGGTGGTCATTTCCAGCCAAATGAAGGATGATATTTACTGTTTGATTACAGCAAGCACTTGTCACCTTCTGGGTCTTCCTTGAAGAACAATCACCTGTCAGATGTAGTTCAATATCCGTTCTCGTATTATCTGATGACGTAGTGATGTTTTTTTCTTCAAATACTATCTCATACTTTCCACTTGGAAGGAATTTATGGAAAGAAGGGTACCTATTTAGATGTCATCGAAATTATTCGTGTCATTTTATTTGATGTGTTTGTCATTTTATTTTTCTTGAATTCGATTAGTTAGGGCTTGCGATTGGGGATGAAATGTTGTAATGCATTCGTGTTTACGCGGCACATTATTGCGTGGATTGTCAACCGTATAAGAAACAAAAATGAACTAGAGATGCTATATATATATTTAATCAAAGTTGATTCTAAAATTATTCACAAATTTTAGATAAGAAAAGTGTTAGGAGATTATTTATGCTTCGCATTTGTTGTCGATACATTTTAGGCCTTTAACACAAATCGTTCCTTTGTCTTTTCCGCACTCTTGACCTTTCTCTGAAACAATAAATAAAAATCAATAATTCCAATGAAAGTGACAGAAAAAAAACGAAAACAATGAGCAACTTCAATATCAAAGACGCATCAGAAGAGAAAATATTCAACATGGAATGAAGGTAAAAACAAATAATCTGCATAAAAAATGAAGGCAAGGTATACCGGGTGGCTACGGAAGTATTTCCTACGAAATATCTCAGTTATTGTATGTGAAATTTGGAGCATCGATATCCTTATATACAGAGTGGGTCACGGTCGATGTTACCTCAGACGTTTACGGAGAACGGGAAAGCTTTTTAATCTACAGTGTCCGGCATAAAGTTCGCAGCAAATGGAAAACTTTTTTATTATTGATTTCTCAAAAAAAATTATTCCTGATGAAAACCTCTGCTTCATCCCAACCTAAATTGCAATACCAAAATTAATTTTATACTACCATATACGAGCGATGAAAAACAATTCAGTTTTAATTACCATTTGCAGAAGGATTTTGTGAAATACCGTCACATATTTCAATTAACGTGATTTTCGGATGGGAGGGAGAAAGGAGGGAACATCCAGAGAGTGATATGATCATACCTAACAATATACCACCCATCTAGCACAGTTTTCCTCATATCGTACAGGGTGATGAGGAGAAAATTGGAAAAAAAGTGGAAAAATTAAATTGATTATAGGTGGCTGTGATTTGAATTTCTGAATCAACATTCGATTCTGAACAAAATTTTTCCCATACTTTTAATTCTACCGTGAAAAATAAAGTGATGGGATCAAATTTTTTGAAAACAAGGCATGTTTTTCAATATCGCTCGTATATGGTAGTATAAAATTTAGTTTTGTTATTTGCAATTTAGGTTTGGGATGAAGCAGAGGTTTTCATCAGGATTTTTTTTTTTGAGAAACTGTATAACCTAAGTAAATTGTTGATAACGAAGTGAAAAATATATTTCTTTCCAACAGGAATCTCTTCTGAGACCTTAACAAAATAGTACCAGAAAAGCAAAAAGATCTCAGATTATTTTTTTAAAGAGAAACATTCTTAATTGAAAATTGAATCAATACATGACTCCTCTGGAAATGGAAAAACCCTACGATAAAATCGAATTACTTTTTTGTAACATCTAACAGAAAACAACTACTTCCCCGGCTAAAGCCACGCTGGACATTGAACTACATCTGATAGATTTTGAGAAAGACCCTATATAACTTGAGAGAAAAAATCTGAAAGTGAAAATTTGCATTTTCATTCAGATAGTTTATTATTTATTAAATGTCCAGTTTCCATTGGAGATTCTTATCTATAACTGAGATAAGGGAGAATGTTATTCAGAAGTATCACTCACAGAAAATCGCACATTCCATTGATGCATGAATTGCATCTCTTTCGCTAGGACTGCAATACATTTTGGTCGACAAAAATCTATTTCACTCTTCTAAGATCATTAGGGAGGTTGGAAGAATTGGAAAACATACTCTTCAGAAGCAATTTCACACTTTAATGAGGAATTGTTGGACTATTTCTTGTGCGGTGAAACTTTGAATATATTTTTCTGACATAAAACCTGTCATGGGTATGGCATATTGATTTCATTGAAAATATGAACAGGATGTTCATAAAGTCAGTTGTGGAATCATCTGCTACTGAAATTTGGAATTTAGTCGCTATTTTCCATCGTACAAGATAACCTCTCTTGGAAGGGATTCATGTTTTAAAGAGAAACATTCTCAACTGAAAATTGAATCAATACATGACTCCTCTGGAAATGGAAAAACCCTACGATAAAATTGAAGTTACTTTTTTGTAACATCTAACAGAAAACAACTACTTCCCCGGCTAAAGCCACGCTCGACATTGCACTACATCTGATAGATTTTGAGAAAGGCCCTATATAACTTGAGAGAAAAAATCTGAAAGTGAAAATTTGCAGTTTCATTCAGATAGCTGATTATTTATTAAATGTCCAGTTTTCATTGAGAATGTTTCTCTTTAATACATGAATACATGAAAATAGCGACTAAATTCCAAATTTCAGTCGCAGATGATTCCACAACTGACTTTATGAACATACTGTTCACATTTTCAATGAAATCAACATTTTCTATACTTTCACACCTTCCACTTACCTCTCACAAACAAGCATGTTGGACATACACACGGCTCTGTGTAATAAACTGACCCAGGGGCACATAAGGGCTCAGGGCAATCAAGAGGATTAAAGCTTTCTGTAGGGCAAATTTTTGACTCATTGGATATGGTAATGGTAGCACACGCTAAAATCAGTATTGGGAGAATAATCTTCATATTGATGTTGGTTGCAGAATGATGAATAAACCAGTGTTGTTTTGAATTTCTTGATTGTTTGATCTGAAATGTAAAGAACTCATTATAGTGTAATTATTTCTCTATTAATCTTCTCTCACTTATGAGACTAAGGACCGGTATTATAAAACTATTTTATTTTTCACTTGTATATTATTTGTTTATTCTACCTTAGATACGGTTGCTATAAATACACTCATAACGCCCTAGGGCGTTATGAGCGCGTGTTATGGAACATAACGGCCGCTTATTGTACGAGGAGAAATGAAGCAAAAGCTGAAAAAAATTTATTTATTTGGGAAAATTTTCATACTATTACAAGCAACAACTCAACAAACAACAACGAACTAAGTCTTACCTAATTAAAATTAAAGGTGCAATTTTCGAATTTTCCGGAAAAATTATGTGACCGGAAATCTTCGGATTTTTTCGAAACTTTAGAAGAGAAAACTTGACTACTAGTACTTGGAAGTTCTTTCATAAGAGAACTGCTAGGCAATTCATGAGAATCTGTAACCGAATTTACTATCATTGTTGACACTTTGTTTTTAGAGAAAATGCTCTGTTCTATGTAACCTTCCGCCACAGATGCACTCTTCCATTTTCCGTGCATTTTTAAAGTTTCATACGTTGCACCAGCCTCAGTTAAAAGAGTTGCCGAAGTCCTTCTCAAACAATGTCCAGTATATTCATTTGCATTATCCAATTTTAAGTATTTGGCAATCATCGAAGGCATACTTCCTATGGTATTTTTGCCAACAGGTTGGACGGTGCACCGACCGTTTCGGTACGTAAGGAAAAATCTGAGATCCTTGACTCCACTGGGTCTTAAGGATATATATTTTGTGACCAACCTCAAAGCCCCTATTTTTTCTTCCTCTACAGTACTGAATCCTTTTGAAATACCGGTTTTAGTTTATAGACATTTTCACAAGTTCATCTCTCCTTAGTCCCCCAAAAACACCCATTAAAACTACTTTTTCACTGATAAATGTAAGAACTTGATCTGCTGTCAAAACCTTGGATTTTTTCGGAATATATCCTTTAGATTTCATCTTTAAAAACGCTGTCAGTCGGGAAAAATGGGAAATATTGGTATTTTCATTGACTATCAGTGTAGATTTTAAAATAGAATATTTCGTCCACAATGACGTTGGAGAAAATTTTTCGGACTGAAATAAAAAAATCAATCAAACACATGAACTAAATAAAAAATAAAATAACATACCAATTCTTGAAAGTACGCCAATAACACGGTCTCATCTATGGCAATAATTTTATTGTTCAACTTCCATTGATTAAATACTTCATAATCCTTGTCGTATACGAGTCTGGATTTCTCCGGCAATAAATTATTCGCAGCTTTGGCTGCGTTTTCTATGATATTCTTGGGTAAATTCGTATTCATTTCCATTATTTCTATAAAACTACGCAAAGAAAGCAGCAATGACATTTACTAAATATAATGATGACAGCAATATTCAACAAACGTCAAAATATCAACAAATGCCATGCCTACTATGAGAAGAAAAATGGAAAGAAAATGCTAGGAGCAATGAACCGATTTTAAAATCGATTTTTCATTATAATAAATTTTTTTTTCGTGAAAAATAAAATCTTGTATGCACCACGAGCGTTACTAGATCCTAACGCCCATCGGGCAACATTCATCCCTCGGGCCAAAGGCCCTCGGGTGAAAGTTGCCCTCCGGGCGTTAGGATCTATATAACGCACTTGGTACATAAATAACTATTGACAGACAACTAGAAGTTAACTTGTGGAATGACGTCACATGTTTCAGTTAACTTCAAAAGGTAGGAGTTAACTTTATCGGGAGGAAGGGGTATCAGTTAAAGTTAACTTTGTAGAAAATGGTGGTTTTTGACAGTTCTTCTGTCAATAATTTAGCATAAAACCATTGTTTAAATAGAAGATAGTTAGTCAATGCCCGTGGAAAAGGCATTGGACACAAACGCGACTGTCATCTAGCGTGATTGGTTACAAACATGAATATTTGACGTCATTTTATTGCAGGTTTCTTCAAAAAACTTGCTTTTCCATTGTTTTAATCAAGTTACGTCATGACTCGGAGGCCAGATCACTGAAGTTACGACATGACTTGGATGCGAGATCACTGTCGCCATCTACATGTCGCATCCATTTGAATCCAATATAAATCCCATAAGGTTGGATAACTATCTAACTTCTATATAAACAATGATAATACTCAATTTGATTAGTTTTTTCGCAATAAATGTTTGCAAACGATATCCTGGTTATTTTCAAGGAACTTTTAAGCGACGATGAAGGAGATGCTGTAATTATTATTGAAGGCCCTCGACGTCGAAGGATATTTAGAAATCGGTTAAACCATTTTATCTTGTGGAACGAAATAGAATTTGAAAACAAATTAAAACGGATTTCGATCATCAAGAGTCTGTATGCTTGTTAAAGAGGCACATAGAGAGGCAAATTGCAAAGACCAACTAATAAGTCAACATTTCTAATAGTTCTAATTACTTTGGAATTATAAGTATTTTCAATGTTAGAAATAATCTTCTACCGCCAGTAACACGTTAATTACACTCAGATTTCATGCAACATCCCAGGTAGCACATCATATCGGCTAAATGTTGGTTCCATATTGGGCCAATATAGATATATTGTGAATTAAAAATCAATATTGGTCCAATATGGGTGAATATTCAAAAAACAATATTATATTAATAATATTGGTGGAATATTGGTTGAACCTGTTCAGAATGTAAATTGTCACATGTATTATTGGGTCAATATTGGTTGAATAATTTCTACCAATATCGAGAATACAATATTGAATATGTATTGTTTTTCACATCTAGAATAAATATTGCAATCCAAATATTCCAGTCCTATCGATTATAGGGAAAAACTATATTGTATTTCCAAGTTTGATAGCATATTGGTTTAATATCATTTCCACTTTATTTGACAAATTGTAATAACTTATATTCAGTCAATATTGGTTGAATGACATTTACCAATATCGATAAAACAATATTGTCTTCACATCGTTTTCAACATCTAGAATAAATATTGCAATCCCTATATTCCCCTCATATCGATTCTAGGAATAGAAACTATATTGTTTCTCCAAGTGTGATTACGCATTGGTTGAATATCATTTCACCAATATTCAACAAATCTTAATAATTAATTTTGGGTAAATATTGGTTCAATAATATTGATCGATATCGTTAAAACAATATTGTCTTCATATTGTTTCCTACATCTAGATTGAGGTGAAATTTGAATATTGGCCGAATATTCAATGAAACATATTAAAATTATATTATGATCAAACCTGGATAAAAATCCGCTAGGTGGCTCTACATATAGAACGTCTTCTAAAACCTACGAAAGTATATTAAATACTTCCCATACATTGTTTTCAAGACAGCTCACTCAGTGGTTATTGCGATCAAAAGGCAGACTCTGGTGTCACCTTTATCAACTAAAAGACATTTAATAATTTACCAAGGTATATTGATATTCACCAATATATCCAAATGATATTGTACCAATATCGATAAATATTTTGAGGCCATTATTGCTTCAAGAATATTTCACCAAAACTATTTTTGAAATATTTAAACAATATTTGACCAGTATCGCAAAATGTTCACCTTTTACTTCTCGACAATATGTGATATACCCCCAGCCAACCCCCTGTAGAATCATTTAATCAGTTAATTAAATGCAGGATAACGTCAAAACGTAGGGAAAATAATCGAAACAATAAAAATCCTATCGTAGAACAAACTACAGAAGGAGAAGATCTAACATAAATACTCGTATTCCAGATGCACAAAATGTTTCAATCGATTATTCATCGGAAGCACAGGTGGCCAGAGACAAAAGTTGTTATTGTCTTAGGAATTCACAGACTATAAAAGTCACGAGGATATATTTATAGGTGTAATAAATATAATTGCAACACGCGTTTTTGACATTTTTCTGTCGATAAATCTCAATTTTAACCCGTTAAGAATGTCAGAAAACCGAATTAACACTATGATATATGAGTAAATGACTATTAGAGTGTTATTAATAGCCGTAACGAATGTCAATATTGTGTTAGTTTATTATTCATTATATTAAAATTTATAGCTTCATGAGTGTATAAAATGACTCGTAAGCGTATGTATTTTCAGTATCCTTTCAGTATCGGTCCAGTATTCTTCGGTATCTAGTTAGTTCCGGGCAAAAGACTGAATGTTTCGCGAATTTTAATTATCAGTTCGCAAATCAGTTCCGAGGTTTTTAATTCCTAGTCGTAGGAATGAATCGACGGTTTTCCATTGTAGTCGTCATCTAGGCGTTTCGTTCAGTGATGTCCAGAATGAAACGTTTTTATTTCAATATGTAGTTTGAGACAGTTCGTTACGAAATGGCGCATTGTTGAGGCATCAATTTTAAGTAAAGTAATCACGGCCATATGGATCTGTGTACCAAAGTATATAGTTTTCAATCTGTTAGTTCCTGTGAAGAATAAATAAAGAGTTTTTATATCGAAAACAGAACAAGTGCTCTTCGTACCTAAGTAAAGAAAGGTGAAGTTCTACGATCACAATATTAAGTACAGTATTTCTACGCCCTTCAAAGAAAATTCGCAATTTCTCTGGAATACCTGAAGGCGCCGTCCCATCATAAATCGTGTTGAACCAGGGACACGCGACGTTCCTTCTCATATCTGGTGTATTACGTTCGATGATGGTTATCTTATGTGAGTAGGTCAATGACCATATATTCCCGTGAAGAAATATTTGTCACAGCTGTTTGTACCCATTTTGGCCTATATAATGAACTAAATATTCTTTTTTATACTTGTCTCAGATATTTGTTTTTGTTTTACAATCAATTCTGTTTGCGTATTTCTGACGTTTTGAAAATTACTTTTGCTGTAGACTCTTTTTGTAAGAAATTCGTTTTCACCATTTTCTTTTAATAATTGTTTTTGACCTGCACCGGGTGATACAAAACGAGATTACAGTTATTTATCTGTCACTAGATATTTCACTTTAAGATCAATTATGCCATTCTTTTTCTCGTTTTAAAACTCAGTAAGAGTGGCTAGTGTTTCATGTTTTATTTTTGATGTTGTCTTGTGTACCATTCACTCATTTTATAGTTTTTAAACAAATATTGTTTTGATGCACTGTATACCTTTGCAGTGAGATTTGCATGTTGTTCACACGTTTAACGGTCTGTCTATATACAAAGTGAGATCCTGTGATCTCACACCGAGAATTTAAACCTTTATTTTTTTGTTTTATCTTTAAATAAATTAATTTTAGTTATATCAATGTTTGACTTTTCTTTCTCCTCTCATATTAACAAGCATTCTATACTACGTGTTGTGACGAACCATAAATAAATCAGTGAAGCTTTCTTCAGCCGCTCGAAGGAAGTTTTCCCGGTACGACGACCTAACAGCGCTTCTCTCTTGTTTTCGACACCTGATTAGTCTAGTGTCAAAATAGGAGTGCGCTGTCTCGTCGACGTATCGTTTCGTGTGAAGCACCATATACAGGGTGTTCCACAAATATAACTTTTGAATATTGTGCCAATATTGTCAGAATATTCTATCAGCGATATTGTACCAATATCGTCGAATATTTTTAGGCCAATATTTGTTCGAGAATATTTCGCCAATATTATTCAAGTAATATTGGACCAATATCGCCGAATGTTCACATTTTTTTTCTCGCCAATATTGTATTTCAAATATTTCGCCAAGATGTTCACAATATTGTACGAATATTTTACCAAAATTGAATGTGCTACTTGGGATGTTTATTCTTGGTAGTTGCTGGAGATTTTGGAGGATTCTCAAATCTATTGATAGCAATTTTATTATTTACTAGAAAATTAAAAAATATCACAGGAAAAACTGCGAAAAATTGTAGGTTACATTGTTATATATTTGCCTCCTTCTTTTTATTTCAGAAATGAGACTTTTATAAAACTGCCATTTTAAAGCTGAAGTTAAATTGACTGTTAAAATTAAAGTTAACTTCGAGAGATGTTTATAATACCGGCCCTAATTGATCAGGTACAACAACATATACCGGGTGACCCGGAACCAATTTACCCCCCTGTATCTTCGTTGTTATTTTGTATGGATGTTTGAAATTCAGTAATTCGATTTGATGTTATGAATGTACAATTTAGCAAGTATCAATCCAAATATGACACTTCCGGTTTGACCGGAAGCGCATCCAATTTTTATATTTCAAATGGTAAGTATATATATTTTTTGAAAATTACAATTCGGTATAGAATTTCCTTTACAATGATATATCATAATCATACTTTCAATTCACAATCTGCTGATATAAGTGACATTTTATAAAAGAATTACTTTTTGTGTTCCCCTCGTAACGGAACATTTTCATGAAAGTATGCTGTGGAAGATTGAACAATATCATATAAGTAACAATAATACATGGCCAAACATGTTACACAATAAGTTTTATGCAAACTAATTATTTTTATAATTTTAGTTTTACTTAATTTTTCAACATCAATACGTTAAAAATTCCTATGTATTGATGTTGAAAAATTAAGTAAAACTAAAATAAAAAAAAAATATATACAGTGTGTCCCACTTTGAGCAGCCACACCCTCATATTTCGTTGAGCATGAAATAATTCGAAATTTTCTCTGACTCAAGTTGTAGTACTCGGAAATACCTACCTTTATGTTTACGTAACCTTTGTATATCCATTTTCCACTGCTAACTACGACCAAATGAAAAGTGAAAAATTGGGAAAAACATACTAGGCATTTTTTTATCGCAAAAATAACACCAGATTCTGTTCCAGAACATCTAAAAACCCCCAAATCTCAATGCTTGAATCATTTGAATATACAGGGTATCATTCATTCTGATCAGAGTTAGCCTTGGAAAAGTGATATTTGGCTATTTTTTAAAGTATTAATTGAATATTTTTGGGAAATCTGTGACAAGAGAAGACATTTTGGAAATTTTCCAAGCATTATTTATGGATTAGAGTTGATAATGCTACCAGCTACAGATGATACCCTGTATATTCAAATGATTCAAGCATTGAGATTTGGGGGTTTTAAGGTATTCTGAAACAGAATCTGGTGTTATTTTTGCGATAAAAAAATGCCTAGTATGTTTTTCCCAATTTTTCACTTTTCATTTGGTCGTAGTTAGCAGTTGAAAATGGATATACAAAGGTTACGTAAACATAGAGGTAGGTATTTCCGAGTACTACAACTTGAGTTAAAGAAAATTTCGAATTATTTCATGCTCAACGAAATATGAGGGTGTGGCTGCTCAAAGTGGGACACACTATATATATATATATATATATATATATATATATAAATCATATATAATTCAGGACGGATTTATCGAGGGGCAATATATAACAATATAAATAGAAAAGTTATTGGGTAAAGCTCTCAAATTATTGTGCAACCGTAGACACGTGTTTCGAGCTTAAGCTCTCATCAGTACGGTAAAATCAAGTGCGAAGATGTACAACACTTGGATGTAAAAATAGAAACAAAGGAAGTCAACAACAGGAAGCCAGACACACATTTGTGGCTTCGGTTAGCAGACCTTGAGCTTTCAAGGCAACAACTAACGTCGCCACGGAGGCAGATATAGCTACCAACGTGACAATCCTACCCAGGAAAATACAAATCAGGATGGATTTATCGAGGGGCAATATATAAAAATATAAATAGAAAAGTTATTTGCTTCCTGTTGTTGACTTCCTTTGTTTCTATTTCTGCATCCAAGTGTTGTACATCTTCGCACTTGATTTTACCGTACTGATGAGAGCTTAAGCTGGAAACACGTGTCTACGGTTGCACTATAATTTGAGGGCTACACCCAATAACTTTCGTATTTATATTGTTATATATTGCACCTCGATAAATCCATCCTGATTTGTATTTTCCTGGGTAGGATTGTCACGCTGGTAGCTATATCTGCCTCCGTGGCGACGTTAGTTGTTGCCTTGTAGGCGCAAGGTCTGCTAACCGAAGCCACATATGTGTGTCTGGCTTCCTGTTGTTGACTTCCTTTGTTTTTATTTTTACATCCAAGTGTTGTACATCTTCGCACTTGATTTTACCGTACTGATGAGAGCCTAAGCTCGAAACACGTGTCTACAGTTGCACAATAATTTGAGGGGCTATACCCAATAACTTTTCTATTTATATTGTTATATATTGCCCCTCGATAAATCCATCCTGATTTGTATTTTCCTGGGTAGGATTGTCACGTTGGTAGCTATATCTGCCTCCGTGGCGACGTTAGTTATTGCCTTGAAAGCTCAAGGTCTGCTAACCGAAGCCACAAATGTGTGTCTGGCTTCCTGTTGTTGACTTCCTTTGTTTCTATTTTTACATGCAAGTGTTGTACATCTTCGCACTTGATTTTACCGTACTGATGAGAGCTTAAGCTCGAAATCCTAAAAATTCAATAAACCATTCTACCCTTCTATCTTCATATCACGCTCTTTTCCACTATCGTTTGAATTACGGAATTATCTAATAGACCAATAGCCTTATTGAGCATTTTTTCTAAAAATATTTGAAAAAATTCTGAAAAGATGTATTGTTGATTTTATAAACAAAAGATATGGCTTTGATAGTAATCAGTTTGGTTTCCAAAAAAATAGTGACACACAAGCGGCAGTACTACAAGTAATGCAAGCAATTCAAAATGGACTTGATACAGGAAACTATGTGGTAGCTGTTTTCATAGACCTAAAGAAGGCATTTGGTACAGTTAACCACAAAATAATTTTGGAAAACTTGGAAACAATGGGATTCAGAGGTACAGTGAAAAATCTTTTGGAATTCTATCTTGAAAATAGGACAATCAGTACCAAATGTAACAACTCTGAGTCTATTAGACTACCAATAGATACGGGTGTTCGTTTTAGGACCCATTTTGTATCTATTATATATTCAAAATATCTCTAAAATTAGGTTATCAGGAAGCTATACCATACACGCAGACGATGCAGAACTTTTATATGAAAACAAAAACTCTCTCTAGAAAACCCTATTAATGAAGACTTGAAAAAATTCGAAAAATGGTTTCATTGTAACCTTTTATCGATAAATACTGATAAAACTGAGTATGTAATTATCTAGTAAAAAAACAAACACAATATTTCCCTTAACATCAGGATCAAAAATAAATTATTGAAAAGAACTGAACAAATAAAGTATCTTGGTATTTGGATCGATGAAAAATTGAAATGGGACAAACATATTGAGGTCTTAATAAAAAAAATTTCTCCAATCATTGGTGCTTTGAGAACATGTCCTAAACTTGATAAAACAATTATAAATATGATTCTATATTCTCACATACTAAGTCGTATTACCTATTTGATAAACATTTGGGGATCTTGTTCCAAAAATTATTTTAATAAAATATCAGCATTATATAGAAAATCGTTGAAAGTGCTGTATTGCCTCCCATTTGAGATACCAACTAATAAACTTTTTCGTCGACCTCTGCAAAAAATGACATTTTACGTACTAATTTCCGGACGAAAAATCGACTATTTTTGAAGGCAAGTACTTTTCATCCGCAAACACTTTTCGTCCGCAAACTCTTTTCGTCCGCTGTGGTCACTATGATACGGCACGGTACGAGAGCGGCGATTGAGTCATTTTCGTAAATCCACGTTTTAATTAATACATAGGCGCCTGTGACAATAACTGTCATTTGCTGTTATCAAATTAATTATTTACGAAATCGGCTAGATTTTACGTGTGAATTTAGACCGTGGTGTGAATATTAGTGTTCATAATAATCAAGAATTGATCGAGTCTGCAATTCGAAGAGTTGGACGTAGCTGAGGCCAGCAAACATGCGAGTACTTACTTTCATAAAGGTATGTAGAGGTCGACGAAAAAATGTAATATGCACCTCGGCGAAAAACTGTCTACTGTCTCGCCTGCTTGCTATCCTCGGCTGCGCCTCGGCTATCAATTTGCAGGCTCGACTATAATAGACAGTTTTTCGTCCTTGGTACATAAATAACTATTTTGCATAACAGACAAATTTTACTTTAGATGAATTGTATAAAATAAATACCTTAAAAATTGCATTCAATATTATAATTGAAATTTTGAATAGAAAAAAACCAAGAAGACCACACAAAAGTTGGATTGAAAAGAGGGCCACTTGAGGTGGATTCATGCAAGCATAAATCTAAATTTAAATGAATTTAAAACTAAAACTACGAATATACAACAATGTAATGACATGGAGGTGTTCACGCAAGAATCTAAGCAATTAAAATTCACATCAAAACCAAGAAAGATGGCCAACTTTCAACTCATCAATTTCTTCCATAAATTTGAAACAGCGCAAGCGTGGTCTTGCCCTGGGGTTAGATTCACTTGGCGATCCTAGTATATGCAAAACTCTTTTTCGTCATTTGGTTTCATATACTGAAAGAGCTTTTCATATTGCTCAAATTTGCTTCCCAATTTCAGCATAGGTTTGACTCCATATTTTCTATTTCTTATGATTCCTCACAGCATCATCATAGGCTCCCAGAAGCAATATGGCACTCAGTACTAAACCACACTCCTTTCTCTTGGTGATAGTTTTCATGCTATAAACACCAGCTAGAATACATAAAAACAGCAAACCACGATAGTCTCAGGTTAGGCTTCACCTTCTGTTTTCTGATCAAAGAATACCAGAAGACGTTTCAAAGATTGACAGTTGAAACAATGTGCGTGTGTCAAGTACTTTTTTAATTTCGTTGAATTGATGCTGTATGATCACTATCATATTCTTAATTTCAAATTCCTCTAAATCTCATTTTAGTCTTAGTGATGTTGCATGAATCCACCATTACATCTCATATTAATTTAAATAAGAAATTAACCAATGAATCCGACGATTTTCGCAATTACCTGCGCATGGACGAGACAATATACAATAACCAATGAAATAAATCAAGTTAATAGATAACTATGACAAAATAGTATATTATGCAATGAGCACAAAATGGCCATTTTGTTGCGAGTTGCATACTATAGTTTTTCTATGACAACATATCGTTCACGTTTAATACATGCATACATTGCAAAAACTTTGAAAGAAATAAACTGATGATATTTCAATACTCCGAATTCGCCGCTAATGGGCTTTCTATCAGAATTAAAATATAAATTGAAGAAATATGTAAATATTTTTTTTATTGCTATTTCTAATAGGTACACAGAAATAGAAGCCTATAAATGTATGTATGTATCTAATTGAAGTTGAATGTGCAATTATTGAATATAGACTGCCGCTTGAGGAATGCTTTCAGTTTCAAATATTTGGCAATATCTAGATCATTATAGATTCTAAGAGTCGTTCTCAGCATTGAGAAGTGTGACCACAAAGTGGAACTTTTGAATTTTTTGGCTTAGTAGCCAAAATAAGCCATTAAAACGTTCTCGAAAAACGATTTTGTCTTTTGATCTTCCTTCCATTCCAAAAAAAGGTTATTAGCGCTTTGATACATACTCTTCGATGTTTTCCGGTAATAAATTCAGTGTTGTTACCTTCGCTGCTTCTATTGTGTTCCGAGGTGTCAAATCTAAGTCGATATCACTATCAGTTTCCACTTTAATCAATAGCTTTTATAGAAAGCAACTATGTCGTTGGACGTCATAATTTGACAAGCCGTAGTCATCGTGATTATAGAGTGAAGCTAGACCTAACACGAAATATTCCATTTCGCATTTGTTGCTTAGCAACTTGTCTAGCAACCGATGCAAAAATGAAATTCTGTACAAAATGTGCTTGTTTATGATTGAAGTTACGTTTATAAAATGAACATTTATCGAGGTTGTCGTAGAAAAAAGAATATTGGAACAGACTCACCAAATTCGGAACATCTTGGTATACTCACATTTTTTATTTACCTAAGATCACCTATAGCGAACTGTCTGTTGAGAACGGCAACGTAAACCAGTCTGAACTAATAGACACTAATTCTTGTTCGATGTAAAAATCCCATTCTGTTCCACAAGGTCAGGGGTCAGTTATTTACAGATATGAGGGCCTATCCTAAAATAATGGAAGTGACTTCTGAGCTAATCACTTTCAAACTTAAAATTCAGTGTACTAGTTAAAATGGCTAATGATTATTGTGATTTGACGTGTGGAAACAAATTATTCTACGTATTTCATAATTGATTTTTTTTACTAATTAGTATTCGTTATCGAATATGAATTGGTGATAGGCAGTTTTATCAGTAGGTTTGGATAACATTTCCTTCTACAAACGTGCAGAAGATGCCATTTTCCCGCCTGCATTTCAACTTATACGAAGAAAAAAATAATTCGATACTCAGCTTCCGAAATTCATATACTCTTTATCTGAATGCCGGATACCCGCAATGAGAGAACAGTTTGTTACCAATGAAGAAATTTTCTTTAATGTTAACAAATTACGTTTTTGAAAATAGCCAAAGTAATGTTATTTTACGACAAACAAATGAATTGTTTGACAATTTCTAATAAATCAGTATAGGCCAAGCTGTAGATAAAAATAAGAGGCTCTTTTTACACAAAACAAAAGACGTAAACGGCCTATACTGCTTTTTATAGGATAGTTCGTTAATGAAAACTTTGGTGTTCGCGCCAGCAAAATCGCTTTGTGGAATTTTTTAAACAAGAAATTGTGAAAAAAATTACAATTTTTTGTTTTTTTTGCGAATATCTCAAAAAGTATTGGAGGAATCGTTTTAGAGTCGATAGCACTTTTGTAGAGAATTGTAAAACCTACAAAATGGTTTTTTATACGACCGGATCGGTGCCTTTATCACTGAGAAAATCCGGAAAAAACTCGAAAGAGAGACAATTTTTCAAAAATTCATAATTTTTATAAATCTGAAGCTGGACCAACGATATTGCAGAAACTGATAGATGATAACATGTGGTTCAACTGTGCGCAAGATATTTTCTGTCCGATTTGTAGTTTTTGCACAATCGCGTTATGCGCCGATTTAAGGGAAATCGTCGTATTCAAATTCTGTAAAAGGCATCTGGGAGTAGAGATCAATATCTACAATTTGTATATTTTGGATTTGTACCTGAGAGATGGGAAATGTGTTGAAAATATCACAGAAAGTTGATCAAAACGCTTCAAAGTGCGTCCGAAGTCACCCGAAGTCGAACTGAAGTTAATAAGAGTTGAGTTCGGGCGACTTCGGGCAGTTTGATGCATTTAGAGTAAATTTCAGTGACATTTTCAACACATTTCCCACCTTGCAGGTGAAAATCCGAAATATACAAATTGTAGATATTGATCTCTACTTCCATATGCCGTTTACAGAATTTGAATAAGATTTCCCCTTAAATCGGCGAATTTAGAAAGATTTGCCCTCAAATTGTTTATAACGCGATTGTGTAAAAACTACATATCGGACAGAAATCATCCTGCGCACAGTTGAACCACAAGTTTTTATCTATCAGTTTCTGCAATATTGTTTATCCATCTTCAGATTTATAAAAATTATGAATTTTTGAAAAATGGTCTCTTTTTCGAGGTTTTTCCGGATTTTCTCAGTGAAAAATACACCGATCTGGGCGTATGAAAAACCATTTCGTAGGTTTTATAAAACTCTACAAAAGTTCCATTGACTGTAAAACGATTCCTTGAATAATCTTTGAGATATTCGCAAAAAAACAAAAAAGTTTCAATTTTTTTCACTATTTCTTGTTTAAAAAATTTCACAAAGCGATTTTGCTGGCGCGAAAACCGGGGGTTTCATCAAGGAACTATCCTATAAAAAGTAGTATAGGCCGTTTGCGTCTTTTATTTTGTGTGGGAAAAAACCTCTATAGCTTGGTCTAGTAGTTTGATAATGATTTCATCTTTTTTCATTCAAATAAACCTATTACTTCAATATAAACTGATATTTCTAACTTGCTACTTGAAGTTCACTGTTAAATTCGAGTATTAAGAGGCCATGAGCGCAATTATATTTGTGGCGCTTTTAAGGGTAAAAGAGTCAATTGATAACTCGAAAACGGTTCGTCGTATCGATTGCCAACAAGGACAGGATTCTAGAGGACATTCAATTCTAGGTACGTGCTGTAATGGAAATTGAAATTTCAATCCACTTTTTCACAAAAAAAATCTCAAAAATGTCCCAAAAATGCAGTTACTTTGAAGCAAGTTTTTGGGTAGATGAACAAATAATTTCAAAAAAACATTACAGCACGTACATAGATCAACGTTTTAACTTTCCTCTGATACCAAATTTGTTTCGATTGGATGAAGATTGCTTCAAGTTTTAATGGAAGAGAAATACCATTGCAGCTTCCTCGATTATCTGTAAAAAGCATCGTGAGGTGCTGCCGCAGACGTAGGTACATAGAATCGAACGTCCTCTAGAAGCCTGTCTTTGTTTGAAATCGATACGGTGAACCGTTTTTGAGTTATCGGCTCTTTTACCAAAAAAACCGTCCCTAATATGATCGCGCTCATGGCCTCTTAATAATAAAAGAGGTTTTTCCCCCACAAAATGAAAGATGCAAATAGCCTATACTAATTTTTTTTAGGAAGGTTCGTTTATGAAATCCCCATTTTTCGGCCCAGCAAAATCGCTTTGTGGAATTTTTTAAACAAGAAATAGTGAAAAAAATTACAACTTTTTTGTTTTGGAAATATCTCAAAGATTATAATAATAATAATAATATAACATGTCGGGGCGTGGCGTAGTGGTTAGAGCGTCCGACTCTGAGTCGAAAGGTCCGGAGTTCGAATCCTGGTTGGGCTGGGATTTTTTAATTTAATTTAACCGATTAAATTATCAAAATCTCGTGGCTCGACTAGGGTGAGTCCTGCACGATTCACTGTTGCGTTCCAATTAACAGTGCTGCTCCTAAGGTGGCGTATGGAGTTGGCCTACCAGAACACATGGCTAATGACCATAGCAGTCGATGCCGAAACCTTAACGAAAATAATAATAATAATAATATAACGTCTTCATTTTCAAAGATTAATTTAATAGGATTTTTACAGTAAATAAAAATAGAAAATAATGGGCGGAGTTCAAATTTGATGGTAAAACACCACAAAACTTTTTGATTTCATTGAAAATATGAACAGGATGTTCTTAAAGTCAGTTGTGTCGACCAAAATGTATTGGAGGCCTAGCGAAAGAGATGCAATTCACGCATCAATGGAATGAGCGATTTTCTGTGAGTGATACTCCTGAATAACATTCTCCCTTATCTCATTTATAGATAAGAATCTCAAATGGAAACTGGATATTTAATAAATAATCAACTATCTGAAAGAAAATGCAAATTTTCACTTTCAGATTTTTTCTCTCAAGTTATATAGGGTCTTTCTCAATATCTATCAGATGTAGTTCAATGTCCAGCGTGGCTTTAGCCGGGGAAGTAGTTCTTTTTTGTTAGATATTACAAAAAAATAACTTCAATTTTATCGTAGGGTTTTTTTCAATTCCAGAGGAGTCATGTATTGATTCAATTTTCAATTGAGAATGTTTCTCGTTAAAACCACAAAACTTGTTCTTCCACTCAACCCTGTGAAGCTGTTTATAGATTATTTTTTTAAAACTCAAGTTATTCTTCTGTTTGCAGTTCAGTGCATTAAGAAAAATTATGTGAAATACCAATGTAAAAGTAAGTTATATTTGAGACTCGTTCAATATAATTTTGTATGATGTCTTGAAATTCCGTATCTTCAGTCGTTGTGGTAGTTGATTGTAAAGATGGAAAATTCGGTAACTGTCTGAATAATTCTGTTTTGAATTATGAATATCTGTTCGGAACCTTTATTTTCTATGCAGATATGAAGGTTTCTTGGTAACAATAATCTTGTGAAAGAGCACAACAGAATGAAAAAGTCTCCTGTTATTCATATTCAGCCATCCAATTTCTTTGAGTTTATGTGATATTCGTTGCCTCCGTCTCACACCAAATATCTTTTTGTATTTTATTTTTGTACTGCAGTGTGAGATTAGTACCATAAAGAATATCTGCATAATAAAATATTGATAAAATCAGGGATTCACATAACTGGGTGGTATGATTAAAAAGAGTATTTGCTTTTACTTCAAGTAAGAGCTTTTACTTCCTAGTATATTGTGGAGTATAATGTTTTACATAAAGTAAATGCTTCGATGGGAAGTGTTTACTTAGGTTAGAAGTATAAACTACTAGTAAATACTAGGACGTGATTAACCAACCTCAAATTGGTTCGATTGTTGTTGTTCGTTCTGTGGTACTTAATAATCATGAGTAAGAGTAATGTGTTGAACCAAGTGCCGAGGTTGCTAAAATGTGGAAGTAGATCTTCAGATGGCATTCGTTATTTTGGTAGAAGATTGTTATTTTGGTAGAAGATTGTAAAATACTTTTTGACAAACGGCAAACTCCAGCACACAGACGTGAAAATTCCTTCAGAACTGCATGTAGCCTGCACATTAATACTACAATATCCTTTACGGTTGAAATATTCTTCCCCGTGAATTTTTGGTTTTATTAATAATAATAATAATAATAATAATCGTCTTTATTATTTTCAAATAAATATACAAAAATAATGATAAGTAGCCTAAATGTTATTGAAAATAAAGGGCGAAGTTTATTTTTGATGAGTGTTAGACACCATCAAAAATATTCTTCCACTTATTCTAATGTGAGTGCAATCTATCGCTCCTATTGCTCCAGATATCGTCCACCCATCTTTGGCCAATTCAATTTGGCGGGCAGTTTGACGAAAAGATTTTTATTCGACACAATTTTTTGTGAAACTTCTTTGATTACTTTTGACACGGTTGTTCGATGTACCCCGACTTCTAGACCCTCTCCTTGTTAAAACCCCGGATCACTTAGAGCTCTTAAAAATACTTCAATTTTCGTTAAATTTGATAAAGCTGCTCACCTCGTCTCAATATGATTTCCTAAGAACTCTCTAGCTATCCATTCAACATTGTTTTTATTGAAGCTGAAAGTACAGAGCTTAATAGTAGCAATCTAGCTAAAATAATTGACTTACCGGAATAATTTTCTATATTGTTCCTCCCCGTACGTTCTGTTCACACATTTCCCTTCTTTTCCTACCATATATTCATAAAAAAAAGCCATAACTCCTTTTCAATTGAAGATATGAAGTTAGCCTATGAGTAGGTTCTTAAAAACTACACCAAACACTCCCAAATGGAGGAAATACTTGACAACATTAGTAAATACTGCAGTATTAACTTCTATATATCGAAGTAAATAAAGCAAAGTATAGAGTAATTGCTACTAGTACTTACTTAAGTGTTACTTCAAGAATTATGTGGAGTAAATGCTTTGATTTCTTGAAGTGAAAACTACAGCATGGAGTATTAACTTGAAGTAAAAGCAAATACTCCTTTTAATCATACCACCCATTGTCTTAACACATGCAGGAAGAATTTGCCTGTTTCTATAAATCATTTTGAGGGTTGCATAGGCGCGTTGTAAAAGTCGGTTGAGATGTTTTGAGAATCGCAATTCGGTATCAAATAGATCACCAAGATATTTCGTCTAATTCACCAGCATGATCGGTTTATTATTTACAGTGATGTGAATAGAATCAGACATTGCTTGTGTCTGATTCTTGGGACCAAAGAGGAGAACATTTGACTTTGATGGGTTTATGATAAAACAATGGTCAGTAGCAGTTTCTATGAAGGCATTCTCTTTAGTATTTGTATTTAGATAAGTTTTTCTCTTTTTATGCATGTTTTTTATTCTCGGAACAAGTGTTAGTCACTTACCGAGTATATTCTATTCACACGTGTTTTTGTATTTAGATTTTTTTATATGTTGTCACTCGTACTTGTAACTGTATTTATATAGGGTGAGTGTCTTCTTTAATGTGTTTTTATCTATACAATTTTTATTATGTATTATGATGTGTGTGTGTGAATAAAATTTATTTATTATTATTTATTATTATATTATTCAAATCTCTGTTTATAAGCTCACAAGCAATGTATTTTTCTACTTCTGGAAAGCTGTAATATAACTGAGTGTCATCCGCATATAAATGTATAAATGTCAGTTTATCCCAGATAACACACGGATATACAATGGACGTCCAAAGGATGTCCACAATGGACATAACGAATATCCATTGGACGTCCGTTCATGTCCAGAAGGATATCCTGTGGATATCCACTGGATATCCATATGCCACAAAATTGGACGTCCATTGGATGTCCAGTGTGTACTAAGGATGGATATACATTGGACCAAATTGGACATTCACTGGACATGATAAATATAGCATGGACTTCTGATAGACCTAAATTGGACTTCTGATGGACCTAAATTGGACTTGATGGACCTAAATTGGACTTCTTATGGACCTCTAATGTGTCTACATTGGACCTCTGATGGATCTGTAATGGTATGAAATGGACATGAACTGGATATGTTATGGATATAAACGGGATATTTTATGGACATTAACTGGATATATTGAATTCGATACAAATATTTCAAGGGCGTATTCCTGGGGTCAAAATTTAGAAACTGAATTCAGTTTCTAAATTCCATCAGGAATTTGTGCAAGATATGTTGCATTGCCTGAAAAACAATCAATAATGAGTTGAGTATTTGTTACAAAAATATGTTTTCAGAATTTTATGAGTTGAACATCCATTTTTGTGCAATGGACAACAACAACAGGACAGTCAATCACCACTTCGAATGGATGGGGTAGCACTGAATTCCTATTTTACTCTTCTGTAATATTTCGTGAAAATTTTATTCCTCCAGTTTTATTTTGCACCTTATCTTTACTCAAACACCCTTCACCTTGGATTCAAACGACAATCAGTTTCAAAGCCTCTCAATCCCCCAGGAATTTGCAATCAGTTACTGTTACTTCAGCGATACTTTACCTGATATGAATACTGTGAGTCAAAATGAGTATTGAATAGTCAACCAAGTGAACGTGAACACTGTAATAAATAAACCACATCCGAGGGCTTCGAGCACTATACGACACGAATTTAATCCCAAACAATTAATAATTGATTGTTTGTTTCTTCCTCTTGCAACTAGCGTCAAGCGTCATTCTCATTTGTATGTTCATATTTGTCATTGTCTGCACAATGTACAATGGACGTCCAAAGGACATCCCTTTTTTAATCTGGATTTTCAGTCAATTTGGACAAGAAATGGTTGTCCATTGGATGTCCTCAAACGGATATCCATTGTACTAGCAGAAATGGACATCCAATGGATATCCATTTAACGTCCATGTCCACAAGGACCAATTATGGACATGAAATGGATATCCATAGGATATCCTGTGTTTACTGGGATGAGACGCGACGTGTAAGTATATAGAAAATAATAACGGCCCTAGGATGGAACCTTGGGGTACTCCTGATTTGAGATATCGACATTCAGACCTCTCTTTACCAATGCATACTTTTTGTTGTCTATTTCTCAAGTAAGCAGACATCAGCAATAGTGAATTGTATCGAATGCCCTACTAAAATCTAGCAATATTAACAACATTGGTTGTTATCAGTAGCCTTGAGAATATCATCAGTAATATGGAGAAGAGCAGTTGTGCAACTATAACCTTTCCGAAAACCCGATTGTATAGGTGGTAATATAGAAAAAATTTCCCTGTGGCTTTTTATTTGTGTTTCCAAGACTCTCTCGATTACTTTTGATAGAGTTGGTATTGCACGTAGATCTTTGTATTCGGGTGGATTCTGTTTCTTCGGAAGAGCATGCACAACTGCTGTTTTCTATGCTGTGGGAAAGACACTTTCTGTTAAAAAGAAGTTAATGATATGGGTGATGTACGGCACTATGTGAGGACTGCAAAGTTTAATAAGTGTGATACTCAAACCGTCACAATATTTCGCGTTAGTTTTAATTTAAGAAATAGATTTGTAGACAAAATAGTCATTGACTTCGCTGAATTCGAAGGTAGAATCAACAAGTTTATTGTTTACATAAAAATTCATGAGATCCAGAGAAGGCTGGCTGTTCGAAATGGAATCAACAAAGAAATTATTTATATTAGTTGGATTTATCAAACTCGCAGGAATATGAAAAGATTTTTTATTGGATATGAGCCCATTTGTTTTCAGTATCTTCCACGTGGCTTTGGTAGATTTTTCATTGAACTGATGTATAAAATATGCTTTTTATTGCTTGATTTTAAATTTCGCATTTGTCTATAGAACTGCAAATGAACTTCAGATATTCGAGGAATTGTTTTACAATCAATGGAACTTCTGTTAGATTTATAAAACCTACAAAATGGATTCACGAAGAACCAGATCGGTGCATTTTCCACTGAGAAAATTCGGAAAAACCTCGAAAAAGAGACCATTCTTTAAAAATTTATAATTTCCGTCCCAAGTTGCTTGTATAATGCGGGTAATTCCAGTAGGCGTCTGGATTTAACATGGAATTCTTTGGAAAAAGGTAGTTTTGATTGTTTTCCCTTACAACATGCTTCACATATTCCAACGATATTCATTTTCTTAGGTTCATTTATTCCTTCAGCCACGCCATTTTCAAAAGTTTCCAAATATTTTCGTGACTCATTTGGCCCAATCTGCAGTGCCACAACTTCCACACTGTCACTTGGCTAGCTGAAATTCCAGCAACACTATTTTCTTCTTTTTGAATAACCTCGAACTGAATTTCGTACAACTCTACGGATTTCACTCCTTCGGCAACTATTTCTTCATTTTTGAAAAATTTTATTTCTCCTTTACTGAAATGAATATCCATACCAGCGGATTCTATACGTCTGACAGAAAATAAATTGAATTTCAAATCAGGAACGATAAGAACATTTTTTATATTGCACCGCCGATTATTTACATTTTTGTGATGAAAAATAGTTTCGATGTCACCTTCTTGTGTCGCTTTAACTTCGTCTCCATTTGCCAAAATTATTTTTATAGGTTTTGCTAATTTTCTGGTTTCTTCGAACTATTGAGTGAAATTCACCATATGATCAGTGGCACCCGAATCCAACACCCAGGTCAAAATGTTGCAATCATGGCTTGTTTTCTGTCCTGTAAATTCCTCATTTTCTTCCACTACATTTGTGTTGGAAAAGGTCCTATAAAATTGTTTAAAGCCAATCCTGCTCAATTGCATGCCTGGGCTTTGTATAGCGGAATCAAGTGTGCGGGTGTCAAGTCTTGTTGAATAGAATGCAAATATTCTGACGCTTCCTTTTTACGTTTAAAAAACTGCACTGTATTTGATGAGAAAACGTTTATAAATTGCAACAGAAAAGCATAATATATGTTCCTGAATCCATAAATAGAGTTTGTGGAGTTAATGTTTCAAGATCCACGCAAATATATCTCCAAAAAGCGGTAAAGCTGAATTTGGTATCTTCCGTTGTCAAACTTGACAAGTTAAATGTACATTGTCCTGCAAGAGCTGAGCTTTCCTGTAAGGTATTTATACAAATACGTATCATCATTTTGTGTCATCGACACTGATTGTTGATTTCCTTCCTGTCTTGTGGACAGGTGGTCCTTTTTGCTGATGTAACCAGATTGAATGTTTATTAAAAGTTATAATGTGCGACTTGGCTGTCAATTTCTCAAATTGCTGGTACTCGATTTGAAACACGCAGGATCATCTACAGTCCAATTATATCGAATCACAAACCAACCACTACCGGAAAGGATTGTTAGGTCTACACCTATTACAATTATTTACAATTTGCTCTGCTGTTATCTTTCCAATTTTTTCTTTCTTGCAACTTTCTACATTCGCTTTTCTTGTGCCCTATTATTCCGCAAAAATTGCAACGGAACTAGAAAAATTTCTTCTTTTCGCCCGAGAAAGCTGCAGAACTTTCCGAGTTTGAACTATTTCCGCTTTTTCCTCATCTTTTGATTTCTTCGTTGAGTAGACGACTTTTTACGAATGATAATTGCAATGTGTCGGAATTCAGGGTTTCTAATGTAGTCCAAGCAACAGGGAAAAGTGCATGCAAAAATTAATATCCGAAAACAAAAAATATGAGCGTATAGGAAATTGAAATTCAGCATGAGTTTCTATTACCGAACATAACCTTAAAATTGGCAAAGTTGCGAAAAGCGGTTTTTTTGTGGATAACTAAAAAACTACAGCTCCGATCGAAAAAAGTCAAATTAGGAAATTGTAGGTATCAGAAAGATCTTTCAATTGAATCACTAATAATTTTCCGATATCATTGATACTTTTCGAGTTATATCGGAAAAACCGTGAAAAACCGGGTTTTCTATAACTTGTTAACTGTAAGGTTTTAAAACTTGTTACTTACCGTTATGTGTAGCCTATGACAAGCCGAAAAAGTTTTTCTTTGAAAAATTGATAAATATTGATTATTTTTCAAAATATATGAAGTTTTCTCAAAAAAGATGCTCTCTCAATATGGCTACTCTTGCACGGGGAATGATGCTACAGTAACGAGTCATGGTTTATTTTTTTCTGTATGAGTTGTTCATTCATATTATCGAATAAGTATGAGTAAGGTTATTCTGGACTTTCATTGTCTAAAAAGAACAAATAAAAATTCAACTGTTAAAATCTACAGTCGTTATCAAGTGAATAATTATATTGATTTTTTTTAATTTTATGGGTCAAAAATAGACTTTGTTTTTTTAAATACAATCAATTTTGTTTTCATATAAATGACTTTTATGAAAATGGATTCCTAGTATGATATCAAGCATTCAAAAAAAAAATTGAATTCCTACGATCACTAGGAGCCAAGATAATTTTTTTATTTCAAAAGAATCTGGAAAACGCAATAATAATCGTACAGCAGTCACCTTCATGGATATTAAGGTTGAATACCTATATTTTAAATAAAAAATACCAGGATATGTCTAGGTCATTTGCAGTATTATTAATTGATGAATAAAGTGAGGCGTGCAGGCGCGGATCGCGATAGCTGTAGCGGGTGGCGGAGTGGGGATAGCACTGAAAACTTATTTCGTGCGTTCAAAGTGGCTTGTGCTTGAAAAATATTGAGTATCTCGGCTTGTTGTTCACGTACGTTTTCTTTTGCAATGTACACTAGTACTTGAAATTGAACCAATAACTTTCCTTTTCTTTTTCAATAACACTGTCAGGACGAAAGTGTCTTTAATGTCAACAGTATTTGTATCCCCACTGCGCCACCAGTTAAAATTGTCGGAGACTGCCATATTTTTATTTGCCTAATGGTTTTTTCCAGACAGCACATAACCACAGCTTAACGTTCTTAGAATGTGCTAACTAGCTTCTGAACGTTCACACTTTATGATATTCAAACAGGATGTTCCACGAATCGTCGTAGAACATTTAGAATATTCACGGAGTGTTATTCACTGAAGAATCTCATTATATTTCTAAAATGATATTCATTTCATATTATAGTTGCCACCATCTTTAGAATATTCTTGAAAAACATTCAAACAACTAGTTGATTCAGTATTTGGTAGTTCATTCTCGAGTTTGAGACTAGAATATGATTCGAACGTTTTCTAGAATGTTCTGTGATCATTACATAGATAATTTTATAATTGACCTCTACCATTTTGATGACGTTTGACATTTGTTGTTCCAGTTTTAGCGTGGTACTAGAACTAAAACAAACAAATTTTGTAATATTTATTTTGTGAATCTTGTGGGTGTTCACATTCTTATGTTGGTTCAGATTCAACGAATCTTGCAGACGTGTTGTTTGATTTTGGTATCGATTAGAGGGTAAGTAGATTTATTTCTGCTCATTAACATTATTGGCCATGCTGGTAGAGCGTTCGCCTCTCAAGGCAAGGGTCGAGGGTTCAAATCTCCGCATGGTCATCGGTATCGTGCATCACACGTTAAAAGGTAAGGGCTGCGTGTTCCGTAGCTCACCCAAGTCTCTCGAAGACTTCTGAGGGTTGAGCGTATGGATGCAATCGCTTGACGGAAATAACAATTTAAACAATATTAACAATTAATCTGAAATCAGTTGAACCTACGCTTTGAGCTGAGCTCTAAATAGGTGAAGGGAGCTGGTCAACGCTATGAGCCCACAGCATATTAATATTTACGGTTCTGTCTTTGGTGTTTCGACATCGACTACTATGGTGATTACCCATGTGTTCTGGGTAGGCCTTGTTACTAACGCCATACGCCACCTTAGGAACAGCACTGTTAATTATTAACACAACAGTGAATCGTGAAGGATCATTTCCAGCCGCCACGAGCCTCAATCATTCAGACTTTCACACCTAGAATAAAAAAAAAACGCACCAGCTGGGAACCGTACCTGGGATTATTTGGATGTTTGTTGTTTTAGTTGTACGAGTTATCAAAAGTTGGAGTCAAGCCACAAACTCATGACAAATGCTTAATGGAGGAGTTATTTTCGAATGTAACTTTGGTGTATAGTTGGCTGGGATTTGAGAAAAAATATTTCTTCCTCAAATGTAGCCAATGAAAGGTGTTAAGAGTTCTTCACCTGGTGGCAATATTTTTGACATGGTTCAACTAGCCCCAGTGTGTCGCTTTGTATATTTCACGTGAACTATAAATATTGAAAATTTTGTTTCTCAGGATACCTAGGAATTTCTCTTGTTTTTCAGAAGTGAGGTGGCGAGTATATCGGTATATGATCAGCATAAGTTTCACATCGTGAAGTATTGAGGTTTAGATCACTACGAATTGATTTGGTCCAGTCAATTAAGGTCCTATGTCGCTGCGTTTCCGTGTTACAGCGGGTTGAAGTTGCTTAAAAAATGGGGGAGGGTATTGAATCATTTGCACATATCTGCCTCTGTGGTTCATGGTCACAATCATTCTGGAAACGACAAAAATCGAAGAGGCAGACATTCAGGGCGGAGTTGTGAAAATGTAAATCTCCATTAAGTTATTTGCACACGGTTCTCATTGCGCCCATTCGATTCACTATGACTCCCTGGATACGAAAAAACATTTGGCAGACACTTTGCACACTGATTTTTGGAAATTGTGAAAATGGCTGAGGGAGAGGGAAAGCGTGCAAAATAAAAGAGAAGAGTGTCTTCTGTTCCTATCTATTTAATTCTTACTACATCATATATCTTTATAAATTTAGATTCACAATACGGAAAAGATCGGAACTGGTTTATACCGTTCTCACTCACATTCCCAAATTAAAGAAGGACAAACTATAGAGTTATTTTATACCTACGGGGACACAGTTAACAGATTTAGTACCCAAATTTTTGTGACACGTTTTGGTTTTGATTTGATTTCGAAAATCATTCCTTCAGATCATATCAATTATTTTCACTTAACTAGAGCTTCAATTATAACCGGAAATTTTTTCGAGAACACGCATGTTTTAAAAATTCTCCCTAGTCAAAGAAGAGGGTTTTTAAAATTGAAATAGTCTTTGTATGATAATTCAAAATCAATATAGGGTAGAATAACAATTATACATGAATAACCAAATGCTTGAGGGAAAAAAATGAAAAAAAATTTCCAGCAGTGGTATTGGAACTCACTCTTTGAATGTCATTTCAACTATGATCGTTAAAAAAATTCCAGTGTAATTTCATGCTCTTTGCCCCAAAGAGGATGATGATGAAAAATACAGGCCTTTATTTAGTCGAAAATGTTAGTTGTGGAATTTTTAATAATATTCAGTAGACGTAGAATTTTGTTTTCGTAACTTGGCGCAACCATCGGGTTGGAAAAAAAATTGGTTTTTATAAGAAATCTAAACATCACTTCAAGAGGCAGACATGTGCGCATAATATAGCACACCTTTCGTTTTTGACATTTTGGAAGCGCTGTCAATAGACAACGCAGAGGCAAGATGCTGACAGACTATTTTTCTATGGTCCTTCTCATTGTTTTCAATTGAACAATTCAGGTCTGCCATGTTTGCACTCTATATACAGTTTATTAAATCATTAAAATAACTCAAAAATCAAATACTACACTAGTCAGAGCCCTGGAAGTCTGCCTCTTCGATTTTCTGTGTTTACAGGATAATTGTGACCATCAGCCCCAGAGGCAAACATTTGCGCATAATATAGAAAACTTTTTTCAAAACATTTTTGAAACGGTGTCAATTGACAACGCGATGCCACCATGGTGGCAGACGCGGTCCCTGATGTTTCTAAAGGTATAATTATCGCTATTAAAACGTCTGCTACGTGTGCCGATTATATCGAAATTTTCCTCGCCACCTCCCTAACTAGATTCTGTACAATCTTTATGGAAATTAATCTGGAAATTTGATTGATGTATATTATTTCATAATGTGAAGTCAAGATAGAAGTAATATTGCCCATTGAATCTCCATAGAATATTTGAAACAACATTTGTAGGACATTTTTAGAGAACCTTCCTGAAATATACTGCAGAATGTTTCAAGTAGGTTTTAGGATATTCTGAAGGATGTTCATAGCTCCTTCATAGAATTATAGTTTCTCTCTTATCTCATAGTTCACGGAATATTCTTAGAATATAACATGCATCTTGCGAAGAGTTCCATAGGATATATGAACATTTTAGTGAAAGCTTCTATGAACGTTCGTAGAACTAGAGTGTGTGCTGTCTGGGATATATTATTATCCTTCTTCCTTTTTTTTTTGAAGAATCGTTGTTGAGTGGCGTTCCAAACATGTTTTTTTGTTCCGTTTCGGAAGGATCCATTATTCCAGTCATAAAAAACAATCAGGAAGACGCTGGCACTTTATTTCAAAATGTGTCTATTGGATATCAATCATTATAAAGTTTGAAGAATTCCTTATTCAATTCACTAAAAGTATTTACAGCTCACAACCCGTGTTAGCGATTACTTCCTTAGGGCACTCAACCTGGATAAACGTAACATTCGGATTATCAATTCCCTCCAAAAAGTCAAAACGGTAATGACACCCTCTCTGCAGTGGTTCTGGAAGTTCATCGCATTGTTGTTCTGAAGATATTCCGCAAGTACGATCACCCCATCCATCAGGAGGAGAATTCCACTGTTGAGGGCATCCATTATGAAGTCCTACACCCCCACCGGGAATAGCGATATCAAACTGGTTGACGCGCAAGTCGCTACCAGTGTTGGTGATTTGGGCCAGCATATGCTTGCCGAAGAGTTGGCCTTGGAAGGAGAGTAGAACGCAGGCGCAGCAAAACGAGTAGTCAATGCCGCCTGTGAAAGAAGCAGCTACGTATCCGTAGGCGAGGGTGGAATTTACCACGAAGGCCTGTTGACTGTTGCACATGTAAGCCCCACCGTCGACACATCCAGACATTTCGTTGGAGTCGAGGATTTCTACGCCATCTTTTCCGCAAGAAGTTACGGGAGCCATCGTTGTCGTGTTAATATTTCCTGTCCATGAACAGGATGGTTTGCAGCAATCCCAGTAACGCGTGGTGATAGCGCTCCCATTTAGTCCTCCTTCGATAGGTATAATGGTCGGCGAAGGTTCGCTGGTACCTGATGCAACTGAAACACAACAGGTCAATCAAAGGGTTGCAGATAAACATGGAAAAACAAAAAGCTGGGAGAGCCAGCAACGTGTTATTTTATAAGTCATGACAATTTTGTTACGCTGAGGAAAGTTTTTACTGACCATAGTTACCCCACCAAGAAACGCTCATAGCATAGGGGACAGCATTGCTGATAACAACTAACTGGGGGTTAGTAGAATTCATCGAATAACTCATATTTTCGAACTTTGCTACCGCTAACCAGTGCCAGCCAGTGCACTTATTACTATGAGGCATTATTGAAGAAGTGTATATCTGATTTTGTTACCGCTAGTGAGTGAACCCACCCATGATTCCTTGAGTTCCTACGAGATTAAAAACTCACTATACAAGTGATTATAATAAAATTAAAATTCAGTATTTGCACCTTGAACTTCCGTAACTTTGTAATTGTCTGTGCATAACTCTTAATGTGGAGGTGGTACACAAAGTAGGCCACCAAAATTTCCACCCATCTGAGATGGTGGCGTTAAATCCAGACAACCATTTCAAAATTATTTATCTAGTGTTGCAGCCTTACATATTTTGAACCACTATCGCCATATCATATTTAAACCAATTGTGAATAGGTAAACGGGACATTCTAATCATCTGGTTCAGTATTTGTACCACCGCTCCAGTGGAAAATTTCCTAAAATATTTGGTTTTTGGACTGGATATGCAACACTTGCAGAGTACCCTTCTGTTTGGGGAAACAAAGAGCCTGATTTCAATCTTATCATAACTGATTTCTGCAGTTTTTACCCTTTCATGAGGATCTGTAAGTGTTTATATTTTTTTCAAAATAATATTTAGAAATGAGCTGGAAAAAAAGTTTTAGTGATTATTTATGCATATGGGGCAGTGGTACAAAAACATGTGTACTGTGATGAAATATTTACTGACTTCGACTTATATTCGACCAATTAACATGAAATATCAAATAAAACACGGAAAAATGACTGCTCCAGTTGGGTGGAATTTTATTTCAACTTCCGCTCCGGTAAGAGATAAAGAGTTCACACAAACAAACTAATTATAACGAAGTTAATATGCACTAAAACCCAGTATATCTTTTACACCTTTTACACACATTCGTAAACTTCTGAAACTGACTGTGCCTGAATGCCGTTGAGATTTTGTTGTGTATAGAACAAAATCTATTTTTTGACCATATAGAATTTTATCACAACTGATTCGACCGAGTGGAGTCGTTGAAACATAATACTATTTGAGAAGGTTGGACTCTGATTGTCAAGAAACTAGGAATCATACCTCACAGAGTTTAAAGATGGTAATCAACCCCGACCTTCTTTTTCCCTAAATTCACTAGCTGGGGGTTGTTCTACTAATAGGCTCATTCAACATTTTTTTTAATTTCATAATTCAAAAGTACTGTACTGAATTAGTCTAACTACCAAAAATCTTTTTTTATTTTAATGTTTACAGCCTAAAATTATTATTTGAAATCCGTGCGCGTCTAAACGAGGCACGGCTGATTGTGACGTCACTATACGTACGGCTGATGGGCGCCAGACAAGAGGTGTTCGTTATTAGTCAACTCGGGTCAGTTTTCGTTGTGTGTTGACTATCTATCGTGAATATACTGTCGTTTGATTTGTAATGAGCGATAAAAAGAGTTTTCGCAAAAGTTGCGTGGTACCGGAGTGTAGGAATACATCTATAAACGCACCGGATGAACTAGCTAGTTTAGTAATCCCTACTGATGAAGATAACTTTGTTATCGAAATGCACATTTAGGAATTAAATTACTTGTGTGGTGAAGGGGTAAAATACTTTTTGTTCTCACTGAATTTATTTTTCAGCAAAATGTTCATTACTCAATGGATTAAAATATAGAATTTCAACTTTGGAGATATCTACTATACCATTTTGGTTTTAAACATAGATAGTATGTATCTATCAGTTTAACCACAACTATTTTGTCTTTTCATAAGTTGTAAGTATAGAAGAATACTTCTGATGAAATCTAATGTGTTTATTTGCCGTTGTAATTTTACTTCTTTCATTTCACTGCTAATAAAGTCCTTATTTTTGTTGAAATAGTCCATTATCATAAATATATCCACTTCTGGTAGATTGCCAGAATCGGCTTTCATGAATCCAGCTTTCAATGCGTACATTTTAAAAAGAACAACACACTTCACCAATAGGATAAATACGAGTAACACAAGCGATGCCGCGGCCACTAGACTACTGTGCGTATAGTGAGGTCACGCGCTGTTCTCCGTACTTTTCCACCAGCGCAACTTCAACTTGAATTATTTCAGTACAGGATAAAGCTATTGGTCTGAAATTTTTGTCAGTACATTAGGGGACCAGACACTTCAAGAAAATCCATAAAAAGGTTAAAATGTTAATTTCACTGAACGACCCTATTATGATGCTGAATTGATACTTCAGCAGGAGGGTGCAGGCTCAAGAGAAAAATCTGGAGAAGATTAATCCTGTGCCAGAAGGTTCTAGTTACATTTTGAGATCAAGGATCAAAGAGTAATGAGAGTAAATCTGAAATATCTGTTTTGGAAGTATGAATTGAGATGATTTCAAGCATGTTTCTTTTTATGAATTGTAAACTTAGCTTCAGGTTTTCACAAAGCTGTTTTTTTTGGTGAAGTGAAAATGAGGAACTGGTGAATAGTGAAAATATGTTCGCGACTTATATTTTCTCCAAGAGGCGGAGATGAGACATATTGGTGTCTTGTGACACCCTGTCTCTTCTGTTAATGGCTTTCAGCACTTTTTGCTGCTACAGTTTTTATGTTCTGTTTCTATATAGTTCTAACCACTGCTTGATATGAATGAATAAAATGAAGCTCAGTTACTAATGGGATCCCAATTGTATTATTTATAATAATCATTGAACTGCTAACTGAACATGAATTTTCGAATCATCAGCGATTCATTACAACATTGAATATCAGTAACTTACCACAGGCGCATACGATGAATATAAAAGCAATTATATTCATCATGATGAAGTGCTAGCACGTACTATCGACTTTTTTGTTGTTAACTTCCATTTTTATTGTTAATCACCGCAATATACTAGAGTGTCCTGCAGATAAAATAGTTATCTGATGTAATTTTTTGAATTATTGATATTATCGAACTTCAAGGGTCTATTTATCAAAAGTATTTTTCAGTTGTTTTATATTTACATCCATTGTAACAAAGCATTTCTGAGGCTAATTTTTAAGTACTAAACAGAATCACAGAAATGATTCGTACGCCTTTCTAAAACATTTTACTGTAATTTCAAAATTTATTGTAAACAGAAAGCAATCTTTCAAGTCAGAAAATAGTAGATGATTCCATCCATATTTCCTTATTTTGGAACCGACCACTTTTTGCTGGTCTTGGCTTCTTGCGCCTAATATATATTTATACATAGAGTTTGGGTCTCAGTTAACTTTTTATGATAAGGAATATTTTTTTTGCTGAAACTGAATAGTTTTTGTGCCTTCTGCTACGACGGCCACCGTTTTTCATGTGTTTTACTACGAAGGCCAATCGATGGTATAAATAGTGGAAGCACATGAAAATCTGTCTCTTTTGGTGCCGGCAAAGTTAACAGTACAGTTCGCTATAATATTATTTGAAATTGAAAGTTTGTTTATTGAAGTTTCGAGGGTAAGCTTAAGTTATATTGCATATGAATAGGTGATTTGAAATTCCCGAACCGCGATTAGTTTATTTAGAATCGAACAAGTTGCTAAGTTGAATTACGAGTCGAGTCAACCGAATAAAGCCCGTTCAGTAAAAATTTCGAGCACCTTGGATACCCTCTATCCCAGTCAATATAGTGCCACGTCATACAGTTATCCACAAATGTGCTTTCACAAGAGTGGAGATTGTCTCGTTTGAAATCAGGCACAGGAAACAGTTTGTTGAAGTTCCTACGTATCCGAAAAGTACGGCAATTCTGCTTATCGGAACTAGCTGAACTCAACGAGCATATTTGTTGGAGGAGGCGTATTCAAGTTTTTGTCCTTCGGACATCCGGTATCGCGTATCCACTCTCCTGTATCTCTACCCAAGACGTATTGCGAAGCCTCACCTGAAAGGATCGGTGTTACGACCAGAAGGGACAGATTTCGTTTACAACTAGTACGTAGATCGCGATAATTAAATTACGCCTTCCGAAGGGACTGGCCGATACGTCTCTCCGGAATTCGTTTTGCATTTTTATTCGATAAATAATAGTCGGTGAGCCAGGAGTGGATAAAATTGATATCGCGAAATCCTAGTTCCCTGAAAGCTGATCTCTGTAATTCGGGACTATAGCCGTTAAGATTGATATACTTCGTCGTACCTAGGTTTCAAAGCGCGACCGTTATGTGCAGGGAAACCAATTCACCTCCAACGATTCCGTAAAATCAGTTCTCAGTAGCCGTATATACATTATATTCAATTAATTCCCCTGTGTACTGGGGGTCAATTTTTGAATATGTGTGAGTTAATTCGTTTGTGAAAATATTCACAGACAAAAATTCACATGGGAATCAAACTTTTGGCGAATTGGTATTTTTGACGTACCTGTGAATCGGTATGTGAACTATTACACATGCGAATGAAACGAGAACGTATGTCTATGACTTTATTAACAGTCAACCAATCAGAAACCATTATTTCATGAAAATTTAATTTTCTCAAGTTGCATAAATGCATAGGCCAGGAGATGTAGATTATGTGTTGTCTCAAATCCAAATGTCAAACCAGAAAAATTTCATTTCAAATCGATTTTTAAACAAAACGTAAATAAAATGCTTTTTCCATAATGTGAATTTGTATTTAGTAGTGTTTTAGATGGACGAGGTAAACAAACGTATGTTCGTAAGCGAAAAGCAAAAGCAAGCCTTGATAGGATTTCTGGAACAGGAGGAAGAACTAAGGAAGGGCAAATTTTCTTCCACTTTCACGTCAAAGGCAGCTCAAGCTAAATGGCAAGATATTGCTACTAAACTCAATAGTATTCCAGGTGCCCATAAATCATGGCTACAATGGAAAAGGGTAGGTACCTTCTATGAGGTACGATATAATTATCATGTGTAGTTTATTAATTATATAATATATATTATAACAGAAAAATATCTTAGATTTAGTTAAATTTACATAATATACCCTTTTAGACTTGGCAAGATTTAAAACGTATGACCAAAAAAAATGTAGTGGAATCAAAAATCATTACATTGGAACTGGTGGAGGACCATCTTCGAATGTTGTTCTAACAAATGATGATGAAAGAATTTTAGAACTCGTTGGATCTACAGCAATTGAAGGAGACAAAAATATAAGCGAATCTCAAGTTGATATAGTAAGTTGATATGAGCGATGGGTGGGCCCATTTCAATTTATGCTAATACCCTCAGGATAAGTTATTATAAACTCTGCTATGATCAAATGATCTGCAAGTATAATAACAGAGATTTCTGCTGCCGATCCAATTAGGAACATTTCATTTTAGGTATTTGCTGAGAGTGAAATTGGTACAGAAATGGAGGTGGAAATACAAAATGAAGACATGTCCTCAAAGCAAATAGGAGAAGAACAGGCACACATTGAAACAAAGAAAAGAAACAAAATTAGATCACTAAAATCAAGGAACCTACAACAATCTACAGAGAATGCAAAAGAAATTATAGATGTATCTAAAGAAGATCTAAATATTAAGAAACAGTATTATGAACAAAAATTATCCATTTTGAGAGAAATTGTAAATATTAAAAGGGAGAAACTGGTTCTAAAAAAAGAAGATGTAGAGGTGAAACGAAAATTAGTTGATATTCTAGAAGAACTGATCTAGTACCTATGTAGTTGTGCAAGATACTCAAGTTTTTCATATGACTAAATGTCCAAGGATGTTAATTTTTATTTTCATTATTTAAATATTTGTTATTTATTTTCAAGAGTTCAAATTTATTTATGTTAAGAAATTGTTATTAATTTTTAAGAAATAAAAGTATTGCAAAATAATAAATAAATTTTTATTGCATTTCAGGGAATAAATTACATACAAAACTTAACATCATTTATTGTAAGACTTATGGTGGATTTATGCAGCAATCATAAGTTTTAAGTCATAAGGTAGAATATTCGTCAATGATTGGTTGGATTCAACGGACCAACCAATCATTGACGAATTTTCTTCCTTATGACTTAAAACTTATGACTGCTGCATGAATCCACCATAATAGTATAAATCAAAACATACCAAATATAAAAAGATTATGAACAAAACTGTGTGGTTCTGGAACACACTTCTTGTAATTTGCAAAGCATGAACTCATAAAAAGTATAATTCAACTTGATAACAGTAGTGCAATAATTGATACAAAAATAGAGGTTATTCATAAACGGATGGATTAGTGCATTTGTGTGTTAAACATGTCTAAAATAATTGTTAATAATTTTATTTTGTAGTCTTCTACCTGCTACTAAATTTACGTCTCCTTGTCCATAAGCATAATTATTGTGGTCTTCATAAATTCCAAAATCTATGTCAACAACATCCTCAATTTCAGGAACAGGTAAGTTGTTCTCTATACACATATTATGTAATACTGTACAGGCATTTACTATTTTAGCAGCTTTTGTAGGTGCATAATGCAATACTCGATGTTTCAGTAGACATCTAAACCTGATTTTCAAAACACCATTAACCCTTTCAATTATTGACTGTGCCCTTTTAAATGATACGTTGTATCTAAATTGTGGCGTATCAGGTGCAGGATCCCGAACAGGTATTTGAAGCCATGGCCTTAAAGCATAACCTGAATCACCTAATGAAAAGTGATTATTGTTAGAAGGAACCTATAAAATATTTATTTCTATTATACCTATCAAGTAATACCCTTCATGTATCCTATTTAAATTTATCATCTCAGTACACACAGCTGAGTTATTCCAGATATGTGAATCGTGGGTGCTCCCCGGATATTTTGCGTTCACATTTATTATCTTAAGGTTGGAATCACAAATGAGCTGCACATTTAACGAATGATAGTTTTTTCTATTAACATACAAGTGTTCTGGGTATACTTCGTCATTCGCTGATGGTGGAAAAATCGCCACGTGCGTGCAATCAATTACTCCCACTATTCCGGGTACTCCATACTTCTCAAAAAATCTATAAATGATATGGAAATTGATTGTGAACGATGGCAAGTGCCCTTCTACCCACCTAGTTCTATTTTCTCTGAGTTCCCTTAAGGTTGTTGGAAATTTCACCCACCGATTAAATATAAGTGGCTGATTTAGTGCCTCCACTACTTCACTGATAGCATTACTCACTGAACTTTGGTTCACGCCACCACAATAAACGTTACTTCCAATGGCACTCTGGTAACTGCCTGTGGCGAAAAAATTCAGGGCTATCAGTACCTACAAATTAAAATAGTAAATATATACCTCCGTTGCGATTAATGATACATAACGATACCTTCATTTCTTTGGTAATAGCAGATCGTCTGGAAGGTGGAGTCAAAAAATCTTCAATTTCCTCAATAAGATGAAGGGCCAGTGCTTTCGTTAGTCGAAAATGTTTTAAAAATAAGTTATCACTCATTAAGTGAAATGGGTTTCGATCTCTAATAAATTGTTGACGCCGAACATTATGAGCTTCAGCTTCTTCTAAGTTTTGTATTACCTGTACAAAAAGTAAATTTCTATTCATTTTTAACGTAGATATTTAAATAAATTGACCAACTCTTTGGCGTGTGGCGCTTATATTACCTATTTTATATTATAGGTTACGGAATTCGTATGTGAATTTAGAATTCACATGCACTATACCATTACGAATTTATTCGCATAAACATTTTTGAAAATATTCGTCTGTGAGTGTTCAAAAATATCACTTTAAATTTGCCACGTGAAAATGACGTCACTTTCACATGGGAATCAATTCACACATTTTCAAAAATCGACTCCCTGATACGATTGCTTTCCCGTTCCAAAAAACTATGGAACGTAACTCAACAAATATCTGAGACAAAAAAACAAAAACATTCTGTAGTTCAAATAAAACATCATACAACTGGTGAAATCCTTACTGAAAAAAGTCAGACAGCGAAAACATTCAATATAGCTTTTTCAGAAACTGGAGAAACTCTTGCTAGCAAAATAAAAACAAACACGCATTCATTAATGAAAAGAGTATCTCTTATAAACTCATTTGTTTTCGAAGAAATAAGCCGAATGGAAATAAAAAACACAATTTTTGAGCTTAAAAATGGAAAGTCTGTAGGAATTGATGACTTAAAAGCTGAAAATATCAAATTAATTTCTACATTTTAGATCCCTTGACTTATATACTCATGGAATGTGTGAATCATGGTACATATCCAAACGATTTAAAAAAATCAATTGTCATTCCTTTATTTAAAAAAGGTGATAGATCTCAAATCACAAACTTATGTCCAATTTCATTAGTTACCCATCTCTCGAAAATATTTGAAAAAATCATGAAGAAAAGACTCAGTTCGTACCTAAAAAAATATAACATGATATCAAAAAATCAGTTTGGATTCAGAGAGGGCATTTCGACTCAGGACGCTATTTTGTCATGGACTTCAAAAGTAGTCGAAGCTCTTAATGAGAGCAAACCATCTCTCTATGTATTCATCGAAATCATTTGACATACTGTCAGTCATCACCTCCTTCTGGAGTCCCTAGAAGATATTGGAAAATGAAGTAACATATTGAAATTATTCGAGATCTATTTGACTGGAAGATATCAAAACATGAGAATTGATTACACATTGAGCAGCAATCAGGTGATCGACTGCGGAGTTCCTCAAGGCTCCGTGCTTAATGGATTATTTTCCCTTGGTGATGATGAAAATATTGTCGGTTTCGCAGATGACACAGCTATTTTCTATGAAACAGATGATTGGAACGAACTGAAATGTAAGGTTGAAAATTACTTCTCTCGAATCAAGTACTGGCTGGACAACAAACTGTTGACAATGAATATTGAAAAAACCTTTTTTCTTCCATTTTGTTGCAATTCCTCTGGGATGCCCCCTTTCAATCGAATATTTAGGAATGATAATTGATCTCCATCTAAAATGGGACTTACACATACAATATACGGTTAATAAGTTGAAGTCAATATTGTTCAAATTCCGAAAACTTAAGAAACTCCTACCAGTGCAATACCTGAAAACATTATGTTACTCCCTTGTGGAGAGTCATATCCGTTACGGAATTGCATCATGGGAAAGAGCCTTGAAAACGCATATTCATAGTCTTGGAATTATACAAAGGCAATTTCTCAAATTGATATTCTCGAAAAAAAGGCGATATCCTTCAGATAATCTGTATGCAGAGACTCAAATTTTAGATATAAGGCAAATGTATTTTCTATGTTCTTGTATCAAATATCATGCAACTAAACATAGTGCAGCACTTCCCGCTCATCAGTATTCTATTCGTCAGAAAAATCATTTTATCATGCCTCTAATGGTGAGAGTAGTTACCCAACGTTCTCATCTCTACTTCGCTCCAAAATTTTACAACTCTATTCCTGAAGGAATCAAAACAATTCCAAACATCAAATTTTTAAAAAATCAATTGAGAAAATATTTGTTACAGAGTCAAAGAATCGATTTATTGAAAATACTCGAGTGGCGGGATCTGAGAAAACTGTTACTATAATAATTATTACGTATACTTGTCATAAACTTGGTTGTTGCTGTTGTTGCTGTTAGTTTTAACGTGGAATCAATTCAAAATGATTTTTTAAAAATAATATTTCATTGTGTGTTATTATATGTGATCATTTTTGAATATTTATTTTATATGTTTTTAGCTATGATATTTTGTAATTATATTTAAGAAGTTATATGTTCCACATTATCACTATACGAAACAAGTACATGTTGATGTACTTATCGTTCTACACGACTTTATTATTCAGAATTAGTAAATATTAGGCTTTTGAGTTTGGTAAAAGTTTATAAAAATCTTCGATTTACTTGTAAAATTCCAGAGTATGCCTCAATTTCGCTAGGAAACTTTTCATATGCTTGCGGTCATACACAATTTATTACCGTAGAACAACAGAAAATACTATAGACAATTTTTCATAACGGGAACAAATTAGTAGGAGCAGCTACTCAATTGATAAATTCTAGAAGTATGGGAAGTTTCAAGAAATCAGAGTTCTCTTACATTCTTCGCTGTTTAGTAAGAAGTTATTCTTTTGTGTTGTTTTCACTGATACTTCAGAAATAATCGAGTGTTTACCTTATTTTCAAGGTTTATCTGATTAAATTGAATGCACAGAGAAAGTATTCCTGAGATAATTGTTACTAACGAGTTGTTATCTCAACTAATTTGAAATTCAAGAGTTTATAGATAAGAGGTTAAGTCCGACCACACGTAGGCCATATTCTCTATCAGTCCAGTGTACAAAAATAACTGCCAGAACTGAGACATGACAGGAGGCCAATGGGAGAGTTTCGTCCAAGTTGCCAACCTAGATTTTTTTCGAGAAACCTCTATCGCTTCAATTGTAGATATTCCTATAAATTCTTGTTTAGAAATGGAAACTACACCAGTTACATATCTTTTTTTGGTCGAAAGGTCCCAAATAATTATTTTGTGGACATAAACATATTTCTAGGAAAATCTAGGGAATTTTGTGCGACATATTTGATTTCTAGGGATAGTTTCTAAGGATCTTCAGTTAGGCATTTATGAAAACAGGAACAGGGATATACAAAGAGACAAAGTTATCGGGGATAACGCTCAAATTGTAGATTAACACGTGTTTACGTCTGTTGGTCATCGTCAGTATGGTGTGGCCAAGAGCGAAGGTGTGCAACACTTGGATGCAAAGTCACAATTGTGGCTTCTGGTAATATTGTCGCTCAGGTAGCTACAACCGTCTCTGAGGCGATGTTAGTTATTTCCTTGTCTTCTAATAGAAGCCACAAATGTGTAGTTTTCTGTTTCTGACTTCGCAACAAAGAGTTGCATATCTTTGCAGTTGGCTACAGCGTACTGACGTTGACCAACATTTTAAAAAACATGATCACAGTTGCTCTACAATTTGAGGGTTATTTGAAAAATGGCGGAGTTATGAATTTCTAAAAAAATCGTCAATTTCAGGTTTTTCTCCGTTACTAATGCTCCGATCTGGTCGTGAAACTTTCCATTTTGTTCGTATTTCAATTACCTACAATTCTTTCCATTGGAGCAACTAGATTGCATTATAAGTTTTGATTTTACAAGCAAAACAATTCAAAAAACGTGTTTTTTTATTTTTTAAATGTTCATAACAAATTAATAAATGACAGTTAGCTAGTCGAAAACATAACAGAATATAACTACGGACTGTCTTTCATGTGAAGGCACAGTCGGTTTTCTACTAGTATTTTTCTTAGGAAAAAATTCTTTATTGATTGGCCTAATTTGTAAACTTACTTCTGTAGCGTCAATTACCAACGTGATGTTTCTTCAAACTTTCTAAATCAAAGTGGCACTCTCGAAATATTATATTATGTCTTCCTCTGCTGAAAATACATCTGATTTCACATGTGAAATATTTAGTTTTTTCACTTGATATATTGAAATGAACGTTCGGAGTATGGTTGAGAGATTTATCCAGGTAATATTTGAAGGTTATATTAGTTGAAGCAGTCCTTTCAGTAAAATAAAAACAAATGTGTGATTATGAGACCAAAAAAATCACAATCATATATATTAATTCATTCTTATATCATCATAGTTCACAACCCGTGATAGCAACCAATTCTTTGGGACATTGAACTTTCTCGAACATAACATCAGGAACAGGAACTCCTTCCATGAAACCATATCAAAATTTGCAACCTTCTCGCAGTTGTACAGGAAGCTGGTCACATTCAGCCTCGGTAGACACCCCGCCATATCTCTGCCCCCACCCGTCAGCAGGAGCATTCCATTGGGGAGCACATCCATTGAATATTCCCACACCTCCGCCAGGAATAGCAAGATCTAACTGATTTTAAACCAAGTCTATGCACATGTTCTTGCTAATGGCAGTTTCGATCAACCGTCGTTTGATGCAGCAGGTTTTTAGCAGTTAGTAACCGACCCTGGTGCTGTCAACATACCCAAATTGTCACGTAAACGAATAAAGTGAACATATCTCTAAACTTCTATTTATACAAATAGTGTGGAAACAAGTTACCGGAACTTGTCAAACTAAAATCAACGCGGACAGTTGTCCCAAAATACAGGGGCTTGTACAAAGTTCAGGGAATATTATTAAGTTGAGGCTGCGTTTGAAGACAGTTCAAGTATTTCATGTTACAATTAGAGGGTGCCGCAAATGATAAAATTGCACCTGTCGAGAAATCGTATAAACTAATTTTCGGCAATATGGCACAATCAGCTAGCCCGAATGTAGGTAATGACACACAAGCATTGCAAATATGATATGGAAGACTGATGATTACAAATGCCACGGTTGAACGTAACTTTTCGAAATTAAAAAACATCGTAATTATGAATTATGAATTATGAATTATGAATTGAATTACGTTGTAGTGGAAAAAAATATTTTAGGAAATTAGGATAGGGTAAAGGGGACCCGAGACGTGCGTAGCCTGGGGACCCCAACATGTCTAATCCGGTCCTGGATAAAGACTACTTGATTGAAGTCCTGGAAGGAAATATCTTTCAGAAATATTTTATAATAGAAAGTAAAATGGGTTTGAAAGCAAGTAAGATGGGTTTCAAAACAGACGAGGAAAACCTATTAAAACATATCTCTGATGGTGGCCGTTCGGAAACTTCGTCCTTCGACAAACAAAAGTTTGAAGACTTGCGTTGTTTCCGAAAAAGGGGAAATTTCAATAAATTGTCATGTCAAGATAATAATTCACTTTTCGTTTGTCTTCATCATGACAGAATTTTGTCATGGAATTATTAAGAAATGTCCTAATGTCTTCCAGGTCTGAGGGATGCAAAACCACAATGAAAAGAAAAGCCAACAAAGGAACTGGTGGGTAGAGATCATTATTTAATGATGAAAGGTGGTTTAGGAATGGTTTTGTGTTTCGAAGATGTTTGTACCTTTGAACAAATCTTTCCGCAAGTGGAGTAGGTATAGATTTAATATACAAAGAGGAGAGATCAACAGGAATATGTAAATCAGACGATAACATCCTCTGAAAGGTCCCAAGTTTTACTAAACCAAATGACACCGTAGCTATTCTACAGTAGGATACCACGAACCAATGTTGGAGCAATTTTCAACCCCTAAGGCTCCACTAGTTGGTGAGAAAGGTTCGTTGAATCACTGAAGTCTATTGAGAATCTCAATTAGATGCTATTATTATACTACTAGATATATTGGTTGAGATTGAAATAAACGTTCGAAGTATTGCTGAGTGTTTTATTTAGGTAATAAAATTGAAAGTGATATTATTTGAAGTAGTCGTTTCAGTAGAAGACGTGCACATGCAATTGTAACACCGAAAATGAAATCAAAATCATTTATTATTTCATTCATAAATAATCATAGTTCACAACCCGTGATAGCCACCAATTCCTTAGGACATTGAACTTGCTGGAACGTAACATCAGGAACAGGAACTCCTTCCATGAACCCAAATCGAAATTTGCAACCTTCTCGCAGCTCAACAGGAAGCTCGTCACATTCAGCCTCAGTAGACACCCCGCCATATCTCTGCCCCCACCCGTCAGCAGGAGCATTCCATTGGGGAGCACATCCATTGAATATCCCCACACCTCCGCCAGGAATAGCAAGATCGAACTGATTCTGAACCAAGTCACTACCAGTATTGGTGACTTGAACTAGAAACTTTTTGCCCTCGAGTTTTCCTTGGAACGAAAGAAGAACACAACCGCAGCACAACTGGACGTCAGCGCTTCCTTTGAAAGAAGCCGCAGTGAATCCGTAAGCGAGCGTTGAATTCACCACGAAGGGTTGTTGGTTGGTGCACATGTAAGCTGTGCCGTTACCACAGCCGGACATTTCGTTTGGGTCCAAGTGGGTTTCACCATCGATGGCGCAGGAAGCTACAGGAATGTTTGTTTCATCTCTGAGATTTCCCGCCCACGAACATGACGGTTTGCAGCAGTCCCAGTAGCAGGTGGTCACGCCGGTTCCATTCAAGCCTCCTTCCACAGGCACGATGACTGGTGATGGCTCGCCAATAGCTGAAGTAACTGAAAAAGCAAAAAAGGGGCTGGTTTAATACAATAGAATTGCTTTTATTTCCTGAGACTATTACAAGCATGAAAATTGTCAAATACAAAAAGTAAAGGAATGAAGTCTCGTTTAGACCCTCACGAATTTCTCAATTTTTCTGCGAATAAAATGGCTGCCGATATGGTTCTGCATCACTGATTAGTCCGGCATGACTGGCAGTAGATATCACTTAGGCCAACCCCATTCAGGTGGTAGGTGCATTTTGAGCATTTCCATCAGTCCTGAGAGTTTCATCATTCTACCTCAATTATTCCTCAACAAATTCGGATTTTTCAGGATTGAAATTTTTTCAGGGAAAAAGTGTATCTGTAATAGGTTGGTAGTCCTGATCACGAATCTGAAGGAATTTCTATCCTATTTTGCCCCCTAGTATGTTTTACCGTAAAAATGGGTTATTCCATCGCGAGTGGAGAGCAGTGTATATCACTTAGGCCAACCCCATTCAGGTGGTAGGTGCATTTTTAGCATTTCCGTCAATCCTGAGAGGTTTTATCTACTACGGAAGATACGGGGTTATTTCCATGAGAAGTGAGACACATTGTATGCTAACCTACTGGGAGCTCACTGTTCACTAACAGGAACTGTTTTTCTCTGGTCACAAGTTAGCTGTATACTCATGAAACGATATCTTCTTCATTACTGAAACATATCAGCTAACTTATACGGAATGGGTTACTAACCTCCGAGCAATAAAATATATAGAGAGGGCTTCTCTATCTCTTTCTTGAAAGCAACATACCCGACGTTGTTTACAAATATCAACGCCCGAGTCGTGTCATGAAAGGGCATTGTCGGATATTTTCGTTTGTACTCCTTGATCAGGCTGGAATTCCGTATTATATTCACTCTTAACTTGGCGATCACGTTTGTTTATGTCCGATTTTGACTTATTTATCACCTTGTCATATCAAACCATGGGCATCGCAGCAAGATAATTGATAAGTATATATTTAACGTGAAATAATACAACTCTGTCACAGTAAATCATCTATTCAAGACTGACTGTTTTACATTCATTCCAACGAGCTGTTGGGCATAGCGTACAAAAAACCTCGATGGCTAGGTCAGATATCGGTTCATAAAAACCACAAAAACTCTCATATAGAACACCTTTTCCCTATAAATTATGTGAGAACACAAAAATGAAAAATAAACATCATTGATCCTGATCATCTTATAACTACAACCCCTACAAGAACCCTAAGCCCGTTTTAAAATACTTGTAAGCGATCGGGGGCTTTTATTCCGCTGCGTCTACGTAGCACTCGCGCCACTACCTTCACATGACCCTGGGCTATCTATCATATCATTTTGTACAACAGAATCCTTAGAACTAGTTAAGCTAGATCGTGGAATAATTGTTGTATTAGGATTAGGTTTTTGAGAACAATAATTCTTCTTTAATTGGCTTAGATGTCTTTTCCACCTTATTCCACCATCTACCTCAATTACGTAAGTTCTCCGGCCAAGTATATCGCGCACCACCCCTTGGCACCACTTGTGTTTGTCTTTAGTTGAACGAAAATCATACCATACTGTTTCTCCCAAAGTAAATGAAAGTTCATTACGTTTTTTGTATTTTTGTTCAAGTTTCAGTTGTTTATTTTTGATTATATTTTCTGTAGAGGGTAACAGTAAATCAAATCGGGTACGCAACGAACGACCAAATAGCACATTTGACGGACATTCTTGAGTAGTGGTGTGAGGCGTATTACGATATTGAAAGAGAAACGTGTCTAAAATAAGTTGTATGTCAGTTATTCCGTCCTTGTAAGCCTTCTTCAGCGCTCTTTTGGCAATCTTAACCCCCGATTCTGCCAACCCATTTGTTTCGGGATGGTAAGGCGCCCCTGCCTTATGAATGATGCCTAAATTAGACAAAAAATCAGAAAATTCTTGAAATACGAATGTTTGCGCATTATCCGTGGAGATTTCTTTAGGTAAACCAAACTTCGAAAATAAATTTCTGAATATTTCTATGGTCTTACGAGAGGACATGTCGTTAACAATAACACATTCGAGCCACTTCGAGGTGGCATCTTCTATAACTAAGAACGTGTTGTTTAAAAATGGTCCAAAAAAATCTGCATGCAAGCGAATCCACGGATCTTTTGGAGTTTCTCACATGATTAGAGAAGGCTGAGGAGAATTATCGGAATATATTGCACAGGTTTCACATGATCGGGCAATACCTTCTATGGATTCGTCAATATTAGGCCACCAAACATAAGAACGCGCTAAAGCCTTCATTTTAACAATGCCAGTATGTGTTAGATGGAGTTCTTCTAATATACTGTTTTGGTAGATAGGTGGAACGATTAAACGGTATCCCCACATTAGACAACCATGTTCAACCGAAATTTCATTTCTTCTAATGAAGAATTGTTTGAATTCAGGCGAAGGACAAGTATTTGGCCAACCACTGCGAACGTAAAAAATTACCTTCCCTAAAATGTGGTTCTTTATCGTTTGTTCCTTGATTTTCAAGAAATTAACTGGAAACCCAGAATTTTTTATATAATTTAAATAAGAAATTTTATCTTTATCACTGGAGGCAAACACTAATGAATTATTTGCGTGATAATAAATATTTTCAGTTTTTCCCCCTAACCGTGACAAAAAATCTGAATAATTTTGTTAACATATTTGATTTCATAATTAAACGAGGACAAAATGTAGGCCCACCTTTGAAGACGATTAGCTGCGAAAATCGGTAGTCCTTTTTTTTCGCCTAAAATCGCCAAAAGAGGCTTATGGTCGGTGTACAGGGTGAATCTCGTCCCATATAGATATTGATAAAAATTTTTTATTCCAAATATAATGGCTAAAGCCTCTTTTTCAATCTGTGAGAAAGATAATTCGTTTTTGTTCAATAATCTAGACGCGAACGCGATTGGTCTCTCGGTCCCGTCCGTGTAAGTATGGCTTATAATCGCCCCCAGACCGACGCTAGATGCATCAACTAACAATTTAATTTGCTGTTTGGGATCAAAATGAGCCAGAACCGAGGGGGACATCAACATTTCCTTGATTTTAGAAAAACTGCTTTGACATTCCTGAGTCAAAAAAATTTTACATAATAGTTTACGCCCCCCAAAAAAGATTTTAATTCCGTGATATTCGTGGGTACTTTTGTTTTTACCACAGCCTCCACTCTTTCTTGTGTTTTATGTAACTCAAATCTGTCTATTCTATGTCTCATATATGTCAAAGAGTCTTGAAAAAAGCTACATTTATCTTGTTTTACCTTTAGACCGCAATCGAATAATTTTTGTAAAACTAGTTCCAGCCTCTCCAAATGTTCTTGATCATTTTTCCCCGTAATCAGTATGTCATCGAGAAATGCTATTACGCCAGAAATATTAAATAATTGCTCCATAATAACTTGGAATATTGATGGTGCGCAATGAATGCCAAAGGGTAGTCGCTGGTAAGTAAATAGACCTTTATGCGTAGAAATGGTTACTAGTTCTTTAGAATCATCATCCAATAAAATTTGTTGATACGCCTCTGAAAGATCTATTTTGGAAAATTTAATACCCCCTTCTAATTGACTAAACAGATATTCTACTCTTGGTAGTGGAAACTGTTGAAATTCAAGTTGGGGGTTCAAGGTCACCTTGAAATCGCCACAAATTCTTAAACTTCCATTTTTTTTTAGAATTGGTACTATTGGCGTGGCCCATTTTGAAAATTCTGTAGGAACCAAGACATTATTTTTGACTAAACGTTTTAATTCTGTTTCGATTTTTGGCTTTAGTGCGATTGGAACCGGGCGTGCTTTAAAAAAACGTGGTGTGGCATTTTCTTTCAGTTTCAGTGAGACCTTGAACTTATTAAATTTTCCCAATTTCCCGTCGAAAATGTGATCAAATTTTTTTAATAAACCCTGAATCTTGGCTGCAGAATTTACGTATAATAACCTATTATTATCCAATTTACACAATCCAATGTTTAACATTTTTAGGCCATTACGGCCAATTAGAGGAGGTCCTCCGTTTTTTATGACATATGTTTTCAATGTATAGTCTTGAAGATCATAATTTATTTTTAGATCTAAGAAACCTAAGGGTTTGAAAGAAACCCCGACGTAATCTTTGAGGGATAAGTCATTGTCCCTTAATATTAGTTTTTTGAAATATTTGTTATACATTTTTTCCGATATAGCCGCGTGGGCAAAACCCGAATCGATTTCAAAATTAAACGATTTGCCTTCAATGTTCAATTTAGCAAAGATAGGCTTTTCATTGCCCGCTAAATTATAGTGGAAGAAATTGTATCCCGAACCATCACATTTCGAGAGCTGCTTATCTCTTAAGTTGAAACATGATTCCTCGCTATCATCAGAGTCTTGAAGAAAGTTTTCTTGTAAGAAATTGTGATCATCGCTTTTCTTACACATGGGAGCTAAGTGGCCCTTGGCTCCGCATTTATGGCAAAAACAATTTCGGTAGGCACAATCTGATGACTTGTGGTTTGAGCGACCACAAACTGAACACCTACTGAACGTCGACTTTCTTTCCCATTGAGATTGCTGAGAGGCTTTTGTTGAGGATTGGTGAGTTTTTGACTTACCCCTGTATTTCCCCGAAATACCTGATTTTTGACCATAATGCATATCCTCTGGTTCGGACTTAACTCCCATCTGAACCTGGGGCTCCTTGGAAACTCTCATGTCATGATCAATCACTGCTGACTCCTTGGCCAAGGCAATCTTCTCCATGCACTGAAATGTATTTTTACCATCCGCGGCATTTTCTTCAAATAGACGATCCATGAAACGCACTTCGTTTACACCAACCGTGAAAATGTCTCTCATTAAAGAATCCAGAGAAATTACGGCGTCGTAACCGCACTTACCCGCCAAACTTTTCACGCGGGCGGACCACTCACACACCTTTTCGCCAGGTTCATTTTTGGCATTATAAAATTTATACCGTTCCGAAAAGTAAGATCGCACCGGCGAATAATGTTTCAATAGCAATTTGTCTAATTCGTCAAATTTAACTTCCGGTGGAGTTTTTGGTACACACAGATTACGTACTAAGACGTAACACTCTTCGTTCAACGTGTTTAGAAGAGTCGCCCGCTTCCGATCTTCCTCAGTTATTCCATTAGCCAAAAAAAACTGTTTCAACCGTTCCGAAAATACTGCGTAATCCGACTTCCCCGGAACAAATTCTCCAAGGGTTCCAAGTAAATTTGTACTCGTCATTTTGTAATTTGACTAGGTCCTTAATTGACTGCGCCACTGATAAGTATATATTTAACGTGAAATAATACAACTCTGTCACAGTAAATCATCTATTCAAGACTGTCTGTTTTACATTCATTCCAACGAGCTGTTGGGAATAGCGTACAAAAAACCTCGATGGCTAGGTCAGATATCGGTTCATAAAAACCACAAAAACTCTCATATAGAACAATAATCATGGCATAAACCATATTCAATTGGTATTCCTCATCGTCCTGTTTAGTGGTATTGAATGAGTTGACTTTCAATGAATCTGCTGATTTTTATCCCGATTTTGAGGCAAAAATACACTATTTATTGAAATAGCTATAAAAGAACTTTGTTACCATGTAAGTCAACTTTAAAAACTTGTTGCAGTGTAGGCACACTAAAACGTATGTAAGTAAGCAAACTCAGCTATTTATAACCAAAATCAAATCATAAGTCACTACTTATAATAGCTTTTATAGACTCAATTTGATGGGTACTGGATTATTACAGGGATTATCACGTGAGTGATGTGTTCATCAGAAGTTTTCGATGTTCCCAATCGAATAAAATTTTGTAAACATGGAGTATCGCATATATCAACATGAATAATCAATCGGAAATTTCTTCAGTGGAGTAGCGCTTCCGGTTAAACCGGACGTGGACACAAACTTCTTTATTGTAAATGGAAAACTGTAAATCATCGCAAGTTTAAAATTTTATCAATGGGTTGAGTATTATTTTTGATCATTTGAGAGTCCCATACTCCCAATAGGGAATATGCATAATTTTTTTTATTTGTTTAATAAATTTTTTACTTCGTTACGACACAGTAAAAAATATAAATACAGTTGAAAGTCTTAGAATTAATTTTTACAATAAAATATAAAATACCGATTGAATTTGACCTATTTGAACGACTCCATTTTCGCGCGCTGTGGATGACGTCACATGGCGCGATCAGTGATGTTCTTCTTTAGTGTCGTTTGTTGAGACGTACTCTGATTGCTCTACTTGCTTGAAGTTGATATTTTATGAAAAGAGTACAAATGCAGTACAAGTGTTAGAGAGAGATGAACATATGTGAAAGTGATCTCGATCAACCAGAGCAGTCTTCATTGAACAAGCCTTTCTATAGTTATGGCCATTGACAGTTATTAATTAGGTTAGGGATTTGTAGTTTTAATCGCTATTACGATAATGGAAAAAGCTAAAAAACCATTTTATAGGTATTGTCTAGTACCGGAATGCCAAAACACAATTATAAGTACACCAAATAAAGTATTTTTACCTGTTCCAAGAGATGCGAAAATACGTAAACAATGGTGTAAGGTTATGAGAAGAGGCGAAGTATCTCCAACATCACATTTACATTGTTGTGAAGATCGTTTCAATGTGAGTATACTGTATTTCGATGGTTAACATGAAGTGAATTGATCAGAAGTAAGTTTTGAATGCATAAATGTTTTGTATATCAAGCGGGAGATAACTCTATTTATACCTGCCTCACCTAAATTACAAAAGGAAAACTATCATTTGATAAACTATTACTACTTATCAGTTCAGGTATTGTCGGATTGTGCTTTGACAAAACCACTTTCAGTCATTGCTCTTGATAATTTACAATTGTCACTAGACCAAAATCGCACTATGTAATGAAAAACACTACAAATATATAAATAAAAACAAATTTTCTATGAAAAAGATAATTGTCATAACGTGCCATGTGACGTCATTCTTCGTTTCGACCAATGGTGATGCGTTTCGCAAATTTGAATTCCACGTGCTTATTATACACTTTTTGATTAAAGTTTTATGGAGTTAAATACAAACTAAATGATAAACTAATGGTGTAGGTGTGATGTCAAGACAATAAAGTATCGGAGGTAAAAAAATTAAGTAAATTTAAATCACTTGCATATTCCCTATTCCAGGAGATTTCTCATTGAATTCCTTTAATACGTTAATGAAACTTGTAACTTACTTTATCATAGAAGGCTATGATTCTCTGTATAAAACTTTCTCTCAAATACATATATAAATATAAATCACTTCTACAAAGAATTTTTTGTGTATTGTACTTCTAATTTTTCATGTCCCTCTTGAACAAATGGAAATAAGCACAGTTTGGATAATAAAGGACCCCGCACACCTTATATGGGAAAATGGCTCTCCGTCAAATTTCTTGAATTTTTGATATGTTGTAGAATTGATCATTCCGATGAAATGTTTCAACGGGCGCAACACGATCCTATGACTAGTTTTCGAGATACAGGGTGTTGAATATGAGAAACATTCACTTTTCATCACTCTGTATCTGCCAAGTTACGATTTAGTTCGGATTTATCTTTCGTAGGATCATCATCACATCCATGTATGATGAATTCATGAGAAATTCATTTCCAAATCTTTTCGTAGTACAGGGCGATTTCACTTGAAAACAATGCTATTTTGAGACTTTCATAATTTAGTTGTTTTATAAAGAGAAAATGCGAGAAAAGGTAGAATTATCACATAATATTATAAATTCATTTCATCTAGCATCACAGTTGATACAATTCATACAAGGTGATTCACAAATATGGAAACAAAACGAATTTTGGTTTTTGGGACACCTTGTAGTAATAAACCAACCTGAAATGACAAAATTCACTTGAAGAATGTTAAATGATATGTTTCATCGTATACAGAGTCGAATGATATCAATTTAAAAAATTAGTTATACTTTAATAAATAAAAACCTTGATTTTTTAAATCACCCTATATCTCATAAGGGAGTCCGAAAAGATAGCGATATTTTTTCACGGGAGAACTCGAAATACTTTCATTCATATCGTACAAAATTTTCAGCGGAATCCCATGACGGGTTTTTCATATACAAGACGAACAATTTCTGAAAAAGTCCATATATTTCACTATTTTACGCTAATAAATGACCACTCTACCTATCCATTGAAGTCTCCTGATGTGATTGAGAAGATACTTATTTGACATTTATTCAAAACGTAATGGTAAGGAATTCAGTGAAGTGAAATCAACATTATTTCAACTCATAACAACTTGTACGGCCTTGCCAGATGGCACACATAATATGTATCCCATGGCTATTGGGAATTCAAGATAAGGGATACTTCCTCTGGTGTCGGGTTTTGAATCTATACTTACGTGAAAATGAGGTTGAAACTATGATTTTGACATTTTGAGCATTTCTACAACAATAGCACAAAGGACAACGAGGTTATGTTCTTTCGACATAAATACGCGAAAGAGGTTCCATTTTTTGCCACTTTGGCGCTGGCATCTAATTATGAATTCCCAATAATAAAGACAGGCATACATTATGCGATTTCCGTGCAATGCAAGTGCCATGCAAGTCCAAACTACATTAACGCGCTTGCGCGCGTGTAATTTCCATGCAAGTTTTGAAAATAGCATCTGCTCTATTTTTCATGCAAGTTTTATGCAATTCTAGTAATTTTTCTAGTGGTAACAACGTCACCAACGTGAACTTCAAAAACAGTATTATTATCTTCTAGCTATTTTCATTGTGTTGTGACTGATAGGTTGAGCAGAGTGTATCTCTATTGATTACGTGTAACCAGGCATCTTAATTATGTGATTTTGGTCATCATCTGGAAAAAGGGACGAAACAAGACATGTTCATTAATTTCAGTGATGTCAAAATGTCAAAACAAATCAGAATTGCACTGAAACAGCATAATGTAATGTGCGCGGCAAGAGATATGCAATAGCTATGCAAGAATTTCTTGCATAGCACCAAACTTGCATTGCATGGAAATTGCATAATGTATGCCTGTCTTAAAGATGCCCGTCATGGATAATGCAGGAGGTTCAAGATGTCTGCTAAATAGTTTGAATGTAACGATATAAGGAACATTTCAAGTGGATAAATCTCAGGCACATGTCATTATGGAGGTATGTCGTAGGATACTAGTGTTATCAGTTGATACCTTAGTAATAAGTAATCTGAAACAGCTGTTTAATTTAATGAGTTCTATAAACAGTGAATATATATATATATATATATATATATATATATATAAGGATGGATTTAGCGAGGGGCAATATATAAAAATATAAGTAGAAAAGTTATTGGGTATAACCCTCAAAATGTTCTGCAACCGTAGACACGTGTTTCGAGCTTAAGCTCTCATCAGTACGGTAAAATCAAGTGCGATGATGTACAACACTTGGATGTAAAAATAGAAACAAAGGAAGTCAACAACAGGAAGCCAACCACACATTTGTGGCTTCGGTTAGAAGACCTTGTGCTTACAAGGCAACAACTAACGTCGCCACGGAGGCAGCTATAGCTACCAGCGTGACAATCCTACCCAGGAAAATACAAATAAGGATGGATTTAGCGAGGGGCAATATATAAAAATATAAGTAGAAAAGTTATTGGGTATAACCCTCAAAATGTTCTGCAACCGTAGACACGTGTTTCGAGCTTAAGCTCTCATCAGTACGGTAAAATCAAGTGCGATGATGTACAACACTTGGATGTAAAAATAGAAACAAAGGAAGTCAACAACAGGAAGCCAACCACACATTTGTGGCTTCGGTACTGATGAGAGCTTAAGCTCGAAACACGTGTCTACGGTTGCAGAACATTTTGAGGGTTATACCCAATAACTTTTCTACTTATATTTTTATATATTGCCCCTCGCTAAATCCATCCTTATTTGTATTTTCCTGGGTAGGATTGTCACGCTGGTAGCTATAGTTGCCTCCGTGGCGACGTTAGTTGTTGCCTTGTAAGCACAAGGTCTTCTAACCGAAGCCACAAATGTGTGGTTGGCTTCCTGTTGTTGACTTCCTTTGTTTCTATTTTTACATCCAAGTGTTGTACATCATCGCACTTAATTTTACCGTACTGATGAGAGCTTAAGCTCGAAACACGTGTCTACGGTTGCAGAACATTTTGAGGGTTATACCCAATAACTTTTCTACTTATATTTTTATATATTGCCCCTCGCTAAATCCATCCTTATTTGTATTTTCCTGGGTAGGATTGTCACGCTGGTAGCTATAGCTGCCTCCGTGGCGACGTTAGTTGTTGCCTTGTAAGCACAAGGTCTTCTAACCGAAGCCACAAATGTGTGGTTGGCTTCCTGTTGTTGACTTCCTTTGTTTCTATTTTTACATCCAAGTGTTGTACATCATCGCACTTAATTTTACCGTACTGATGAGAGCTTAAGCTCGAAACACGTGTCTACGGTTGCAGAACATTTTGAGGGTTATACCCAATAACTTTTCTACTTATATTTTTATATATTGCCCCTCGCTAAATCCATCCTTATTTGTATTTTCCTGGGTAGGATTGTCACGCTGGTAGCTATAGCTGCCTCCGTGGCGACGTTAGTTGTTGCCTTGTAAGCACAAGGTCTTCTAACCGAAGCCACAAATGTGTGGTTGGCTTCCTGTTGTTGACTTCCTTTGTTTCTATTTTTACATCCAAGTGTTGTACATCATCGCACTTGATTTTACCGTACTGATGAGAGCTTAAGCTCGAAACAAGTGTCTACGGTTGCAGAACATTTTGAGGGTTATACCCAATAACTTTTCTACTTATATATATATATATATATATATATATATATATATATATATATATATATATATATATATATATATATATACGAGGCTTGTTTGGTAAGTCCGTGACTTTTTAAATTTCCCGCGCAGTAACTTTAAATGCAACACTGCTGCTGTCAACCACCATCTTTCAATAGACTACTGTCAAATTTTGAGCAAGCTGCGACATTTGGTTTGTGTTTGACAGCAATTAGAAGCAGACAACCTCGTGAATTTTAACAAAAATGGAAAAAAGTGAATTTCGTGTGTTGATTAAGCATTATTTTTAGCGTAAAAAACCATAACTGAAACCAAGGAAAGACTTGATAAATACTATGGGAACTCTGCACCATCAATTTCAATGGTTAAGAAGTGGTTTACTGAGTTCCGTTGTGGTCGTACCAGCACAAGTGACGCCGTACGTTCAGGTCGCCCAAAAGAGGTCATCACGCCAGAAATCGTCGATAAAATCCATGGAATGATATTGGACGATCGGAGAATAAAAGTACGTGTGGTAGCTGAGGCTGTAGGCATCTCAACTGAGCGAGTACATCACATTTTACATGAATATTTGGACATGAAGAAGCTATCCGCGAGATGGGTGCCGCGATTGCTCACACTCGACCACAAGCGCAACCGTGTGACCACTTCAAAGGAGTGTTTGGCAAAGTTCAATCGCAATCCGGGCGAGTTTTTACGCCGTTATATAACCGTAGACGAAACATGGATCCATCACAATACCCCAGAGACCAAGGAACAATCAAAACAGTGGGTGTCAACTGGTGAACGTGCACCAAAGAAGGCTAAGGTGCGTCTGTCAGCCAACAAGGTTATGGCCACAGTTTTTTGGGATGCACGCGGTGTCATTCATATAGATTACTTAGAGAAGGGTAGAACGATCAATGGCGAATATTATTCAGAGCTTTTAGACAGATTCGATATTGATTTGAGGCAAAAACGACCACATTTAGCGAAAAAAAAAGTGCTGCTTCATCAAGACAATGCACGAGTGCACACGTGTGTAGTCACTATGGCAAAAATTCATAAATTGGGCTACGAACTACTACCCCATCCAGCATATTCTCCAGATTTAGCCCCTTGCGACTATTTTCTTTTCCCAAACCTCAAGAAATGGCTGGGTGGTAAGAGATTTGGGTCGAATGAAGAGGTTATAACCGAAACAAACGCCTATTTTGAGGGCCTTGAGAAAACCTATTATTTGGAAGGAATAAAAAAACTGGAAAAACGCTGGACTAAATGTATTGATCTAAAAGGAGATTATGTTGAAAAATAAAACGCTTATTTGCCAATTTTTTTTTTCTTTATTCAAATAGTCACGGAGTTACCAAACAGCCCTCGTAGAATTGAAAATATCTTGAGGTTGCAGTCTGATATTGGATTTAAAGAAAACTCTTTGTCATCTTGCCAAGCTTTCGGAAATGTTTATTTCCTTCCTCAGGACAACTACAAAAGGACAATTTAATAAATGGAGAAAAAATATTGAATCTACTTACATAACTTGAGTAAAAATAGAAATTAGCATCAAAAAAAGAATGTTGTATGTAAAAATATTAGACAGATAAAATTTTAAATGAATGTCAATCAACTTCAAATATGATGAGAAACAATCAAGTAACTCTACTGGGTATATCAGCATTACTATAATTTTTTAACTTATCTCTGTTTAGTTTTAAAATATAAGTGTAAATTTTACTCAAATTATTGAGATCAGTTTTTTTATTTAGGCTGTTACTCTCTTCATTAATTTGCAACATTTCTAAAAATGTCCTTTTAAAAATGTTGTTTTCTATTCCAAGTACACTAATATTATCAAAACTCATTCGATGGTCAAATTGATTAACATGTTGAGCCAATGCACATGAATTTATATTTCTTTTACAATCACTTTTATGTGATGTTATTCTACCTTTTAAGAGTCTAGAATAACATCACATAAAAGTGATTGTAAAAGAAATATGAATTCATGTGCATTGGCTCAACATGTTAATCAATTTGACCATCGAATGAGTTTTGATAATGTTAGTGTACTTGGAATAGAAAACAACATTTTTAAAAGGACATTTTTAGAAATGTTGCAAATTAATGAAGAGAGTAACAGCCTAAATAAAAAAACTGATCTCAATAATTTGAGTAAAATTTACACTTATATTTTAAAACTAAACAGAGATAAGTTAAAAAATTATAGTAATGCTGATATACCCAGTAGAGTTACTTGATTGTTTCTCATCATATTTGAAGTTGATTGACATTCATTTAAAATTTTATCTGTCTAATATTTTTACATTCAACATTCTTTTTTTGATGCTAATTTCTATTTTTACTCAAGTTATGTAAGTAGATTCAATATTTTTTCTCCATTTATTAAATTGTCCTTTTGTAGTTGTCCTGAGGAAGGAAATAAACATTTCCGAAAGCTTGGCAAGATGACAAAGAGATTTCTTTAAATCCAATATCAGACTGCAACCTCAAGATATTTTCAATTCTACAGTTATAGTCAGTCACGAATTACCTATTTTCATATATATATATATATATATATATATATATATATATATATATATATATGAAAATAGAGTATATTTCGTTTTAATTCCGAGAGTTCTAACCTTTGACAGCTGTTTCGTGCTAACGCACTCATCAGAAAGGATTTATGGAGCTCTCGAAATCAAAACGAATCTACTCAAGAATTAATACCGTGAGGCAAGACAGAATATAGCAGGAAGTTATTCATGACATCTACAGTCACTAGTTGAAACTTAATTTGACACGAACCAAGGAATCCAAAAGTAGAGGTTTGTCCACAAATTGACAGGCAGCCAACAATTCGTTGTTCTGACCAACCCAAGGTTCAATCAAGTTTCTAATACGTTATGAGGAACGCAAGCAGAATCTAAATGAAAATAGAGTATATTTCGTTTTAATTCCGAGAGTTCTAACCTTTGACAGCTGTTTCGTGCTAACGCACTCATCAGAAAGGATTTATGGAGCTCTCGAAATCAAAACGAATCTACTCAAGAATTAATACCGTGAGGCAAGACAGAATATAACAGGAAGTTATTCATGACATCTACAGTCACTAGTTGAAACTTAATTTGATACGAACCAAGGAATCCAAAAGTAGAGGTTTGTCCACAAATTGACAGGCAGCCAACAATTCGTTGTTCTGACCAACCCAAGGTTCAATCAAGTTTCTAATACGTTATGAGGAACGCAAGCAGAATCTAAATGAAAATAGAGTATATTTCGTTTTAATTCCGAGAGTTCTAACCTTTGACAGCTGTTTCGTGCTAACGCACTCATCAGAAAGGATTTATGTTATTCATGACATCTACAGTCACTAGTTGAAACTTAATTAAGTTTGAACTAGTGACTGTAGATGTCATGAATAACTTCCTGTTATATTCTGTCTTGCCTCACGGTATTAATTCTTGAGTAGATTCGTTTTGATTTCGAGAGCTCCATAAATCCTTTCTGATGAGTGCGTTAGCACGAAACAGCTGTCAAAGGTTAGAACTCTCGGAATTAAAACGAAATATACTCTATTTTCATTTAGATTCTGCTTGCGTTCCTCATAACGTATTAGAAACTTGATTGAACCTTGGGTTGGTCAGAACAACGAATTGTTGGCTGCCTGTCAATTTGTGGACAAACCTCTACTTTTGGATTCCTTGGTTCGTGTCAAATTAAGTTTCAACTAGTGACTGTAGATGTCATGAATAACTTCCTGTTATATTCTGTCTTGCCTCACGGTATTAATTCTTGAGTAGATTCGTTTTGATTTCGAGAGCTCCATAAATCCTTTCTGATGAGTGCGTTAGCACGAAACAGCTGTCAAAGGTTAGAACTCTCGGAATTAAAACGAAATATACTCTATTTTCATTTAGATTCTGCTTGCGTCCCTCATACTACTCCTTCTCTCGAAGGAGTAGGCAGATTGAGACCTTAGAGAGAGCCAGTGACGAGACTTGGGGAGTAGGCAGATTGAGACCCCGACGTCAAGTCACAAAATCCTAACGCGATAATACCTGAGGAGTAGGCAGACTGAGACCTCAGTGTAGAATCACGTTTCCTCACTATACCTATCCTTCTTATTCTTGAAAATGGCTCCAAAATCGGAGCCGAAACGTCGAATTTCAACAAATTCCAGACGCGGTTCAACCCGAACTTCTAGTTTTCAAATATCTGACCGCGGAAACCTATCCGAACATATATATATATATATATATATATATATATATATATATATATATATATAACAGGAAGTAACTTGTGACATCTACAGTCACTAGTTGAAACTTAATTTGGCACGAACCATGGAATCGAGAGCAACCATAAAGCTGTCCTGATGAGTGGGAAACCACGAAACAGCTGTCGACAGATGATGGTGGCTCTCGGAATCAAAACATAAATCACTCTATTTACTTCTATATATATATATATATATATATATATATATATATATATATATATATATATATATATAATCTATACATAAATTGATAGAAGTTCAACGGGATGTGATATATCTTTCGGATATTGGGTTGGCACGAGCATGTGCATGACAATACAACAAGGAAAATACATGATGGATAACTGAATTTTTCCCTAATCAAAAAACATTATCAAATACGAATTAGAAGGAGATTCTTACCAATAACCAATAAAATTAAACTATTTCTGGACCGATATCCATGTCCTCTGGAAGCATTCTATTTGCAGCATCTCCTATGGAATCTAAAAGACGATTGGATGGAAAATGTATGTTTTCTTGATATCTAGCGTACCCCAAAAACCATATCACGCTAGCAACATGCGCACAAGTTCCTAAAGTCCTAGCACCGGACTTACAAGTACAATAATACCCCGTAATGGGGAGAGCAGGATCTTCTAGATTTTCGTCACCTCTTTCAGTGAAAACAACCCAAAGCATGTGTTTAGCAGCATTCCTGAACCGAGAAAATATTCTGAATCTTAGGAAATTGGGTTCCCCATGTAACTCATCGACTTCTAAAACGTTGTCTACTTCACCATCTCTACGAGTTGTATCTTGGATATATGACGCAGCCAAGTGTAAATGATATGTTCCAGTAAGTAATTTTAAATATTCAATATCAAGGCGAGGAAACGATTGTATATGATATTGATTTAAACGAATCCATCGACCATTCCTAGTTCGGAGGTTTTCAGCTTCAACTCGTGCCTGAACAATGTTGACATCATCGGAATCAACCAACATTTGTGTGGCCGTATCCAACGTTCCAGGCATATTTATCAATGGATGGAATTTATTTATAAGAGCGCCAGCAATCAGGTAATAGTCATGTAGCTTCGCAGCATGTATTGCTGTTATGGGTTGACGAAAAAATTTGAAAATTGACCTAAAATGTCCATTTCTAGCTTCAACAATCCATCTAGTAGTGGTTATTAAACGTGCCTGATTGGCTTCATTTGTCGTTAATTGCCTTTGATTCGGCGGTAGAAATGGTGGCATGTGGCATATAGTAATGCAAGCCAAGTTCTTGTAGACTATTGATTGAATCTCTGTAGCCTCTATCGACTATCACAATATCTCCTTCTTGAAACCATGTTTTCATACCATTCAAATCAACTTGTAATTCGTGATTTAGAACACTTGCATCATTATTCCTAGCATCTGCGAAGTACGGCCCGTTGATTGCTAAGATATATCCATCGGGGGCAACTATGATCTCTGGTTTGACCAAGTGTTCATTCTTGTGGAAACAGTATGATTGCCTCAATACCCGGAAGTTACTGCTCTTTTCTATTTTATTGTAGGTACAATCTATATAAACTATTGCTTTGGGAATATCTGGTGTGGGATTGTACAGTTGATTCGTATAAGGGGATACATGACTGTTAATATAATTTTCTCTTGTTATTGAATTAAATCCAATATTGTTCGGTACGAACCTTTGTAAAAGAGATAATCTCACATTAGAAATAATGAAGCTTGCTGTTTGTCGAGAAGGATAACTGAACAATATTTTCAAAAACTCATCTGAAACTCCATGTTTCATTTTGATAAAAAATGTCAGCAAATGTTTTCTTTCGACATTTCTTCTCTTGCCACCTTGTTCAACAATATCACAAAATTCTAGTAATTGTCGAAAATGATTTTTTGAGATTGATGTCAGATACTTAAATTCGTCTTCAGTGAAACAATTGATATCTTCCCAGTTACGGAGTGGCCTGTTTCTATTAGCAAATGTCCTCATTATTTGAAGAAAATGTTGAAGATTGGAAATTATGTATGGTTTATTCACAAAATTCAAACCTCCATGCAAGTAATTTGGAAGGAAACCTTGATGATCAAGATGGTGACCACAAATTCTCAAGAAATCTGGGACATAGATATCAGAAGCAACAAAAATATCCACTCTACATTCTAAAGAAAGTCTTTGAATATTTTGACGAGCATTACAAATAATGCACGCACGACTTGATACGCGGGACAACACATTGAGACGAAGGCAATTCGGGTTATTTTCCATAGCAATAATGTCATTCATTACTGTGTTATTACAATTGAAACATATTTTTGTATCATCCTGAATATCAATAGGTGGATTTCCCGCAGTGTGTCTTCGATATGTTGCAATTTGCAAAACATCAATATTATCTCCTCTATTCAAACGCATTGAGAGTCTAGGAATAACATTTCGGTCACAAACATAACAACTCACTCTATTTGCGAAGGCCATATTGTTCAGCAAAGTTCAACAAACACTGAAAATCACATAAACTTGAACAGTAAAAAAGAAACTTCAATTAGTCCAATAACCCAAAAAGAGTTCTCGGGCTTTATGACAACAAGAAAACGACTATTGACATAAGAATTTTGTTGATTTTATCCTCTTTGAATTGTTCTCCATGCCTACTACGAAATAAGAGGAATATATTAATAAGTAGGTATTCGAAGATGATTCAGATGATGTTTCAAATACAAGAAAAAGAAAGAGAAACGTTCTCTGAAAGGGGGTATATACTATATACAAACATATATACGATTCGAAGATACAAGAACATAATTGAAACATAAAACGTTAATTTGGTGTAAAAATATGCCGAGAATTTGATTTAATATATATCTATATAAGCCGATAGAAATAATTACATACAAATTATGATTTTTTTCTGATTTATCCTATGTGGTATTTTCGTTATGTGACAAATTCATGAGATATTCATGTCCAAATCTTTTTGTAGTTCAGGGCGATTTCCTTTGATAATAATGCTATTTTGAGACTTTCACTATTTTATTGTTTTATAGAGTGAAAATTCGAAAAAACGAACTTCTGCGGATGTAATAAGTATAATATAACTTCTGAGAAACACTAAGCATGAAAAAATAACTTTTCCATTGAATTGCCTACTAGACGATGCTTGTGCAGATAATAATTCGAGTTATGGCTTTTTTTCGAGGGATGCGGTACGCTATTGTACGGTATAATAACTGATCACTATTTTATTGAAATATTTTTATTTCGAGTAAAAGCGGCCGGACGAGGAAGAACTACAGCAAACCCGCCGAAAACTGTACTGAAAATATAGCAATGGGAAAATGTACAGATCGTAGCTTTTTTCATACATTTTTCGCCTTGTATATGAAAAACCCGTCATGGGATTCCGCTGAAAATTTTGTACAATATGGATGAAAGTATTTAGAGTTCTCCCATGAAAAAATATTGAATTCTTTTCGGACTCCCTTATGAGATATAGGGTGATTTAAAAAATCAAGGTTTTTATTTATTAAAGTATAACTAATTTTTCAAATTGATATCATTCGACTCTGTATACGATGGAACATATCATTTAACATTCTTCAAGTGAATTTTGTCATTTTAGGTTGGTTTATTACTACAAGGTGTCCCAAGAACCAAAATTCGTTTTGTTTCCATATTTGTGAATCACCTTTATGAATTGTATCAACTGTGATGCTAGATGAAATGAATTTATAATATTATGTGATAATTCTACCTTTTCTCGCATTTTCTCTTTATAAAACAACTAAATTATGAAAGTCTCAAAATAGCATTGTTTTCAAGTGAAATCGCCCTGTACTACGAAAAGATTTGGAAATGAATTTCTCATGAATTCATCATACATGGATGTGATGATGATCCTACGAAAGATAAATCCGAACTAAATCGTAACTTGGCAGATACAGAGTGATGAAAAGTGAATGTTTCTCATATTCAACACCCTGTATCTCGAAAACTAGTCATAGGATCGTGTTGCGCCCGTTGAAACATTTCATCGGAATGATCAATTCTACAACATATCAAAAATTCAAGAAATTTGACGGAGAGCCATTTTCCCATATAAGGTGTGCGGGGTCCAAAAAGATTGGGAAGATGCAGGATTTTTTTTGAAGAGTAACATTTTTTGGAGAATTCCAAATAGGTTTAGGCATTCCTATCTGTATAAAAATGTTCTGGTAACTGTATAGGAGAAAGAGAAGTGCAAGCCATTGATTTGTTTTGCGAGCTATTCTATTCATAACATTGTGACTAGTTATTCATAAAGATTGTGAAGACTTGTTGGAATAACATTCTCCCTTATCTCATTTATAGATAAGAATCTCCAATGAAAACTGGACTTTCAATAAATAATCAACTATCTGAAAGGAAATGTAAATTTTCATTTTCAGATTTTCTCTCTCAAGTCTTTCTTAATATCTATAGATGTAGTTCAATGTCCAGCGAGGCTTTAGCCGGGGAAGTAGTTGTTTTCTGTCAGATATTACAAAAAAGTAACTTCAATTTATCGCAGGTTTTTTCCATTTCCAGAGAAGTCATGTATTGATTATATTTTCAATTGAGAATGTTTATCATTAGAACGTGTTTCAAGTACTCAATACAAAGTTCAGAGATATTAGTTTTAGTTTGAATTTGTTGGTAATGGAATTAACTTCACTGTTCTGCAACTATACCAATATATACCAATGGCAGTTATGTGTGGGTGTGCGGTTTTGAAATGTATGCTATTTTAGAGCAATTTGTGATTGTGAAACCGATGATACACAGATTATACCAGAAGAAAGTGTTTAAAAGTAGTAACGAGAACTATAGTCCGTCAGATACAAAAAATTAGACTACTTCAGCAAAGGAATAGAAGAATGCAATCCAACATTTCAATTTGTTTCTAGCTGGATAGACGATTTACAATAAGCAAGTCACTGCTCCACCCTGTGACCAAATCAAGACTACATCAAAATAGAGCTGTTGTTCACTTTGACATTTATTTTTTCAGTAAATATGCTTTTATTCTATGCTTTGTCAGCAAGAATCTAATTCTTCGCACAATAAAGTATTTTTGATTGACATCTTGACAACACTCGTGCTTTCCAACCAGGCATGTGGTCGTCTATAGATAAAAATATAACATGAAAAATAATTATCAGCACGCCGCCACTGGTTCTAAGCTCACGTCTGAATATAATAACGATAACAAATCTCCTCCTCCAAACTCGGAAGTTACCACTCACCCACAAATGATCACAAAGGATAGTGATATGCAGCTTTCATAACAACGTGTGTTGTGCATATAGAAATGGCACCTCTATATCTTTTATTGCTCGGAGTTACTAACTCACCAATAGCTAATTATTGATTAAAGACAAGCAAATTACTAACTTACTGGGAGATATTTGCTCACTTAAGTTTGGCTCCAATCTAATTATAACAAGATATTAGTGATTCAGTGACAAGTAATTGGCGAATAATTATGAGAAATTATTATTCATTTACGGCGAAAAACTACTAATTTATGGGTGGCTTGCTAATTATCTTGTCTTTAGTGATTACAGTTGCTAAAATCAACATAATTATGGCAAGTGATTCATTTAGCAACCTTATTTCACTTGTGGCAGGCTAGTTGGAGAGCTGTTCCATATAGTAAGTCTTTACTTGTCATAATTAAATATTCGCTTGGGATTGATGATTTTTTTCTCCGTGAACAGGCAAAAATAGATGCCATTTTCAAGTTTTTTATCTTTTGTGTAGAACAAAATAGGCGTCATGACATTTTTTTGTCCACCCTGTATCCAATTCAGTTATGTTTTCCAGCAGGTTTTTCGGAAGGTTTTATAAAAAAGACAAAATGGATAATTTTGTGAAGAAGATATTCCGCTCACCAATGAAAATATACCATGGAGATTGAACTAACACCCCATTGATCAAACATTCCACCAAGCTGACGTCAACATTTCTATCCCAAAACACACTCCACCCATCTTCGATATCAAAACGTCCTTTTATAGAAATGTCCAACAACTATTAAAACACTAAACATCAATGGTAGGAAGATAATCATCTCGTACAAAATTAACAGATTTCATATAAATCGGAACATTCCGAATTGCGAATTATAGGGTAATTATATTTTTTTCAAATTAACTACTACATCAGTCGCCATCAAAATACATATTGTTTTGTTGTTGTTAAAATTATTTTTTCCGTTAACCAGCTGTCGTCCTCTTACGAACGGCAGCCCTCAAAAGTCGAAACTTGTGCGAGCTAAGGATTAACGAGGTCTTACCTTTTAACGTGCGATTCCTCGCACGATCCGAGGAGAATATCGAAAGGAGGTCCATTGGTCACCCATCCAAACCATGGCCTCGCTTAGCGTTGCTTGGCTTCAGATATCGGTGAACCGGCGCTCTCCGTTCGAGCTATCCCCGCGGACTCATATGGAACCACACTATTCCAATCGCACATTGGATTCACTACTAATACGAGAATGTATTGATATCTAGTTAGCCTAGACCAGTTCCCTGCATAAACAAAATATTGCGTTACCATAGCAACGAACAATAATTTATTAGAAGTGTCAGTGTAAAGTTTGAAGTCAAAAAAGTAAACCAGAGTTACGCAATAAATTGAAAGAAAAAATATGTCCACCGTAATTGTGAAAATCGAAAAATTGGAGTATCGAGCCATCATCAAGTACCTGTATTGAAAAGGGTTAAGAGGTAAGCAGATTTACGAAGATATGCTCAATACTCTTGGTGATCAATGTCCTTCGTATGCGACCGTGAAAAATTGGACTGCAAGCTTCAAAAGAGGTAAATTTTCCATTGAAGATGATGGCCGATCGGGAAGGCCAGTTTCTGTGTCAGTCCCCGAAAACATCGATGCAGTTCATGACATGATTTTAACAGACCGTCGAATTGGGCTAAAACGGATATCTGAAGCACTGAATTTTTCATACGAACGCATTCATCATATAGTTCACGTCAATTTGGACATGAGAAAAATTGCTGCAAAATGGATCCCCAAATGTTTGAATGTGGACCAAAAGCGTGCAAGGGTAGTAGCATCGCGTTCGATCTGTGCTCGATTTGAAAACGATGTAGACTTCTTAAACCGAATTGTTACTATGGATGAGACTTGGGTACATTTCTACGATCCAGAAACAAAGCAACAAACGATGGAATGGCGACACTCCGGTTCTCCAAGACCTAAGAAGTTTCGTGTCCAAAAATCTGCTGAAAAAGTTCTTGCTTCAGTTTTTTGGAATTGCCATGGAGTAATCATGATTGATTTTTTGGATAAAGGTAGAACGATAACTGGACATTACTGACCACTCTACACAAAAAGTTAAAGAGAAAAGACGCGGAAAGCTATCCAAAGGTGTTTTGTTTTTGCAGGACAACGCCCCTGCACCCAAATCTCATGTTGCCATACAAAAAAATCGTGATTTAGGGTTTGAATTACTAGAACACCCCCCTTTTTCACCAGATTTGGCTCCGTCCGACTATCATCTCTTTCCTCAACTGGAAAAAAGTTTAAAACGTCGTAAATTTTCTTCCAACGTGGAGGTAATAAAAGCTGTGGAGGTCTGGTTTGCAGAGCAAGAAGAAACATTTTTTTTTAAAGGTCTAGAGACGTTGCAGGTTCGCTGTAATAAATGTATCCAATTAAGAGGAGAATATGTTGAGTAATGAAATATTTTGACATTTAAATTTTGTTTGTTTCTATAGTATGCTAAGAATTTTTCAATATATCCTCGTATGTGATATTTTGAAACAATTTTGTTCAAATCTCTTTCACGCAAAAGGCCATATTTACTTGACATCTGCAGCAGACTTTCTTGGATTTTCGTAAACAAACCATTCGACTCCATATATTCGTTAAATACATCAATTTTGGATGACATGTTTGCACTTGAGTAAACTCTTTGCAGTATTTACATAAATTGTACCTTTCAAAGCATTTCATTTTTCTCAATTTTTTAACGCAAATGCTTACAAGAAATGTTTTACATAAGATTATCTTTGTTTGCTGGTTTACTATACAGTAACTCAATGTAATTTACCAATATAAATCTCATCTGTCAAAAGCATGGCCGCCTGTATCACGGCCACCTACTGCAACAAACCATTTCAATATTATATTTTTTACATTAGAAGTGTTATGGATTACTTTAACAAAAAATACATTTCTACCACCTTTAGTAACCTAAAATTATGAAAGGGCGTTAGACTGATTTAATACCCATCTGAGTTTTAGCATTTGGTGTAACTAAAGTTGGAAATATTTTTTATTTAACCAAACATGGTGGACTTGACAAGCAGTGAAATTTATTTGAAATATTAGATTGGATTAATTTTTTTTTTCCCAAATTATGGTGTGGAATTTTCTTACCGAATACCACGCAAGCTTAAATTATTCCTGGAAATTTTCTTTCTGGCACGAATATAAGAAATTTTTCAAAATATTCGTGCTCGAAAGAAAATTTCCGGAAATAATTTAAGCTCTTGTGATATTATTACTGAATATATTCTGGCGGCTGCGATATCATTCAGCCACCATATTCTCGGGGGACTACTAAATCGCGTAAGTAGCGCCATCTCTTGAGAACAGAAAATAGATCGAATTCATAAATATATTAGAATTCACGTTTTTATATATTTGGAACGCTTGAAACGTAAATATATTGTGATCAAAAATGAATATACCGGAAAACAAAACTAAAAATACTGCTACAACTAATAAATATATTGACACAAAATTTTATGTTTGCAAAAACAATTTTTACCCAAACGGCGCCTCTTAGGCGGCTTCTAAGCCATATTTATCGGAGATTTTAACGTTGTATGTTTCTATATTTTCTAGTTGAAAAATCATCGTAAGAGCCGAGGAAAAGTGGGTAGAAATTGGTGTTTAATTCCAAGTTCTTCATGTTGAAATAAAGTGATTGATTTTAGGATTCAATTACTTACCACTCAAACAAAATAAGAATACGAATGATATTCTATTCATCTTGTTGAAGATAGCAAGCACTCACTACTGAAAAAAGATTGGTTCGTGAACTTCATACCTATTTATCTCAAACCACTTCAGAAAAGTCGAACGCGTTACATATCTGTATTATTAATGATATTTATTCCACTCCTACAGGTTGATTATTGATGGAGATAATCAGAATGTTGAGATGTGCAGCCTTATTTTCTTAAAAGTTAAATAAAAAGGAGTAATGCAGACAAACGGCAGCTCTTGGTCGTTTGGCACTATGGGATCGTTTAAAAACAGAATTATATCATTGAACAGTAACAGAATGTTCAGAAAAATTAGAGGGAGCGCCACAGCAACTCTCAAAATGTCAATGGAAAGTTGAGCAACCGAATCATGACTATTTAGATATTATTGCCAAAACTATGAGAGACTTTACCATAGGATGTTGTCAAGTTGATGACTGTTGATCAAAAAATGAATAAAACATAAATAAACACACAATCACTCAATATGGTTAATTGTTTTCATACGCTATTTTTACTCCTCACTGTAGTGTCAGGGATTATAGCCTCGATTACCCTACCTATCTCGTCGTTTTTGGTTTCTCCAAACCGATTCATTTTCAAATACTTATACAGCTTCAACACGATTGATTCTATTTGACGTTTAAGATGTATTTAGTTAGAGTACTGTCAGATGCACAGGTTCCTTGATACCTATACAGGGCGTCCCTCCAAGAACTGCATCGATCATTATAGGTATAGAGAACCATGGGTGGGCCGAATTTGAAAATTTGGGAGTTCACTATTGTTGATAAGTGCTATCCGGCTAAAATATTTTGAAGATTGTGGCACTTCCGGTTGTACCGGAAGTGGACCCCAACTTCGTTATTTTGAGAGCAACACCCTGTATTTTATCAAGGTTTTAGATTTTACTTATGATTCTGAACATGTTTCATGAATAATGTCCTATACCCAAGTCTAACCGTTTTCAAAATATTTCAAATTTTAAGTTGAAAATTGCGTTTGAAGACCGATTTTTTTTTAAATTTCGGGACATGATCATTTATTTTCGATTGTGTATCAATGTATTCGTAGGAGAGGACCCAGTTCTGTAGAATTTCGATATCAATTCCATTAGAGCTATACAGGACGTTCACCAGAAAATGATATAGATCCGGTTGAAAAAATTATTGTAAGTCCATTTTTTCCAATGGAAACCCCCAATTTTATATTCTCATTCGATTCGGCATCGAAAATGAAGCTAACTTTGAATAAAGTTATCTATGCCTACACTCAACAGTTTTCGAAATATTGGCGAATTAACATGTCTCAGTTCCAGAAAATCTCGTATTCTTGAGTTTACTTATTCTTAGTTGGCCAGTTGGGTTGGAAACAATTAACTGCCACGAAAATGTCATTGTAATCAATTATGCCGCCTCGTTTGAATTATTTGAATGAAGATTACTTAAATCTATTTATTATTTATGGCGAATGTATTAGGGTTATCTCAAGAACATGTGATATATTTGCTATTCGGTATCCGCAGAAGCAGAAGCCCTCACAAAATACTGTTAAACGAATTATAGAAAACTTCAAAAACTTTGGATCCGTCAAAGCCAGAGTGCAGAGAAACAAGCCAATTGTTGATAATGAAGATATTGAAATTGCCATTTTGGGATATTTTGCTGCATATTCAACAATATCTTTGAGACAAGTTGCAAGAGAATCAGTATTGTCAAAAAACTCAGTACACAGAATACTGCGCAAACATAAATTTCACCCATAAGTTCTCCATAGTTCAGCACCTGAAAGAAACAGATTTTCCACGAATAGTGAGATTTTGTGAATTCGTTTTAACTTGGTCGCAAGGGAACGAATTATTTTTGGATAATATTATATGGACAGACGAAGCTGAATTTACAAAGAATGGTGTCTTCAACCGACATAATTGCCATTATTGGAGTGACTCAAATCAGTATGTTTTCAAGGAACTGAATTTTCAAGAGTCTTGGCAGTTCAATGTTTATTGTGCGATAAGAAGTGATAGCGTCGTGGCACTGCATTGTTATCAAGAAAATTCAAATGGTAAGTAAAAAATAGGGTAAAGTTAAGCTTATCGGGCTTCTACGTTTTCAAACACGAATTTTCCAGTCAAAATTATTCAAAGTATTTCCTTTCTTTACACACTAATCAACCCATATTTCACAATTACAAGCACTAAAAACATTTTTTTTTCACAGAAATTCCACCCTTCTTTAGGACAACACATAACCAATAAATCTGGATATTTTTATCATTTTATATGTAGTGGGTTGGTAACTGCGCGCCCTAACGATTCAAATTTGATTCTGGGCAGATAATTTCCACTTCATTACTATGTTCAATTGTTTAAATTTAGCCATTTTGGTGTTTTATTTAAAACGTAAATATTATAAACTGAAAATGTTAAAATTCTACGAATTTCTAATTTAGGTGAACAATAGATTGGCACCTATTGATTTTTTAATTAAATTGGGAGTGTTTTTGGGAAAGGAAATACATCTGGACAAAAATAAATTGTTGTATCGATGTCAATGAATAGTTCTGCTTCTGCGGATACCGAATAGCGAATATATCACATGTTCTTGAGATAACCCTATTACATTCGCCATAAATAATAAATAGATTTAAGTAATCTTCATTCGAATAATTCAAACGAGCAGGCATGATTAATTACAATGACATTTTCGTGGCAGTTGATTGTTGACAACGCAACAGCGGGCGCCATGGCCAACTAAGAATAAGTAAACTCAGGAATACGAGATTTTCTGTAACTGAGACATGTAAATTCGACAATATTTCGAAAACTGTTGAGTGTAGGCATAGATAACATTATTCAAAGTTAGCTTCATTTTCGATGCCGAATCGAATGAGAATATAAAATTGGAGGGTTTCATTTGAAAAAATGGACAAAATGGAAAAAATGACAAAATAATTTTTTCAACCGGATCTATATCATTTTCTGGTGAACGCCCTGTATAACTCTAATCGAATTGATATCGAAATTCTTCTGAACTGGGTCCTCTCCTACGGATAAATCGATACACAATCAAAAATAAATGTTCATGTCCAAAAATAAAAAAAAAATTCGGTCTGCAAACGCAATTTTCAAATAAAAATTTGAAATATTTCGAAAACGGTTAGACTTGGGTATAGGACATTGTACATAAAATATGTTCAGAATTATGCGTAAAATCTAAAACCTAAATAATATACAGGGTGTCCCATTGAAAATAACGAAGTTGGGGTCTACTTCCGGTACAATCGGAAGTGCCACAACCTTCAAAATATTTTAGCCGGATAGCACTTATTAACAATAGTGAACTCCAAAATTTTCAACAGAAATAACCGGAGGATATTATTTTAGACCAGCTGTTTCTGCGATACTTCAATAATAACACTTGTAAGTGATAAAGATTGATAAGATTAATTACTGTTTCACTTGCAAAACAAATGGCACAGCGTAAGTACTATTGGGTTTGGTTATGCTTTGTCCAATTCCGTCAGTTATCGTTGAGGAAGATGTTCAAACTGGATGAATATGGATTCAATAAATAAATAGACTATGGCGCAGGCGTACTACTTATATTATAAAATTCTCGAATTGCACGAAAAGCATGAAAAATTTAATAAATTATCATAAGATAACCTTGGTATGAGATAAGGACGCAGAACATGTTTTGTTAGGGTAAAGATATGATCATTAATTATCAAATTATTTGTAGAGCAGGTAATTTAGTTTGCAGTAATCAGTGTAGCTGTGAGTATTTGAATTTACAATATTAACTCATTTGTTGGAGAAGTAATTATCTCCTTGTGTGAACATTTGTTGTTATTCTTTGTCAGAGTGTGTTACATGACCCCGCGCAATTAAAGCAGGAAACCTAATTTTGGATATGTTGAATATATTCTTGGTTTTGTTCTTGTAGACACTTCTGTAGCCGTATTTTTTAGTCTTCTTTCTTGGTCCAGCCTATTCATTACACAAATAACAAATTTTATGAATATCTGTCATTTCAGCCATCTCATGTCTTTTTTCAACCGTTACTGTCACCCATAACTCTTTGAATACCGTCACCGTGGTGGCCGTGCTGGTAGAGCGTTCGACTTCGGAGCGAAGGGTCGAGGGTTCACATCCCCGCATGGTCATCGGTCTCGTGCATGGTATCACACGTTAAAAGGTAAGGGCTGCGTCTTCCCTAGTTCACACAAGTCTGTCGAAGACTTCCGAGGGTGCGCGTAGGGGTGCAATCGGTCGACGTAAATAACAGTTTTAACAGTTTTTTTTTACCAACTATGTTTGTGGAATGGTACTGTGCCTACCAGGCATATGCAGTGGGTTGTCTTTTTTGGGTCCATATATTTAAGCAGACAGGCAAAAATCTGACAGCTACATCGTAATATTATACAATTCCAGAAACATAAAAGATTACAGTGAAACAATGTAAGAACTGTACTTGACAACTGTTACATTTGCACTCATTTTTTGAGACAAAAACATTAACTCATAAAAGAACTGAACAAAACCTCACCCCATAGAAGAAAAAATTATCAGGAACTGCTAATATACCAACAAGGAGTAAAACAAATTTTGATGTAATTATACTCTCTGAAACCTAGAATTTAATGACGGTGAGTGATTTTTGTATCCCTAACTACAGTAAACACTATAATGATTCCAAATGGAACCAGAATGATGGGCTTATAGGTTATGTAAAACATAATAATTCAGCACATGTTGAGAAAAGTGACTTCATGCACTCAGACAAAGTTATTGAGACTTTCTTTCATCTTTGAAAACATCTTTTGGGTTCACAGCGTCATACAGACCCCCTTCCACAAGTGAATCTGTAAATATTGACAACCTAAATTTATACCTTTCCAGCTTAGGTAAAAAACAATATATAAACATGAATATAGCTCAGATGTCATCAGATTAGACGAATAATTATATAAATGTCTTGGGAGGTAATGGGTTAATTTTTCACATAAATAAGTATACTAGAGTAACACAACAATCAACAATATCATTGATCACATACTTATAAGAAAAATGAATTCAGTTAGTGAATCTCTTGAAATATCTCCCGCAGTGATAGAAACATCTATGACTGATCATTACGCAGTATTCACATCCGTAACGATTTTCAATAGTAAAAATCACCAAACTGAGAACTGACTTTAACAAATTTAACACTTTTCTCCAAAATGAACCATGGAATGATATGTACACATGTAGTAATGTACAGACTGCATGTGACAATTTTATTGAAAAGTTTAACTACTATTTAAAAAATAGTACCATAAACATTTTTCCGAAAAATCATGAAGGCCAAAAAATTAAACCCTGGATAACCACTGGTCTAAGTCAATTAAAAAAACCTAAATAAGCTCTGCTTGCTTGAATTGGAAGTACAATATACAAATTATAGAAATATGTCAAACAAGTTGATTTTATTGAAAATATGATACAGGATGTTCATAAAGTCAGTTGTGGAATCATCTGCGACTGAAAGACAAATTTTAGTCACTATTTTCCATCGTACAAGATAACCTCTCTTGGAAGGGATTCATGTAAAGATAAACATTCTCAATTGAAAATGTTTCACTTTACAACAAGCTGAACAAACTATTAGAAACTCAGGCAAATAGCAAAAAACATGGAAAATCACGAAAGAAGCCTCAACACATCTCAACACATCTCCTTCAAAAACACTCATCAACAATATTGCAGTAATTAGTCCGAAAGGAGAGGAAGTTATTAAAAATACCTACAAAGAAAGTACAAATTTTCAATGTGCAGTGTATACTCAATACTTCAAAAGAGAAGTAAAAAACCTAATGCTCACAAATATAAAAATGTTTCAAACAATATTTAGAAGAAAATAAACCTCCTGAAAAATCGTCACCATCCGTACTGAAATTTTTCACTGAGGATATTTGTACCTATACAGATGCATAAGTAAAAATGAAAAAAATAAAATCAAAAATGCTTTGACTTTATCTGTATTGAATTCAGAGTTTTTATAGCGCTTTGGCTGTCAGATAGAATGTAGATGTTTTCTTTCATGCCCACGGTCTAGATTCATCTGCTTCTCTGCTTGGAATTAATACTGTGGTGTTGTTGCCAAGTGGCACTATTACATTCCTTTTTGGCCTCGCCCCGTATATTCCTGCTCCTGTTCCTTCATATGTTTTTGAACCATCTGTGTACCAGATAATGTTTCCAGATGATAGTATGTCTACTCCCGAGTCCCATTCGTTCTACTTGAGCTGCGATTTGAATGATTTTTCGTACGAGTATTGTGGTAGCATGTATTCTGATATCATTTCCAGTTCGGTAATGTTGACTTCGTATTCTGATATCATTTCCAGTTCGGTAATGTTGACTTCATGGATAATTTTGGTATGCCCAGTTTGTGGTTGGGTTCTCCAATTACCTGTTTGTTTAGGTCTGTATGCACTCATCTTCGCCTCCCCATGACTGTGATGTCTAAAGGTGGGAGGTTTAGGATAATTTCCATAGCAGCAGTTGGAGTGTTATTTGTAGCACTCGTGATACACAGGTGAGCCTCTGTATTTTACCAAGGTTGGTTTTTGACTGTCTCTGTTTCATCTTGGGCCACCACAAGAATGAGCCATATGTTGGTGTAAAGCCAGTGCATAACTTTCGGTTTCAGTCCTTATGCTTTTCCAAATGCTCTTCTGCATATCATGAACGATGCATTGCTTTTGTTGACTACATGTTGAAGATGCCTGTTCCAGGTTAGTTTCTTGTCCAATAACAGCCCTAAATATTTGACACAATCAGCAACTTGTAGTGTTACGCCAAAGAATTTGGGTGACTTCAAGTCCCCCTGAATCCTTTTGCGTGTGAAGGGAGCGAGTGTGGTTATGCTGGGGTTTGCCCTTAGTCCTCCTCTTTTGCACCATTCCTGTATAGCCCTCAGTGCATTTCGTATTAGCTCAGAGGTTATTTGGGCATACCTTCCCTGTACGAGGACTACTATGTCGTCCGCATAACTTTGGTAGTAGTATCCATGATTGTTTAAAGATTCCAGAAGTTCGTCTACTACCATGTCCCAGTGGGGTTCCTCTTGGAATTTCCAGCTTCGCGGAGTCTTCAGACATGTTGGTATGGGCCTGTCGATTTTGGCGCATTGATTTTATCCACCTACAGGTGGTTTCGTCAACTCTTCTCCTCCTGGCCGCTGAGACAATACTTTCGAAGGAATTATTGTCAAAGGCTCCTTCGATGTCTAGAAAAGTGCATAGTGCTATTTTTTTTCGCCAAAGTGTCCTCCAGTCTTGACACGAATTGGTGCAAGGCCGTCTCGCACGCATCCCTGTTTCATATTTCATGTTTCATATTTTAAATTTTGCGGCGAGACGTTTACGATACGGCGAGAGGCGAATGATTTACAGCCGTATGCACCGAAGTAGTTTAAACTAGATTAAAAATTGAGCTCGATTAACTCTACTTTTTTGTATGCACCGTATCGAAATACGCCTTAATCGCGATTAACTTTAATCCAAAGATTTTCGAGGTTTAAGCTTAGCAAACGAACGGGTGACAGTTGTGTTGGTTGTCATGTACTTCTGTATTCCTCAATGAAAAAGGAAAAATTGAAGTTAAATTTGAAATATCTCTGGAGAAGATTATTTGATCAGACGACCAAACTTCGAAAAGAGGCAAATCTTCTGTTCTTAGCAAATTAAGGAAGAACTGAAATTGATAATGGCATGTTTGTGCTTCGAAACCACAGCAGTGTTACATAACATCGTCACAGATATGAATGAAGAGATTTCTCTTCCCCCTTAAAATCTAGGAAAGCGCTAATTGGAATGCATGGTCGAATTGGGGGATTTACCCAATATGTAGGATGTGAGCAATCGTCTGTAAATATTTCATAGTTCGATTATACTTATATTTGACTAAATTCTGCTGTACACTTTTTATGTATACTCGTCAAAGGTTTTGTAGTTACACAAAATCTTTCACTGGTTACAAATGTGAAATATTGTTCTTGATACTCTCTACGAATCTGAAAGTCACATTTTAACTCTTTAGTGTTTGATGAGAACACGATGTAGAAATAACTGCATTTCACTCTATAATCAGAACATCAAATAAAGAAAAACTAAGAAAAAGTGGCTGATCTAATTTCAGAAATGTTGCCTAATTTTTCAGTTGTATCTGATTTGGATAGACAGAAGTTACTTTAAAACCTGCTTTTTTAGCTTGTTCAAGTTTCCTCAACCTCATATTTCCTAAGTTTTAGCATTGTTCCTCATCCTGTCAAAAATCTCTGGTTCTTTTCATTGACTATTTTTTTTTTTCAACACTTTTTCCTTATTTTCAAATAATCCTTCGAGCGACTCTGCAAAACTATAACATAGAACAGACCACTTGCTTTGTATTCGTTTCCGATATTTTTCCATGCATGTTTCTCATCATCCAGCTATGTATGTTTCGTTTTCTCATCTTTCAATACCATCGGATATTCTTAGCTATTAATTTAATATCTTTAGACCGTCCGTCTAGTTTTGTTATAAGATTCTTATAACTTTCAAACGTATCTTGTGTTAGCGCGATTCTCTTGAGATGTCAAAGTTTGATAAGATGATATCAAAAACGTCAATTTTTACAGATTTTTGCAATGATGCCAAAGTGTTGTTTGGATTAGGTAATCCGCGCAATTCATTCATCGGAGAATTATAATTCAACCCAAGATCACTTAATCCGGTTTAGTTGATCTGGATTGAACGCGAAAACGGTGCATATGGGCATTATTGACAGCATTGACAGAACTCGTCGAATTCGCTCTAACACGTCATGCTTTCATAAAGAGTTCCTTATTTTCGAGAAAGCAATACTTTCTTCCAAAATAACCACTACGGCATAGTGGACTACAAAAATAAAACCGAAATTCTATGTAAAATGATCTCTTCTGGTTGTTATGCAATGAGAGTTGTATCGAATGACTTGGGATTTTCAGCTTCCAAATCTGTGTACCATTCTCTTATTGAATCACATCTGCGGTATGGAATAGCATTTTGGGGAGTTCGCTGCGGTTATCGTTTTCAGAATGTTCTAATTTTACAGAAGCGTGCTCTACGATATTTATACAAAGCAAAGTATCGGTATTCATGTCGACAAAATATTAACAGTTGTTGTAATTTTCGTACTTGAAACTGTGTGTTTGATATACAAGCATAAAACAAAATTTACTATTACTTTCTTCTTATCATATTACAAGACAAAATAATTAATTGAAATTGCCAATCCCTAAAAGTACTCTGATCAAAAATTCAATAATTTATAATCAACCTCCATCAAACATTAAAAATATCAAATCACTTTTTCGGTTTAGAAAGGACGTAAAGTGTTTGTTGTCTGAACTAGTTATTTACCTAACAAGTGCGGAAAGTAGTACTTTTCCGCACGCGACGGCAGTTGCACGAACGACGCGGAGCGGAGTTCGGGCAAGCCGTCAAGGGCGGAAAAGACGTTTTTCGCAAGAGTACAATGTTTTTCCTACGAGTGTTTTTGTTCATTTTGTTTATGAAAAAAAAAAAGTTTTTATTAAACAAGATTTTATAATAATGCTACAAAATGACACATAAGACAGAATAGTTACATAGATCATTTAGTTAGTCCTAAATATCCTCATTTTCAACAATATAAAAATCGTGCGGAAAAGTAACTTTTCCGTGTGATTTTATCTTTCCGCGAGATTATTTTATGCACTGAAAAATAATGAGACAATTGTATGATTATAAATAATATGAGATCGAATCTAGTCTATTAACGACTGTTTGATAATAACTCTCCGATATTCCGTAATTTTCATAAAATTAATTTCAAAATATAAAGTAATTAAGACATTAGCAAAATAAATAGTGATATTTGAAATTTGACAGGATTCGATATGGTATTATAGCAATTAAATTAATATCTGAAATAGCTCAGTTGGCAAAGTAAGGGAGCAGTCGTTCTACGCTGGTTAATGGTTAATGGGGTAGGTGGTTCGAGAACCTGGGGAAGTTACTTTTTTTTGCTTTTATTTTGAAATCGATGAGAGTACTTTCTGTTCTCTTTTCGTTATATTTTTCAATATTTGTATATTCAATGACGACATGAGTGTTTTTGATTGAATCTGTTATGAAAAAAATAATTCGCTCGTACTACAAAATTTCATATACCTATTCGTGGGAAATGTATGTCATTTCATGCTCATTGTACAATATACTAATCTTGAATTAAAATATTGTGCTTTAAAGGGAAAATCTTGCGTAAAAGTAAAAATCGTGCGGAAAAGTAAAAATCGTGCAGAAGTTACTTTTCCGCACGCTCGTAGGAAAGAGTATATTACAGTTTGCAAGCGTTCTATAATGATGGGTTCTGAAACGCATAATTCAAGCATAAATCGAACAAAGTTGTATTCAAATATCTTTTATTGCTTCCATCTGAAATCTTTTTGAGTTATTTTTTTTTCTATGATTTCATCTAGGTAGATTCTCGTCATTGATGGACTGGAATGTTTTCACCAAGTGTTGCGGCTGGACTGGCAGAAGATGGCAGTAATGAAGGGGTCATTGATGTGATTATGAGCGTTAATGTTGTATTTTTATTCGCATTTAGCTACATGCGCTCATTCTCGCGTCAGAGACTCATCGGGTGGTACTGTAGGTTTTTTCCAATTTTTTTCTGCAAATGCAAATGCAAATGCTCCATTTTTTTTGTTAAGTCGCCCCGGAGCGCATATGGTGGTGGTACTTTCTTCCGTTTGGACTTATGTTCAGATCCGGGAGATTATCACCATTATAGTCTATAAAATACACGCCTATTTCAATTTACATTTTCATTTTTACCTGGGAAAAATTGCATTTTAGGGTAGTAACCCCGATTTCAACAAAAAATATGTTGGGGGTAATTTCGATGTCCTTGAACACAATTCTGAAGTCAAAAAGCCTCGCTCTCCCCTACTTTTTGATTTATGACCAATCAAATGTCACAAATAGGGTATTTCCAAGATCAAATTTGCGTTTGCTTTATATCAGCACAATCTATTTTATGCATTTTTGGCACAGTTTGCACTATTTCCAACTTTCCGCGAGTTCGGTAAATGCAAGTCTGACAGCTCGATTCAATCTGTAAGCGTGGTTTCCCTATACTTGTAGTCGCTTGGTCGCTTGTAGTGGAAAATGGAGCAAACAGATTGAATCGAGCTGTCACTGTCAGATCTGCATTTACGCGCCTACAACACATGTATTGAAAATGTAAGATTTGAATTGCACATAACAATTCATTCGATGGATTTCGTTTATTGGCAGTAAGTAATGGCAGTATGACAGATATGGATAACAAACGGTCGTGTTCCGATACTCCCGTATAGTACTGCCCAGTGCCTAGTAGATATGGTCTTTCCGATTTTACTGAAATTCTCATGAAACCCTGTTAGAAGCTGAAAATTCAAGTGGAAACGAACGTTCTCCAGAGGTAACTGACATTCTACTAGGTATAATGTGGAAAAAAAAATTATTTCGATATTTTAGTATATTTTGAATTTGTACCTTTCTTAGGATGCTTGAATTATTAATAAATTAAAGCAACCTGAATGAAGGAACAAATTCAACATGCACTAAAATATCAAAATGCAAATTCAAAACTCTTTTTCCTACTATATAGACTAATGTCAGTTGCCGTCAATGGACTTAGCACGGCAGTATTCTTTGATGAAGGTGTATATCAAGAACTACACGCGAGCGAAGCTTTTCTACTATTTTATTTATCCTCTCCACTTTTTGTAGAAAGTTTCATTCCTTATTTCTTGGTGAAGATCCATAGCAAGAAAAACGCGAGCGAAGCGAGCGCGCTCTGCCGACATTTCGCAGTTCCGCGCGCGCTGAATTGCGAAACGTCGGCCAAGCGCGCGCTTTTCTACTACTATTTTATTCTCTCCACTTTTTGTAGAATGTTCATTTCTTTTTTCTTCGCTGAGGTGGAGGAAATCTTTTATAGAGAGGTAAAGAGTCTCAGTCTCAAGACTCCAGACCTACTGTGAGGTTCATTCCTTATTTCTTGGTGAAGATTTATAGCAAGAAATACGCGAGCGCGCGCTTTTCTACTACTATTTTATCTTTTTTCTTCAGACAATAGTTATTTTTTATTACGCTTTGTCAAATCTTTTATTTTCAATAAAGAATTAAAAATAATATACAAAACGAACCGAAAATAAGAGTGTAGGTTGTGCTGATATGATATAAAACTCCAAGTGGTTGCTTTTTGTGGAAGAAATTCGATTTTGAAAATATCCTCTATCCAACATTTGATGGGCCATAAAACAAAAAATAAGTGAAAGCGAGGAGTTTTGACTTTAGATTTGTGTTCAGGGAACTCGAAATGACCCTCAAAAAAAATTTCGTCAAAATCGAGGTTACTACCTTAAACAGCAATTGTACCTTTTCCTGAAAGCTTTGTCGATATTTTGAAAAACTTCTGACATAAAAGTGTATTTTGACTTTGACTTTGACATTCACCGATGTACGTTACGGTAGCCGTCTTACCGTTTAACATAACGGAAGTAGTACAGCATAGAGCTGAATAAATGAGTTATTGTTTTTTTGTTGTTTCAGAGCAGAAATGGTTCTCTTCACTAACAATATACTACTTGATTTATTGGGAATATTTATAGCTCTAATAGCTGTATTCCTCGTATATATCAAAAGAAGCTTCCAGTACTGGGAACAGAGGAAAGTTCCATATCTACCACCACACATACCATGGGGAAATTTACAGGCTCCATTCAATAGGGCGATTTCGGTAGGAGATGAGTTGTCAATTATTTATAAAGAAGCCAAAGCTAAAGGTAGGAAACGGAATTATATCTTAACATTCATTTATTCAATTTTATATTTGTTTTCCTTTCGGCTAAAACTGACACGAGTTCTCTGATTCCTGGATCAAAGCTTTCAGAGAATGCGTATACAGGGTGTTAGTGAATAATTGCGACAAACTTTAGAGGGTGATTCTATATAAAAAAATAATGACATTTTGCACCATACCTTTTGTCCGTTCATCATTGGCGCCCATACGGGTAATGATCTCAATTAAAAAAAAATGGTACGCCACTGAGATATTTCAAACTAACAATAATATTTGGATTCTTCGTTCAATTTGTGACAAAAAATCTCTCTTGCCTTTTTCTTGTGTAAGGCGCGTATTTTTCATTTCTTTAACACATTATCTAGTAGCGACGCTAGTAGGCTACTGTCAAAATTCTTAAATACGAATATTTCAACGAAATGTCAAATGAGTGTTCCATCATTTTCAAGCTTTCACTTTGGTATGAAATTAATATTAACGAGTAATTAAATTTTTCTTTTTCGAAAAGAATGGAAAATTATACAAATGCGGAATTGTCAGACATGCATTTAAGTAATGGAAACGGTCGGCAAGTTTGACGATTGTATGCTGAGTTGTATTCAGGAACCCATCACACAATATTTGCTCGTCTTCACCAACGTTTGCGCGAGAATGGTACATTTAAGAAACAAACGGCTGACTGAGGGCGCCCTCGAGAAGTACGAACTGTACAATTAGAAGGAGCAATTCTCGAGTTAATTGTGGAGTCACCTGAAACAAGTACTCGAAAAATTGCCAACATATTGAATGTAAGCAACTCCACTGTATTTAATATTCTCAAAGAACAGCAATTGTATTTATTCGTTCCATATTCAAGGTGTGCAAGCTCAACTACCTAGACACTTTCTTCCGCGCCTAGTTTTTTGCCATTGGATACTTCATCAAATCGCTCAAATTCCTAATTTTTTAAATGTTTTTTTTTTACTGACGAAGCTAATTTCGGACGGCATTGTATACGAAATTTCCATAACAAACACTTCTGGGCTGAGGAATATCCACATGGAATCTTTGAAGCTCATTTTCAGCTTCAGTTTTCAGTATATGTACTATGGCTTGGGGTAATTGATGATCATTCAGTCCATATTTCCTCCCACAACGACTAACAGGTGACTCTTACCTTCATTTCCTACAGGAAGAGTTACCTGTTCTTCCTGAAGAAATCCCACTACAGCTGAGACAACACTTATGGTTCATGTGCATCAGCCCATTTTAGCAATAATGTACTTAGATACAGTATATCCAAATCGTTGGATAGTTAGGGGAGCAACGGAACATTGGCCTGCTCGATCGCCGGATTTAAATCATCTAGATTTTTGCATTTGGGGTTTTCATAAGTCGATAGTTTGTTCCACTCCCATAGAAAATGTTGAAGACGCGAGGAATCGAATTATAGCTGGCTGTGAGACAATAAGAAATACACCAGGAATATTTGCGCGAATACGAAAATCAATGAGGCGAAGAGTTGAATCTGGTATCACGTCTGAGGGAGGTCATTTTTGAACATTCGTTGTAGCTTCGCGCCTATTTTATTTATTAGTGTTATATTCTGTTATTGTTCTGTTTAAATGTTATTGTATTAAAAAGTTCTTGATGAAGTTTTGAATAAATGAAAAATACGCGTTAAGATGTTTTATTTTTTTGCACAAAAATGGCGCCTCACACAAAAAAGGCAAGAGAGATTTTTTGTCACAAATTGAACGAGGAATTCAAAAATAATTGTTAGTTCGAAATATCTCAGTGGCGTACCATTTTTTTCTTAAAAAAAATTGAGATTATTACCTGTATGCGCGTCAATGATGAACATAATATTTTTGACTGCATTTCAGAAAATGCACAATAACTCCCTCTTGAAACCAACCAAATTTTATTCTTATATCTCTACCGGTTTCAGAGCAATAAATAAATAGTCAGTTTTTAAGAAAAACTTCAATACGCCGTATCTCGGAATACGAAGCATTTGCGGACAGAAACTATATAACAAACATCATTTTTTCCTGCAAAATCACTTCCTGAAGTTTGTCCACTAACACCCTGTATATCAGGTTCATTCAACTTGTCGGCACCAAAAGATTACCATTTGTTTTCTCTAAGGTGTGGCCGTCATAGCAGAAGGCACAACAATGTTTAGTCTCCTTGAGGCATAAACACTATGTATTTTCAACAAAAATTATTCCATATCATAAAAAGTGAGCTGAGACCAAAACTCCATGCATAAGTGAATATTCTCGGCATAAGAAGTCAAGGGCAGCAAAATGTGGTCGGCATCATGATATATTAGGAAATATGGATGGAGTATCTACTATTCCTTACTTGGAAGATTGCTTTCAGTTTACAATAAATTTTGAAATTACAGCGAAATGGTATGGAAAGCCGTACGAATACTTTCTGATTCAATGTTTAGGACTTTAAAAATGATCCCCAGAAATGTTTCGTTACACAATATAGAGCTTGTTTGAAATTGACGAGGCGATCTTTGGCCTGCTTTAGCCCTGGACGTCTTTGCCAGTATGTTGCTCTCATTGCTTCTTCAGTTTTATTGAGTTCTTTTGGAAGTAAGATTTTCCAAGTCTGCAGAATGATTCTGGCCCGATAAGTGGCGTTGATGCCTCTTTTCGTGCCAAGGTGTCTGCTTATTCATTACCCTCCGCTCCAACGTGCCCCGGCACCCAGAGGAGGATCACCTTGTTGTTCCTGTCTAGATCATTGAGTTTATCTAGGCATTCCCATACCATCTTCGAGTTGATGTTATACGAGCTCAACGCTTTGATGGCTGCTTGACTATCGGAGAGGATTGCGATTTCCTTGTTCCGGTATTTCCTGTCGAGATTGAACTGAATGCACCTTTCTATGGTGTGAATTTCCACTTGAAAATGCTGGGAACTGGCCCATGGGTTCGGAGTATTTGGTGCGAGGCCCAAAGATTCCTGCTCCAGTTCCGTCTGGAGTTTTGGACCCGTCTGTGTACCATGTTATGGTATTCCTTCCCAGTGCTCAAATGGATTCTGTGCTCTATTCTTCCTCGGTATTTAATTCCATTCGATAAAATTTCTCGAAACTAAATTTCCTGGTAATTTCGTCAGTTGGTAGATCGGTAAGGTGTGCACTTTCGGTGGGGGTGATCCCCTTACACTGAGTCCGAGTTCAGCCAACCTGAGGTTTGCTCCCCAAGCAGTTCTCCTCGCAATGATATGGAGAGGAGTGAGGTCCAGAATGAGCTCTATAGCTGCTGTTGGAGTCGACCTCATTGCTCCTGTTATACAAAGACATTTTTTGCACTTTCTCCAGAAATTTTCTTTGTTGTGGCGAATTCGGTTCATCCATCAAAGTATTGATGGGTTGCAGCCTCACGTTTTTCCTGAAATGTTCTTGCAGTGATGATTTTGCCTTGTTAACGATCTTTCCTACGTGTCTGTTCCAGACTAGTTTTTAGTCTAGGGTAAGCACTAGATACCTCACCTCGTGCTGCCATTCTGAGTCGAGGAGAATAGTCCTTAGGTGCTAAAACTTTGTTCTTCTGGTGAATGGTACCACTGTGGTTTTTGATCTTCTGGTAGTCTGTAGCTCCCTTTCTATGAGATCGCAGAGGGTTCCTTCGCATTTGCTTTTGGCCATATTGATTATGTCGTCAGCATACCCAAGGTAAGTGACTCCGTTCCCGGTAAGTGTTCTGAGTAGTTCGTCTACTACAAGACTCCATATCAGAGGTGATAGCACCCCTCCTTGTGAGCATCCCCTGTTTGTGCTGATTCGAAAGCAGATATCGCCCACTTTCTATGTCTTAGAAGGCGCATATGGCCATTTCTTTATGCTCGAGTAATCTCTGGATGCTTTCGGTAAGCACGTACAGAGCGGTTTCCGTTGATCTGTCCGCCATGTATGTTTTATGTATTATCATGGTCATAATCACTATCACAGTCCTAGTTTTAGTCGTTGTCTTTAGGAATTTTCATATTTATACATCGCAGACATTAGTTCAAAAATAAAAACTTGACAGATCACAACACTGTCATTAGTATCTCTTTATCCCAAAGGAGGGGACATTTCTCAATCATTTCGATGAAAGTACTCTCTTCCTGGCTCGAGTTTTTTACGAAACACAACGAAAAATAACAAAATACAAGGATAACAAGTCAAAACAAATAATTATTTTTGACATTTGTCAAAAAGGCATCGACGTTCATGCGCGTTGTGCATTATCGCCCTGATCATAAGCGTAAAAACTGAAAATTGCTAACTTTGAAGGTCAAATTCTTATGATTAAGATTGAGACTAAAACTTTAGAAACTGCATAAATGCCCATACTGAAATGTACAGTTTTGATTTGATTTCATGATTAAGACAGTGACTGTGATTAGGACTATGATAATGACAATGATGCATGAATTGGGCCTTGTATTTGACATTTAACTGTCACTAGTGTCACATACACAAATCTGAAAACACCGAACTTGACAGGCCAATCAGAGTCAAGAGTCAAGTTTGGTATTATCGATCGAACTTGACTAGAGCTCCTGATTGGTTCATTTGATGTGAAATAGTCATTTTTATCATTGAAGTTTTTAAAAACAATTAAAGTATTTGTTTTGGGAACACCCTTTATATTGTCGTATAACTGAAATGGCAATTGAATTCTGCTTCTGCTGATATAGGGTTTTCTATGTCTTATTCGAAAGGCTTTCAAGTTATAAAGATTCAGATCAGATTTGATGCTAATATCAATAATAACCGATCGTTGGTCCCATTCACAGGGTGATTTTGAAAACTGTATTTTCAGGTTGGAAAAACATCGGAATATATTCGATGACAGAACCCATTTTTATGCCATTGGAATTGGAGATTGTCAAAAGTATTATGACAAAAGATTTCCAATACTTCGTTGATAGAGGAACGTATACGAACGAGAAAGACCAACCAATAAGTAAGTTTCTTTTGAATAAAGTATAATCCTAATAGACTGGTGCTTATAATTTTTGTGGAAAAGAAAAGAATTAACTGGCAAGCACCAGCTGGAAAATGTTCTTGAAGTTCCGACTTTGAGGAAATAGCTATTTATGATACAAGTGGGACTTTTGTATGAGCGTGAAGTTTGTTGAATGAGGCGAAGCATTGTTTAAATAGAAGATAGTCAATGCCTGTGGAAAAGGTATTGGAACCAAACGCGAGTGTCATCTAGCGTGATCAGTTACAAACATGAATATTTCACGTCATTTTGATGCAGGTTTCTTCAGAAAACCCTGATTTTAATGCTGTCCCATTGTTTCAATCAAGTTACGACATGACTTGGAGGCCAGATCACTGAAGTTACGACATGACTTGGATGCGAGCTCACTATCGCCATCTACATGTCGCATCCATTTTGATCCAACTATAATCCCATAAGGTTGTCTAACTATCTTCTATATAAATAATGCTAGAAGTGATCATTTTAAACCGCTTAAAATTGAGAAAAACTGACAACAAGAAAAAAAAAGAATAAAAATTATAATAATGAATTAATTTTGTGGTGTAATTATGTATTCAAATATTTTATTATAAATAATTTAATATACCGGGTGACAACGAGATCACTTTTGGGCTGCCATTTTTTTACTATTTCACCTTATAAAACGAAACTTGGAAGAGTTTATATTCGAACTGAATGTCATTTGACTGATGTAACGACAAATTTCTACAATTTCCGGTTTTCTTGAAAATGACCCTAACTTTCGAAATTCAAATGGAACACCCTGTATATCGTTTGTTATTAGAATTATTTAAATCATTCTACATCCGAATTAATAATTTTCCGATGGATTTTGACATGAATTATATTTTTAAATCAAATATCAATTTTCTATCTACAGTGCCATGACCATCCAAAAATTTCTCTACATTTACTCTCTATTTTCGGAAAAATCTAAAAAGATTATTATCTCTGTTCGTTAGCCTAGAGAAAGGCTGAAAAGTATAATTTGATTTTTTTGTATTGATTCAAAAAACTTAAATGTAACCATATCACTTTCATAACACTATTAAATGCATTATTTCAAGACGAATCCAAAAATGTTTAACACATACTACCATGTTTCATTCCAACTTACTTTTATTTCATTATTAATTTAAATTTTTCTGAATCTCGGCCGAATCTCGAAGTCATAGTTTTTTGAATTCATACAAAAAAATTAAATTATACAACTTTACAGCCTTTCTCTAGGCTAACAAACAATGATATTCTTTTTAGATGTTTCTGTAAATAGAGAGTCATGTGGAGAAATTTTAGAATGGTCATGGCACCCTAGATTGAAAATTAAAATTTGATTTAAAAATATAATTTAAGTCAAAACCAATAAAAAAAATATGAATTCGGATGTAGAATGATTTAAAGAATCCTAAAAACAAACAATATAAAGGGTGTCCCATATAAATATCGAAAGTTAAGGTAATTTCCAGGTAAACCGAAAGTTGTAGAAATTTGTCGTTACACCAGTCAATTGACATTTAGGTGGAGAAATAAAAAAATGGCAGCCCGAAAGTGATATTGTTGTCACCCGGTGTACTACTTTTTGTCGTAAAAATAATGAAGTCGAAAATTATTGAAAATATTGACAAAATCATGATTCAGAGAGATTTTTTTTCAATTTTAAGCGGTTCAACGATAAATAAACAATAAAATAGACATTTTAACAATCGAAAACTAGCAGCCTTCTGAATTGCAATAAAATCGTATTCATTCGACACCAGAAAATTCATATTTTTTTACAAATTTTCATGTAAATTAAATTATCTCTAGGCGAGAAATCCGTTTTTCATTTTGACGGTTTATTTGATGTTGTTTTAGAGTATTTTGAATTAAAATGTCAAAAAGTGCTGGAAACTAAAGTTTTTATCAAAATGGTTAAGGCTTTCGCGGCCGGAGTTTTCAGTGTCACAATTTTCACTCGGGTTTGAAGGCTAGCGCGAGTGGCTCGCTTCTTCAGAGGCTTATACATCATGAATAATCTTATTGTATTCGGAATACTTTGTTCCTGTTCAGTCTCCATGGTGAACTTGATGCTGGGGTGTTGAGCATTTAGATGTTCTAGGAAACGGTTCAGTGTGTCCAAATGAGGAAGATGTCATCCACGTAACGTAGCCACATGGTCGGTTTTAAATCAAAAGCAGCAATTGCTTTCTCTGAAAAAAACGACGGCCTTCAACCCGAGAGAAAATTGTGACACTAAAGATTTTATTTTTTAAATTTCTACTACTTTTTCATGGAACATTTTTTTTCACCATTCACAAAAAACCATTTTCATCCAGTAAACGTGAAATAATTTGTTTCTCAAAGTTGGAACCTCTACAACATTTTCTACGGTCCTTGCCTGTTACTTTTTCCTTATTTTTGGCGTTTAAAATTCGTTTTGGCACCAACCTATAACTGAGAACAAAAGGAGACAACACTCATAATTAGGCAATGTTTATTGTAAATCAGATAAATTTTCTCAAATTTTGATAACGGAGACGGATTTAGTCTCCAAACGTCAACGTAGTTTGGAGAGAAAAAGTATTATTTAGTTAATTTGAAATTACTTTTTTCAGATTCGCAAATTTTAGAATACGATTTTACTGACAAATATACATAATTTTTTCAAGACAACAGTCGTTTGAACGCAGTAACTTATGGGCGCAAAAAATCATGTCAAATCGTAGATACAGGAAGTATTTATTTATAACATATATTAGACGACATGAATTCACATTCACAGTTGACCAAAAAATGTTGTTTGTGTTTTGTTTGTAATATTTGTATTTTTTTGGCCTGTCATATGCCATTAAAAAAACACTAACTTTATGCACTTAATACAAAAATAACCATTTTCAATCAAGTACTCATGTTTTGTTGATTTTCACACAATGATTTTATGGTAATCAACATCAACGTTTTATCATAAACGTTAATATAGATTTTGTCTGGCTACATCGGTTCAAAAAGTAGGCACTCAAGTATTTCGCACTTTGAATTTTTCATTATACCCACATCCCAGATTGAATTGTTAGATATTGGACAATGAATATATTATTTCGTGCAAGTTTGTTCTATGATTATTCAAGAGTTTATTTTTCCCCTTAGGTGCCCATCTGTTCGCAATAGGAGGAAAAAAATGGAAGACTTTAAGAGCGAAACTCACTCCCACCTTTACCTCTGGAAAAATGAGAAACATGTTTGGAACTATAGCCGATTGTGGGCTCGTCCTGGAAAACTATATAAAGCATGAATTAGATCAGAAGGAACCTGTGGATATAAAAAGTGTTTTGGGTAAGTATTCAACTAGTAATTGATTCAGAAATACTATTATGGTCCAATACCCACAGATAAATTTGAGCCAAAAGTGGACGATGAATTGTAGCAGCATGAAACTCGGCACGTGACTTCTTGACATTATGTATAGTGAGAAAACAATTGTTTACCAAAAAATACGGGGTGGAACTGAAAAAAAAATGACTTCAAGTTATGAAAAAAAGTTTTTTGGATATCAGAAAGTAAAAGTGCTGTCGCAGCTCATGATCTGAACTGAGAGCATACTGCTCCAAAATTTGGGTCCAATATCGGCTTTGATATCATAGTGATATGATCCTGGACTGTGTTGACTTTCAAGGGTTTCTGAAATTCACGACCAAAATTGTTCATAAAAAACACGAGTTTTTGGACAGCCTTTGATTTTTTTGAAATTCAGACATGATTTATGATTGTTTTTTATTAACGTCCAACTTTATATTATCCTCCAGTTTTTTCATATACGCGTTCTCAGCTACTCTAATCGAAGTCTTCAACTTTTTTCTTGAATCTATGTTTTTATCAACAGTAAAAACACAAGAGCTTTGTTTTATCGTATAAATTTCTTTTTGTAACGAAATAATTTTGCCAATCAGTAATTTTACGAGAAAAACTGACATGACAAAATCGCGAGACCGAAGGTCGAGCGATTTTGTCATATGTCAGTTTTTCGAGCAAAATTACTGATGGAAAAATTTTGAGTTAAAAAGAAATTTATCCTTAAAAGAAAAGCTCGAGTGTTTTTTGGCAAGATAAATTAACGACCGAATATATGAATCAACAATCACAATAATTATCTTTATTGATACAATTAAATTATTTAAATGAACAGTTATTAAATACAAAATTGTTATAAATTGTTTGGTTTGGTGTACTGATTTCAAAAATTTTCTTCTCTGGTATTCACACATGTAGAATATTCATTTTGATTTTTCTCACTAGGGGCTCGTAGGAACTAATAAGATTTTCGTGATGTTCAGGATCAATTTGGAGGTAGGGTTTAATAGAAGATGATAATGAGTGTCCCGTTATCTTTATAAGTTGTTGGTCACTTACTCCTGCTTTGGCTAACTGGGAAACTGTCTCCATATTGACGCTTTAGTATTTTTTGTAGATAGCGGGATTGCTTTTTCTATATTTTTTGTTATTTGTTGAGTTGAAACTTCCCCAAAACGACTCATGTTGTAATGTTTCAGTATCAACTATCAACAATACTTAAATAACTGACAGGGCAGACATTAAAGTGACGTAAGCATACTAGATGTATACGCTAAAGAGGAACAGGCGTTTTTATCGGTGATAAAAAACGATGCACCTTTTTTATCGCTGTCAAAATGACAATACAGTTATCTTTCAATGACACATTTCATACAGGAGTTAATTTATCATTGCAAAATGTGGAAACAAATCGCAATTTTCTCAGTAGTTATTTTTCTATAATTAATTAATTAATTATACTTCTTTTTATTTTCTAGTAAACGGGTTAGTTTAGTTTTTAGGCCATGTGGAAGAACAGGGTCACAATCCAATCTTTCGTTGGGTTGTGGCACTGAACATGGTCTTTTTCAATAAGTAATAGGTTATCAACTGTAGATCTACTTAGTTCTATTATGTATTGTAAAAATGACCACTTATTGAATAAATTTATTATTATAATTATTATTATTATTATTATAAAGTTTGCCTTCTAGAAATTATATTGAAAATCAATTAGATTTTTGTCTACTTTATTATTGAAACTTATATTCTTTTCAATTATTATTTCTAAAGTTGGATGATATACGTCTTCCCTAATAAGTGATCTTTCTTTCTTTTTAACTGTTATGGAAAAATGTTCTTTGGGCCCTATTACAAAATCTAATGTTTTACCTTGAAACCTTTTTATATCATTGTAGAGGGTGTATGAATTAAAAATCATGAATTCATCTATAATATTCATTTTCTGATTAGCACTATTTAGTCCAAGATCCCAGGGCCGTCAGACATTACTTATTTTTAAACGAACGAAATGTGTACGATTGAGTAGTGTTAGTATGTACTATGTTCGCATGCCTACCTGCTAGCTTGTCCAGATAACCATTCTTCAGATATTAGGGAATCAAGGTACGTAAAAACACAACTCACTTAGTTGAATTGCCAGTCTATAAAATCAATTCTAAAACCCATGGTGGATCAGTGGACAGAGTATCTAGCTACCACCCCGGAGCTCCGAGTTCAAATCTCGTCTGCAACAATTTTTTTTTCTTTTCTTTTTCTTTTTTTTTTTCAAACCCAGCAGACGCATCACACTAAGGTTAGCCATCTCGGTAGGAAACGGCTTCGACTCTGGGAGGATTTTTGTTCAAAAAGAAATTTAAAAGAAAACAGAATTTTGGTAAATAGAAGATTTTGTTTAGATTTCCTTATGAGTAAAATCCCAGGGCCTTCAGACATAACTTATTTTTGAAAAGATGAAGACTTAGGTTCTGAGTGGTGTCTCATGTACTTTTAAGTTAAGTTATTTCAAAAGTGTCAGACGCTTTCCATAGACCAGAACTTTTGTCAAATGCTTTAAAGCTCCACAAATTACTTCAGAGTGATATTCAACAAATTATACATAAAAATCAGCCACACAAATTTAAGTTGAGTAGGTTTAGGTTAGGTTTTGAACGTGAGTGGGCCCGTATCAGGCCCTCCACTGCGGCCAATGACCTATTGTGGCTCACCCTATGGTTATATTTCTCCCAGTATATCCAATCTCTTGACGAAATTGAGGAATGCATTGGGAGAACAATTTACCAGGTTTTCTGGCCTTACTGTCGTATCGCCAAATATTGAGAATCTGGTTCTGGCCGCTGCAGGGCATGTACACAGAATGTGTTCAGCCGTTTCATCATCCTCCATGCATAGCCGGCACTCTGCATCTTGTGCAAGTCCGATTTTATGCATGTGGTATTTGAGTTTGCAGTGGCCAGTAAGCAAACCTACTATAACTCTGAGATGCGCTCTGCTGAGTTCTAGCAGTTTGTCAGAGTCCTGTTTTTTCCTTGTACAAGCAATAAATGCTTTGGAATGGGCTAGGCCCGGTAGACTACGCCAGTACTCGAGTCTTTTATTGTCTGCCCAAGCTGTTATGACATTCTTGGCAGTGCTATATGCTAAACCGATTACCGGTTCTGGTCCAGTGAACGTTGTTTCGGCCCCCCCTTTTGCTAGGGCGTCCGCTATTTCGTTTCCTTCTAGGCCTGTGTGACCTGGTATCCAGACTAGGGTAACGTTGTTGCGTTGCGCCAGTCGGTTTAAGGTGTTTCTGCAGTTCCATACTGCCCTAGATTTAAAGCAGTTGGATTCAAGCGCTTTAAGTGCTGCTTGACTATCTGAAAATATTTTTATTGTTTTTCGTGTGTGGAGCCGATTTTCCAGCTCCCTGGCACACATTTCAATGGCATATACCTCTGCCTGAAAGATCGTAGCTAGTTTGCCCATACTGAACGAGCGTTTCACTACTGGGTTCATCCCATATATTCCGGCTCCGACGCCTTCCTGAGTTTTGGAACCATCGGTGAACCAACGTTCATTTGCCCTACATAGGTTGGTTTAATTCCGGACCCAGTCTTCTCTTTCGGGAAAGACCACAGTGTAGGACGTGTGAAGGTTGATGGTTTTAGGCATGATGTCTGAGGACATTCCTAGAATGTTGTGAGCTATTATGCCCTCCAGCATGCATAAGTTGAGTAACTCTTATTTTTAGTTACCTTTCTCACCTGGTACCTGCCCTGGTGTCACAGAGCGAACTCCTCAAGCACGCAGGTATTGAATGTACATGAGACACCACTCAGAAACCTAAGTCTTCATCTTTTCAAAAATGAGTTATGTCTGAAGGCCCTGGGATTTTACTCATATATAAGGAAATCTTAACAAAATCTTTTATTTACCAAAATTCTGTTTTCTTTTAAATTTCTTTTTGAACAAAAATCCTCCCAGAGTCGAAGCCGTTTCCAACCGAGATGGCTAACCCTGGTGTGATGCGTCTGCTGGGTTTAAAAAGAAAAAGAAAACTGTTGCAGACGAGATTTGAACTCGGAGCTCCGGGGTGGTAGCTAGATACTCTGTCCACTGATCCACCATGGGTTATAGATATAATTCTGTAGATTGGCAATTCAACTAAGTGAGTAGTGTTTTTACGTACCTTAATTTCCTAATATCTGAAGAATGGTCTTCTGGACAAGCTAGCAGGTAGGCATGCGAACATAGTACATACTAACACTACTCAATCGTACACATTTCGTTCGTTTGAAAATAAGTAACGTCTGATGGCCCTGGGATCTTGCTCTAATTGAATTGGGTGTTAATTTCTTCGATTTCAGGTAGATCAAAGTCTTCAAAAATAAATGACTGATTAACATTAAGAATGTATGTGTGTATGTAGAAAAAATATGCACGATTCATATACATCAAGAGAACTCTGTGGTGGAATGTAGACGCAGCAAAATGTAAATATTATGTTAAAAATTGTAATGTGTAAGATTAATGCTTCAAACTCGCTACAATTCCTTATTATTTTTGTTATTTTGTATTTGTTACTCATGAACACTCCGCCTCCTCCACTTTTTTGTGTATCTCTCAAATTTCTATCAGCTCTCACCATGTTATAAATATTACAATCCACAACCTCCTCATCGCGTACTCCCTCCTGCAGCCATGTCTCAACTGCCCGTATAACATCATATTTGTGATACAAGCTGTTTCTGTTATAAACAATTTAAGGGCAAATCTTTCTAAATGCGCCGATTAAAGGGAAATCATCTCATCCAAATTATGAAAAGAGCATATGGAAGTAGAGATCAATATCTAGAATTCGTATATTTTGGATTTTTAATATGAATGACAATATGACAGACTTCATGTCTATCAGGCATTATATACAACTATTGAAGAATTCACGACGATGGAACTTTATTGACTTTGTTGGTTCGTGAAATTATCTCACAATACTATCGATAATTCTGTCAGAAATCTAAAACTCGATCAAATTGCTTTGAGGTAACACTACTATTCCCAAAGGACTCGTGGTGTTACCAAGCAATTTGATCTCGTTGATTTCTGACAGAATTATCGACAGTATGGCGAACACTCGTATTACCCTCGAAAATACCGCTCTACGGCTTTGTAGAACTATCTACGACCATATTGTATTTCTGTGGGTGAGTTCAAGAAGAGCCAATGTCAAATTTTGAGTGTTTGGAGCTTAAGAGGCCGAATTGTATAACTTTTTATTCTCTTTCACATGTGAAGAAATGGCCAATATCAGTTGAGTTTATAGTGTTAATTAAATGAACTAATAATCATATGTCAGTCATAAGAAATCAATGCGATTATTTGTGAATTTGGTTGATGACCTTGATTGACCTTTCTTGACATCTAAATATTATTACTTCAGAGAATCTAAGAAGGCCGATGTCTGATATATTTTATGGATTTGTTTTTGATTAATCTAATATCATTAATTTTAGTAGTTCCTAAAAGGCCAATGTCACCTTATGAAGAATTACTCATAAGAAAGGCCAATGTCATTAAAAAAATTAGAATATGTTATATATTTTACGTTTGGCTACAATTAAAGTTAATTTAAGTTCTTTCTGTTCAATAGAATCAATTCAGATTTAGTGAGTAGGTGCAGTATAACATGATAATCGATAGAAAAGATTCTGCAACTGTTCATCAGCATGATTCAAAACTAGCAAAATTGACATAGGCCCTTCTTGAACTCACCCACAGATTTATTTAATTGAATTCACTTATTTTTACATAGAATTTCAATGCGTATATACTTTCAAAATGAGTTATTTCACCTATGGTATTTTTTCAGCATGTTATTCAACTGACATAATTGGATCCTGTGCGTTTGGTCTGGAGTGTAACAGTTTCAAAGAACCAGACACTCCATTCAGACAATTTGGAAAAAAAGTTTTTCAATTTGATAGTTTCAATATTTTGAAAATTGTGTTTGCGGATTCGTTTCCCGCTGTATCCAGAAGTTTTGGTATACAAACAATCGACAAGGAAGCGGATAATTTCTTCACCAAAATGGTCAAAGACACCGTTGTACATAGAGAGAAGAAAGGGATTAAACGGCCTGATTTTCTGCAGACGTTGATAGACCTCAAGAATGAAAAGAACGAAAAGACAGGTAATATACTTTTTCTACACCCGTACTATAATAATAATAATCCGTTTCATAATGGGATTCATTAAGATACAGATTTTTAATCAATAGAAACCCATGGATATGAATGAAATCTTAATGGTAATGTGGTAGAAACTAAAACAAAAGTACATTTACAACATTTACAATTACTGGCAAATACTAAGAAATTAGTAAAAAATACATGAATCCACTGCCGAAAATTTGCCCCACCCCATCTTTTTTCCTAAATTATTTTAATGGAAAATGCGCAATTCAAAACATTGATATTAATAAGTTTGGTAAATTGGGGAAGCAAATAGCAAAAATATTTAAATCTGCCCGATCCGAATTTATATACAGGGCAGTGTTTTCGAAAGACATATGCAACTGTATTAAATGATGCCGGCGGTGATATTACTGCATTAAAAGGTCATGGTGGCTGGAAATCTAATTGAGTGGCGGAAGTCTATATTGAAAATTTGGTTCAGAATAAAATCAGCATTTCCAATACAATATTGAACTCTATTGAGACTAGCAATGATGAAATAAGTGTAAATATTCCTTCCACTTCCAGATCAGTAGCATAAACTTTTCAAACTGCACAATGAATAATCTTAGTTTAAATTGATGGATGTAACCGTTACTACGTGGTAGGAAATCATCACGAAAAATGAAAAATAAAACTTTCTATGTTTTTATACCACTTCTTTTTGTAACCAACGTTACTGCAGTTTCGTCGTATAAGGACATTATCAAACAATACAATAATCTGAAATAATAATTAACACTCCTTAAATACCCTTAATTCTACCCGAGGCCTGTCTTAATGACTAACGGTCATTAATGATTTTTACCTGGACCTTGTTTATTTGCGACAATGTGACTGCGCTGCCTTAAAAACCGTTGAATAGACCAAATCCAGTTGATCATTCAGTAGGTTACATCCACAATATTTGTGTTTATGAATTTCTAGGGATTCTAAATAATTCAGTTTCCAACCCTTGCTCGCATAGTGTAAAATTTCCGTATCGTTCAGACTCGGGAATTTGTGGTTGCATTCCAAGGAATGGTTTGAAAACGTCGAATCATTTTTTCCTAGTCTGAAGGACCTTTCATGTTCAGCGTATCTTTTTGAAAAATTACGTACACATTGTCCCACATAAACCCCGTTACACTCTGGACCTCAGATCAATAAGTAAACATAGATGCTACGTAAACATCACTTTCACTGAACCGAAGACAACTTTGTTTATTTACGTACACCTCTCATCCCTAATGTTTTCAAACATTGACGCCCTGTTGTCAAATTGGTAAAAAAATATGATTTTGGTAGGAACCTACCAATAAATGCATAATCAATCATATTTTATATTCAGATGTATTATTCTAAAAATTCTAGAGAAATTTTTATGTCCAGAAAGGTGTGAAAAAATTACCAAAAAGGAAGATATATGTCGTTTTGAGCTGATGAAATTTTAGGCACTTCGAGCAGTTACTAGAATTATTTTACTTTTGGCAACACCTCTTGTGACACCGGCCGTGGCGGCCATTGTACGTTGTCGTTTTGTGTTGAAGTGTTATTAGAAATTTTCCTGTGTGTTTTCGTGGTTTTTGTCCTGCTTAAACAACTTAAAGTTACATTTGGAATATTTTTCAAAATATTACAGTGGTTTAGTGAGTCACAATGTCGAAATACTGCATTGTTTGCAAAACAAATGATAGTAAACAAACATTCCACAGGTGAGGTTCCAGTGGCGTCGAATGCACGATGCAAATCATGCAATCAAACGTATTCGTCAAATATAATATTGGAGGACAAAGAAACTCATTCAAAATTACAGATACGAAAAGCCTATGGCAAAGTGTGAATTCCTCAATTTTTGTTATAAATATCTGTGAGTGGGGGGAAAACATTGAGATGAAAGGAAAATTGAATTTATTTTCCAATAATATTGACATTGTTAAAATTCTAACAGTGAGGACAATTAATGATATACCAAAGGACTTACTTTAAATTTTTGGAAATCATTTCTTTGAGGAAGAGCCTTTATCAAACCATAGTTTTGCCTTGGTAAAGGTAATAAGTACTTCAAATTTTTTTCAAAATCTGATTACACCTTGAATTGTCAATAAGCGGAACTGACAAAGTAGAAAGGGTCAGGTCTCTTTTGACAAAGACAGTTCTATTTAAAAATCAATAAATACCAAGTGTTGAAATCCTCATGTACTGAGCTTTCTTGAGAATCATTCTTTCACATACACTTTGACACTTTATATTTATACATTTGTAATATTGTATGTTAGGCTTAAAATTAAATAAATAATAGTGATATTTGCCTATTTGTTATAATAACGTGTGGATAAGCATATATTTCATTCAATCTGTTGGAATTTTAACAATATCAATATTATTGGAAAATAAATTCAATTTTCCTGTCATAAGCTTCAATGATTTTTCCTCCTACTTACAGATATTTATAACAAACATTGAGGCGTTCACCATTTTGCCATAGGCTTTTCTTATCTGTAATTTTGAATTAGTTTCTTTATCCTCCAATATTATATTTGACGAATACGTTTGATTGCATGATTTGTATCTTGCATTTGACGCCACTGGAACCTCGCCTGTGGAATGTTTGTTTACTATAATTTGTTTTGAAAACAAAGCAGTATTTCGACATTGTGTCTCACTGAACCACTGCACTATTTTGAAAAATATTCCAAATGTAACTTCAAGTTGTTTAAGCAGGACAAAAACCACGAAAACACACAGGAAAATTTGAACAACACTTCATCAACACAAAACACTGGCACTTGCGTTCTCTGATGCTTTGAGGAACGTTGCACAAGTATCTGTTAGATTTAATTCAATCCATGTCGTGGTCTTAGCCAGGAGAGTAGTTGTTTTCTGACAGGTACTTGCGATATGAATGAACTGGTCCAAAATTTAGGAAGGATAATACTCAACACAATGAACAATTTATTTATAGATGTTGGAGAAGGTTTCTTAACTGATAGGGCCAGTTGCATAAAGAATTTAACAGACAAATAAATATTTGATTTGATGATTACTATGGCAATAATGGTTTCCAAGCGGCCACAATTCAAAAGTTAGTCAGAAAACATCGTCTTAAATTTTCGCACAAATTAATATACCCCCAGGTCAAACAATCAGAAACTAAGAAATTTGTTACTTTAACGTACTTCGGGAGAAGAACAGAGGCTATTGCGGGATTCTTTAGAAAGAATAATGTAGAAGTAGCATACAGGCCGCATGCCACGTTGTCTAATTTTCTTTTCAATGCCAAAGATAGAATAGCAAAAATGGAAAAGTCAGGAGTTTATAAGCTCATGTGTCCAGAGTGTAACGGTGTTTATGTGGGACAATGTGGACGTAATTTTTCAAAAAGATACGCTGAACATGAAAGGTCCTTCAGAATAGGAAAAAATGATTCGACGTTTTCAAACCATTCCTTGAAATGCAACCACAAGTTTCCGAGTCTGAACGATACGGAAATTTTGCACTATGCAAGCAAGGGTTGGAAACTGAATTATTTAGAATCCCTAGAAATTCATAAACACAAATATTGTGGATGTAACCTACTGAATGATCAACTGGATTCGGTCTATACACCGGTTTTTAAGGCAGCGCAGTCACATTGTCGCAAATAAACAAGGTGCAGGTAAAAGTCATTAATGACCGTTAGTCATTAAGACAGGCCTCGGGTAGAATTAAGGGTATTTAAGGAGTGTTATTTATTATTTCAGATTATTGTATTGTTTGATAATGTCCATATAGGACGAAACTGCAGTAACGTTGGTTACAAATAGAAGTGGTATAAAAACATAGAAAGTTTTATTTCTCATTTTTCGTAATAATCTTAGTATTTTTAAGAAATCGGATTAATTACAATTATTATGTTCAATATAAACATAAATAGAATATTTATAATTTTCCTATATCCATAGTAATACCATTAATTACAACTTTTTTGAATTTTTCATAGAAACACGATTAATTACTGTTATTGTGTTCAATACAAACATAAATACTTATATTATTTATCTAATTCAGTTTCGAAAAGTCAGGTATTACATGACGTTTGTGAATTTTGAAACGTCAGTTTTTTCAAAACTGTCACTTGAAACAAGTGAATAAGAGTTGTATTCATATTCATTACGCAACTAGTTGTGTAATGATAGAACAAGAAACTACTAATTGTATTCTTTGAAAATATTGAAAACAACTGTAACTTTCTTCGTTTGGCACCATTCTTCAAACTTTTGGTAAGCTGCGTCATATCTAGCTTTTGATTTTTGAGGTATCAATTCATTTAATGCCTTATTTGCTGATTCTTCTATATCAGACGCTATTTCGTCGGAACTACTACTCATTTTTGAAATAAGTCTGATACGTTTGACATAAGTCTGACACGTTTGACATTGCTTATTAAATATTCATTCTGACAAGCGCCAACGTCAATGTCCCATATCACGAGAAAACCATTATATTATATTCATGAAATGATATCATTAGATAAAATTTTGTACGAAATACGTTATGAAAAGACTTATTTGTTCGACTTGCGTAAATATTACACTCATCGAACAATATGGGTCTTTTCATAACTGATTACGTAAATAACTATTATAGTTCTTCATTATTTATCGGGTGTAGAAAAAATAGCGTATGCAACTCTCATGTAATGGTTATTACATAATCGTTACATAATATACTATTTTCCACTATCGTGCAATGATTTGCCCGTTTCCAATAAGCTTCCATTCAAGAAAAGGGATTCTATATAATAGAACATGTTCATATTATAGTAATAATTATTCTCTCTCATTAACACCCACATGTTGTCCAGTGTGTAGAAAAACTCTCAGGGTCGGACTTTGCCGAAATCTCAGGGATAGGGTTTGCTGGATTAAAACTCAGATTCTTTTGCCAGTTGGATTTTAATCGTTCGCTTTGCAGGAATGCTTGTAACCATACACAACTTTTAGATCACAAGTAAAATGATTTTTTTCTACGACAACTCGATGAATGTTCATTTTATAACCATAACTTCAATCATAAACAAGCACATTTTGTACATAATTTCATTTTTGCATCGGTTGCGATGTAAGTTGCTAAGCAATAAATGCGATGGAATATTTCGTGTTAGGGCGGAAATAGACGGTTGCTGCCAATTTCATAAATGCTGCTCAAGTCAACTTCAAGTGAAGTCGAGTTGGCCAGCTCAGAGCAGTCCGCATCGACCGCATTTGCAGTTTACAGAACTGCTTTTTGCTGCCGCATCTGACTGCAAGTAGAAAAGGAATGGAATGATATTGTGGTGATGGACTTTGAAAAGGAAGCACCATTGCTTGTTCGTTTGTTGCGTAAAAAAGGCATATAAAAAGACGAACATTTTGTATTGATATTTTTCACAAATATCAGCCCATGCCTTATTCTTTTCAATTTTGTCACTACAGGATGCAGTTTTATAATTCCAGAGATATTCCTTATTTTTTATATCGTCGATCTGTGTCAAAATCAACTTCCATTTTATTCTGGATAAGCAATTAACAGAAGATCAAAGTCTGAACTGACCACTTGAAACTCAAAACTGTCCCACGAGTCGCAACGACTGCACTTTGCAGTTCGTGTATTTACGTTCTCTTTTCGACTGCACTCGGACTGCACAGCGGAATGAGCAGCAACATGGCAGCTTTTGCCACTGTTGACTGCACGTTGACGCTCGAGTGTTTCACCCTATTTAAAACCGTGTATTGCTGAGATGCGACTGCAAAGTGTAGTCGACAGCAACCGCATATTGCGGTCCGTCTATATCCGCCCTTAGGTTCACTCCAAAATCACGACGACTACGGCTTGTCAAATTATGACGTCCAGCGGCAAATTGATGAAATGTCAGCAGATTGTTTCTATCAAAGTTTTAGTAGGTAACGAGTAATTTCATAGTTGTTTTCTATAAAAACTATTGATTAAAATGGAAACTGATAATGATATCGACTTAGATTTGATACCTCCGAACATAATAGAAGCAGCGAAGGTAACAACACTGAATTTATTACCGGAAACGTCGAAGGGTATGTATCAACGCGCTTATAACCTTTATTTGGAATGGAAGGTAGATTAAAAGATAAAATCGTTTTCCGAGAACGTTTTAATAACTTAAAATTCAAAAGTTCCACTTTGTGGTCACACTTCTCAATGCTGAGAACGACTCTTAGAATCTATAATGATATAGATATTGCCAAATATTTGAAACTGAAAGCATTCCTCAAGCGGCAGTCTATATTCAATAATTGCACATTCAACTTCAATTAGATACATAAATACATTTATAGGCTTCTATTTCTGTGTAGCTATCAGAAATAGCAATGAAGGAAATATTTACATATTTCTTCAATTCATATTTTGATTCTGATAGAAAGCCCATTAGCGGCAAATTCGGAGTAATGAAATATCATCAGTTTATTTCTTTCAAAGGTTTTGCAATGTATGCATGTATTAAACGTAAACGATATGTTGTCATAGAAAAAGTATAGTATGCAACTCGCAACAAAATGGCCATTTTGCACTAGTATGAATTGCAGTACTTGCCTTCTGCTCGTGTTGCAAATTTCATAGTAGTGCAAAATGGGCATCATTTTGTGCTCATTGCATAATATACTATTACAAATTCAGAACCTGCTGCATAGTGTGAACGACATTTATTTTACACCCTGATGAAAACCCCCTTTACATTATTGATATACAAAATCAGCAACACTACTGGTACCTCACAAAAATTTGTACATGGTCTTGAGGGCATACGTCTTTAAAGGAATAGTTAGAAAACTTTGATTTTTTAGAGGAAAGACAAACCACCGCTCAATTAAAAAAAAATTGTTCTGAATTCTTTCGGACTACCACGATTTGAATGAAATTTTGTAATTTTGCTTACTTATCCTCCTCTCCAAAAGTTATCTATACCTGATTTGTGAAAACTACTCCTTTTGACAAAAAAATCATAATTGAGTATAAAAAAAGTTGTTAACAGATATAATTCATGATCTATTGCAATGTATCAACCATTGAATACCACTTCTATGACGAAATGGAAAACATAGTATTCAGCAGCTTTATATTGTTTAATATTCCATTTATAATGAATTGAAATATCATAAACGTATTCATTTTTTTTGTAGGTGATGGAACGAGCTTAACAATGAACGAAATCGTTGCACAAAGTTTCGTTTTCTTCATAGCTGGATTCGAAACCAGTTCAACCACTATGACTTTCGCACTGTACGAATTAGCGACCCATCCCGAGATCCAAGAAAAAGTTAGGAACGAAATCAATTCAGTTTTGAAAAAACACAATAATCAGGTCACGTATGAGGCATTGAGCGAACTGAAATACATGGGACAGGTCATCGATGGTAAGTGAGAATAATATATAATATATAATATATAATATATAATATATAATATATAATATATAATATATAATATATAATATATAATATATAATATATAATATATAATATATAATATATAATATATAATATATAATATATAATATATAATATATAATATATAATATATAATATATAATAAAATGATGTGTGTTGGACGTGAAAGCAAAAATAAACTGTACTTTGGGATCGATTGCAAGTGCAAGTTGCGTTTCACCACACGTTGAGTAATGCTTAAGAGTGATAGGAAATACCTACGTTTGGTATTTTCTATTACTTTTAATCATTACTTTAACGCTTGGTGAAACGCAGTTTTTACATCAGTAGTTGATGATTTTTGGTAAACTTGTTATCCTGTTTGGTTGTTGGCACCAAAAATTTCTTGTAACTTTCAGCAACAGTATTGCTTTTCCATCCGCCATGGCGTTTCACGGTGCACAGATCAGCTCCAGAATCAGCCAAAAATGAAGCAGACGATCGGTATGTCCGGTATATTCTTCAGGGTGAGGTGAATTCAAAAAAGTGGCAATAACTTTTGGCATTTTACCAAAGGTGTCTAACCCAACGGGTTGTTTTGTGCATTTCTTATTTTTATAAGTGACAAAATAACGTAGATAGTTTGTGTTGCAAGGTCGAATTTTCAGATATTTTCTGACGAGTTCTACCATAATCAATCCTGGGAATTCCCCGAAGTTACAAAAAATTCTTGCATTGCCTTTGTATTTGGTAAAGTAATTCTAAAAACGGATCCTTCATCTATTACATTTTCAACAAGTATATTTGTCAATTCCTCTCTTCTGCCACTTAGTCCACTTATGTCACTTCTGCCACTTAGTCCTTATCATAGCAACTTTTTTAAATAAATATGTATCACCTGATGCTTCCGTTAAAAACTTTTTAACATCTTGTTTAGTAAAAATTTTGGATTTTTTAGCTCTGTAACCTTCTGATTTACGTTTTGGTAAGACAACCAGCTGGTACAGCTGTAGGTACTTACTAATATCGACGTTTTTTCTTGTTGATAAAATACTTCTTATCATCGAATAATACGACCAAAGAGAAGATGGTTTTCTTTCCTTGGATAAGCATTCAAATTAAGCCAACAATATTTTTTCATGAGTGATATTCTTGATTTTCTTAGAAGAATACCATTCTTCGTACCGATTAAACACCATTTCATATACACTCCGTGATTTTTCCGGCGGGAGTCTACAATATTTCGCGTCATTTCTTCCAAATTAGAAGGTAAACTACCAGTTTCAGAATCATTCATTTTTATTTAAATTATATTTAATTCTACGTGACAATTGTGTTTGACATCGATAAATAAATATTGCCGTTACAACCTGACGTTGTCAAGGAAATGGCAAAGCACAGCTCACTCACCTACTAATATTTGAAATTGAACATAAAGCGTGTTCCGTTTCATGCATTCATCGCATCACTGTTGCAGACACAATCAAGCGTTCCGTTTCAACTAACATTGACGTTGGTGGGTTGAATCGGAACGATTTTTGCTTGCGTGGTGCATGCCGTTTCCCGCAGATGTTGACATTTATCACTTTACCAGTTAACCAAATTCTTATGTAACAAAAACAAATCTGTTAATCTAGTAAATATATTAAATGGGTAGAACGAAAGCGTTAAGAGCAAGAGTAGGAAGCGATCTCTGTGAAAATGAGAGTAGCTCAAATTCTGATACAAGTGATAGTTATGAGGATAATATCGTCTGTCCCACGCCAAAACCGCGAATATGCTAATTCCAGGGTTCTGACTTCAATATGTAAAATACTAATTTTCTACACAAATTTTCAATGCCAAACTCACGAAAGTGCTGTCAGGTTGTCTACTGTGAACGAGAGTGAATTCGCGAATGTGAAAACTTACCTAGGTTTCCAAAACAAGAAGCACGAATATTCTTAAAACTCTTCTCATTCGAAATGACAAATTGCACATTCGTGGTTTGGCATGAGACCGACGAATTATGATGTTGAATGAAATGACGATTTTTTTCCATTGTACGGTAAATCAGGTAAATGTGATAATGCACGATACTGGACACTTCATCGAATATCAAATTTAAACTTTCAATTCGGTTTCTGACGTTTCTGTTTGAACGTGAAACCACAAACAAGAAACTCTTTGTTTTGACTTTTGAGTTTGACAGATCTAACTTGGATCGCATTAATCGCTGCTAGACGAACGGGCAGCAGTTCATGCACTTTCGATGTCTCAAGGCCAAAGAGGGGAATATAAAAGTGGGCGTGTCAATGCGCTCCCAATGTAGGAAATGGAACGGTCATATGCGCATTATGTCCTCAATGCATGAAACGGAACACGGCTATATACTTACTCCTTTAAAAATAGTTGTCATTGTGACATGTCAAAAATGCAGTTTTTAATTTTTCGAAAACGTATTAATATAAATACCATCAGATAATATTTTGTATATGATACGAATCATAAACAATCATTATGGCACACGTCGTGTTATCGGACTCGGCTACGCCTCGCCCGATAACATTCACGACTTGTACCATAATGATCGTCTTTATGATCCTTATTACGCAAATAACTATTAAGGTCGAAGGTTGTTTTTGGGGGGTAAATGTGGGTGTCGAAATCAAAAAAATTGTTTTGGTAGAATCTAAACAAGCGACGCACGTTTTTTGAGTAAGTATTTTTCGCGGTGGATCGAAAAGAAACAAAGGCAAGATGATGTAACCACCTTAAAATGAGTTATACCCATTGGTTATTTTTTTTTCTCTGGTGTCTTGGCATCGACTGCTATGGTCATTAGCCACGTGTTCTGGGTAGGCCTTGTTACTGACTCCATGCGCCACCTTAGGAGCAGCACTGTTAATTGGAACGCAACAGTGAATCGTGCAGGACTCACCCCGGTCCAGCCACGAGATTTTAATAATTTAATCGGTCAAATTAAATTAAAAAATCCCAGCCGTAACTGGGGCTCGAACTCCGGACCTTTCGACCCAAAGTCGGACGCTCTAACCACTGCGCCACGCCCCGACATCCCATTGGTTATTATAGACGAATATATTGTCTTCTAATACATTAAATTTTTTCTTACAATGATAAAACGCTTAATTTATAAAAGGAATATGTGTATCTTCGTCCTCACGAGTATGACTTTTTTGGGATGGTTAGATCGTCTTATTTTCATTGTCCAACAATGTTTCAACATCCACATTTGCCCTCATCCCCCACCTCCCTAAAGTATCCTTTCCAAATCTGTCCTTCCACTTAAAAACTGATCAATTTTTATTTATGTAGTATCTTGCCTATTATATACGAGTTGCCTTATTTTATTCATGCGGAAGTGAAGTTAGGAAAACTAATAGAAAATATACATAATATTGAATGTTTTGAAGCTTTGAATGAATATCGAACAATCTGAACTCTCATAACTAGGAGATATTTTCATTGGTTATATGTCAGAAATTTTCTATTGTGGACAAGACTTTTGAAAATAGTATATTGCTTTAAAAGCAACTTTATCAGTTTTATTGATGTTTAGTGTTATTTTAGGTTGAATGTAGTATATAGTCAGGTTGGGTGTTATTTTGTCAATGAAAAACGTACTTGATTCAAAAAATTTTTTAAGGCTGATTTTGCATTCGGATAAACCGGTTTGAAAAGTGACAGCTAATACACATTTGCCTGCCTTGGCAGGCAAGTGACAACTAGTGTCAGAAGAAACTGAATTCGAATCCTTAGAACATTCGATGAATACTACCAACAGATGAAAACTAATTTCTCTGGCCGATATATTCTCTGGCCGACATACTTATGTAAATCCGCGGGGATAGCTCGAACGGAGAGCGCCGGTTCGCCGATATCTGAAGTAAGCAACGCTAGGCGAGGCCGGGGTTTGGATGGGTGACCAACGGACCTCCTTTCGATATTCTCCTCGGATCGTGCTAGGAATCGCACGTAAAAAGGTAAGACCTCGTTAATCCTTGGCTCGCACAAGTTTAGACTTTTGAGGGCTGCCGTTCGTAAGGGGACGACAGCTGGTTAACGGAAAAAAACAATTTTAAAACAAAAAAAAACAACAATTTTAAAGTTTTTTTTTTCATTTTTACTGTGTGACGATCTGTTCTTTTTTATATTTGTATTTTCCTGCGATTTCAACGAACTTTTTTTGAATGGGAATGTTCACAAAAATATAAAACTGCGCATAAATGCAATAAAACCATCCATTATGACCTAAATCTTCATTTGAAATGGCCGCATTCGTTTGAATTCACGAAACGCTCTCCGATTGGCCTGACGTCAGCGATTCGGACGTGAGTCCCGCGCATTCTGTCGAAGTAAAGCCCTAACCTTGTGTTTCCTGTGTTAATTGTTCTACTGGAAACAGCATAATGGAAGAGAGTTTTCAGAAGGCTTATTCCCATAATTTACCAACAGTAGATGTTGTTATGGTGTCTGACTTTTCAACACAGTGCAAAAACCTGAATCAACCGCAAACAAGTGGAGTAAAGGCTAAACAGTGAGTGTATACGTGCATATTTCGATAATTCATTGTATGGCAGAGACTATATAGTGATCCTGCTACCAATAATAGTGATGGTAATATGCACATTTGTTCAAAATCATGTTCAACTTTTATACAGTGCGGCTTTTTTTAGCCCTCCCCCCTGTTAACTTTTGAACAGTTCGACGTAGAAACATGAATAAAAAACCGTTGGGAGGGTTTCACAGATACTACTTTTTGAAACAAAAAATATGGTGATTGCTCGACAGGGGGCGCGGGGGGGGGGGCGCATCAACTCAAATTTTTTAAATGGCATGGTGGTCAAGTGCCACATCGTAGAAAAGAGAATTCAATTTTCTTTACTACCATCTAATTTTTTTAAAAATTTAGTTGATTTTTTTTTTACAATCCAAATTCGAATTATCAAATATAAATGCGGATCTGGAAACTACTCATAAAAGAAAGATTTCGTGGAACTGTTATGAATATTTTCTCCACATCATTTTTGGATGTGTTTACACATCCAGGAACAAAACACCACTTATTAGCACTCATTTTGAAACATTAATACAGATGAAATCCAGCGAAACCCACTGCTGTAAATGATCAACACATAAAAGCGCGCGGCATTATAATGCACTTTACTGAGCGGATCGCTCACACTATCAAAGATGTGACGTCATTGCTGCTAGCCTCGTGTAGGGCACGTTTTCTAGCCTCGCTGATTTCAACCTTTTTTTTGCGTTTATTTAATCAAATTTTCATTTTTGAGACTTTTTGTGCTGGTAATGTGTTTTTAGACGGAAATAACTGTCGAAATGCATTATAATTAAAAATTATTAGACAAACCTATTGTAGCGTTCTAAGGCCTGGTGTGTATATTTTTAGAGAATGAAGTTCAAGAAATCAAATTGTCGAGAAATCAAAAATCCCTATTGGATTGAGCATTCCCCCCCCACTAGTCTAAAAAAATAATAATTCAATATGAATAATTGTATGGTCCAATTCCGGAATATAGAGGGATCGAACTTCAAGAGTAGATGAAGAAATCTATTGTATTCGTAAAGTGTTTTTAAAAAGCACTTGAAGTACAAATCCTTAATGACGGAATGTACCTATCCATCTCTGCTTATAAAATGTGCAACATTGATTTACCCTACGCCAATGCCAGAATTTGTAACATATACACGTTAGCCCATGAAACTATAAAATTTTATTTAAAAAATGTTGCGAAGGTGTTCTGCAACGGGTTCAGTTGGGAAGTTTTATAGGCCACCAAGTTCAACAAGCTACCCGAAAGTAAACTACACTGCTGTGAATGTGAAGAGATATAATGGTTAAAAGATATATCAGAAAACACTTCAGAAAGTACACGACTATTAACAATATGATATTAACAACTCTTGAGCTATCGGCGTTCTGGCGCGCTGTCATGGATGCGTTCTGTCTTCTGTCAGTCTGGAAATCCAGTGCTGCCAACTCTAGCTAAAGCCGGGATTAACTAAAGCTGGTGTTACAAAAAATCTTTAGATCTGTTAGTCCAGTAATCTAGTTCATCCTAAGTTTCATTAAATGGTGGTAGTAGGTTTCTTTTATTTCTTGTATGTGATGTGACTGAGGTGACAAATCCAAGTTTTCGACCTCGGCAGTACCCTGGATCACGTTAGAAAATACCAAAAATTGTAAAATTTTTGCACTTTTTTTGGTAGTGTCCCATTTTGACTATGAAGGGGCATGTTTTTGACAAAGAACTTCCCATACACTTGGAAACTGGAATAAATTTGCTTCTATATGATATCAAAATGGACTTGCTTGACCCCATAGTTTTCGAGATACAGCTTGTCAAAATTTGGAAAATTTTCCAAATATGAAAATTTTAAGATAATTTTCATGCTTCTTCATTGTGTCTGTATATCTTCAACAATCTGTCTGACGTGAGTCAGTGGAGCGAATATTCATTCAATTGAACATTCTGAAGGTGGATAGGGGACTCCAATGTTTCCTTCTCTTCGACGGACCAGACCCAAGAAAATTCGCCAATTCGCCCCCTTCATCATCCTGGTTCTCCTCAAATGGGACGAAAATAACAATTTTTCGAATATCCAAAGGTAAAAACCATGTTAAGGAGTTTAATATAAATGGCATACACGTGTTGGTGAGTATGAAATGATAGAAATAACGGTTCTATAATGGTGAATAATAAATAGAAATACTAACAGTGTGAGAATACCTGATGTAGTTTCTCGACAACAGTATATCCAGCGAGTTGGTTGACTGAATAGGCAAACAGCCTAATCCATCTCGCCATTGTCGTCGAGCTCGTCCAAATCAAGGATGTTGACATCGTCTTCTACCGTTATTTCAGACAGGCTTCCGCAAGACTGGCCATTGCAGGTTCCGCAGACGAGTGAGCACTTCAAACCTGCTTTCATGCAGCCGCAAGCATTTCGCCAACTCTTCTTGCAACTGCAGGAAATCATGTTCAGCAGGTTCGAGGGGGCTACTTCCCGTGACATCATCTTCGGGAAAAGGCCTCGGGCTGTAGCAACCCATCCCCATTCGAGTGGGTTCTTTTCATAACCCAGCCACTGCTGCACCTGGTGGTATGTACGAAATGAATGTACCTTCGCAGCATCTCGCGAGGGAGGAAGTCTGGCTAGGTTAAAACTGGTCTTGGCTGCAGCCTTTCTTAAGAGCTGGTAGCGCAGGTCATTGATGGTTTGACTGGACCTTTCTCCACCGTTCAGCTCGATGAAGATTTTCTCTCCGGCTTCAGCTACTTGAGCAGGTGTCGCAGCTGAATTAGAAAACCCCGCAGCTTTATTTTTGAGGTTTCCTTAATATTCGAAACAGCTTAAGTTTCCTTTGGCCGAAGAAGCACGAGGTGGAATCACAGCCACTGAAGGCGTCAGTAGAAGGGATCAGATGGCTGTCTTCAGATGTTGAGGTGGTGGAGTAGAAAACAAAATTTCGAGATAATTTTCATGTTTCATCATATTGTCTGTATATTTTCAAAAACCTGCCTGACATGAGTCAGTGGAGTGAACATTAATTCATTTGAACATTTTGAAAGGGGATGGAGAGGAGGCGTAAAATTTATTCAACAAACATTTACATCAAGTGTATACAAAATATTAATTGAAGGTGTTTCGGGTCCAAGCAAATCCGCCAATCCGCCTTCTCCAGTGCAATATTTATCGTCCTGGATCTCCTGAAATGGAATAATTGTTCCTTGACAATAGTATCCAGCATGTTGACTAACTGAATAGTCGAGTAGCTTATCCATCTCATCATATTAGGTTCAAAGAAATCCTCATTAGGTTCTAATTCATTAGGTATCGTCATTCCTATATCTGTGAATCTCCCCCGCCCCCTCTCATCCACAATATTAAGATGGATATATTTTTCCTTCACTGACTCATATAATACAGGTTATTAAAGACTCTGCTCAAAATTTTCCGTTATGGAGTATTTGCCAAACTTTGAAAAGCTGTATCTCGGTACTTATCGAAGCTATCAAATCCATTTCATATCATATTATAGAAAATTTATTTTAGTTTGAAAATGTTTGAATGGGTCTTCATCACAAACATGCCCCTTCATGGTCAAAATTGGACTAAACCAAAAAAAGTTCAAAATCTTAACAGTTTCTGGGATTTTCAAAAGTGATTCGGGGGGCTGCCGAGGTCGAAAACTTGGGTTCGTCACCTCAGTCACATCCCATGCAAGAAAAAAAAAGAAACCTACTACTATCATTTGATGCAACTTAGTCCTATGCTTTTCATGATTGGGTTACTGGATTGACCAAGACATATCTTATTATGAACTTAATTACAATTTCAGAAACCTTGAGACTGTTCCCGCCTTTATCATTCGTGACAAGGCGATGCGTTGAAGATTATAAAGTTCCAGATTCAGATATCGTTATAGAAAAAGGCACGACTGCTATGATTCCCATCAGAGCTATCCACTATGATCCGGAATATTACGAGAACCCTGAAGTTTTTGACCCTGAGAGATTTAATGACGAAAATAAGAAGGGAAGGCATCCTTACGCCCATCTTCCTTTTGGTGAAGGACCCAGGATCTGTATAGGTAAGAATTGCAGTGTGTTCGACGCATAATGTATAGGGTAAGTTTTGATCAATCTTCTATACTCTATAGCTTATCAACAATTATCGACAATAACGGAGCTGAGAGAAAATTCCAATTTAGATTCCCTTGTTTTCCCGTTAGGCTCATTTTTCATTTAAGGTCCCTGTAATCAAAAGGAGTTGAAAAATAGAATTACATATGAAATTAGTAGAGTTAGTCCAAAAATAATTCGGTTTTGGTTTCACTAGCATTTATCATTGCACTGTATAAGTAACAATATTGTCGATTATGGAAAAATGTTGGGTTGGGATTTAATGGAGAACTACCAGATCTAACAAGACGATATGAGGTACGAGTAACACGTATTCTGACAGCTCCCACGTTAAAGTAATATTTTCGCCGGTAAAAAGTCACAAAAATTTCGTAATTTATTGATTGTAGTTATCAGTAAGTGCTCCCGAATCCAAAAAGTGAATTGTGAGTGCAGAAAAAATCAATCAAGATTAAGAGTACTGAGTGAACAGAAGGTAATTCAGTCTATTCATTTATAATATAGTTCTACTTCTTTGATAAACATGCCAAGGTCGGCTGTCCAGCAAACGCTAAGTGAAGAGACCATTAATAAAATTTGTCAAAAACAAGCTGATATGATATCGATCCAGTTGAAGGAAAAGTTTGACAAATTTGAAGACAATATGAAATCTATTCTTGGACAAGTCAATAAAAATTCAAATGAAATACAAACATTGAAAATACATACTGAAATTAACGAACTACGTTATAGGGAAAACAATTTGTTGTTATATGGCATGAAAGAAACTGATGGTGAGACTTTGAACAATATTGAGGAAAACATATTAGTAGTTCTCAAATCCAAACTCCAAATAGACATATCTCCAAGTGATATAGAGAAATGTCATAGAGTTGGGAAAGAAGTAATACCGGATAAACCTAGACCTATTCTCATACGTTTTCTCTCATGTAAGATGAGGGCCCTAATCTTCAGCAACAAAAAGTTTCTAAAATCCAGTGGATACGCAATCAAAGAAGACCTGACAAAATCAGCTTATGAACTTCTCAAGGCAGCTACTGTCAAATATGGTAAAAGCAACGCCTGGAGTCAAAGCGGCAGGATCTATGTGTTCACTAACCATAAAAGAGTTCTCATTAAATCTAAGGAAGAAATATAAATTTCTATTCTCGTTACACCTTTATCGAAGTGGTAGTGAAGTGAATCGAGCGAATACGTATCTCAGACAAAAAATAACCGTCTCGAGACCCACCTATTTATTTCTTCTACGTATTCCTAAAACACTCTTTCTTTGTTTTTGTATTATTCACGACTACTTCTTATAGATTATGTTTAGTCTATCCATCTCAGGCTATACTTTTGAATATAATTTGTTTTAATTTACTGAAATAACTCTCATTTCATGATGATTGGGAGTTTGTACATGGTATATGTGTAAGTGAAAACGCTTTGAGTTATATAATTATATATTTATATCAGATACATGAAAACATTTTCTTTTGCATTTTATAATGTTAGATCACTGACAAATAAGTTTTTAGATTTCAAAACATTCATATTACAGGATAATTATGATATAGTAGGTGTCTCAGAAACATGGCTAACGGAAAATATCGATAATGACTCTGTTTTTATTGATGGTTACAATTTCATACGGAAGGACAGAGGTAATGGTTATGCTAGAGGTGGGGGAGTTGGGTTATATATCAAGTCTTGTTTCAATTATGAAGCTTCGAACGTAATTTATCATGAATCCGCTGAACAACTTTGGGTGAGAATCAATCTAAATAATAGCTGGTACGTATTTGGTACGGTTTACCGACCACCACATAAAAATATCAATGACTTTTTTAACAATTTTGAAGAAAATTTCTCGAACTTTCTGTTAATAGGAAATGAAATTATATGTGGAGGGGATATGAATATTGATCTGCTGAATAGTGAGTGTTCAAATACCAAAAAATTCATTAATTTCACTGAAATATTCGGCTTGGACCAAATCATTAATGTACCAACCAGAATAACAGATCACAGTTCTACACTTCTTGATGTCATTCTTGTTTCTACTCAAACATATAACTTCTCCAGTGGGGTAAAAGAGATCTTTGACGTTTCCGACCACCTTTTGACGTATTGTCAATGTAACAAAATAACTAAAAAAAATACAGAAGGAAAAATACAATTCAGAAACTTGAAAAATATTGACAGAGATACTCTTGAACAATTCTTAACATCAACACCATATGAATATATTTTTCAAATTGACGATATTGAAGGGAAAGTGAGCTACTTCAATACTTTATTTTTAGGCATGTTTGACGTATTAGCACCTCTCAAAACTTTCAATTCCAAAAAAAGAAAGCCACCCTGGTTGACAGATAATATTAAATTTATGATGTCCCTTCGAGACAAAGCTTTAAGACGATTCAAAAAGTCTAAAGCACCACCACACTGGGAATATTATAAATCGTTAAAAAATCTCACAACAAACGCTATTCGTGCAGAAAAAAAAGCATACATGGACTATTGCGTGAACACTTTCGGTAATAATAGTAAAATGATGTGGAAAAAAATGAATGAACTCAATATATACGGCAAACCCAAAAATAATGTTTTACCAAATAACTTGAATAATCCAAATGAAATAAATCATCATTTTCTGCTTCCTTCCAGAACTAACACACTACCTGATATTGAGTTGATCAACTTCTATAATTCTAATCACAAAAATAAAATTAATTCGTTATTTTCGTTCCACTCAATAAATTAAAATGTAGTCTATAAATGCCTACTAGAAGTGAAGTCTACGGCAACTGGTATAGATGGTACTAATATATACATGATCATGATACTACAAAGTATCATGACGCATGATCATGCTCTGCTGCCCATACATTTTACCATTCTTAACACATATGATTAACTGCTGTCTACTTAATAATGTCTTTCCTTATTCCTGGAAAATTGCAAAGATTATTCCAGTACCAAAAAAACCTAACATCGAAAGTGTGAATGAACTTCGACCAATTGCCATACTTCCAGTGTTTTCCAAAATCTTAGAAAAAATCATGAAATTTCAACTGAACAAAGATATTAAGGAATATGATATATTACCTGTCAACCAATCAGGATTTAGATCAGGATACAGCTGTACAACAGCATTATTAGATGTCACAGATGATTTATTCAGAGATATAGACTCTGGCAAAACGGCAGCTCTCGTTTTATTAGATTACTCGAAAGCTTTTGATACGATCAATCATGATATAATTTTCTCCATCCTACACTATATTGGCTGTTCTGATAATGCAGTGAATCTATTTAAAAGCTACCTCTCAAACAGGACACAGTTTGTTGAAACGCATAATGGACGTTCTGACATCGGAATAATCTCGAAAGGGGTTCCACAAGGATCCATCTTAGGGCCCTTGCTATTTTCAATATATACATGTAACTTCATAGAAACTCTAAGGCATGGTAAAGCATATATGTATGCAGATGACACTCAAATTAAATTCTCCTTCAGTCACGATGAATCACGATTAGCAAACATTCTCATCAATGAGGACCTCAACCGATTACTTGAAAAATCACAACAACATCAACTCTCTATCAATCCTCTCAAATCGACAGTGATGATTTTCGGTAAATATCGTCAACATATTGCTAATGTTATCAAGATAAAGTTAAATGGTGCTGATATAGAATGTGTCAATGTCGCAAGGAATTTGGGTTTAGAACTCGACACTGGTTTTAAGTACCACGTGAACAAATGTCTCAAGAAAGCCTACTGCAACTTGAAACTTCTATTTCCACATCGACATACTTTGTTTGCAAACGTCAACAAAAATTTCACTCACGGACATACTGGTATTGAGTCACTTTAATTACTGTGATACAGTTTATGGGCCTTGCCTTGATAATATAGACAAAAATAGAATCCAAAGAATACAATACTCATGTCTGCGTTATGTTTACGGCATCAGGAAATACGAAGCAATAACACATAAATTACTAGAAGCGAATTGGTTGGACATGAGCACAAGGCGTAAATTACATTCAGCAACCCTTTTTCATAAAATTATTTTCTACAAAACTCCACCATATCTTTTCAAAAAAATTACATACCGCGGCGATGTTCATTCACTGAACGTTAGATTTCGTGGCCTAATTTCTCCCCCATTTCACCGTACTACCTTTTTTGAGAGGTCATTTACTTTCTGCGTATACACCCTACTCAACAGTATTTCTGAAACTCTCAAGAAGTTGTCTCCTTCAGGATTCAAAAAAACTTTTAAGAACACTCTGTTAAAATAGCACCAAAAATTATAATTCATATTTATTTCCACAGCAGACAATAACATCTTCATAGTCACCAGTCACCATGTCGATATATTCAAGTAGAATGCCATTCACCTCCTATATCAAATTCAAGTATCTCCAACCAAGTAATTTCTATTATAGCATATTATATTCATTTCTTATTTTCCTTTATTAATAGATATCGATCTGTAATTTATATATTTTTATATATTGATATTTATAAAGGTAAACACAAAGGGCTGACACCTTGTATCAGTTTTAACTGTCTGTCAGCTCTTTTTCGCAGGACTCGCTGATTTAACACTATAATTTAAGATTTTTTTTGTAACCTTATGCGAAATGCGAATAAATGTATTATTATTATTATTATTATTATTATTATTATTATTATTATTATTATTATTATTATTATTATTATTATTATTATTATTATTATTATTATTATTATTATTATTATTATTATTATTATTATTATTATTATTATCTTGTTACATACAATATGGATCACATACATACAATAACATACGTATTATTATTGATCAGTTAGTCACAAACGTCTTTTACATGCAAAATTATTTTTTAAAAAGAATATATAGAAATTGAGTTGATACAATGGTGAAAATCAAAATATATTAAACTCTTTGAAACTGGATCATATGCATAAAGTTGAGTGGCTACTTTTTTCTCAACATTTTGCATTTTTAAAGATGCTACTCCATTTGATATGCATAAAGATTTCCTTTCCGTGAGGATGTCCTCGCTCCTTTAGCACCGACTTTCATTTTTAATATACATAAATGCGAGCGTCAACTCCGTCCACGTGTATCTACTTCAGAAAATGCGAGGCTCCTCAGTAGCAGACTCAGCTTCATCAGAATTAGATGCCTGTGCGCGATGGCTGAATTCATGCCAATCCATCAGCCTACCAAGGTGTTTAAGGTTCGTATGGAATCAAGAGAAGCAGAGTATCGTGCCTCATATCGGTTTGGCAGAGTAAATGTTCAGTGGATAATTATTTCCTTGGGAATACTGAAGAATGTAGGGACTGAGCCTTGAGGAATGAAGAGAGAATGAGGATTTCTTTACGTTAGTAGCAGAAGATATTGGTGACGGTATTCCGAACCATTACCAACGTAATAGCACTTATTGTGTAGAAATCAAATGTTTGGATCAAATTTACATCCTCACATGAAAATCTACAGAATGCTGAAAATCAGCGACAATAAATGTAAAATTTTCCTTCGAGTAGATTGTACTGATGTTCCTATACTGACCTTGTAATCGAGCAATAGTAGGATTTGATTCTCCTTGTAAGAAATTAAACAGCTCTTGCTTCCATCCTATCAATTTTATTAGTTTATTTCCAGTTCGATTTCTACCTGAATTCGTTTTCAGTCTGGTTTTTATGTTTGGAATCTTCTACCAAATCTGCCCTTCATTATATTTCACTCCTAATTCAGCTTCTTACTTTTCTTTTATTTCTTCAACCGATTTACGTCGTTTCTTTTTTACTTCCAGGATGTTAGATTTCTCTAACAAAACAGGATATTGTTCAATTATCTTCACAATACGGTTTGTCTTTCAGAAGAATCCTCTCCAGAACAGCTCGACATCTTGTTGTTATTAAACATACACAACCGACGTAAAAAATTAAAATGTCCGAATGACGGGGATATATGCGACTTCGAGGAGACCATGAAAGACAAGTCGAAACCTGCAATCAGAGTGCCCACTCGACTGTTTCATTTATACTTGAGTACCATCTCCGTTTTTCGTTACATATTGTATGCATACCAAAACGGAGTTCGCGCTCACTAAGAGACAGGCCCGGATTAGCAGCTTATGCCCTAGGCCAGAGTTCTAAATTACTCCCCATTCCAGGAGGTCTGGGGAGCGTGGAATTTTTTTGGCAATAACAGTGATTGAAATTCCAAAATGTATGAATAGCAAATATTGACTGAAAAAACATGTTTGAGAATAAAACACTCACACTGTTTAATAAACAGCAGTTTATACAGCGTGATTTACGAAGGCCGTGTTTTAGGAGTTTTTCAACTTGCAGTTGGACTAGAAACTTGAAATTTAGTATGCTGTCATAATTGATCATGTGCGTTCTACCTCGAATGTTTTTAGTCCTACAACTATACAGAGTATGCCAAAAGTCGGTACCAACTTTCTTAGTTTGAATGGAAACCTATTTTTTTTGTCATGGTTCGATTGGTACTCTGATCACGACTTCAGAAAATCTAAATTGTGTTAACTTATCTTTTACAGTTTTCGAGATGCATATTAATTTATTTTTCTTAAAAAAAATTACCACTGTAGTAGTTTACAGAAAAACGTGTAACCCACAAACCGTTCAAAATGAGGAAACAATATTTGAAGAGCAGTTAGCTGGTAGTCCAGGCTAACACTTGATGTCCCATCGACGGTCCCATTTCGTACCATATGGGCGCAGGCGATTTTCGAATGTCGCATTATAAAGATGTCAAAAACTGAAATTTTTCAAATGGCACCTACCATTTTTTTCTTAACCATTCTAAAGAAAATTGAATTTTAGGATGAGTTATTTTAGCTTTCCCTATACCCAAGTTCAACCTCTATCGGGTTATTCAATTAAAATCAAGAAATGCCTTAAATGGTAATCCTCGAGAAGCTAGAGCTTTTATCACCACTACAACTCTTTGCAATATCATTTGCCAGTAGCTAATTATTCGATATCTCTATAATTTTAATAAGTTGGGAATTAACTTTGTCCAGTTTTTCCCCTCTCTCTTTTAAAGTGATGGTGTTGTTTTATGTGAAAGAGAGTTTTCATGTTCTTCGAGCCTTGATGTAACATTTTTCCAGTCACTAAAACCATTTTTCACCAAATATGATTCCGATTGTCTTTCCGAATGAAAAATACTGCAAGGACCACAAAAAACTGCACATTTAGTTTCAGAGTACACAAGCCGTGCTCTGTCTTGTTTTCCCCATTTGCTAAATATCTATAAAAATTAGTACCCGAATAACTTCAAAAACGGTTACCATAATCCTTCTTGGCCTTTGAAAAATTGGCTTCTTTATTTTGAATCAACTCATTGGGATACGTAACAACGTAGTTCATTATTCAAAACCCAGTTTGTTGGATCGGGATCGACGGGATCAAAACTAAATGTTTCAGGTTCACGTTCTAAACACTGTTGAATTGGTTTTGGATTTTCAATGCTATTGGAGGGGCTCTGAGTGTATTCCTGTGGTTCAGATTCAAATTTTGTGTCTGGTCCCGATTCTGTTCTTGAAGTAAAAGACATCATATGAATAGTGGTGCTAGGACCAATACTAGGAGTCTAGAAATAAGCAGTCTGTTTTGGGGTTATTTTCGTCTTCTTTTGACAGCCAATTTTTTATTGTCCCGGAGTATTTCTTGTTCTCTAATTTTGGAGAGATGGCGGCAGTCACGTGATCGGCTTCGTCGGGTGGGTCACCCGGTGCTCGGACGCTCGCTATTCGGATTTTTCCGTATCCTGCGCTGCGCCCCCCGCAAGCGTGCGCCCTAGGCCATGGCCTAGGTTGGCCTTATGGGTAATCCGGTAATCCGGGCCTGCTAAGAGGAGTGTTACTTTCTACAATATGGAGTCGCTACTTGTGAGAGTCCACTCAACTTTATGCATATGACCCAGTCTTGTCGTGTGGCTGGATTTTTTAACGCTTTTTCGTGTTTCAGGCATGAGGTTTGGAGTGGCGCAGACGAAAGTGGGACTACTGAGTATCGTGAAGAACTTTCGAGTGAAGCTGAGTAGCAAGACCAAACTACCTATAAAAATTGCTGTCGACTCATTAGTCACCTCCACCGAGGGAGAAATGTGGTTAGATCTGGAAAAGATAACTCAATAAATCAGCTCAATCTTTGCTAGTTGAGATTCAACGTGCATTTATAAACAGATTTTTAGATTTCATTTTGCGTCATTACATATTTGAATGATTAAATGAAGATTCCTTCAGGATTTTTATTTTTTAATTCTTAAATTAGACTTGTGTTGTCAAAATGGTTAAATTTAAAGTCAATTGCTGTTTGTTATAAATAGTTGCGGAGTTATTGGAACAGGTATGAAAACTGTTCATACAGGGTGATATACCACCACTTTCACAAAATCAAATGGGGTGCAGGCATAGAAATATATACAGGGTGATTCATTGGGAAATGCGCATACAGTTAGGGTAGATGGAAGACACCGAGGTCCTTCAAAATAACCTATATTTTATGGGTCTATCGTTCATTATAACCAAGATACAGGGTGATTTATTGTTTTTCCCCATTTTTTCAATTGATCATAACTTATGAACCACCCTATACATTTTTGTGATATTTGGTTTGTATGTTCTTTGTCCACAGTAGTGTCGATTAACATAATAAGAAAAAGTCTTATTCCAGGTCCGGCCTTAAAAAAATTAATAAGTAGGTTTCGAGTCGAAACAACATTCTGTATATCAATATTTTAAAATTTTATTTACGAATTTGGAAAGAGCAGGAAAAAATAAGTAAGACCAGGAGTATTTGGTGTTTCCGCATACAACTTTTTTACTTAGTAACTTGAGTCAAATCTAGATGTTTCGATAATGAGGTGCCACATGTCTGTATTTGGGACAAATTATTATTATCAATGAAGAACTTTGAAACACCCTGTATGGTTGAAAAATTATCATAACATTTGTCCATTGCGCTACATTTGGAAAAAAATTATAAAAATGAGGAAAAATGCCCATTCCGAAAAAAGCATAACTTTATTTTAAACAAAAATAACGTTGCAACAAATTGTATTAAGTCAAACGAAAATAATTAGACACAAAAAAATGTAAACAACATAACTTATAACAGTTGTTCAAAGTGGCCTCCATTTTGCTCAATACATTTTCGTGCTCTTGAAGTAAGATTTGTAATTGTCTTTCTAATCATAGCTTGGTCATTTCTCAGTTCGTCGCAAGCGTCCTCAATTCTCCGTAGAAGGTCCTCTCTAGTGTTTACTTCAGTTGAATAAACTTCTGATTTTAAATAACCCCAAACATGGTAATCGAGTGGATTAAAATCGGGCCCTCTTGCAGGCCAGTTGTGAGGTCATCCTCTGCCTATCCAATGATTTGGGAAGTTGTCATTTAAAAACTCTCTCACCATTACTCTGAAATGAGGTGAAGCCTCATCATGTTGAAAGTACATGCCTCCAACATCAACTCCTGCATCATCTAGCAATATGGGTAAAATATTTTGCAGGAACTACAAATACACTTCACCCGTTAGTATATGTGGTATGATATGTGGTACAATTAATCGGTTGTTAATAACGCCACACCAAACATTAAAGGAGAACCTAATTTGTGAATGTTTTTGTTTTATGGCGAACGTATTTTGTTCGGCCCACACATGAGAATTCCTGAAATTATTGATACCGTCTCTCGTAACTTTCATTTTGTGCTACAGTTGGAAATTTATACCGTGTTCTCTAAGGTAACTAAACACATTAGAAAAAGTCTTGTCACTAGGTAACCGCCGGCCAGGAAGTCGCCGTGCATATTCTCTCCATTACCATCACAAAATCCATATACATACGACATGTCTGCATATTCATTATTATCAAATTAATGCGGCATTTTAAGTAAGAAATAACTGTTATCACCAAATAACGTAAAAACACAAGTACAGTCATCAACTAATGTCAAAATTGTACTCCGACATCAGCCAACTTGGCAATTAAAACAATTTGGGATATCAAACCTAAAGTGTATTATTTACCAAATCAAACAATACGTACAGACTGCTTGATTTTATTATTATTATCAAGAATGCATCAGAAGAGTCGAGAAATGATCATGCTCTAGCTAAAAGGTAATTAGACGCGGATAAAGAAAATTCTAGTTTTTTGATTTTCTGTTATGTTACCTTTGAAATGTAGATTTGTTGCAACGTTATTTTTGTTTAAAATAAAGTTATGCTTTTTTCGGAGTTGGCATTTTTCCTCATTTTTATAATTTTTTTCTAAATGTAGTGCAATGAACAAATGTTATGATAATTTTTTTAACCATACAGGGTGTTTGAAAGTTCTTCATTGATAATAATAATTTGTTCCAAATACGGACATGTCCTCTCGTTTTTCAATAAGGTTGGGGATCCAGGAATCAGGAGAATGAGAAATAGATGATGATTTCATGGGTTGAAGCTGGAAAAGTACCATTTTGGTAAGAAATTAATTTTTTTAAAATTTTGTGGCACCTCATTATCGAAACATCTAGATTTGACTCAAGTTAATAAGTAAAAAAGTTGTATGCGGAATCACCAAATACTTTTAGTCTTACTTAGTTTTTCCTGCTCTTTCCAGATTTGTAAATAAAATTTTAAAATATATAGAATGTTGTTAAGACTCGAAACCTACTTATTAATTTTTTTAAGGCCGGACCTGGAATAAGACTTTTTCTTATTATGTTAATCGACACTACTGTGGACAAGGAATATACAAACCAAATATCACAAAAATGTATAGGGCGGTTCATAAGTTATGATTAATTGAAAAAATGGGGAAAATCAATAAATCACCCTGTATCTTGGTTATAAAGAACGATAGACCCATAAAATATAGATTATTTAGAAGGACCTCGGTGTCTTCCATCTACCCTAACTGTATGCGCATTTCCCAATGAATCACCCTGTATATTATACAGGGTGGGTCACGGTCGATGGTACCTTAGACGTTTACGAAGAACGGGAAATAGTATCATTCTGAAAATTTGGTTTCTCAAGTAGTTGCTCTTGGTCTATCGATCTAAAATATTTTCAGCAATGCAGCGTTGCCGCTTATACCAGAAAGTAGCAGTATCTTTGTTATTTCAAATGGGTCACCCTGTATTTTACCGCATTTTTTAACTTGTCATTCATTTCTGATTATTTCTGCCCCATACTCCTCTATATCTATCTTTAACGGTTTTTGAGATATTGGTTATTTTCCATATTTTTTATCCAAACATTGAATGTTTATTTCTGCGGTATTTATATTCTTAGGAAGTTGCAATTTTGTGTTTAGTTCATCAAGATCATGTACATTGATTCTGTATAGAGAAGTTTGTTCTGCGTTATACTGGGTCGTTCAAAATTCATGATCTTACTGCTAGATACGAAAAGGGTTGAAAGTGCGTTTTTTTAAATGGAACATCCTGTATATTATGAAATATCCTGAAAGATGACTAAATTCCCTTCGAATTGATATATCATGTTCCTATACCTAAATAGCCAGAATTCCGAGATAATAGCAATTTTCACTTGGGCTTGAATTATTGCCGGAAATTTTTAGAGATAAATTTACGGCAATTAATTCAAGCACGAGGGGGATTCGGTAAGAAAATTTCACACCGAGAAATGAAAATCATCCAACAATTCATAAGAAATAACTAACGATGGTTTCACCTGAACTATTTATAACCACTGAAATATTGATATGTAAAATACTTAACAAAATTTTCATCAAGAAATGTGTTTAAATTTGGAACAAAAAAAAATAAAAAGTTATGTTCTAATTGTGGATTGAACCATAATAAGTGGACATTTTTCTGTCAAACATTTGACATGTGACAAGTTGATATTTTGCTTTAATGTACAAATGGAGGTCTAGTTTTCATATGAAAGAAGATAATTATGTATTTACTAGATATTTGGAATGTGTCTGAAAATATTTTCTCCACGATTATTGCAGAAATTGTCAATTCTGAAATCATATTTTAGAAGAAGTTCAATACACCATTTGCCACAAGTTTTTATCACAAGTCCCGTAGCTCAGCGGTCGTGTTGCGGCCGGTCTCACCATGCTAAGAGTACATGACAACCTACCCCGCAAACATGGTGGGGTGTTATATCAGTCGCTGGATATCTTCCAGGACCGCTGGGTAGAACCGACGCCGTAGGGAATCCAAGTTGAGAATCTAAAACGTCAAGTACTTCAACCCGGTTTTTTGCTTCTAGCCTTTTCCGGGGCAACATCCAAATTATGGTCCTCACAAACTACCAACCCTCAACTTTTTACATTGAATGGGAGGACAACACGCGCATATAAGCTTTGCAGGAGGCGCGAATACTCCAGTTACCACCATTATTTCTGCCAAAAGTCGACATTTCCACCACACATTTGCACCAGCGGAGGCAGTGACCCTTGGCACTGTCAAAAGGCATCATACACGTCACCAGAGCTGGCAACAGCAGGGTGGCGTGAAGCACACTTCTCCTTCCTTTCATCCTATCCCCCCGCCGGGCGAAGATGGACTGAAGAAAGAGTAAGCTGCTTCGGGTAGAATAATGAATTGTAAATAATAACTTTGATAGAATACACTTTATTTATTTATTTATTTATTTATGAGTCGCTAGGTCGATGGTTCAATCCACGATAAGAACATAACTTTTTTTTCCAAATTTAAACACATTTATTGATGATAATTTTGTTAAGTATTTTACATATCAATATTTCAGTGGTTTTAAATAGTTCAGGTGAAACCATCGTTAGTTATTTCTTATGAATTGTTGGATGATTTTCATTTCTCGGTGTGAAATCTTCTTACCGAATCCCCCTCGTGCTTGAATTAATTGCCGTAAATTTATCTCAAAAAATTTCCGGCAATAATTCAAGCACTTGGGAGATTACAAGTGAAAATTGCTATTATCTCGGAATTCTGGCTATTTAGGTATAGGAACATGATATATCAATTCGAAGGGAATTTAGTCATCATTCAGGATATTCCATAATATACAGGATGTTCCATTTGAAAAAACGCACTTTCAACCCTTTTCGTATCTAGCAGTAAGATCATGAATTTTGAACGACCCTGTATAACGCAGAACAAACTTCTCTATACAGAATCATTGTACAAGATCTTGATGAAGCAAACACAAAATTGCAACTTCCTAAGAATCCAAATACCGCAGAAATAAACATTCAATTCGAGCTATGTTTTGGATAAAAAATATGGAAAATAACCAATATCTCAAAAACCGTTAGAGATAGGTATAGGGGAGTATGAGGCAGAAATAATCAGAAAGGAATGACAAGTTCAAAAATGCAGTAATATACAGGGTAACCCTCTTGAAATAACAAAGATGCTGCTACTTTCTGGTATAAGCGGCAACGCTGCATTGCTGAAAATATTTTAGATCGATAGACCAAGAGCAACTACTTGAGAAACCAAATTTTCAGAATGATCCTATGTCCCGTTCTCCGTAAACGTCTAAGGTACCATCGACCGTGACCCACCCTGTATACTTATTCTAGAATGCTAATCCCATATGTCAAAAGTGTTGTAAAAAGTTCAGATTAGTCCGCAATGCTCATTTGCGTCATTAGTGTTTTTTGTAACAGGCCCGGTTTTAGTCAGATATTATGGTACTGGTGAAGATTAACGAACGTTGGTAATTCTGATTCTCGGGGAATGAGGTATAGGAAAACTCAATGTACTTATACCTGCTATTTGGCCGATTTGAATACATCTTTTCGCATACTCATGATCCCAAATATTGAGCAAAGGCCATCAGAAGGTAGGGTACGGTTATTATTATTTATCGCTCTGAAGCGACTTGTTGATTTTTGGTATCGCAATCACTTTTCAGCTGTAGATAAACTCAACAAGAAACTACGGAACCGCCCCAAGTAGTTAGTGCGAATTTCAAGCAGGCACTAGATTGGAAAATGAATTGAAAGTACAAGAAGCTACGAAAATTGATTTCAGCTAAAATTATGAATAATTTTAACTCGAAATTGTATTTATATTGAATGGTCCCATATAGAAGCTCAAGGATTTCGTTTTATAGAACGATTCATGTCAAAATACGTAACTGCATATAATTTTAATCAAAATAATTGGAAGAGATTAACATGCTATTTACACGGTTCTTCGATATTTCATTTGAAATAAAATGTCTCTCTCTCACAATGAAACTCAACGTATTTATTCAACTGTAACATCACCAACATCAGACAATAAGAATAATTAATTCACACACTCGTATGTCTATTAATACGTCACTATATACAATACGTTTGCAGTTCTTCAATGGTACATTGTTTTAAACAGCATTCCTCTGTTATTGTTATTCTTCCTTCTTCGTCTCTTCTTACTTTGAGTGGTACTAGTGACTTGGCCAATTCCCGTGGAATGAATGGATATCTGTAGTCATCATCGTTTGCTTCCATGTAGCTTTCTGACAGTTCTTTGAAATCGTTACGAGATTCTCCTATTAACAAATAATCAGAACATGTATATAAAACTTCAATGTTGATTTTCACAAAATTTTGGTGTACAAAACCGCAACATGTTTCGCCAATACGATGGCTTCTTCAAGCAGAATTATACTGAGTCACAATTACGATGTCATTCTTTGAGACCAATGAATATGATATCAGTTTTAGGAAAAGTAATGGAAAAAACAGTCTTCAATCAAATAGGGAATATGCATAATTTATTTTTATTTGTTTAATCAATTTTTTACTTCGTTACAACATAGTAAAAAATTTAAATACGGTTGAAAGTCTTGGAATTAATTTTTAAAATAATATATAAAATACCGATTGAATTTGACCTATTTGAACACCTCCATTTTCGCGCGCTGTGGATGACGTCACATAGCGCTATCAGCGTTGTTCTTCTTCAGTGTCGTTCGTTTTGACGTACTCTGATTGCTCTACTTGCTTGAAGTTGATCTTTTATAAAAGAGTAAGACAAATGCAGTACAAGTGTTAGATAGAGATGAACATATGTGAAAGTGATCTCGATCAACCAGAGCAGTCTTCAATGAACAAGCCTTTCTATTATAGTTATGGCCATTGACACTATTGACAGTTATTAATTAGGTTAGGAATTTGCAGTTTTAATCGATATTACGATAATGGAAAATGCTGAAAAAACATCTTATAGGTATTGTTTAGTACCGGAATGCCAAAACACAATTATAAGTAAACCAAGTTAGGTATTTTTTCTGTTCCAAGAGTTGCGAAAATACGTAAACAATGGTGTAAGGTTATGAGAAGAGGCGAAGTATCTCCAATATCACATTTACATTGCTGTGAAGATCATTTCAATGTGAGTACATTGTATTTCGATAGTTAACATGAAGTGAATTGATCAGAAGTAAGTTTTGTATGCATAAATGTTTTGTATATACCTGCCTGCCTTACCTAAATTACAAAATGAAAACTATAATTTGATAAATTATTACTACTTATCAGTTCCGGTATTGTCGGATTGTTCTTTGACAAAACCGCTTTCAGTCATTTCTCTTGATAATTTACAATTGTCACAAGACCAAAATCGAACTATGTAATGGAAAACACTACAAATATATAAATAAAAACAAATTTTCTATGAAAGACGACTAGCACAGTATGAATATCAACATAGATAAATTTCATAACGTGCAATGTGACGTCATTCTTCGTTTCGACCAATGGTGATGCGTTTCGCAAATTTGAATTCCGCGCGCTTATGCACTTTTTGATTGAAGTTTTATGGAGTTAAATACAAACTAAATGATAAACTAATGGTTTAGGTGTAATTTCGAGACAATAAAGTATATGTGGTAAAAAAATCAAGTAAATTTAAATCACTTGCATATTCCCTATTGTGGATCACTTGGAATGCAATACGGCCATTACATGTTTTCAGTCGGGGTTCCGTAATAAACGCATTTGTGGAACTGCTTTGCAACGTGTGCTCCACGATTGGAAGAACACTTTAGAAAAAAAGCTAATGACGGTGACCATTTTTCTTGATTTGCAAAGGGCTTTCGAAACTATTGACAGAACACGAATATTGAAGAAATTGGAATCTGTTGGAATTTCAGCATTACAATGGATTGCACACTATTTGGACAACCGGAAGCAAAAGTTACGAGTTAACCATGTTACGTCCAACACACTAGATAATAATGTAGGAGTACCACAAGGTAGTGTTCTGGGTCCTTTATTGTTTATAGTGTAAATTAACGATATGGTTGAGGTATTGAATGGATGTTGTGTACACCTATTTGCTGACGACGCTGTTATTCATTGTACTGGAAAAAACCGTTCAACATGCTTCAACACAATCACCCAAAGTCTAGAAGCTATTCACAATTATTGCTGTAGAAATTTATCGAAAATGATTACAAACAAGACAAAATGGATGATAATCAGTAAAGCCAAAATGTAAAGGGCAATAAAAACAGCACCAAAACTTTCAATTGGTGGTGACTAGATAGAAGTGATTGAGAAAATGGTGTAATGGGGTTTGAAAACGTTTTTTTGAAATATGCGGTAAAACGTGACTTCTTAGTAGAAAATGTTCGATAAAAAGTTATAGATAATAAAAAATTCGAAAACTTTTGTATGTGACAGTTTTCGACATAACCTCAAATTAAATGTCAATATGGCGAAAAACCGATATTTCGGTATATAATTTTTTTCTCGCATATAAATGATTAAATTTAGATGAATATCTGCAGAAATATGTCTTTTTTGTTGTTGAATAAGCATGATTTTTTCGCAATTCAGAAGACTACTGGTTTTCGAGTAAGGTACATTTTTCAAAAAAAAAATCCCTTAGCTTCCAAGAACAATTGTTATGGTGTTTTTTTTGTATTTCGAGGGTCTTTAAGTGATCATTTTAATTATTGAAATGTCTACTTTCAAATGATCTATGTTACTTGATCGTTAAACCGCTTAAAATTGAGAAAAACCGACAACAATAACGATTTTCTCAATATTTTCAACAGTTGTAAAAAATAATAAAAATTATATTATAAAATTAATTTTTTTAGTGTAATCATGTATTCCAATATTTCTTTATGGATAATTTGATATAAACTACTTTTTGTTATAAAAATAAAGAAGAAAGTAGAAAATAATTACAAATATTGAGAAAATCATGATTCAGAGAGACTTTTTTCTCAATTTTAAACGGTTTAATGACCAATAAACCACCTAGTTACATAGACCATGTTGAAGTTGACATTTCATCAATTTGAATGGTCACTTATAGACTTTCGAAATATAAAAAAATATGAAGACAATTGTTCGTGGAAAACAAGGGTATTTTTTTCGAAAAATGTAAATAACTCGAAAACTAAAAGCCTTCTCATCTTCGAAAAAATCAAGCTTTTTCAACACAAAAAAGTCATGTATATACAAATTTTCATCTGAACAAAATTATTTATAGAACAGAAAAAAAAATGAATACTGAAAAATCGTTTTTTGCCATTTTGACGGTCAATTTGAGCTTATGTTAAAAAGTATTGAATAAAGAATTTTCCGATTTCTTTATTATCTACAATTTTTTTATCGAACATATTTTGCTAGGGGGTTACGTTTCACCGCAAATCGCAAAAAAACGTTTTCAACCCCTGAACTGCATCCCTATTTCACCATTTTGAGTGTTATCGTGTTTGAATATTTTTTTCCTCAAAATTGGAACCTCAACATCATTCTCTACCTCGTCCTTGCCTGTTACTTTTTTCTACAACTATTAAAAATCATTGGAAATATTGAGAAAATCGTGACTTGTTGTCGGTTTCTCTCAATTTTAAGCGATTTAACGATAAGTGTACCACTAAGTTACATAGACGTCTCATTTGATAGGTAGATCTTCGAAATACAAAAAAACACCAGAACAATTGTTCGTGGAACATAATGGTATTTTTTTCGAAAAATGTACCTTACTCGAGAACTAGTAGTCATCTGAATTGCTAAAAAATCTTATCTTTTTTTATTTTTCTTAAACGAACAATTGTTCTGGTGTTTTTTTGTATTTCGGAGGTCTTTCAGTGATCATTTTAATTTATGAAATGTCTACTTTCGAATGGTCTATGTGACTTGGTGTAGATTGACCGCTCAAAATTGAGAAAAATGTATCTCCGAATCATAATTTTCTTAATATTTTCGACTTTCTTCGTTATTTTTATGACAAAAAGTGGTTTATATTGAATTCTTTACAAAAAAATATTTGAATGCATAATTACTCTACAAAATTATTTTATTTAAATAATTTTAATTTTTTTTCACAACTATTGAAAATCATTGAAAATATTGAGAAAATTATCATTCAGAGAAACTTATTGTCGGTTTTTCTCAATTTTAGGCGGTTTTACGATCAATAAACCACGACGTTACATAAAACATTTGAAAGTAGATTCTTCAGCAAATGAAATGATCACTTATAGACCTTCGAAATACAATAAAAAAGATGAGGGTATTTTTTCGAAAAATGTTTATAACTCGAAAACCAGTCGTCTTCTGATATGCAAAAAAATCGTGCTCATTCGACACTAAAAAAGACATATGCTCACGAATTTACAAGTAAATTGAATCATTTATACGCGAGAAAAAACTTAAATACTGAAAAAATCGGGTTTTCGCCACTTTGAAAGTTGAATTGAGGTTATGTCGAAAAGTGTTGGAGTAAAAGTTTTCGACTTTTTTATTACCTACAACTTATCCATTGAACATTTTCCGCTAAGAGGTCACGTTTCGCCGCAAATCGCAAAAAAAACATTTTCAATCCCTAAACTGCACCCCCATTTCACCATTTTGAGTGTTTTCGTGTTTGAATATTTGTTTCTTCGAAGTTGACTCAACAACATTTTGCACCTGGTCCTTGCCTATTACTTTTTTTCTTATTTTAGGTGTTTAAAATTCGTTTTGGCACCAGCCTATACGTACGTACTAGCTATTTATGTAGCCCGGAGGGTAACATTCACCCGAGGGACTCAGGCCCGATGGGCGTTAGGATCTAGTAACGCTCGTGGTGCACACAAGATTTTATTTTTCACGAAAAAATTATCTTAAACGACGTTGTTCATAAATTTCTTCTCATAGTATTTACTGCGTTCTGGTCGGCAAATGAGCACAAGTGAGCTTCTATGCAATTGCCATGGAAACATTGAAGAGGTTGCTAAGAGTTGTTTATTTAATAAAATGACGCTGCATTTTTGTAAGAATTGACAAGCTTGTTAGTGGAGGAAACTAAAAACGGTTGTGTTCATAATAATTATGGAGATCCCACAGAATGTGACGCTCAAAGCTGAAAAATCGTTACGAAAGAACCCCGCACCATTCTTATGGAAAATGGGTCCCGGTGAAATTCGATGAATTTTTGATATGATGTAGTTCAAGTCAAGCTGATCAAAAGTGTCTATGGGCCCAACTCAATCCTATGGCTAGTTTTCGAGATACAGGGCGTCAAAGTTGGTAAGTGGCCATTTCTTTAAAGTAGTATTGCTTTCAGGAAAATATCTAAAATAAAAATGTATTTCGCGACAGATATTGCTTACCCATACAGCAATACTTCTAGACTGGTTTTTGATAAAAAAATATTGTTGGATACAGGGTGAGTCCAGCATTATTCAAAATGAAATTCTCAATCAACCCTACGAAGTGAAGATGTGACCAAACCAAGTATCAGACTGATATGGTCATCATTTGAATATGTCAAAATTGATAAATTCAACATTTTGTACAGGGTGAGTCAAGATGTGACAGTTTTTATGGTGACATTTTGTATATTTTTATTTTATATTTTCAGCTTCAGGGATACTTGACCACCAACCATTCAACATATTTCTTGAACAAAATTGATATACAGTATGAGACAAACACTAGGTGATGACAAAAATTGCGAAAAGGAGATTTTTTTATAACTCATCCTGTAATTGATTTGCTGAATTTTTGATATGATGAAGTTCAAGTCAAGCTGATTAATAGTGTTCATCAACAATACACTTGGTTTCCAACGAGGCATGTGGTAGTCTATCGATAGTTTCGTTGCGATAACATGAAAAATACACTTTTCCCACCACTTTGTTGGAAGTCTGAAGACCCACAGTACCACCCCACCCTCTCACCCCCGCTCTCTCTCTTTCTCTTCTCTTTTCCTCTCGCTCTCGCTCTCTCTTAGATTTTATTTGTTTTAGAACTGAACAACCCAGCATTCGAATTCTTTACCGAGATATTTGTTCCCTGAGAATTGAAATGTTCAAAAATTAAAAATCAATAAGATTTTTTTTTTGCTTCACACGATGTTCCCTGGACGTAACAGGAATTTTCCTTTTGTGAGAAGCTGGAAATGAAAAATGTAAAAATATTTTAATATAAATGAAACGAATCGACAAATATAGATCAAAGTGTTTGAAACGGTAACGTTCAACACCTTGTAGAGAAAAAACTGTTTATTTTTCAAGGTTGGGCCCATGAACACTATTGATCAGCTTGACTTGAACTTCATCATATCAAAAATTCAGCAAATCAATTACAGGATGAGTAATAAAAAAATCTCCTTTTCGCAATTTTTGTCATCACCTTGTATTTGTCTCATACTGTATTCGAGATCACCATTGACACCAGGTGGTGCTTCAAAACTCCGGGAAAACAAAGCAAATGTCATTTAATTATCTTTTCTTGACAGTTGACGAATTTTTGATATTTTTTTAATTATTGAATTTTACTTCTACCTCAACTTTGGAGTGCTTTTATATAAATGCCTGTTGTGAAAATTCATTTGGCTGCAATTTTTCAGTAGTGTTTGAACGGAAAATGGCCCGTGATCCTGAAACTTCAACCTTGATCGTCCTTGTCAAGTATTGAAGTTAACAAACACAATTACTATTATAAAATCATGTATTACTTCATTTATTCCTCTATTTCGTTGCCTCAGTGAACTCGTTTCTGCAATTTTTTGAGATGAAATGACAATTTTTATCAATTATTTTAATGCTGTGTCTTGAAAATAAATGGATTGATTTACTCCAGTTATAAACCAAATTTCTCTCACTAGATGTGAAAACATTCAAAATAAAGAGTTCACGCTGCAAATACACGTATGTTTATGAATTAGTTTCCCGATTTTCAGTTTAATTCCCATTGTTTTAGCTAATTTCTGGTTTCTGGAAAGAGAGTGCATTGGTACATTTGCAGACGAATAATTCTTGCATTGTGGCACTGGACAATTTTTTTCTTGTCTTACTTGTCACATCAAAGCTATGCTTCTTCCATTAAATCAAAAAAATTGAACCGAATATAGAATGATAAAGAAATAATCACTAATTTATTAACACGCTATCTTATGGCAGAATGTTTGTTTTCCCGGAGTTTAATATACAAATTTCAAAATATAGATGTCGTCCACTCCGTGGTGACCCCGAATATCAATTTTGTTCAAGAAATATGTTGAATGGTTGGTGGTCAAGTATCCCTAAAGCTCAAAATATAAAATAAAAATATACAAAATATCACCATAAAAACTATGACATCTTGACTCACCCTGTACAAAATGTTGAATTCATCAATTTTGACATATTGAAATGATGAGCATATCAGTGTGATACTTGGTTTGGTCACATCTTCACTTCATAGGGTTGATTGAGAATTTCATTTTGAATAATGCTGGACTCACCCTGTATCCAACAAACTTTTTTATCAAAAACCAGTCTAGAAGTATTGCTGTATGGGTAAGCAAAATCTGTCGTGAAATACATTTTTATTTCAGATGTTTTCCTGAAAGCAATACTACTTTAAAGAAATGGCCACTTACCAACTTTCACGCCCTGTATCTCGAAAAGTAGCCATAGGATTGAGTTGGGCCCATGGACACTTTTGATCAGCTTCACTTGAACTACATCATATCAAAAATTCATCGAATTTCACCGGGACCCATTTTCCATAAGAATGGTGCGGGGTTCTTTACTGCCTGTGAAATCCAAATACTTATACGAGAAGGAGTATAACCATTTTTTGAAATGGAAAGATGAAAACAGAGTGAATACCGTAAATGAATCTGTCCTAATGGCTTACTTCCAGGAACTGGTGAGTTTATCTCATAAAAAATATTAATATTTTTTATTTATTTAACATTATTTCAGTCTGAAAAATATAGTGCAAATAGTCTATGGACCAAATACTCACAGCTGAAATCAACATTGATTGTTGAAGAAAACATTAATATACCAGCATTCAGTCAGCTGATAGCATTTCTGAAAGTTAAATCAAAAGGATACATTCCTAAAAAATCAAAGGTGTTGGAAGGTGGACAAGTATTACTTTTCATTAGAAAAGCTCCAGATGATACTTTTCTGCTACATAAAGTTGTTCTGGTAATGGGCGTATTTGGATGTGATGAATTGGTCAAGATGACAATTGATGACATTGAAGACAGAGGAGTCGTTTTGCTGATCAACGTACCAGAAACCAAGACCTGCACCTCAAAAAGTTTCACCATTGTTGAAGAAAGCGAAATAGGACCCTTGAACTTGGTTAAAAAGTACATTGCACTACGACCAAAAGGATGTAAACAACGTGGATTTTTTTAACCTACAGAAATAATAAATGCATTGAGTTACCTGTAGGTAAAAGTACTATAGGAAGTGTTCCTTCCATCATAGCGAAATACCTTAATTTGGAAAACCCGAAAGGTAACACCGGACATTGTCTACGCCGAAGGTGCTTCCTTTGAAACACAAAAATTACATGGAAAATGGAAAAGTAGTACCTACGGTAGCGGAGAGCTATATTGAAGAAAGTATCTCATCGAAGAACAAAATTGCTACAATGATAGCCCATTCCGATTCCGAAAAAGAAAATGTTAAAGTTCCGAACGAAACCGAATGCACATTTAGGAGTTCATCATCATCCGATACTGTTCTTGGTATATATTAATGAAATTGCTAATCTGAAAGAATTTCAAGGCCACTTAGTCTCTTATGCAGATGATACGGCAATCGTTTTCAGTGATAACTCTTGGGATGGGCTGTATAAGAAAGCCGAGAAGAGTCTGACCTCTATGTATCTATGACTGAATCACAGTTTGCTCAGCCTCACTTTCAGCCTGAATAGCGTAGATCAACCTGGGAAGAATCAGCTAAGCATTCATGAACATTCATGTCAATCCCTCAATTGTGGTTGCCCGGTAATTGAGAAAACTGATAAAATGAAATATTTAGGCATTATAGTTGACCAATTTCTGAGGTGGGATGAGCATGCAACTTACATTACAAAAAACTCAGACAACTGATGCACAAATTTTATTTACTACGAGATATTCTGAACTGTAAAAACATGCTATTGATCTATAATTCATTAGCAGAATCTCTCTTGAGATATTGCATTACAATCTGGGGAGGACTTAGCAAAAATGCCCAAAAGAATCTACAAGTTACACAAAATAGTCTCATTAAAATATGCATGAAGAAAACCAGACTTTTTCAACAACTTTACTATATGTAGAAGCAGATGTATTCAATATAAAAGAACTATTTATGTATCAATCTTTACTATTCATGCACTCAAAAACTGAACCAAAAATCAACACTAACAAACTGCACCAAACTCGATCGATCACTAACCAATCTATAGAAATACCACGGTTCTCGAAAAGCCATGAACAAAAAAGTATTTTTTATGTTGGCCCAAAATTGTATAACTCAATTTCATTTGAACTAAAAAATATCAAAAGTAAATTTATTTTCAAGAAAAAAATAAAAAAAACTTATCAATGGAAACGAAATCAATTTAGATGTAATTATATAATGACACTTACTCATTCACTCACTCCCACTGAAAAATATTACAAAATTTAAATACTGAATAAAAAGAATAATAATAATCTCCTTTTGATCCAATCAATGAATTAGCTCCCAAACTGAATCTGCCTATTATCAAAATATTATTATCATTATTAGGTTGTTCTATGTTGTTCTCTGAATTGGTATTGGAAGACATAATACAAGCACTGCAGTGCTTAGATGACTTTCTATCAATCTGGGGATACAGTACAATAATCTATTTTTGATTTTTTTTGATTTTTTAATTGTTATTATATTTAGGTATGTATTATACTTATTTGATAAGAGAGAATATTTAATGCAATGTTATTTATATGTGTATACATTGAAGCATCTGAATAAACTTAAACTTGGGTCAACTCATAGAACTTCAAACTTTGTACTAATTTTTCAGGAACATTTGAAAATTGTAATTTCTATTTGAGAGAAAATAATTAGTACCTTTTTATGTACAGTTATAAATAAAACTTTTCTGAGTAATTAATTTATTGAACTACAGAAGAAACATTTAGCTGGCGTTATGATTCATAATGCACTCCATAACGCCTCGGGCGTTATGGGTCTGTTGATAGTAACCGGTGCCAAGGAATTATAAAGCAGTAATGGACAAGTGAAAAATAAAAGCGTTCAAATGCGATTCGTCCGGATCCCAAAAATGAACAGACCCCTCCGATATCTGCTGAAAGTGATTGTAATGTTCGATTTAATTCCTACAAAAATTAACAATATTCTAGAAGGCCTCAGATTTATTTTCAGCTTCAATGCTAGGTATATGAAACATTTGTTGAATTTTTCGTATGTCTGAGTTGCATATTGTAATATTTCTTGTAATTTTCACCTTTATTGATATCTTCAGGTGCCTTGGTACTGTCACAAATGATTTTCATGTAGTAATGAATACTCTAGAATTTCTTCCACCCCAAACCACTATTTTCAACACTTCGAAGATCAATGTTTCTCCAGAAGATGGTCACTCACTGATTGAAGGACGTGTCGAGGTGTTGAAAATAGCGGTTCAGTGTATTCTGTTTCAATCTCAATCTATTGAATATCAACCCACCTCCTCTTTTGGGTTTTCTGTAAAAATCTCCTTTACACACCAGACTCAATGTTCCTTTAAGATTGTCTCCACAGAAAGATGCCTTTGGTGGTCCTTCCTTTTTCGATATCCAACGGTGACGTTGAGGAATAGTACTCACATATAACACATATACCAAAATCAAAAGGAGTGTTCCTGTGATGTTCATCTGAAAAAAAGAGTTGGATTGAAATTCCATGTTCTGTATAATTTTTTCAATTATTTTAAAACTGCATTTTGTTGAAATCGCACATTGGTATACTGAATAAGCTGATGCTCTACTGATCTGGAGCGTTCTCCTCGTTTTAAACTTTCAAACTTCATTCAAACAATGCAAACAACCAATTTGGTACGGCACCCAATATTGAAAAATTTGAGATAGAGGGACCGGTCTGCTGTACAAATTCTGACTTTGGACCCATGTAGAGGACATATATGAGAGTATGAACAGTGATGTTGGCAAGAAAAATACTCTTGCGCAACATTGATAATAGGCCGCCATCTTGGGAAATTAAAATAAGATGTGACGTCATAGTAATTACAAGAAATATACGTAAGGGCTAAATAGAACAGTACACAATTACAATTTTAGTAGTAATGACAGCCATTTCGTTTTCTGTGGCCATTTTGTGTAGAATATGTTATGCTTCCAGGTAACCTTCTATTAGACAATTCAATTCTGCGTTGATTGAGACTTAAAGCATCCCTCTATCTTTAAAAATAGAGTCACAGTCGCCCACAAACCCATGTGATTTCATACACTAAGTATCATTATCCAAGATGGCGTCCTGTTATCTATGTTGCGCAAGAGTACTTTTCTTGCCAACATCACTTTTCATACTCTCATATATGTCCCCTATACATGGATCAAAAGTCAGAATTTGTATAGCAGACCGGTGTCAGTACTTTGCTATTTTTGCATCGTAGGAATTTGGGGTCCCGTACTCATAATTATAATAACCAATTATTGATATAGTCAAACTGGCTTACAATCAGAGATGTGTCGAGCACTATGCGCTCTTGAAAAGTGCTCCAAAATCTCGAGCACTGATGAGCTTTTTTATTTATAAAATGCTCGTGATTACTACAAATTTCACAATTTTTTTTAATAAACAATAACCACTTCTCAGACTGTTACACTATAGTTAGAAACATAATTAAAGACGTAAGATTTACACAAATAGTTGTACCGGAGTGGGACAATGTCCGGATTGTTTAAATAAAATAAGTAGGTTCGAGCAGTGTAGAAAAATGTATTACACAATATTTTGTGGCTGGGAAGCAGTTCTGAAAACTAATAATAATCATTTACAAAATGTACCACTACACGTGGTGATTTACTAACTTACCTAATACCAGGGTTTTCAGCCTCTATTATTAAAAATAATATGGTTCAGAAATTTGCCCGAAAAGGCTATTAGACAAAACGCCAACTCTAACCAACAAAATGACTTCAAATCCAAAGAAAAAGAATGTCTGCCTCTTTTTCCAAGAAACTAGCTACAAAAACACTCGTAATTTCAAAGCGCGGATGTTGTACTTAGTGCGCCCTCTGCACACGAATAGCCGAATCCTGCACTAACATTGGTGTTAGGGAACTCTACAATGGATTTTGGTACATCTCGCCCCCCTCAAGCTTGAAATTTTTATGCTCTATGAATTGGAAGCTTCCGAATGAAATCTTTTCAGATGACTGCCGTGAAAGGATCCTCGTTATTTTCCGCTTTCTGGGTGGGTAAGAATATAAGTGGCCTGGCCAATCAACTTCTTGACTTTATACGGCCCTTCAAATAAAAGAAGGAAATTTTTGTTTCTGATTTAATAGCTGAAGAGATGGGGTTAGCTTTTAATAAGACTAACTCTCCCTCCTGGAGTCATTCATACGGCCTGATGCCATAGCGTACCGAGCGTCGGGCGGCTTGACTTAGTAAGGCTTCCCGCGCTAATATAAGTTTTCTTCCTAGAGCCATTCCTGAGGAAGGATCTGAAGGACCTCTTAAAACCTCTGGGATTAACTTTGGGGTTTCCTTACCACATTGTAGTTCTATTGGGCTGAAACCAGTGGACTCGTGCACTAACGAGTTCATAAACAAAGTGAAATTTTTTATTTCATAAGCCCAGCGCTTATGCTGTTCACTGCAGTATGTCTCCCAGCTTAGGATCCTCGCGTTGTAAAGAACTGATTTTTTTTAATTTACCTTGTATGTCCTTAGGTAACTGAAATAGGCTATACATTTTAAATAATTTTTCTGAAGGTACGGGTGGTCTCACAGCGGCAAACCTCGATAAGGCATCTGCTATTATATTTTTCGGACCAGGAATATGAACCAGCTCAAAATCATACTCCTGTAGGGCGAGAGCATATCGGGCAATACGTGCTGACAGCAGACGACATGTCTGTAGATAAGAAACTGAGCTATTATCAGTGTACACGGTAAACCGTCTACCCAATAAATAAATACGAAACTTTGTAAGTGCCCACACCAAAGATAAGGCTTCTCGTTCGTTAATGTGATACCTTTTTTCCCGATCCAGTAATAACCTACTCGCCCAGGCTACTATAAACCGGTTTCCATCAATTATTTGGAATAACTGTGCCCCTAAACCTACGTCACTGGCGTCGACGCTTAAACAGAAAGGCTGATCGGGTTTAGGATGATAAAGTAACGTATTTTTTGACAATTCTTCTTTCAATTTAATGAAAGCGAGATTTTCTGCCTCTCCCCAACTTCAGCGAACACTCTTTTTCAAAAGTCTACTGAGAGGTTGGGCTATTGAAGAAAAACCCGGACAAAAAGACCGGTCAAAATTTGCTAACCCCAAAAAACTTTGCAATTCTTTCACGTTTTTTGGTGGTTGGTAGTCTCTCAAAGCTTGTGTTCGGACCGGATCTGGTGAATAACCTGTAGAATCAATTACGTAACCTAAAAAAGTCATTTTCTTCAGAAAAAAATGCACATTTAGAAAATCGTAACTTAAAACCTGATTCATGTAACCTAGATGAAACCTTATCTAGATGGGCTATATGTTCTTGGAAGGTTTCTGAAACGATCAGAATATCATCAATATACACTGACACGAAAGGTTCAAATTGCGGTCCGAGAATGCTGGTTATGCAGCGGGAAAAAGCGCTTACACTAGTACTGAGACCAAATGGAAGTTTGTTGAAGCAATAGGTTTTTCCATTAAACGAAAATCCTGTATAACGCTGTGAGTTTTCGGACAAAGGGATTGCCCAATAACCATGAGTACAATCTAGTGTGGACATGTATCCAATCTTTCCCGTGAGTGCATATTCCCGCTCCATTAATTTATTTAAATGTCGCGCATCTAAACAAACCCGTACGGAATTATCCTTTTTCAGCGTTGTCATTATCGGAGAAATAAACGGCGTGGCTGCCCTTCGAATCACCCCCCAAGACTCCATAAGATCTAATTGTTTTTGTATAAGCGGTTTATGACTTATCGGTACCGGGTATTGTTTGAGATAAAATCCCTTAACATTTTCCTTCAATTTTACATACATCGCAACATGTATCGATACACTGTAACTTTTTCAAGTGGTTATTGTATTAACCGCTTGAAAAAGCAATAACCGCTTTGTACTGGAGTGATTAGGTGAGTAAGATGAAAAAATAGAAAGAGGAAGAGCGAGGAGATTCCAGAAAAATGATTTTTTTGGATTTATACATATTATTTGTGACATATGGTTGATATGAAGACTCAGAAGAGGTTTGATTGCGGAGCATGCGTGGGACGGGAAGTCGTGCAAGCACGGAAAACGCATTTATGGACGAGTAATGAACGATCTTTTTTATTACATCTACCTGAAAGCCACAGATTGTTACGAAACATTTATTTTTAATGATAAAGGAACAAAAACATGTATTATAAATTGAAATATTTATGGTACAAAAATATCCAGAAATTGCCACAAAACAAGCGTTATTTACCCTGTTGGTAAGAAAATATTCAAACAATTTGCGATTTCTAGAGAACTGTCAACAACATCATTCGAACAGAAATAAAAGTGTTCACCTAATTAATAATTAATAGAACCTGGCTTCGGAATACCAAAGGCTTTAGTGTTGCAGGTGGCTAAAGGGTCAATATGAGGGTGTAATCTTGTAAGGAAAAATCGAGATTTCGACAGATTTTCCCAAACAAGCCCATCGAAATTATGAAAACTCACATCGTCACTAGACCGAAAAACATAATGGCTCTCGTGAAAATATGAACAACATACTCCTTCTATTTCTTTTCTGGAAAATCGAATTTTCCATATGTTCTCCCCAGGAGATTCAACCCTATTCGAGGCTTGTATGCGAAAATGAGATACCTAATTCGGACGGTCTATATTCTTATTATTGATCTACTCACCTCTCAGTTTTTGTTTAGTGAAATCAACTTGTTATTGAATTCTTTTCTGTTTGTGCAAAAAATTGCTTATGTGGATACAATTCTCACAGAATCGCCAAACTTCTTCGACAAGTCGGAAATGGGTACTTGCTCAAACAGTGTTTCTCCAGCTTTTATGCAGTTGGTTTCAAACCGCGTGGGTCAAACGCAAATGAGACAGGTGAAAACATGATATATTTGGATTGCATTTTTCACAGTTGATTGAACAGTGCATTTTAAGTCACTCATTATTATTCCTACAACTATCTAAGAATAGATCATTAAGCTTTAGATTTCCTGATTATATTTCCTCTCTGTCATACTCTTCAGGAAATTACTGCTTTCTTAATTCGATTAGAATTCCTATATTTCTTTGTTTTTTGTCGGGTGAACTTCATGACTCTTCAAGGATCATGTTACGTTGGTACGTTGTTACAACCGCCAAAAATGTGGTCACATACAAAGAGATTGTAAGGCTAGCCCTGTTTGTGGCTATTGTGCTGAAGCTCATGACAGTCTTGCAGTAATTCAGAGGAGTAGCCAAGACAAAGAAATGTCTTGCATTTATTAGAAAAAGAAATGATCTCATATCCATGTTTGACTATGAACTGTAAAGTCAACATTAATTTTATGCAGATTAACATGCAGAGATCCACAATGAGAAAAACGATCCAAATGCACTAGTGCACTTGACACTATTTCGATAATAGCAATAAGTTTTTCACTTACGAGCGCTAGAGTGCAGCATTTGCTGGAAATAAAAAAGAACACTGACAATGAAGTAATTACCATTATCAAAGTTTACATACTTCAGTCAACGGCAAGTACAAATAACTTGTTCCTTGTCATAATTAAAGATATATAATTGGAGTGTCATTGATAGTCATAATCACAAAGTGTTAGTTCCAAAGACTCTTCGTTTTGAAGGTAGTATCTACACTTTGGTATTTTCATAAATATCAGACACATTAAAAAGATAACGGGAATGCGCAAATTTATCATCAGCGTTGCTTCCGGAGCTAGTTTTGCATTTTGCGATGTCAGAACAGTAACGATCATCAGTGTTCGATCATAGTGTGAAATGTATGATTTCTATTAGAAAACACTCTATATATTACCCATATAAATAAGGATAGATTTAGCCAAGGGCAATATATGAAAATATAAGTAGAAAAGTTATTGGGTATAACCCTCAAAATGTTGTGCAACCGTAGACACGTGTTTCGAGCTTAAGCTCTCATCAGTAAGGTAAAATCAAGTGCCTAGATGTACAACACTTGGATGTAAAAATAGAAACAAACGAAGTCAACAACAGGAAGCCAACCACACATTTGTGGCTTCGGTTAGAAGACCTTGCTGTTGAAGCAGTCAATGACGAGTAAAACAGGTGTGTCTCTATCTAACCTATTCGATAAACTTAAAACACAATTGAGAGCTCTCGAGACCTTGGTTGTCACAAGTGACAAGTATGCCGCGATGTTATATCCTTTAGCCGAATCAGCTCTACCTGAAGATAATTTTAAGATTTGGGAGAGATATAGAAGCTCTATTGCAAAAGACCATCCCGGAGAAAATAGTCGAAATTCAATTAAAAGCAATATTTCAGGTGGAAACGAATATACGAATCCTACTAATCATTTGATTCTTTTATGAGATTTCCTGAAAGCTGGAGTTGAGAGTCTAGAACAGATCAAATCAGCTCGAACTAGTTTTTCTCAGGGGAAGGAATCTGGAAGATCTCAAAACTACCAAAAGGTAAAATCACATCAGTCTAATATACCTGAATTGCATACCGCAGCTACTATTTTAACAGAGAAGAAGAGAGGTAAGGAAGTCATGAACTGTATATTCTGTGACCGCTCTAATTCCAGTCAAGACTGTTTGAGTGCAAATGAACTGACATTTGATGAAAAGAAGTGGTCTTAAGGAAAAACTGTTGTTTCGGATGTCTTAGACCAAATTATAACGTAAAAAATTGCAAATTTTTTATCAAATGCTTGTTATGCGGAAAAAAAATCTTTTTCCATTAATGTGCCCGGATTTACCTTAAAATAAATTTGTGAATGACAAGGTAAACGGTTCACAAAAAGAAAAATTAGAAGATACGGAAAATGTTTTCACTAGTCTCAATAGTCCTATGCGAAACAAATGAATTTAATCAAAGATCGGGAGTAAAAATCAAAAAGGGCGTTTTCGGAAGTTCAGAAACAGAGGCGCACGTTCACAGTTCATTTGAGGTCTCTATAGAAAGCTTAGACCAATCCTTCCAATTGAAATTTGTTTCCCTAGATCAACCAAGAATATGTAATTATATACCGAGACTCCATAATAAAAGGTACATTGAATATTTCAAAAGGAAAGACATAATAATTTCAGATTCAGACTCGAACCTAAATGAAATTGTTATTCTTCTGGGTGCTGATGTTATAGGCCACTTGTTTACTGGTATAATTGAGAAGGTAGACGCAGAGTTGTTTGCTATAGAAAGTCATCTTGGGTGGACCTAAATGGGGAAGCAACAGAAAATAGGTGAAAGTTTTCCAACTTCATCTTTATGTAGTTTCCAAATACCAGATTCATGGAGTTTAGAAGTTTTGGGTATAAGGGATTCTTCAGAAATAAAAACAAGGGGAAATTTAGAGATCGAGACCATACAGAATTTCAATAAGACAATAACTTTGATAGATGAAAATAGAAATCAGGTTTCTCTTCCATGGGTTGAAGGTCACCCAAAGCTCTTGAACAATTTTGACACCGCGGAAAAAAGACTACACAATGTAACAAAAAAGCTTAGAGAGACCAATAGGTATTCAGAATATGAACAAGTTTTTCAAGAGTTGGAAAAATAAGATATTATATAAAGGGTTCCAGAAAATGAAATGGAAGAGTCCGTGTATTATTTACCTCAACACGCAATAATAAAATATTCAAGCGCAACTACTAAAATCAGACCTGTTTTTGATGCATCTGCAGAAGATAAAAAGGTCCTTCTTTGCACGATTGCCTTGAAAAAGGGCCAAATTTGATTGAACTCATACCAACTGTTTTATTACTCAGGCTTGGAGCGATTTGTGTAATTGCTGATATAATGAAGGCTTTTCTACAGATCAGTTTGATGGAAAAAGATAGAGACTTTCTGAGACTCCATTAGTGTGAGGATGAAAAAACTAACAAGAAAGTTACATGTAGGCATCGTAGAGTAGTTTTCGGAGTTTCCTCCACTCCATATCTCTTAGCGGCCACCATTAATTATCATTTGGATACAGTACCAGACAACTTGAAACAAACAGCAAGTAGACTCCAAAACTCATTTTAAGTAGACAATTGCGTGACGTGCGTAAAAAATATGTCTGATTTGTTACGGTTCAGAGAAGAATCTATCAGAATCATGTCTCGTGCATAATTTGAACTCAGGGTTTGGAGTCTTTCGTTCGGAAATTCAAATGATTATGTCACCTGCGGAGAAAATGTCTGTTCTGTACTGGGTTTATCTTGGAATTTCAAGATTGATACAGTTTTTTCTGATATAAACTTTCTTACTGAAGTAAATGTCATGCCTAGAACGAAAGGAGGTTTATTGTCAATTTCTTAACGAATCCTATTGGATCTACGTGTCCGATAACTTTGATTCCAAAATTGCTATTGCAAAAAACTTGGCAATTGAATCTGGGCTGGGATACAAAATTACATGGAAATATTGTCAAAGATTTCGAAAATTCATGGTCAAGGTTTTGCAGAGTACCTAGACATATATGTTAATTTTTTTTTTAAATGATACAATTAGTACCTTACATGTATTTTGCGATTCGAGTGAGACGGCTTATGCTACTTGTACTTTTATTCATTCAGAGAAAAATGGAGTTGTATCACTTGAGTTGAATCAAGCAAAAACTAGAATAGCTACAATGAATCCAATAACTTTTCCAAGGTTGGAATTATTAGCGGCAGTAATAGGTGTCTGTCGATCAAAAAAGTTGAGATATTTTCTTCCATGAACATCTATTATTGGTAAGATTCGATGGTAGCACTTTCATGGATCAAAACTAAAGAGGATTAGAATACTTTTGTCGATAATCGAGTCAAAGGAACATGTTCCGATAGGGATCCTGTTGATTGGTTCCATGTACCTGGAAACATGAATATTGCGGATTTGCCATCTAGGGGATGTAGAGCGGAAAATTTCGCAGAAAATAGATGGTGGAATGGTCCGGAATGGTTGAAAAAGAATCCAGAATTTTGAACACGATCTGAAATTTCTTGCTCTGAGGAAGAATTATTGTCTGAAAAGAGGAGATCTATTATTTCATCCTTTGTTCATAAAACAGAAAAAAAATCCAAACATTTTGAATATTCTTCTAAATATTCAAAGATTGTGAGGATGATTTCATGGTTGTACAGATTTTATTCCAAGATAAGAATGAAAGGAATTTTGGTGAATTAACATGCGAAGAAGTTAAAACGGTGAAATTTGCCTCTTAAGAATGATTCAGTATGAAAGCTTTGAAAAAATCAATACAGGTGTTGTTTAGAATTCAAAAGTGGTGAAGGATGATAATGGTATGTTGAGGGTAAAAACTGAGCTACTTCTGAGTGAAGATAATGAAGAAAAATTCGAGAGGAAAATGTATCAACCAATAAATAAAATAGAAGAAATTCCCAGCCTGATTGCAAATTGTCTTGAAAAAGACTCTATAAGAGCTACATAGGTCACTGTTTCAGAAGAAGCTCTGTAACTCTTCTGTTCAATGCAGGGGACAACACTACATCCATAAAAGCTCACGGTGGCTGGAAATCTGCCCCCGTATCAGGAGCATACAGGGTGGGGCACCGAAAACGAAACAGATCAAATTTCTTCAAAACGCATGTGTTGTGAGAAAAATGCAAAAATACGTCGATTTTTAATCCATCTTCCTATCATAACCTCAACTGTGATACCTATACCCACACCCCTTGGTCACTATCACCCAAATAATTTGAATAGGGAAAGTAGTAAGTGTGACAAATTATTAAAGAGGTAATTTTAGAAGGGATTCAGCCATGTCAATTTTTGCTACCTAACTTTTCATTTTGGCGCCCTCTTGCGGGACAAACAACTGCTCCGTATTCCAAATTATGATACTTCATTTGCAAGCTAATTTGTCATAAATTCGGTGACAATGCAATATGGAATTTTTCTAAGAGAAAAAACAAAATGGTGGATCCAAAATGGCAGACAAGATTTGGGGATATCTTCCTATCATAACCTCAACTTTCATACCACTCTTCCTACCCCTTGGTCAGTCATACAATTTGAATGGGTAAAGTACACAGAAAGTGTGACACAGCATTGAAAAGGTAATTCCATGAGGAATTCAGACATGTGAGTGTTCGCATTTTATTTTGGCGTCCTCTTGCGGGAAAAACAACTGGTTCGTTTTCCAACTCATGATATTTAATTTGAAAGCTAATGTGAACAATTGAAGAAAACATAACAAAAATTTGAACAATTAATATTGTATTAACTTACAAATTGGAAAATTTTGCAAAAATTGCTCACAAACGTCAGACAGAGTTTTGAAACTAACTTATAATTACTCGTGTATGGCAGTACATGGCGAACACTTTGAGCATCTACTGTGAATAAATGTAGTTTGAAATGATTGGGTTTGAAATTATGCAAGGTTTTCCAATTCTTAAGTTTATTCAGTGTCCAATTTTTTGTTATTTTTTAAAAGTTTTTATTCAACTTGCCCTGACTCTTCGCCCACTTCTAGTTGTCTGATCAACTTGAACTTTAGTAGGTATTCATAATTGTGATGACAATGCATTATGGAATATTTGTTGAAGAAAAAAACAACAAAATTGCAGCTCCAGGATGGCAGATGAGATTTGTAATTATGTTCCGATTCGTTTCAGAATTGTGGGTTTAGGTACATATTTTCAGCATGACTAAAAAAAATTGAATGAAATTGATAAAAAAGATTGTATACAAATGCGATGAAAAAAAAAAGTAATTTTTTCACATGTGTGACAGGTTATTCTAAGCGTAGGTAACATATTCGGAAGCTTGCCGCCAGTACAAAATAGATATTCTTGCTCGGTAGAATTTTGATTCTGTTACGCAGAGAATAACCTACTTCACACATCTAAAAAAAGATTAGAAGCTTTTTTTTTCAATTTAATTAATTCATTTTAGTCATACTGGAAACTTGTAAAACCCCTATATACCAAATTTGAATCGAATCGAACCTCAATTATAACTTTCGTTCGCCATTTTGGTTTTTTGCATTGGCAAAAAAATCATAATCTCCGATCCTGAAAATCCCCACATACTAATTTTGATTCGAATCGGACTATAATTACATATTTCATCCGCCTCCTTGGAGCCAACATTTTATTTTTTTGCAATGACAAATAAATCATAATTTACCACTACATAGCAATTTTGAAACGAATCGGACCATGATTGCAAAACTTGTCTGCCATTATGGAGCGGCCATTTTGTTTTTTCCTTTAGAAAAATTCCATAATGCATTGTCACCGAATTTATGTCAAATTAGCTTGCAAATGAAGTATAATACTTAATTTGGAATACGGAACATTTGTTTTTCCCGCAGGAGGGCGCCAAAATGAAAAGGTAGATAGCGAAAATTGACATGGCTGAATTCCTTATAAAATTACCTTTTTAATGATGTGTCACACTCACTACTTTCCCTATTCAAATTGTTTGGGTGATAGTGACCAAGGGGTGGGGGTAGAGGTATGACACTTAAAGTTATGGTAGGAAGATGTCCCCCTTGAATTAAAAATCGACGTGTTTTTGCATTTTCTTCACAACACATGCGTTTTGAAGATATTCGATCTGTTTCGTTTTCGGTGCCCCACCCTGTATATGGAGAAAGTTTGAGTAACAAAATTGAGATTTATAACAAAATATTGAATTGTTCATGTTCTTCCAAGCAAATGAAACTATCTGATGAAATTGTGGTATCAACTCAAGAAATATCTTACGTTTCTGATCAGCAGCAACATGGAACATCTTCGGGAAGTTATGTTGGAAGTAATTATTAAAATTTTACTATCAATTCGTTTCATGATGAATAATCAATTAATAATTGACTCTGTTAAAAATAAAAGTAATATTTCATGTTTATTTTGTGAATTATTTTGGCAGTGAAAAATTCTTTTCATTATACCTATCTGAAAATACTATACTTACATACTCATTTTCCATAAATGCGTTTTTCGTGCTTGCACGACTTCCCATGTTCGGCTTCGCCTCCCACGGGAGAAATGTCAAGTTTTTGTGACAGTTGTACAAAAAGATATTTTTAAGTTCATTTATTTTGAAAGTAAACAAATATTTTAGAAAAGAAATTCAAGCAAACTCTGAACTTTGTCCAGTTCTGATTATGATAATCTCCAATCACCCCGAATACCTAAAAAAAGTAATGCCCAAATCTAGTTAAACCGTCCTGTACTCCTGACTCTATTTTATCTTATTTACGGAGCCCTCGTACATTTCCAATGAATTTCATTGCCATTGAAGTTCATTAACTTTCTCCGTCCAACGCCTAACTGTCGAAGGGGAATCCTGGACATTTTTGCACACGCGAAATTACCTTCAACCTTCGAGTGTACGAAATAAAAAGTGCTTTGCCTTGACTGTCGATGTTTGTAAACATTTTAACGCTATTTTCATTATAGGTTATTTATTGATAAGTCTATGAACGTAATTGATTACTTTACTGAGATTCTGCCTAATTGGTCTGAAACGATTATAGAACATTCCAAGAATTTTCCGGTTAGCTGCTTATTACATGTTTGACGTGCGAATGCCGATAAAACTCTACGCACAACCGTTACGAACTTCGAAATCAACAAAATTAATTCTTATACTATTTTTCGAGAGTCCATGAGCGCGATCATATTTTTTTAGGGAAAAAGAGTCAATTGAATATTCAAAAACGGTTAGTCGTATCGATTTCAAACAAGGAAAGGATTCTAGAAGGTGTTTGATTCTAAGTACGTACTGTAATGGAAATTGGAATTTCAATCCACTTTTTCACAAAAAATATGTCAAAAATGTCCCAAAAATGCAGTTATTCGAAGCAATTTTTTGAGTAGATGAACGAATAATTTCAAAAAAACATTCCAGTACGTAAGGTAAATGTACCTAAATCAGACAGTTTTAGCAGTTCTGCCGAAGTATTGGATCGTATTATATTCGTGTTGAACGTTTTCTTGAATTAAATAACATTTACATGCTCAATGGTCTTTCTAAAATTATGTATTTATTTCATATTTCCCCAAGTTTGGAGATAAAATAAAAAAAGTGGAGTATTTATCTAGAACTGCATTTGAACCTAAATTCGACATATAATTCCCATGTTCTGACATAAATTCGACAGTCATTCAACCTTTTTTCGACCAAATCAACGCTTTTTCAAAAGGTGTTGGAATGTTAACAGGTATTAATTTTTTTGACTCATTTCTTTATTATCCTCAGTTCTACTTGGAGGAGTAGTTTCATTAGGATTTTGAGAGGTAAACTCAATCATATCTGGAGGTATATTTTCCTTATTGTCATTAATAATAGCACTGGGGTTTTGAAAGGGAGGCTCAATCATTTCAGGAAGTATATTCTCGTTATTGTCATTAATGATATCATTAGAGTTGTGTGAGGTGGACTCGATCATTTCTGGAGGTATATTTTCATTATTGATTCTAATGGCTTGAGCAGCAGTAATAGTATTAGAGCTTTCCCCTTGTTCATCAATATTATCTAATGGCAGTATACGAATATCCTCCAGAATATTTATAAATTGACGGGTATTTTGATTGGTTTCTTCAATAGCAATTTCTGCTTCATTGTTTAATTCAATTGCTGGTATATCTATTTCTTCAGTTAACAGGGCACCCCAACCTTCATCTAGAACTAAGCCTTCTTGAACGTCTATCACCAAGTTTTCTACTATTCTTTCTTCCATTTGAAATTGTAACCCACTCTCTCGATAAATCTGTAACCAAGTTTTGTACAAATTTTGGTCACAAACATCTCCATCCCAGTTCGCACCTTGAAGATTATAAAAATGACTGAGTTTCTCTATTGAAATATGATTTTCTAAAAATCGTAGATGTCCAATGATTTCAGCGTTTTCAGTTTTTTTATCTTGATCACTTTCTGGTCCGGCATAAGAATTATTTAGTACCTTTGTGTAGTTCACATTATTCACATTAAATGGAAAAGGGCCACACGTTTTAAATGCGTTAGCAAAAATGTCTTTTAAATTGTCAATATTATCCAAAGCAGTTTTAAGAACAGGGACGAAGTTTTCTCTTTTTAAGAATTTTTTACCATGTTGAGTTCGCCAGTTGGAAATTGCTAGCTTCCAGTTCATTTTTAACGATCTAAATAAACCCACATCTAATGGCTGCAAGATATGGGTTGAATTTGGAAGTAAACTTATCAAAATTATAGATTTTTCTCTGCAAAAATTGCTCAATGGAAGAGTTATGTGCGACTTGTAACCATCCAAATACAAGATGACAGGAAATTGTATCTCTTTTTTGACTAGCCAAGGATAAAATACATTAGATATGTATTCAAAAAATGCTTCGGTGGTCATCCAACCATTCTCGGACTTTCCAATTCCCCAACCATCTGGTATTTGTTGAACTATGTGTTTAGGTATTCGCTCATAGCTGAACATGACCATGGGAGGTGCAATCTCACCAGACGCGTTCCCTAAAAATTACTTACTTAAGTATTTATTGTCTATAATAACAAATTGATTACATGTATTATTCAAAAAGATACCTGTTATCATAACTGTTAAGCAGTCCTTTAAATCTGCACCAACTCTATTGTAAACCGTTTTAGACCCCTTTTTGGCTAAAACGCTATTTCCTTTTGGGCATAGAAAAAAAGCTGATTCGTCACCATTGAAGTAATATTGGTGCCAGACTGCAAAAAATATTCCTCGATTTCATTAAACCACCCTCTTATACTATTTTCTGTAACCAGTGCCCTTGTTGCTGTTAAATTTTGGGCCATTCGTGTAGACAATTCGGTGTTCCTTTTCAAAAACCCTTCATACCAATGTCGGCCAGGTCTACCATTGGTAAAGGTATGCTTTTTATTTAATGACTTAACCAATAGGGATACGCTGTCTAGTAATTGGTCTTTAGTTACAGGGAAACCCATCTTAGCCATGTTTATTATCCAATCTGTTAAAATTTTTTCTTCCTCCTTTGTTAACACAGAAGAAACACCACTTTTGCACTCTTCTGGAAATTTTCCTCTAATTTTTCCAATGAGGGTGGTTCTTGGAACACCAAAAGTTGAAGCCGCAGTTGCGGTTGGTGTCCCACTCTTGATGGCATTTAAAACAGCTTTTAAATTTTCTTTGCTGTATTTACCATATTTTTTTGGTGTCATCTAAAAATAATAGTTATAAGAAAATCATTTATTTAAATACTCAAGAATGTAAGAAACACTCAATCAAGTAAGCAATTATTACTTATTTGACATTATTTTTCCATAACACGAAAATATGTACATTATGTACCTATTTTCGTCATCACTGTCGAATTTAGGTTGGCACATGAGTATGAAAATAAAAAAGAAAGTAAATCGATTCCTTTTAAAAATAACGATGAATAGAGGGAGATGGCACAAAATAAATAAAACGAACTATGTATCTATTTTCGACAGAACATGTCGAAATTAAAACCATAGGTTGTTCGGTTGTCCCTAAATTCGACATTCAGTTTTTTTCTATTTAGAGAAGTCAAATATCAAAAAAATATAATAAAATACTTAATTTAATATTACATTTGTACTATACAACAATTAGAATATTTATTTGACTGATGCAAGCATGTTATTTGCAACTTTAAATTATGGTTGATCGTCTCTTACCTTAGAGCAAATGTATCACTGTAGTCGCACTCACTGTTAGACAAGCACTGACGATTTTTTCGGTTGCTGAGTCTAATTACTATCTGTCACAAATGTGTAGAGGATTTTCAAATATATCCGCCAAAGGTTTAGACAAATGATATCTTTAGATTTTATTAATCTTACAGAGAGGGGTTTCTTATTTTGTAAGTTTTCATGAAAATACGTCGAATTTTGGGTCGGTGTCTGATTTATGTACATACATCAATGTCTTACCTTGGTTGGTTGGTTGGTTAAAGGTTGACGAGCGAGATAGCGGGTTTACCTTGAGGTTTCCCTTAACACTGAGACCAGCTGGGGTCTATTGTATTGTTCTGTCATCTGTGGTTCCTAGTTAAATAGGCCTGTGTTTTTCACCAGGTTCAGTAGTCTATTTACTAGGTGTTTCAGATTCATGCCTGTTTCTAGGTTGATCTGTCCGAATATTCTGTTGCGCTTGTTGAACAGCGCGTCACATTCGAAGATGATGTGAGAGGCTGTTTCCTCCTCGTCACCACAGAGTCTACGGTTTCTCTATTTATTCCCATGGTGTGTAGGTGTTTCCTAAGGCCGCAGTGTCCGGTTGGTAAGCCGGTGATCGTGCGTATCTTAGATCTGTTAATGTTGAGTGTGTCAGCCGTCAGTGTTTGGCTCAGGTGCCTCACCATTGCTGTGCTGAGTCGATGCCCTTCGATTTGGTCCCAATACGTTTGGTGTTTCTTCCACTCATTGATTAGGTTTCCGCATCGGGTTTTGATAATTCCAAACGCTGGTTCTGAATTATCGATAGTATTGTGAGCACGAGTAGTATTCATTGAGATAATTTCACGAACCAACAAGGTAAAAAAAGTTCCATTGTCTGAATACTTCAATAGTTATAGATAATGCCTGATAGACATGAAGTCTGTCAGACTTCATATTAGTAGCATTGTTTAGTAGCAAGATGATATTAAGTTCTCCGTTGTTGTTTGGATACGTGGACCTGGATAATCGACCCCAGTAGTGTTGAAAGGTGGAGCAGGAATAACTCTTCTACTAGGTAAATTTCCCATAATTGGATTTATCATACGAGGTTTAACCTTGAAGCACATTATACATTCATGTATTATTCTTTTAGCAAGATTTCGCCCTGAAAGTGGCCAGAATTTCTCACGAATGGAGCTCAATAAATGCTGTGGCCCAGCATGTAACAAAATCTTATGCTCTCTTTCAAATAAGAGCTTAGTGTACCAATGTTTTGATGATAATATGATCGGAAATTTTTTGTCAAAACTGAAATCTGAGTTAGCCAATCTACCTCCAACACGTAAAATGTTTTGAGTATCTAAAAAGGGATTCAGTTTCAAAAGTTTACTCGTCTTTTGAAGCGGTTCATTATTTTTCAGTGCCTGTATTTCTGCGCTGAAACCTTCTGACTGCACTATTTTTATGATATGAACAAAAGCCTTTCGGATTTCATTACAACGCAAATATGTGAAATTTCTTTCAGAAATTGGTTTACAACAGTTTTCTTTGAATCGCAAACAATAGGCTACCACCCTTTCCAATCGGGTCAAATTTGAAATTTTTTCGAAAAGAATGATTCCAGAGTTTTCAGGATGCCATTCGAATTTACGTTCTAGAGTGAGAAACCTTTTCTTAGCAGTTTCATAGGAGTCACCTAATATTTCAGGAGGATCTTTCAGTGGTATGGTGACTACGAAATGACCATTTTCATTGCGTAAAAAAGTTTCTAAAAAATGTGATTCACATGCCTATTCTATTTGGGAAAGAGGTTTAACATTTGCGAAAGTTTCGAGTTCCCAAAATCGGCTGAGCTGTTTGTCAATTTGACTATCTGAATTATGAATAAAGTTACAATGAACTACTGAGGGAGGTAATGATTGTATAGGACCGGACACCAGCCATCCAAACCTAGTATTTTGTAGAATAGGACCTTGGTGCCCTAATTTTATTTGGCCAACACACAAAAATTGCCAGAAACAGTCAGCTCCCAATAGTAGGTCTATTTTATTAGGAATATCAAAGTGGGGGTCAGCCAATTTTATATGTGATGGTATTTTTATCGAACTCAGGTCAACTTTAAAGTTAGGCAGATTACTAGTTATTTGTGGAACAACAAGACATGAAAGTTTTATCGAAAATGAGTTGTGTTTTGACTGTATGCATATCATACAAGAAGATTTTATATTGGTTAGATTTTCATTTATGCACGATACATTCACATCAACTCTTTTTCTAGTAAGATTCAACAAATCACTAAATTCTGAAGTAACAAAACTACTCTGACTACCAGGATCTAATAAAGCACGAGCTGTGTGATATTTATTTTCATTATCAATGACACGCAGAAGAACTGTTGAAAGGAGGACGTTCTGATTTTTTGTTATATTACTAGCAGCTAAATTAATGCTTTCCTGTACACTATTTACCAGAGGTTGATCTGAAATTATTCTATTCTCATTTTCGATATGTAGAAGGGTATGATGTCTAGATTTACATCGTCTACAAGAACTGAAACGGCATTGTTTTATCAGATGGCCATATCTAAGACAATTTATGCACAGCTTTAAAGATTTGGTTTTTTCAATACGATCATTAACAGATAACTTCATGAATTCAGGACAATCCTGTATAAAATGTTGATTATTTTTACAAAATGAACACCAAACTCTCTGTGAAATATTGTTTGTTTGATTTGAGGTTAAAAAACTTTTGCTTCTGATCTCTTGCTTATTTTTATTAAAGTGTTTTTTGCTGCACTGATTATGCTCTATAGATTCTAGAAGATCTGCACGATCTTTCATGAATGTGAATAAATCTTCCAAACTAGGTGATGAATAAGAAGCTTTCTTTTCCTCCCATTCCCTATTTGTGTTGGAATCTAATTTCAAAGAAATAAGATGGATAACCAATGTATCCCAATTGTCAGTAGGTTGGTTCAATGATTTCAATGCACGCATATGTTTTTTAACGTTATCCATAAGGGTTCTAAGAGAGACAGAAGATTCATCATGAATTTTTGCCAAATTAAATAGAGCATTAACGTGGTTTTGTATCAAAATTCTAGAATTGTTATATCGGTTGGAGACTAAATCCCAGGCAATTGGATAAATTGCACAAGAAATTTCTAAGCTAGCTATAACTTGCCTGGCACCACCTTCCAACGCAGACCGAAGATGATGAAATTTTTGTATCTCATTGATTGAAGTGTTTTTATGGATAAGCGATTCAAAAATGTCTCTAAATTCTATCCATACGTCAAAACTGCCGTCAAATTTTGGCAAGTCAATTATTTGCAATCTAATATTCTGAGACATACCTTGATCATTTGGGCTCGGGGCCGCTAAGTTACCAGTAGGGCTCGTAACTGAATTATTCGTCAGGCTCGAGTTGCCTACGCTACTATTTTGATCCGATCTAGCAAAATTTAGAACATTCCTTGCCTTTGTGGTGGAGGAATAAAAAAATTGCTCGAATGTTTCGCGTTCTACAATCTGTGACTCTACCTCGGTAGACAATAATTCAATATACAACTGAACTACTTCAAAGTCATCAAGAAGAGAGGTAGACCGCTCTAAACGTTGTTCTAATTCAAGTAATAAGTTTTCATCAGTTATTGGCGGGGCCAATTTCATAACAAATTTAGAGAAAATTGTCAGTTTACCTTTTATTACTGCTCACCTTTTTACTAATAGATCCATATCAGCCATTTCGAATAGGACTTGGTTAGATAATAAAAATGCTTGTCAACTTTCGAACAACTACAACCAAAGTCAAGATTAATATATTTCAAACAGTAGTGAAAAGGAAAGGGGATGAAAAGGAAAATACTGACTCTGACTTCAGGCAAAGGAAGACAACGACGTTGTTTGTTGGTCTTGGCTAATCAAAAACTATCTAGGTAGATGGTCTCTCTCAGGAAGTCACTGGAAGGCCCTTTCTTCTCTCTGCATAGATGAACAGCTTCGGAATCTTTATTGGAAATATTTCTATGGACTTTCTTGATGGCGACAAATGCTGAATACTTCGTATAACTACTTCAGTGAAGATTTCGGAATGATTTCGATCAATATCCGGCTCGAAGGACCATGTTTGTGAGTATGAGTTTTCGTTTTTCGAATGGACTGTAACTTTTATGATGCTGGAAAACTGCTTTGGCTCTTGAATTCGTAATAAAACCAGGATGCTGATTTCTAGTAGTTTTATTACGTCTAGCTAACAAATTGTGATAATAAGAGGCAAAATGCGTACAATGAAGTTTTTGGGTGTTGTTGATAATATTGTTTTTCGAGTCGTTATGAACGACGGCACTTATATGACATTGTCATTTATTAGTTAAAGGGTAATGCACATAAATGTGAAAAATACGTAAAACGCAACATCTATTGTATCTTTCTTCTTGACTTCAGAAGACTTACCGGGCATTATTTCGGAGTAGGATTTGCCTCTCTATTATATCTTTCTTCTTGAATTCAGAAGACTCATCGAGCATTATTTTAGTATAGGGTATGCCACCCTAAGTGTCTTCTTGAATTCAGGAGACTTATCGGTCTAATAATAAAACTCGACGAATATTTGTGTTCTAGAACTTCATAAGATCATTTTGCTTGAATCTGCAAAATACATCCTAATTCTGACATGGATTATCAATTGATATCATTATTTTCGTTGGATAACAGAAATGATTGGTGGTTCCTATGTTAATAAATAGTTTTCCTATCTTCCTTCGTTTACTATTTTGAAATTTTGTCAAATCTTGAAAACAAATTATATTTTCAGCAAAAATTTGTGAAGTCCCTTGTAATTATTTTGTTCCAACAATTATGCTTGTTAAATATTTCCTCGATAAAGGTTACTTCATCATTAATAACTCTCAATTAATTTTAATTTCTGGTTTGATATTGTATTCCAAGTAAGTACACAAATTAAACATTTTGTTGGTTGAAATTACCGTTATTTTCGTTTGATGATAACAAAAGTAATGACAGCTCGTGTGGCTGATAAACTTGCACTCGTATTCGACACTGAATGTGATTGAAAAAACTTGACTTTAGATTTGGTAAAACACATATCAAATCTGTTGCAGAAGCATTACTTCATTATCGACGTCCAAAAAGAGAATATTTCGCGATATTGGTCCAATATTACTTGAACATTTTTAAAATAAATTTGGAAAAAAATTCTCGACACAATATCGGCCTCGCAACATTCAGCGACATTGGTAGGTTAGGTTTGAACGTGAGTGGGCCCGTATCAGGCCCTCCACTGCGGTCAATGGCCTATTGTGGCTCACGCTATGGTTATATTTGTCCGAGTATATTCATTCTCTTAACGAAATTGAGGAATATATTGGGAGAACAATTTACCAGATTTTCTGGAATTACTGTCGTATCGCCAAATATTGAGAATCTGGTTCTGGCCGCTGTAGGGCATGTACACAGAATGTGTTCAGCCGTTTCATCATCCTCCATGCATAGCCGGCACTCTGCATCTTGTGCAAGTCCGATTTTATGCATGTGATGTTTGAGTTTGCAGTGGCCAGTAAGCAAACCTACTATAACTCTGAGATGCGCTCTACTGAGTCCTAGCAGTTTTTTAGAGTCCTGTTTTTTCCTTGTACAAGCAATAAATGCATTGGAATGGGCTAGGCCCGGTAGACTACGCCAGTTCTCAAGTCTTTTATTGTCTGCCCAAGCTGTTATGACATTCTTGGCAGTCCTATATGCTAAACTGAAAACCGGTTCTGGTCCAGTGAACGTTGTTTTGGCCCCCCCTTTTGCTAGGGCGTCCGGTATTTCGTTTCCTTCTAGGCCTGTGTGACCTGGTATCCAGACTAGGGTAACGTTGTTGCGTTGCGCCAGTCGGTTCAAGGTGTCTCTGCAGTTCCATACTGTCCTAGATTTAAAACAGTTGGATTCAAGCGCTTTAAGTGCTGCTTGACTATCTGAAAATATTTTTATCGTTTTTCGTGTGTGGTGTCGATTTTCCAGCTTCCTGGCACATATTTCAATGGCATATACCTCTGCCTGAAATATCGTAGCTAGTTTACCCATACTGAACGAGCGTTTCACTACTGGGTTCATCCCATATATTCCGGCTCCGACGCCTTCCTAAGTTTTGGAACCGTCGGTGAACCAACGTTCATTTGCCCTACATAGGTTGGTTTCATTCCAGACCCAGTCTTCTCTTTCGGAAAAGACAACAGTGTAGGACGTGTGAAGGTTGATAGTTTTAGGCATGATGTCTGTGGGCATTCCTAGAGGCTGCCTCTCATGACACATGCCTGCGGTAGACTAATGGCCGCTTGGTAAAGTCTGTATGTTGCCCATCTGGCCTCTCTCTCCAGAACTATGTGGAGAGGAAGTAATCGAAGGAGGACTTCCATTGCTGCCGTTGGCGTGGAGCGAATGCTTCCAGTAATCGCCAGGCACGCTTGTCTCTGTAGTCCGTTAAGTTTAGCAATGGCCAATTTTCCATGACCCTTGGTCCACCAGACTATAGAGCCATACATTATCATTGGACGGATGACGGTCACGTACAACCAATATACGTGTTTTGGTGACATGCCCTATGTTTTGCCATATATTCTGCGGCATGTCCATAATGATAGGCTAGCCTTCCGGATAGTCTTTTCCAAGTGCGAGTTCCAATTAAGTTTTTTATCCAGGGTTATTCCCAGATATTTTGCTTCACTCGCAAAAGGAATTGTTACACCATTGATGGAAGGAGGTATTAAATGCTCCAGCTTCCTTTTCCTGGTGAATGGTACTATGACCGTTTTATGGAAGTTAGTGGACATTTCCTCCCTCACACCATTTTTATATGGTATCCAATATATCCTGAAGGACGTAGGAGATCGTCTCTTCGCATTTATCGTTTATTACTAGGACCAGATCGTCAGCATATGCTTGCAGATCAATCTCCCAAAGCGAGAGAATGGCCAGTAGATCATCCACCAGCAGTGACCATAACAGTGGGGAGAGGATCCCCCCCTGAGGACAGCCCCTAGCTGGCTTGAAGCTGACAATTTTCCCCTGTAGAGAGGTCGTTATAGTTCTGTTGTGAAGCATAGTTTTTATCCAGACACATAGTATCGGTTCAATCCCTCTAGAGACAGTGGCCTCATATAGGGAGTGAGGTAGTGCATTGTTAAATGCTCCTTCTATGTCCAAGAATGCAGCGACATTGGTGCAATATCATTTGGATATTTTGGTAGGGTAGAATATTCGAAGTGAAACATTGTGAATTTTTTTAATTAAATGTCGTACAATACAATACAATACGATTCAATAAAATATTGGTACAATATCATGAATATATTGGCAAAATATTCAAACGTACTATTGGCTAGGAAAAAAGTGAATATTTCGCGATAGTCAAAGTCATAGTCAAGATATGCTTCATTGTCGGAAGTTAATGATAAACTTATTGAGAAAACTACATTGTATTAAAGATAAAGTTGGAAAATTTATGGAAATTAAATTAATACTTGAAAAGTATAATGGTGATAACCCCTACCATCGGCACATCATTCCTGATGAGAGGGAACTCCACCACCATATGCGCTCCGGGGCGACTTAACGAATAAAAAAGAAAAAAGGGGTGCATTTGCTATTTCAACTGCAGGGAAAACCCGGAAAAAGCCTACAGTATCACCATATGGTCCTTGGTGAATGAGGGAATGGAACAATACAACAATTAAACATAAATACATGCTCATTCATCAATGACTTCTTCATCTGTGCCATTCCAGCCACCATTTATTCATCAGATGAGGAGTATGCACATGAAATCAGAAAAAAATGTTAATCGAAGTGTGAATGACATAAAAATGTTAAAACTCTAACCAAGCTCGATTCATGATCCGAAATGATGACTTTTGAAAAGTATCATCATAATAGTGATATACACTGCCCGCCAGTCGCGATGGAACAACCCATTTTTACGGTAATTCATATAAGGGGGCAAAATAGAAGCAAAATTCCATCAGATTCGTGATCAGGACCCCCAACTCATAACAGATACTGCTTTTGCCTGAAAAAAATTTAATCCTGAAAAATCCGAACTTGTCTCACTTTTCATGGAAACACCCCCGTAACATTCGTAATTATCAAGGTAGAATGATGAAACTCTCAGCACAGAAGGAAATTATAAAAATGCACGTATCGGTTCAATGGTGTTAGCCTAAGTGATTTACACTGCCCGCCAGTTGCGATGGAACAACCCATTTTAACTGGCGACAGGCGGGCAGTGTGTATCACTTATATCACCATTGAATTGGTAGATGCATTTTCATAATTTCCTTCAGTTCTGAGAGTTTCATCATTCTACCTTTATAATTACGTAAGTTACGGGGGTGCTTCAATGAAAAGTGAGACAAATTATGATTTTCAGGATTGAATTGTTTTCAGGCAAAATGAGTATCTATCATGAGTTGGGGGGTCCTGACCACGAATCTGATGGAATTTCGCTTCTATTTTGCCCCCTAATATGAATTACCGTTAAAATGGGTTGTTCCATCGCGACTGGCGGGCAGTGTATATCACTAAGGCAATCACCATTGAACTGATAGGTGAATTTCCATAGTTTTTTTCAGCCGTGAGAGTTTCATCATTCTACCTAGATGATTATGGAAGATACGGGCGTGCTTCCATGAAAAGTGAGACAAACTGTATATAAATAGTCACATACATTTTTTTTTAATATGAATAATACAAATGCAAAAATAAAAAATTAAAAAATTTAAAAAATCAAAAATATAAAATTTTAAAAATGAAAAATTAAAAAATTTAAAATATGTAAAAAAATCTCCAAAATTCAAGAATTCAAAATTTGAAAAAAAAATGTATTATGTACCTGTATTTACTACAAAATGCCATCGACCCAGCTCTAACAAATATGATAGAGAACGACCTTGCAAACAATGGACAAGAACTGATTTTCTAACAAGACAGAGCTCCTCCGCATTACTCTCTGAATGTGCGCAATTACTTAACTGACACGTTTCCAGGACGCTGGGTGGGACGAAGGGGTGCAAATGAGTGACCCCCTAGTTCACCCGACTTGAGTCCTATAGTTTTTTTTGTGGGGGTGCATAAAAACAAAAGTTCACAGCACTCCACCTGACACACTGTACACTCACTTTTGAAGTGGCACACCCCTCGCTTGATTCCTTGAAATAGTATTCACAAAAATTAAACACTTCTTAGAGGTAGCAACAACTCATGTAAGTAGAGAAACCCAGCTTCGATTTACTGAAAAATTTGCTTACTCATTCATAACTTACTATGGCACTTTAATATCCACTTGTCTGGACTGCGATGCTGTTCCTATTGTTTCACTGAATTTTCTACAATTCCATTCTTGAATCACTCATATACTAAGAGATTAAACAGTATCCGCCAAAATGTTGGAACCATATGGGAAACTTTTTTATTATTAGTTTCTCAGAAAATTTCATTCTTCATAAAAGTTGGTGCATTCAATTAGACTAAGTACGCGCATATTGGTTATTGCCAGTGGCGTGCGGCTAAGCGGAAAACTGACGATATTCTAAATTCACTATAGAGTAAAGTGACATTTGTTAGCAGATATTCGCAGATACTTTCAATACAATAACTTTTAGAGACAAGTTTTGAACGTTTTTACTTTTTCAAAATATATAACATATGAATTGATATCAAACTTGTTATAACATCTGAATAACCATAGTATCAATGAGAATAAAAATACAGAGTATAAATAACAATATATTCATATTTGTCGTTTATCTTCAACACTCCTTCTCGACATTATGAATCTCCTATTTTCATACCAATCATTTTTCTCATCTTCGATAATTTTTCTGGTCCGAGCGGCTTTGTTAAAAAATCAGCTAACATTAAACTGCTTGGACAATATTGAAAACTGATTTTTTCTACTCCTATGTTAGTAAACATTGTTTTACAAACAGTTCACTCTATAAGTAAATCCATTCTTACGCACAACTGTGCGTAAAGAATAAAAACGCACAACTGTGCGTCATGATATGATGGCTAGTATAATAGGTAACAATCAAGTTGCCTCTTGAACCACTCAAATCGTGACATTTATCTGTCTTGCGTTTTAAATATTTGACAGTGACATTGTCACTTTTTGAGATTTGAAGTTCAAATCGATACTTCATAAATTATAATCCGATCTTTAATTTTATATCTACAAATATGAGCAACTCCGATAATGAAATGAGCGCAACGCCACCGGAAATTGTTCTTCAGGCTGCTTCTGCTATGGAGAATATTCTGCCGCAAAAATCAAAGGATAGATATGAAAAAGCCTATCAAAAATTTATGGAATGGAGTATGGATAACCACGTGAGTACGTACTCCGAAAATGTATTGCTCGCCTATTTTAATATATTGACCAAAACATTTAAACCCTCCTCGCTCTGTTCATCATTTCTATGCTATATAGTACAAAATTGTATTTTCTTAGATTTAATTTGTTGTTGTTGGAAATTAAACCATAAACTGCGTTAGTTACCTTCATTTTTTTATTACTTAAAGCTTAATCAAACGCACCATCCAGTATATAAGAGTCGTAGAAAAAGTATAGTACGTATTACGTGTTGTAAAGCAATTACGCACTCATGTAATTACCGCACTCACCGCTACGCGGCTCGTGCGCAATTTTTCCATTCGTGCGTAATATGCTTTTTACAACACTTGATACGTAATATACTATTGTTCATCGATTTCAGTTCTTTGACAAAGTTATACTTTGTTTCTATGTGCTTTGTACGATCATGACTACATTTATCTCACAACTTTGGATCCGCTCAAAATGGGTTTGACTTGACTGGATCCGATACACCTAATCGATATATACAGTGTTCGGATTGGATTGAATCACTCAAGTCAATTCCATAAAATATAGGATTGGACCCAACCGATCGCCTTGAAGAGAAGTGAAATTACGAGATAAACGAGTTTGAAATTGACAAATAACAGATAAAAGTAGCCAAATTCGATTAGTGTTTATATTGACAATTGTCTTTCTCAAAATGGAGAGCAAAATAATAATTAAGAAAAGAAACGTATGGTCCAAAGATGAGAGCAGATCCACAGAACGACGATTCGTGATTTAATTCCCAGAACACAAGAAATTTAAGGTTACGAAATTCGACATTTTGCTGTGGAGTTAGCTTTTTTCAATCGGATTGAAGAATAGGATTCTTCGATCCACTTAAATATTGCGATATAAACTGAAGGGTGGTTTCACTCGACTCAATGCTATTGAATTTGAAGCGGATAGAGATCGTCCAGATAAACGTAGTCCATTTTTCCGCTATCAATCATTTTTAGGCACGATTGATTATCTTCGAAAATAATGATCTCAGAAAGGTTGATTCGGAAATCTTGTAAAAGTCCTGTCAAATATATGGCTTGTTGACAGGCTTCTGACAGAGAGATGAATTCTGCCTCAGTAGATGAAAGTGCCACGCAAGTTTGCTTTTTACATCGCCAGTTGAACATAGCTCCCATGTACTTAAACAAATAACCACTGTTCGACTTTCTATCAATCCTGTCTCCAGCCCAATCAGCATCGGCAAAACCATACAATTCACTATCGGTTTCGGAAATGTTTATTAGTTGGATCTCCATATTTCTGGTTCCATTGAGGTATTTCATGATTCGCTTCACTTCTGTCCAGTCATACATACATCTGGCCTTGTATTCACAGAAAGATACAATAATGCCCCTATTGCACTTCGGTAGACATCCTCGTTATGGAATATTTCATTATTGGAAGTCCTATTTTTGTAGTAACCTGTATCCAAAGATATACTTGCAGGTTTGACAGACTCCATTTGAAAAGTTTTCAATAGTTTGGAAATGTATTTCTCTGGATGAATATAATAAAGTCCAGTACTTTCTCTTCTTACTTGTATTCCGAGGATATTTTCAATATTTCCAAAACTAGTCATTTTGAAAGTTTTCTCTACCAATATAGCAGTTTCTTCGATAAGATAGATGTTTTCACAAGCTATTAATATATCGTCCACGTATATCAACACGTATATGAGTTTTTCTTTGTCTCCTTTAATATAGAGGCACTGATCATGATCTCCCCTTCTGAAACCCATATCAGTAAAAACGTTAATTGAATTCCACATTCTAGCTGACTGTTTCAATCCATATATTGTTTTGTGCAGTTTGCAAACTAAATGCTCTTGTCCAATTTTAATGTAGCCTGGTGGTTGTTTAGTGAAATCACGGTGGCCAAACCTTTTGTGCCATAAATGAATGCAACCTTCATTACAGCCTTCCCATACAGCCATGATTGAATTGTGTTGATTGAGTTTGTATAAATTACCAATCAAATTTCCTTGGGCAACGATTTTATTATTTAATTTGATAAAACAATTTTGCTTATCAAATTCGACTGTGAATCCGAGAACTGATAATTTCTTGACAGAAAGTAAACTTGCACCAAGCTCCGGAACATATAGAGTGTCTTTCACTGTTATCTGTATTGTCATGTTATTATCAAGAAGACAAGTTATTGTTCCCATTCCTATACCATAGGAACGAACTCTTCTACAATCTGCAAGTTCAACTTCACTCACTGAGTTCTTGAAATGTGTGAAAAACTTTTTGTTATTCGTCATATGACTACTTGCTCCAGAGTCTATGTACCATTCATCAGTTTTAGTTTTATCACCAACTTGAAAACAAATATAAGTATTTTCTTCATTGGAAATAGGAGTGTTTCCCTCATTTTCATCATTATCTGAGGAAACAACGTTTGCTACATTCGAATATCTTCTTTGTTTCTTATAATAAAAGCATTCTTTCTTCAGATGTCCTATCTTCTTACAGAAAAAGCAACTTTTAGACTCGAAGATTTTCCTAGTTGGCCATTTCTTATAAACTTTTAAAGCCATTTCACTATTCGATGTAGAATTCTCCTTTCTTCTATGATACTCCTGTATCAATTTTCCTTTAACCATTTCAAAAGTAAGGTCATTCTCTGGTCTTCCTTCTAAGGCTGTTACTAGATTGTCGTAGCTTTCTGGGAGACTGCATAAAAGTAGTGCTACTTGTATATTCTCTGCTAAATTTTCTCCCAAAGTGACCAACTGATCTATAATACCCATCATATCAGCAATATGTTTTTCCATGTCACCATTCTCGGGTAATGTTGTCTTACACAGACGCTTCACAGCAGAAAAACTTTATTTGTGAGAGTTGATTTTTCATACTGTTTCTTTAGATTATTCCAAGCTTCTTTGGCTGTTTTGCAATTCTTTACATGAATAACTTGCGAATCATCAATAAGTAGACCTATTGTTGCTCTTGCTTTACCATCCTTTGCAATCCAGATATCACTCTTCGGTTCTGTTGGGTTTTCAGTAACTGTACTCCATAGTTCTTCCTTCAGCAGCAGCATTTCAACTTTGTACTTCCATATTTGGTAGTTTGAGCTATTAAGCCCAACTATATTGAACTTTGTTGTATCCATTATACTAACAGTTTTACTTCTTGACTTACGAACGTCTTTTTTACTTATTACAAGGCAACTGGGCCCATAACCTGTTAGCAGATATTCGCAGATACTTTCAATACAATAACTTTTAGAGACAAGTTTTAAAAGTTTTTACTTTTTCAAAATATATAACATCCCTAATAGCACCATGAAGTCCGATGGTAATCCATAGGACATCCTCTCAGGACATTCGGGACGTCCTTAGGATGTACAAAATTGGTACCGCGGACGTCCATTGGACATCCGTGGGAAGCACCAATGTCTCGACTTCTCACCAAAATTGGACGTTCTATAAGGATATCCAATGGACATCCACCTGGGATGTTAATAGGACGTCCCCGAATTACATCAATCGAAAGTACATCTTGGACGTCCTTAGGACGTGCAATATTGGTACGTCCTTAGGACGTGCAGTATTGGTACCGCGGACGTCCATTGGACATCCGTGGGAAGCACCAATGTCTCGACTTCTCACCAAAATTGGACGTTCTATAAGGATATCCAATGGACATCCACCTGGGATGTTAATCGGACGTCCCCGAATTACATCAATCGAAAGTACATCTTGGACGTCCTTAGGACGCGCAATATTGGTACGTCCTTAGGACGTGCAGTATTGGTACCGCGGACGTCCATTGGACATCCGTGGGAAGTACCAATGTTTCGACTTCTCACCAAAATTGGACGATTTATGAGGATATTCAATCGACATCCACCTGGGATGTTCATTGGACGTCCCCGAATTACATCAATCGAAAATACATCTGGGACGTCCTTAGGATGTGCAGAATTATCACATGTGTTTGTTCCTACATCTCTTTCAGGACTAAGATTATGATATTGTTGTGGATTACTGGAGATAACAATTTGGATAGAACCAGATTCACTTACTAGGTAAGCTCAGCACTCTCCTAGAGTCATCCAATTCGGTTTTGTACATGTTTAAATGATACACACAACTCTACTTGTCTTACGGAAACATCTTTTTCAAAACAGTGTTGAATAGGTTAGTAATAACTATTGAATAGTATAACAAAACTTTTATTTTCATTTAAAGATATAACTGCACTGAATGAACACAAAATAACTTACAGAACAGTCACTAAACTAATTAATCACAAAAGACGATAGAAAAGCCGCCATAGCTGGTAAATACTCAACAATTGTCTGTCAATTCGTCAACACTTCACTTGAACACAGAACACAAAACACAGAAAACAACTTTATGCACGGAATCCATACATAGAGGAATTGTACGGTTTCAATCCGTATACGAACTAGAGAGACAAACATAAATTTTTTATTTTCATAGTTGTGAAACAGTGAATCTTATTGGCAAAAGCACAAACTCGAGAATATGTCCCCTGATTACCTCAATGATAGTGAAAAGGGTTTTATTTCAGATGGGTTGTTTTCGCTGTAATGTTTAGCCCTATTGTAAATATGCTATCCATTTTATACCTCTTCTGTAAAACCACTAGCTGGGATGTATTCTTTGGATGGATGCACCTAAGAAACATTCCGAAAAATGTTCAATCCAGGACATCCCAAGGAAGTCCTCGCTGGGACATTTTCTGAAATTCACTGATTGGGATGACGTCCGATGTACATCCATCAAGGACGTTCCAGAATGTACCCGTACCAGGACCACCATAGGAAGTCCTTTCGAAGACATGCCAAATACATGCCAACCAGGACATCCAATGGATATCCTAGAAAATTCTACAAAATATATCCGAACCAGGACATCCGAAGGAAGTCCTCGCAGGGAGATATTCTAAGATTAACCAATTGGGACGTCCAATATTCATTCATGCGGGATGTTCCTAAATGTCCCGTACCAGGACAACCATGGGACGTCCTTTCAAAGACATGCCAGAATACTTACTAACAAGGACGTCCGATGGATGTCCTAGTTAACATTACAAAATATATCCAACCCAGGATATCCCAAAGACGTCCTCGCAGAGACGTTATATACGATGTACCGATTGGGACATCCATAGGAAGTCCTTTGGTGGAAATTCATGAAAATGCACTGATTCGGACGTCCCATGGACAATGATTTTGAGTCCCGGACATTCGGACATGATTTGTACCAAATAGGGACGTCCCTGGAACATAGTGTGCTATTAGGGATATGAATTGACATCAAACTTGTTATAACATCTGAATAACAATAGTATCAATGAGAATAAAAATACAGAGTATAAGTAATAATATATTCATATTTGTCGTTTATCTTCAACAACATTAATATCCAAAATATCGAAAAATGTTATTGAAAAAAGTTGATTGCAATTGAATGATGTTTTCAGTTATCCAGTTCAGTCTACCAAATACCAATTCTAATTTTTTTAAGCATCCTGGCTTAACTTCATTATCTTTCCATTACTGTTTTTTCAACTCATATTAAAGACTGTGTTAGATCAGGTAATTGCTTTGACAGCTAATTTATGCTAATTCAATAACTTACTTCTCAAAAATTATTGTGGATAATTTCCATTGAAAATTGAGGCCAACTCTTTACGCAGTTATCAAAATTAGTAATTGATGGACTAAGGTAGGGTTCAACAAAACAACTTCACCAGCAGTTTGAGTGAACCCGCGTCAGTTGCTAGGGAATTAGCCAATTAAGTTTCTAGTTCCTTGGCAACTGTTTGTTGAACTGTTGGTGAACTTGTTTTGTACAACTCTCACTCAACTGGATAACTGGGAATATCATTCAATTGCAAACAATTTTTTCAATAAGATTTTTCGATATTTTGCATATTAATGTCACTTTACTCTGTAGCGAATTTAGAATATCGGCCGTTTCCCGCTTAGCCACACGCCACTGGCAATAACCGATATGTGCGTACTTAGTCTGATTGAATGCACCAACTTTTATGAAGAATAACATTTTTTGAGAATTTATCAATAAAAAAGGTTTCCATATGGTTCCAACTTTCTAGCGGGCACTGTATAAAGTGGGAAAATTGACACAAAAATAGTTAAATTCTCCAAATTCATTTAATACTTCAAGACAAGTAACATGACGATCATTATTATTTCAAAATTCACGTCTTCAGTTTGCTTGCCGTGGTTTGAAAACCCTGTTGGAGAACTTGATAACGACATCTTGCACCCTCATGTTGGGGGTCAGGAATTGTTGTAGAGTGTCAACCCCATCACGGGGCTGGCGATCGAAGGGGTAGCCCATGGAGCGGCGGTCAGGGTAGAGTTTGTCCTTGATACCGCAGAAAGTATCGGCGTCGTTACAGCTACCCTCAGTGGTTTGTTCGATCTGAAAAAAAAGGTTTGTAATATGTTAGGTTAGATACCAAGAACAATGAAGAAACTGATAGACATCTGTGCACACAGTTCAGAGTTATTTTGGGATATCGTTAAGTACCACCGTCATCCTATGGCACCTATACAGTGCGATATTTTAAGGCAAATACCTGCCAGAAAACAACTATTCCCTTGACTTATAGCACGACGGGTAGTTAGTGACATCAAACAGGTATTTGTTTCTCGTTGCAGATAACACTGTTGCGGGTACTTTCCTCAACTAATAAAGTAGCTGTGTGAGTTTTGGGTAACAGAACATGTCAGTTTTATTAGCATTATATTACGACTGTCGGAAAGTCAATCTGTTATATTGACGTCGTGAAATTGAATATTTTCTTTTTCGAATCCAATTTTTTGTTTATAATAGTGTTGAAATTACGAAGGCATAGAACAACAAAATATTTTTCAAAACATTTGAAATTGCACCTTCAAAGTAACAAATGTCATTTTAAACTGGCAATTATTACTTTGAAGTGACAGTTGTCACTTTGAACTGGCAATTGTCACTTTGAAATGACAATTGTAACTTTGAACTAATAATTGTAACTTTGAACTGACAATTGTCACTTTGTATGTAATGAAAATAATGAGATGTCTTTTGTCGAAATTCAAGTTTTTAAAAAAAGTTTTGAGTATCCATTATATAGAAATATTATATTATTCACTTGTTCAATCACAATTAAATTATGGAATTTTGGAATGTGGTGGAGTAAATGAAAACTTTCTGAAAAATTTAGAAACTCTTCAGAAATCGTTTTTGAAAATAATGTATGAAAGAAATTATACATACTCATCTGACGACTCATTCAAAATTAGCATCAAAATGGATGTTAGACAATTATTTTGTTATAATGTTATTTTACATATATACATAAAAAGAAAGAAGGTTTTCATTTCAACTCACATATTTATAATACACGAAACAAAAATACAACTACTTTAAAAAATCAAGTTCACAAAACAATAGGTCAAAAATTTTTTACTCATATCATTCCTCATTGCCACACGAAATAAAGAGCATCAAAAGGATCATCAAAAGGATGGATATTAAATGAAGAAAGGCAATTTTTCCACAATTTTTGTTAACAAAATAGAAATCACAAACTGTCCATATTTGTTTTTGTCATTATTATACATTAATTATTATTATATAAATAACTCCATTTCAATCATTTACTTATCTTAATTCAGTCCTTACAAAAAGTGAAACATCGTAAGGCTTTTTCGGTTTATTTGCAACAAACAGACAATTGATAGTCAATATCATACTGTACGTCTTATTTATATATTATTGCAAATAAACTTATTTTATCAAATCTATTTTATTCAATTTTATTCTAATTATTTATATTTTTATTATTAATAACTGATTTTTTAGTCAAACACAAACTGTCAACAGTTTACGTGACTTTCTCCTGTTTATTGACCTGATTACCTTTCTCTGTTTTTATTGTATTTTATATGTATGATCATGAGTTAATAAACATTATTATTAATTATATAATATTATATTGTTTTTTTTCTGGTGTTTTTGGCATCGACTGCTATGGTCATTAGCCATGTGTTCTGGGTAGGCCTTCTTACTAACTCCATACGCCACCTTAGGAGCAGCGCTGTTAATTGGAACGCAACCGTGAATCGTGCAGGACTCACCCTAGTCGAGCTACGAGATTTTAATAATTTAATCGGTCAAATTAAATTTAAAAATCCCACCCGCAACTGGGGCTCCAACTCCGGGCCTTTCGACTCGAAGTCGGACGCTATAACCTCTGCGCCACGACCCGACATGTATTATGTTATTATTATTATAATTATTATTTGAAGTAATAATTGTCAGTTTTAACTGGCAAAGAAGACTTTGAACTGTTTAAAGAAGTTGGCAATAAATGTCGTTTTTGAGTAATGATTTACAGGTCGATGTGACAATTGCCAGTTCAAAGTGACAATTGCCAGTTCAAAGTGACAATTGTCAGTTAAAAGTGACAACTGTCAGTTCAAAGTGACAATTGTCACTTCAAATTGACAACTGTCACTTCAAAGTGGCAATTGTCAGTTGAAAGTGGCAATTGTCAGTACACAGTGACAATTGTCAGTTCAAAGTGACAATTGTCACATCAAATTGACAATTGTCAGTTCAAAGTTACAATTGTCACTTCAAAGTGACAATTGCCAGTTCAAAGTGACAGTCTTCCCTCAATTATATGTTCTCTCAATTATTTCTTGGTTGGCCGAGCAATTTTGGTGTCGGCCAATTGAATTTCAGTTTGCATAGATGTTTGTTCGAGACTTGGTACAAGGAGAAAGAGTTATGAAATGTGATATGGGTTGCCAAGGTACAAATCCTCGTGATAACCCGGGGTGGTGTTGTGAGTTATCCGGATTTTCTTACAGCAGAGAACTAAATAGACTCCAAAAATCAGTAATTACCTATGAGCGCTACGGTGAATAACAGTAATGGTAGTCATCCTCTTTTCGCACAGGCTTCGTGTACACTCTAGGAGTGTTCATAAGGGAGGATCATTATTATGACGCACGTTGAAAGTATAGTAAGTAACAAGATCATGTTACATTCTCAATTGTTGTTTAGATTTGCAGTTGCCAAATCGAATAAAAGAAACTGTGTACTATCAAGGCACTCCATATCGGTAATACCATGTGTGCTCGCAACACTATCGATAAGATTTTTGTCAGAAATCAAAGATATCAAATTATTTGGTAACAAGTCCGCTAGAAGCAATTTGATCGAGTTTAAGATATTTGAAAGAATTTTTGATAGTAATGTGAGCACGAGTTGTATATTTTGACCAACGTCAAGAAGTTCCATTGCCGCGAGTTCTTTAATAGTTAAATTTAATAGATAAAGTCTCAAAATATGAAGTCTGTCAGATTGACATTCATATTATAGTAGGAAACAAGATAGTATCAATTTCTCCATTGTTGTTTGACTTGACTTGAAATCAATCTTAAAATCCCATTTATCTCGCTCCTGTATACTGATATATGTATTTTTAAATCCAACCTACCTCGCTTCAGTGTAAGGATATTTTCATTTTTCAATTATTGATATATCTAGCAAAAGCTTGATATGGAGGATTTTCTGAAAGGTGCTGTGTATGCAGTAGAACGCAGGCAGTTCAATTACATTTTTAAATCCAGTCTACCAGTTGTTGTCAATGACTACGCATGGTCATATGTATACGTTATCGAATGGAAGGCAAACTACACTATCAAGGCACACCGCTTTGATTGGTTCTCCTATCGCAGAAAATAAGATCATGCAACGATTAAAATGATCAGTAAAAGTTTACGTTTTATAGGATCACTTGATTTAGTCTTCAGAATTTTCTGAAATAAGTATGGGAACTGGAAATGGAACGATGTTTCTCCATTTTATTGTCGCACCAAAATCTCCAATAATTTGTTTTTTGTGGATAATACTCACCCTGTCATCTTCGTAGTTGGAGATCATCACGAACAGTTGGCACTGCATGCCTTCAGCATTTCCCATTGGAGTCAGCATATGCTGAGGCCACCCGCATCCACAGAAGTTGAATTGGGCTAGATTGTCACCTCCTTCGGGCCTGTTTGTATCCAAATCTCTGAACGTACGGTTGAAGGGAATGGTGACAGAAGACTGGGTCGAGGAACGCATGACGGTGTTTTGTCCTTGTTTCACTGAAAGGATAATGGTATTTGAGGAATAGGAATATTAAGAGATTGTCAAATATTTGAATCATTTGGTTTTTGGCTGATACTGATTTGAGATCTCGGTGCATATAAGTACTTCATTTTTCATTTGTTTATAACCTTTCCATCATTCACTATGTCTATCATCTTTTGTATTTGTAACCAAACGGATTTTATGACCGGTAATAATAATTTAAATCAGACCCAAACCCGAATTCAAATATCTGAAATGTTCTCTCAACCCCCCGAAAACTTATGTTATTCTAGTAAATATTCTCAGAAATACATGGTTACCAAGGGTCTTCTTAAAATAGACGATGTTATTGATTATTTTTAAGTGTTTCCGTGTGTACGAATATTTCCAAATGGGACATTTCAGAATAATAGAGAAACAACATTAGAATAATATCTTCATGTTTATGTTCTTGTGAGAGGCCCAGATTCTTATATTTTCATAGACCACCCAGAGTTCTCAGAGAGGGCGAAGCAGGCAACTTTGAAATTGAGGTCGGAAAAGAAGTCAGTCTTTCGTTTCACTCGTTAAAGTTAACATGTGGTCGCGTACTTAGTTATTTTATTAGTTTACTTCAATTATTGTAATTTTCATAATTCAACTCTGTTCAACACTATATTCAATCTGGATACTATCGTTAATTTACATTATTTGAATATATATAAAGTCGACCATTTTCACATGTTTCTAAAAAGTTGATTCTCCTAATTAACTTTTAGTATTTGTTGTATTTGAATTATTTTGAATCTTTTGCGTTTCATCTTGTTATATTATTAGTAAATTGTTTGGCCTTTTTCCGGTTTAAATTAAATTATCAGTTAAAATCAGAAATGTCCCAAACATCTTTTGTTGCTATTCCTTATTGTTTTGTTTAATAAATATAAGTGTTTTGAATTATGGTTTTTATTCTCAGAAGTTCAGATTCCAGTTTACAAAAATCCTTTTGATTTGAGAGAAAATTATTTTACTTAGAGTTGAACAGAGTAAATAAATTTGAGTGCTAAAGTAAGTTCCGCAACGAGTTCTCAATCCAGCATTGAGTTAAAAATCCTAAATGCTGTGAGGTATGATTCCTATAGTTCTGCAAGCATATTATATTGTTACAAGATACCCTAGCCACTTTTTGATATGACAGCGTCCGGCGAAACTGTTGCGTTGCTATGATACAATTTCTAGAATTCATTCGATGAAACAGGATCTGGAGGTAGCTATTCAATCTAGACCCTAAAGTGTTTCTAGATTGAAAGGAAGCAAAGTATTTTAGCAGTGTATTTAGGTTGTCAGAATTCTTTGTTCATTGTCAATCTGGAAATGAACGATTCATATCTGTTCGATATTTTTGTAGTCCGAACCCCAATTATGTGAATTAGCATCAGAAGTGGGATTATTGTCTACAGTCAGTTTTTTAGGTTATTTTTGTGTATAGTCAACGAGATTTGCGACAATTGCTGTCAAAATAGGTAATAATTGGATAAATGCAGTTTCTGAGGAAGAACGCTAGGAAAAAACCGAGAAGACGAGAAGAAACAGCAACAGAGGAGGAGCAAGGTCAGCAAAAGTTTCTGGAGCAACAAGGCAAAAAAACAACGAGTGTAAGAGAAACAAGAGGAAAAGATCGAAAGAACGAAAGAAGAACAGAAGGAAAAGGACGAAATAGCTTGAGAAAAAACAGAGGAGAGAACGATAGAGACGAAGAAAATTTTGTGGGACAAGATTGATTGGTTTGATCAAGAATAGTCAAATTATTACATAGATGCTTTGCGATCTTTCTTCAGTCCTAAATACCGCAGTTTTCCACTTCAGACCACTTGTCCCAAATTAGGCAGAAGTCGACCTTTTCAATGGACCAGGATTCACGACTGATACCTCATGTACTGTCATTTTTCTGCAGTTGCATAAGTGGGCTCATTCCGAATGGTGTCGTATCAGTCGCAATGTCTGCTACCCCAAAACGTGCTGCAATGTTAGCTTCTTTATTAGGTTCTATTCTATTCTATTATTTCCGTCTCCGAGTATAGCCATGAGTTTCAAACTTTGTCTAGGTTGTGGTAGGTACTCTCTTCTCCAAAAGGTCTTCTGTCTCTCATGGGATTATCAAGTTGCTCAGATGGTTAAACGCGGGTAGTCATTACCCTCTATAGAAGCTTCAATTGAGTATAGTTTCAAAAATACTTAGATGTCCTCCTGGAAAGACTGTACCCAATTATCGGCAGCTATTCATCTAGCATTTATGATCTAACAAGTCAGTGCTGCTTTTTCGGTCATAGCACCCCTTCAGAAAATATACCACGACTGTTGTTACCTTGTACTGAAAAACAAACTGGAGTTTTGCCAATAACTGACAAACTTGCTATGTATGACATAATATTCTCAAACAAAATCATACAAAAGGAAAATGCAATTGAAGAATGTAATAAAAACCAACGTGTTTACTTCGGTGAGTGTCGGATTGTATCTATTTTATCTGAGAGAGATTTTCACAAAACCAAATTTGTATATCATTTTCCAAATGGGACTTTCGTCAAATAATAATTTCTTGGAACTATTTTGAGAAAGGTTATACTTACAATTAACAGTGAACCTATCTAACTCGATGAACATGTTTTTCTGGTCTCTGAACAACCACGGATTACCCCTTTCATCGAACTTTGGTGCCATGAATATTCTGCACGTGCCTTGCTTGTTACCACCACTCTGATTATTTACTATGATTCGGTAGTTGTATTCCGTATGATTGAGATGGGTGAATCTTACGAGAACAGTTCCGCGGGGTTGGAAGTCCATTCCTCTGGATAGGTCGACATCGGATTGTTGCCAGAAAGTTTGGATGTTGTTTTGCTGTTTTCCAGATTCAATTGCTATTTGGTCAACGGTGATTCCGGTATAATTCAGCTGGAACATTGAGATTTCAATACAGTGGAAGTGTTTAAAGGACACGTATGAAATTCCTCAAATTGTTATAAATTACTATATCATGGTAATTTTATAAAGGATCACATTAACAAAACAGAAGACAATCAAATAATTTGTGATTCTGAATCAGGAAGCGCCCTCAAAGCATTCTTGTTAGTCCCTTTCTGAATATTGTAGTTGATGTACGTTTCTTTGATATCTCCTGAGAAGTTTGTAACTCGTTTTGATACCATTAAGTTCCATACATCAATACATCTCAAACAAAATGTAAGTAACGAAAGCCTTCGTTGATTGAACTGTTTTTGTGTGATGTGAGACTATGATTTGAAAATTTGTCTTATTTTTACATATGTTAATTTAGAAATTGATGAATGTATTGACATAACTGCGTAGTGCAAGATCATAATAAAAAATGAGAAATGAATCACCCTATGTCTTTGTACCACTTCTATTTGTAACTAACGTTACTGCAGTTTCGTCCTATGGACATTGTCAAACGAATAATTCAGAATGAGTGAATGAACAACCATCCCCAAATACCACTATCTCTATCATCCAAACCAAGTCATCCGTTTCCGTATCGTTTAGATTCGGGAATTCGTGATTGTACTCCGAACAATGGACTGAAAACCTCGAATCACTTTTTCTAGTATGAAGGACTTTTCATGTTCAGCAAATCTTTTGGAAGAAGATCGTTCACATTGTCCCACATACACACTGTTACACTCTGGACACTTCAACTTATAAACTCCAGATTGTATCTGTTCTATTTTTGGGAATGAAAATTAAATTAATAAATAATTTTCATATTTATTCATAAATAATCTCAATAGAAACATAGAGTTCACACTCGAGATAGAGATAGAAAAACTAATAATTCTTGCCCCTGGCTGTAATACATAATTTTGATCAATTTCAGTTCAGAAAACCAAGCTTTACAGAAGAATCTTCTGTACGATACGATCTAAATATTATAATTTCCTCATTCAGATGCTTTGGAGATAGTATTGTGAAGCAAGATGAGGATTCTGATTTTCTCTATTGGTGGTGTACCAGACCTACACGTGCCAAATGTGCCACTTCGTTAACCGGCTGAAGAGGAGCTCTTACATATTCTCTGTCCCGAAAGATGAGACATATAAGCAATCCATGATTAATATTATTAATACATATAAATGAAGGCATAGGACAGAGTCCTATGTAAGCCTTCAGAGATCGACAGGTTGATACAATGCATGCAAAAGGAAATAAGCCAACGTCTATTCTGTTTTTAGTTTTCTCGTTATTAAGTACTCCGGAATTTATATTAACATTTTCTCCACGATCATCACAGAATTTGCCAATTCTGAAATCAAATTTGATTACAGAATGCTAGAATTCTCTCTCTCGAGATTGAAGAAATATTCTGCAACACCTCTGCCCCCATGCAATTTAAAAGTATTTACATTCTCTCTCTTGTGATAGAATAATATTCTCACACTGGTTAGCAATAATAACATTAGCCTTGACGCAGTTGATTGTCATCGTAGTGGCAAAATTTGAGTAAGTGTCAAAATTATTGCTGTCACATTTCCTATCTTTGATCGTGGAGAAACTATAGTCTGCTACTCGGTTAGAACGAAAATTCGTGATGCTCATGGTTCCTCACGCTCGCCTTCGACTCGCGCTCGGAACTTTCCACTTGCATTGAATTTTCATTCTAACCTTGTTACAGAATATACTATTATATTATTATTTCCTTCTGAAACGTTCGAGTCTGGCCCTACCTTCCGAAGCTAAGACCCATTCGAAAGGGCGTGCTGGTTAACTAAACCAATGACAACTCCTCACATCCGTGAGCTGAGAGATCATAGGGTCCGAGAATCATGAGTTCTGAGCAGACGTAACGATCCGAGAAAGACTGCCTTCTGCATGCGACCGGCTAGTGATTCTGCCGATGTAAGATAATATGCTGGTATAATCTTCAGTTTTGAGAGTAGCGTTGGCATCAGAACCACTATCTCTACAGAATGGTCTGGATAGAAACAGCTGAGTTTGAAGAGGAAGAAGAGCTAGAAGAAGTCTTGATATTTCGTCCCTTTTTCCCTCTTTTCGCACGATATTATCATTAATATTGTAATTATTATTATTATCATTATAATTCCTTGTGATAATTCTCCGAACTGTTCCTATATATGAAAATCTGAGAGATTACTGTTTGACGTGGTATTTCATTATTCAATATTTCAATAATGAGGTTTACTGTCAGGTGACAATTTGAATTAAGGATATCTGTGACTGATCTCTATACTCAATGAAAAGTCGAAAGGATTGTTCATTCAGTATTTGTTTAGTGAAACAGGAACGTATAGGACATTCTCCCCATATAGGGAAAATAATATTTGCAGGACTTCAGGAAACATAGGAAATATTGCATTTTTACCGTAACCCTGTTTACTTGCTGCCTTAAAAACCGGTGAATAGACCAAATCTAGTTGATCATTCAGTAGGTTACATTCGCAATGTTTGTGTTTATGGATTTCTAAGGATTCTTAATGATTCAGTTTCCAACCCTTGTTTGCATAGTGCAAAATTTACCAATCGTTCAGATTCGGAAACTTGTGGTAGCATTCTAAGTAATGGTTTGAAAACGTCGAATGAATTTTTCCTAGTCTGAAGGACCTTTTAAGTTCAGCGTATTTTTTGGAAAAATTTTGTCTAGATTGTCCCACATTAACACCGGTACACTACAGATTTTTCCATTTTGTTCTATTCTATTTTTGGCATTTTCATTTCTCATTTTTCATGATGATTTCCTACCACTCAGTAATGGCTACATCCCTCAATTTATGGATTTTTTTTCTAATGAACTCATAATATCAGCATGGTTTACCTGTTCAACTGGGTATCTGGGTAAAGCGGACTTATATTTCTGGAATATGTCATCAATATACGCATGCCATCTGTAGAAAATAGGATCGCGCATGGCTGTAGCAGAGTCACCCATCACTCCAAAAGATTCCTGGAAAAGCAAAGTAAACATTAGTTTTCTTGGTATTTCCAATTCATGATAAAGGACTTACCAGATGTCTATTATCAGGATCGTGTATGTACGCGATGAAAAGATGTCCCATATTGTGGAAATCTCCATAGAACTCTCTGTTTGGAGAGAGAATGCTCGATTCCATTATATTTCCTAAGATGTCAATTCCTTCAAATTCTGTGAGTTCCGTCTCTTGACCATTTGCCTGAAAATTGGCAAATAACAAATTATTTGAATTAAAGTCAATGAAACGAGTACCGTTTAAGTTCTCGTAAGTTTGAGTTCGTTACAAAACTGTAATGTTTTCATTAATGATTTTGATCAGTGCTGGTATACATGGGAGAACAACAAATAATATTCGTCAGAAGTAAACCTGATTTTCAAACTTACATTTCTGACTCTGCCAGAATTAATAGCATCAATAATTCTATCTCTCCACCTTTGCATATCATCTAGGTCTTGAGTGATTTGGTCTGTTTCTCTTCTCAAATTAGTGAGTTTTTGATTGGCTACACGCGCTGGCCAGCTTCTGCTTGAAACCAGGCTGTCCAGTTTTGGGAAGTATGCCTCTGCAATTTCTCCTCTGAAGTCGATGAAACGTTCAACTCGTTTCAGTTTGTGGCAGAGCCGCTCAAAGTTGTATCTGGAATTAAAAACCGTTTTAGGTCCATCGTATTGTTTTCGTTAGAATTAATATCAAGGGAGAGAGGTTGCAAAGTAAATTTATGATACATGAAGCTCACGTCAACTGGTACAACACTAATCTCAATTACCAATCATGCGATTTGGAAAAAATATAAACAATTGGATAGACGAGAAGGGCATTGAAGTAATGTATCTCTCGACCCATGTCCCTATGGTGATTCGCGAGGGGGTAGCCGCCCCCGCCAGGGGGCTGAAGTTGCGTGACTAAACCGATCATAAAACCTATATTCCGAAAATAATTTGTTGTTTCCCAGTTAATTCGAGTGGAAAGTTTTCGTTGGATCACCCTGTACAAAAGTAGTGATTTTCATGATCCATCTGACCTTCGTCCTATCTCACTTATTCCTAGCAAAAACTACCATAAAACTGATTCATTTGGAATCTTTGAGATGTTATAATTTAATCAATAACCTCAATTTGGATTTCGTAAAAACAGAAATACAGGAGAAGCAATGTTTTCTCATTCATATGAAGTACATTCACGAATTAATGGCGGGGAGGTGTCGGCTGCAATGTTTTGTGATTTTTTCCAAAACTTTTGATTGTGTGAGTCAGATATTATGGATTCAGGAATATCACTCTCAAATGGTGTGAATCTCATTTGTCCAAACGAAATCATTCAGTAAGAAATAAGGGATATTCACAATGAAAGAGTATTAATTGTGAAGTACTTCAAGGTTCTACACTTGGACCAATTGTTTTTTTATTATACATAAATGACCTATTGAACTACCAAAATCTGGTTCTTTTACTGTGTTTGCAGTACTATATTTGATACGTTTTGATCTGAAGAAGGTGAAATATTGGTGTGATTCAAATTTACTATGAGAAACTGACATGACATGTTAGACAATAACATTGTTGAGAATAAAATGACTTTCAGATACAGTGGACTTGATCTGGATAATTGGTAGAAATTTGAACAGCATATTGAAATTATATGTAAAAGGCTCTCTTCGGGTTGCTACGCATTGGGACTTGCCTCGAATGAATTAGGATTTTCACTTTTTAAATCAGTTCATCATTCTCTATACTCAATCACATCCACGATATGATATTGCATTTTGGGGAGTTTGCTTTAGTCATCTTTTATTGACTGTCCTAATATTTCGAAAGCGTGAGATACAGTTATTGCAATTTTTATATTTGAAAATGTTTGTTTGATACACTAACATAAAACAAAGTCCTCTATTGGCAGCAAACAGAGAGATATCACTGTTTTATAGATATTTTAGAAATTGAGTGTTTCGTGAAACTCGAATTTTTATCATGATTTCTAAATCATGAAATCTAAATCTGAACCTGAATCATGAATCTGAACCATGAAATTATTGTTTCCCATAAAATAATTTTCAATTTCACCAAGAAAAGTCATAACTATCTTCTGTTAAGAATGTTATCATAAATCGAAATTCATGATAAAATATGGGTTATTTAAAACCCTTTCACTTCACACCCCTTCACAGTACACCATGAGCAAACGGTATATGGGAAATGATAATATTAGAAAACAAATATTGTGTATTCAGTAAAAATGTTTCATAGAAATTCAAAAACATCCAAAAACGAAAGTAGAAATATCCTAGTAGTAGTAGTAGTGTCCTAACCCAAGTCACTTTCGTTTTCACTGAAATTTTATCAAATAAATTGTTTTCTGTTATTGATAATAGATTCTGATTATTTGAGGCCCTTCTAATAACCATGTTAATCAATGATACTGTGAAAATACCAAAATATATAATTTTTAATGATACAAGGTGAGGTTATGTCTTACCACATATTCAATATGCCACTAGCTCACAGTGTACTAAATTTACCACACCGAAATTAATGTTCAAAACTACAAAATAGAGAGAAAATTTTCGTATATGAATATATGAATCGAGTACGTAAAACACTCTAATGTGAACACATAGTATTTTTTGCAATGAATAAATTCCACACTGAGAAGTTCAAAAATGACATACACCAAACTGGTGACCCAGATGATAGGATTCGTCCATTCTCGTCAGCAGACATTTTCCAAAATAGATGACGGAAAAAATTACAGTTGGCAACTGAAATAACAACTCAAAAAACCATGTCAACAATAATCGGATTAAACAGTTACCTGAACAAAAAAAAAAAAAAGAAAGTTGTGTACTAAATTTAGTACACCATGTCCATGTCAAAGGGTTTTAAAAGGTGAAATATTTCGAGAACGCAATTATCATTTATTTTGTGTACAGCATCGTGATGGCCTCGAAAATAGCCAAACATCTGACACACATTGGTACAGTAACAATACGAAACTAGTTATGGTATTTTGGCTGAAACATCCAATAAGAAATCATGATAATGTGAAATCAGTGTGGTCGATACCTATGATGTTTCTCTCACTATAGAATATCTGAAAAAAGTAAATGCTCGTGGAGAGATTTGGGTTTTTCTTTCATGCTCTGTGTTCTGATATGACTATACCAACTATGATTGTAGTGAAAAATAATATTTGATTCGAGTTGATTTTATCACTTCAATGGAAGAAATATTCATAAATAGACAAACCTTGCGACAATCTGCTGATGCATGTAGTAAAACAGTTCTCCTCGTCTGTTTTTGTTGACAACTTCCATAGCAGCATCGAAGGGATAAACCAAGTGCCAATGCCAATGATGGAGGTTGATTCCCAAGTCTTCCCTGAAATAGGCCATACGATGTTCGGTCTCCAAATCGGAAGCTGTGAAGTCCTTGGGAATCTCAATTGGCATCTGAAACAATGGAATTATGGAAATTATGGAAAGTACACCGTATTAGTATGAAAATGAACAGGTTGATCCTAAACAAAATCTTGATAATTCTGCGTTTTCTCCTGGACTATCGAATAGTGTTTGTATATGCTTACCCTAAATCCTTCAGGAACGATATTGGCCGTCTCCCTAGCCATAGCAAATACTTTGCTGTCAACATATTTGTCCGGAAAAGAGAGGATGAAGGATGGCAGATCCACGTCCTGCGTATCGGGTCGATGTAATAGGGCAACGGATAGGGCATAGTTGAAGAGGTAAGGATTGACACGGTCTCTGGTGTACACTGCTATCGACAAAAGGTCGTCCACAGTGCGCATTCCTAACCAAAATAAATTATTAATTCATCAATCTATTTCCTTGTCAATAGTTCAAGAGATAATTTTATCTACATTTGACACAAATTAAATCATCATATTGTCATAAAACAATTATTTTACAGGTGACTGCGTAAAATGATAATAAGTTCTACATAAAAATTTCTACTGGCGATTATTTATAATCGCCTGTAGAAATTCTTGTGTTGTACTATCTGGACGAAATTAACATCGAGGATACACTATATTTTGAAAAAATAATTGTGCTTGAGCTTGAAACCATTATAACTGACATAAAGAACAAAAAAACTGCTGGCATCGATGAAATGTCAATAACAATCTTTGAAAACCTCCCATATAATGTACTCCAAGGATTAGTCGAGCTTATCAATAGATCATTTGAAACAGGGAACTTCCCCTCTTTCCTTAATACTTCTATTGTGATACCTATACACAAAGGGGGAGATATTGATGACCCAACATATCTCAGACCAATCTCACTGATACCAACGTTATTCAAGATAATCCAGAAACTTGTAAAAAAAAAGAATACTAACCTTTCTAGAAACCCATAATATACTTTCAGAACACCAGTATGGATTTCAAACCAACAAAAACACCAACGATGCCATTTACTCCTTCATGTACAACACCTACACTAACTCAAATACTGGTGGAGCTGCGGCGGCAGTATTCTGTGATTTATCGAAAGCATTTGACTGCGTAAATCACATAATACTGCTCTGAAGCATTATGGATTCAGAGATAAAAGTTTGGAATGGATTAAATCATATTTAGCAGACAGAAGCCATATAGTCAAAACAACTACACTCTCAGAAAGTAGTCAAATATCTTGTGGCGTACTCCAAGGATCAGTGCTCGGTCCAGTACTGTTCCTACTGTACATAAATGATATCGTGAAAATTGCAATAAACGGAAACATCTCGCTGTTTGCAGATGATACAACAATAATAAGAACGTCGACGTCCTTTACGAGTCAATCAACAACGACATATTAAAAATCAAAGACTGGTGTGATTCTAACCTATTGTGCTTTAATATCAGAAAACCAAATATCATATCATTCCGTTGCACACTACCACAACTCAAGCTGGGCAACAACACCGTGGAAAGCACAATGTCCACATAATTCTTGGGATTACAGATTGATGAGAAATTGAAATTTGTCGAACATGTCAAAAGATTAAGTAAAAAACTGAACTATGGGTGCTATGCAATAAGGATAATTTCAAATGAACGGGACTACACATCTACCAGAGCAGCATACTTTGCGCTAATCGACTCCCACCTGAGATACGGAATTGCATTCTGGGGATCATGTGCAGACACGCTATTCCGAACAATATTCGTAGCCCAGAAACGTGCAGTTAGGTACCTCTCTAAGACAAAATCGAGAGAAACCTGCAAATCCCTGTTTATAAAACATAAAATATTAACATTAGTATCAATCTTCATACTCGAAACTGCTTGTCTTAGGGTAAATCGAGGATAGATATCGCAGAAGGTGAGATGGCGCAATGGTTTTACAGCGCCACCGCTAGTGTTGGAGATGAACGGTTGCGATCTGATGTACTTGAGTTCATTGTAAACAAGCTGCCGTAAAGTTTGAAATTACCGGTTAAAGGTCTATAGAAAAATCTGTTTATACGTGATCCGGTGAGGGAAAATATTTTTTTCCGAATTTGTTTTCGCTCTAGTGAACTTTAAATCATTTAATGATTTTATTCACCTCATCGTTTCAGGTAAGTCAAAACATTCAAGTGTTGTTGCATAACATTAAAATTCTGCATATTTCAAAACGTGTTTGGTTTGTGATGTGCGCCATCTCTCCTCTCACAACGAGGATAGATGGCTCACATATTTTTGAGGTGAGATGGCCCATTAAAATTTCTTTTTTTTTCCAGTATGCCTACAATATACAAACGCACTGAAAGTTGTTCCAGGGCTAGTTGGACCGAACAACAATTAACCGCAGCCATTGAAGCCGTTGATAAAGATATAATGGGAGTGAATGATGCTGCTCGAAACTAACGTCTATAGCTACCTCCGTGGCGACGTTAGTTGTTGCCTTGTGAGTACAAGGTCTCCTAACCGATGCCACAAATGTGTGGTTGGCTTCCTGTTGTTGACTTCCTTTGTTTTCTATTTTTACATCCAAGTGTTGTACATCTTCGCACTTGATTTTACCGTACTGAAGAGAGCTTAAGCTCGAAACACGTGTCTACGGTTGCACAACTTTTTGAGGGTTATACCCAATAACTTTTTTACTTATATTTATATATATATATACATATATATATAACTGTAGATGTCATAAGTAACTTTCTGTTATATATATATATATATAAAAAATTAGAATTATATAATAATATCCTAGATCAGGAGAGAACTAATTCGTTAGAGTCTCTTGAAAAATGCATAATGATTACCGAAATAGACCCGAAACGTGATTTTTAAATCAATTCAGAAAGAAGAATACTTTAAAAATTGTATTCCTTGAAACAAAACTATTTTAAAAAAAATTTGTTGATGATGGTTGCTCGATAACGAAATGTCGGACAGTAAAACTGATATCATCACATCACTCACATCACATCACTCAAAACGTCCATTGTCCGAAATGGTTTATTATTCATTAAATACTTTCATAGTAACATAAATTTTTGCTGAATGCGAATTTCAAGCATTAACTGAGTAACTATCGAATTTTAATTCAAGATAGGGATAGTTTTCGAAATCCCCTTTTCCATTTGATAACTATGACATGTGAAAGAATTTCGTAAAACCAATTTAACATATTCAGTTATTGATCTATATGAGCTACTGAAGTCTAGTAACATTCAATTGGGGATAATGAATAATATCAGTATAGATTTCAATTTGAAATGAATTGTTTATTTCAAATTATTCTTAAGTCTCCACCATAAAACTTACCAATAAAGAAAATTGCACCTTACCTAAGTAGATGTCGATAAGACGTCCAGCAATTTTCCTGTGTTTGGGAATGAAAAGAGAGAAGTTTTCATCACGAGCAAGTTCCAAAATTTCTCCCAATGGAGGAATAGAAATGGTATTCACCGGGATTTTGTTGTTGGCCTCTTCACCGAATCTACTGACGATTTGGGCTCCAATGTTCTTGTATTTGTCGGGCTGAGATGAGAAAGAATTTTTGGTTTGGTGTATCGGATAAAATTATTATTAAAAATAGTGCTACTTAGCCATATTAAGGAATTTTTAAAATGATGAAAACGAGGAATTTGGTTATGTTTTCCCCCATCATTATCCATTATTATAATACTCATTCATTTATTTATTCATTTTTGTTAACAAATTGAAATATTAATTGGCATTAAAACAAACAAATACAATGAAGGATGGTGAAGGACTATATCAGAGGAAGAAATTAGTCGATAAAGAGAGTAAAAAATAGCAGAACAAAGAAGTTGGGAGTAGTTACAGATAAACTTTTGAAATAGAATCAAGTCACTTATTTAATGAACAAAATAAGGACAAATTGAAAGCATAGAATATGAAAAATAATAAGTTACATCTAGAAAAATTAAATATTGTACCAATATTTTCAGATTACTGTATAGATAGATGAGTTTGTTATGAATTGAGTAGTTCTACAAGAACTAGAAAAAAACAGAGACATTGAGAAATGGAATCTGGCGGCCTAGATTAATGAGAACAGTAAATGGGTATTGAAGAAATAAGAACAATTTCAAAACAATTGGATAAGAAATACTAGAAACAGAAATAGTGAGACTTTTAGGAGCAGAAGAAAATAAATGTCTCTTGGAGTTCTACAGGAATATTTGGAAAGTAGAAAGGGTATTGAAGAAATGAGAACAATTTCAAAACAATTGGATAAGAAATACTAGAAACAGAAATAGTGAGACTTTTAGGAGCAGAAGAAAATAAATGTCTCTTGGAGTTCTACAGGAATATTTGGAAAGTAGAAAGGGTATTGAAGAAATGAGAACAATTTCAAAACAATTGGATAAGAAATACTAGAAACAGAAACAGTGAGACCTTTAGGAGCAGAGGAAAACAAATGTCTCTTAGAGAGTTCTACAAGAATATTTGGAAAGTAGAAAGACTAAATAAATTGGAATAATAACATGAAACAGCTCATTTATAGAAAATGATATGCTACATGAGAACTTAAAGTATTGAATACAAAAAGTGAGAGTCAATTTATTTGTCACAGGACAATTGTATCTGATGGTATGACATTTAAGATTTGATACCTCGTTCTACTGCATTTTTTGCAAAAGAAGAGAGAACCATACTTTAAATTTCATTAAATAGAAGTAAGTGTAAGTCTTTACTAGAGAAGTCAATGTTGCTCTTTCGGAAAATGAAAAGTGAAGGAAAATACGCTGAAATATGAATTATGAACTTTTGCCAGGGCAAAATCCCCTGATCTAATCAGATTCTTTGACATTTCCGGTCCTCTCATCAATTCTCCAACTCTAGTCACAGTCCCCAATGGATTAAAATTGGATAATATACAGGGTGTTAATTAAGTACGTTGACAAACTTCGGGAGGTGATTTTTTTAAGGTTTTCAGGACGAAAAGTTCATATAAACATATGTCCCAAACGGCTTGGTTTTCGAGATACAGGGCGATAAAAATACATTTTTTTCAAGATTTTTTAGAGTTAACTTCGACATTTTCGACAATAATCAGTTCAAATTAGGCAAGTACAATCCATTCAATAGGGCGCACGATACAAAATAATGCATTTCTTAAATAATTCACAGGGTCCTCCTTTTTTCAGAGTCAAGCTTTGTTCAACCCTTCAGACTTTTTTTTCCGCCGCCACTGACATATTATGAAAAAGGAATAATCAATGTTGTTTCATTTAACATCTTTTTGATATCTTGCATTTTTTCATTTACTTGTACGGTTCAGGGGCTATAATGAAAATAATAATTTAAACATTTTCCAGTGTGGCATAACATTGGAAAATTTGAAAAATAAACATTTTCAATTATTGTAAATTGATGGAAATATTTTTTCAGAATTAGAAAAATCTACGATAAATAAAAATTATACAATAAAAAATATAAAGACAAGCTTTTATACAAATGCACTGAAAATGAAAAAATAATTTGTTTCATTTTTTGTAGGTTATTCTGTGTGTATCAAAATCTTTCTGTACAAGATTACCTAGATCAATGAAATGAATTATTTTTTCCTTTTCAGTGTATTGTATAAAAACTTTAAAATGTTTTCTTTTTATAATTTTCATTTTTAACATTTTTGTTTATTTGTTATGTGAAACTGAAAATCTCCAACCCAAAAACCATCACATACCAATTTTGAACAGAATCGGATCATAATCACAAAACTCGTCCGCCATATTGGAGCCGCCATTTTGTTTTTTAACAAACATTTTTTTAATGCATTGTCACCGGAATTACGGAAACCTGCCAAATTTCAAATTAATCGGAGTATTAGAAGTGGGTCAAATTCAACTTTTATTAAATTGTTTGTTAGTTTGTTACAAGTGAAGCTAAATAAAAGCTTGTTATTGTAAAGATGTGATTTCTTTTTGTGATATCTAACAGAAAACTACTATCTCCCCGTCACTGCGGTACGCTGGATATTAAACTAGATCTGACAGATATTGGGAAAACCTTAACTTTCAACCTGAAGATTCTGATGATAAAAATGTGCATTTTCATTGAGATATTTGATTAAAAATGTTTTTACCCATCAGTCTTGATAGAGAACTCATACAAATTTTTTGTTATTTTAAAAAAAGATATTTTTTAGTTTTCAATTGAATGTTTTCAACATAAAAAACTTCCGAAAGGTAATCCTGTAATGGAAGATAGTTACAAGGGTTTATCTAATAGTCGCAGATCATTACACATTTGATTTTCATTTATGAATCTCTGGTCATAACTCCGAAAAACTAAATCAAACAAATTTTTGTTTCCGTACGGAGTACATTATTTTATCAGAAATTTCGGTTTGTTTTTTCTTCTGCAGTAACGCAGAAATTTGGTAATCAATTTGAATTCATAAAAATAGCAAAGTGGGCTTTGATATTAATCCATTTATTTAAATATCAACAACTTGACAGTTATCGAAAGTTGAGAAACTGTCTCATTGTTAATTCTTCATTAGTGCAAGCTATAAAGCAGATTCATTCAATATTCCTTTGGATAAAATGGTTGAATATTCAAATTCAGAAATGGCAGACATGCACTTAATGTATGGAATGGCTGATGGTAACGCTCGTGCTGCCAGACGAATGTATCTAGAAAGATTTCCACAACGTCATATTCCCAGCACACAAATGTTCATCAATATTCACTCCCGTCTTCGTGAAACGGGTACTTTCAAGAGGTCTGCTGTTCTCATAGGAAGACCCAGGAGAGTTAGAACAGTTCAGATAGAAGAAGCTGTAATTAACGAAATTGAGCAGCATCCAGACACCAGTACAAGACAAATTGCGGCCCGGTTATCGTAACCCATGTATTGGTATGGCAAATTTTAAAAGAGCAACAACTATATCCCTATCACATACAGCGTGTTCAAGCTCTTCTGCCAAGGGATTTTCCAAAGAGATTAACTTTTTGCACTTGGATTCGAAATAAATTGTTGGAAAATCCATGGTTTTTATCTCAAGTGTTATTCACCGATGAGGCATGCTTTTCCCGTAAAGCCATCATTAATTTTCACAACAATCATATGTGGGCTGATGAAAACCCACACGCCGTGATTGAAAACCATTTTCAAGAGACGTTTTCTGTGAATGTTTGGGTTGGAATTGTAGGGAATTTCCTTATCGGGCCACATTTTCTGCCTCATAGACTCAATGGTGACCGTTATCGACATTTTCTTGAATTCATCTTACCTGGACTCCTAGAAGAGATCCCACTGAGGGAAAGAATTGGAATTTGGTTTATGCATGATGGTGCTCCAGTACACTTCAGATTGGTTGCACGCCAATATTTAGATGAGAATTATTCTGATCGCTGGATTGGGCGTGGTGGGCCACAACTTTGGCCACCAAGGTCACCCGATATGAATCCACTTGATTTTTTCCTCTGGGGGCACCTTAAATCATTAGTGTACCGAACTCCAGTTCAAAGTGAAGAAGATCTGAGGAATCGCATACAGGAGTCATGCGGAATTATAAGAAACACTCCTGGTATTTTTGAGCGTGTCCGCCAGTCTATGGTTAGGCGCATAAACGCATGCATTGAAGTTGGCGGTGGCCATTTCCAGCAGCTGCTCTGACATATCAATTTCAATAATGGTCCTTTTCTGAACCTAATTTTATTCCTAGGGAATTTATGTTACTTTGCTCTAGTATTTGATAATAAAGTTATTCACTATTGAAAATGTCCAAAATTATTTTGCCGTAATTAACTTTGTGCAATACATATTCAACCTGAGTTATGGTAAAAAATGTATGGGAGCTCCATAACATTACATTTTCTCTACACGAGCAGAAAATAGCTATTTGTGTAATGAGAACAAAATGACGTATTGCATCACGCGCTAATCTTTGAAGAGTGGCAATGACACTTCGAGAAATGAATTATTTTATATCATGCGTACTATTGAATGGATTGTACTTGTCCAATTTGAACTAATTCGGATCGATTATTGTCGAAAATTTCGAAGTAAACTCCAAAAACTCCGAAAAAATGTATTTTGATCACCCTGTACTCCGAAAACCAAGCCGCTTGGGACATGTTTATATGAACTTTTCATCTTGGAACCTTTCAAAGAATCACCCTTCAAGTTTGTTAGACTATTTGCTTCTCAAATTTCTTTATGTTATGCGTTACTGGAAAATGTTTGCGTTAATATTTTCATTGTAACTCCTGAACCGTACAAGTAAATGAAAAACATCAGAAGAGCAAAAAGATGTTAAATGAAACAACATTTATTATTCCTTTCTCATAATATGTCAGTGACGGCGGAAAAAAAAATTCTGAAGGGTTGAACAAAGCTTGACTCTGAAAAAAGGAGGACCCTGTGAATTATTTGAGAAATGCATTATTTTGTATCGTGCGTACTATTGAATGGATTGTACTTGCCTAATTTGAACTGATTATTGTAGAAAATGTCGAAGTTAACTCTAAAAAATCTTGAAAAAAATGTATTTTTATCACCCTGTATCTCGAAAACCAAGCCGTTTGGGACATATGTTTATATGAACATTTCGTCCTGAAAACCTTCAAAGAATCACCTCCCGAAGTTTGTCAACGTACTTAATTAACACACTGTATAACTGGTATAGATGCCAATTATATAAAATCTAGGAATAATGAATACTTTCGATATGGTGATCAAAAAATAGCCTGAATAATCTCATATCAGTTTTAATTCTAATATACATCTTTATATCATTACCAATTGGCATTTTTCCTCAATTCCGAAGACTACAATACTAAAGACTCCTTTTCGAAAAGGTGACATTCATATCATACCCCTAGAGGTTTTTTTGACTCAAGGATTGCATTCGATTTTGTCAATCGTGACATTTTACTGAAAAAAATATATCACTACGGTTTAGAGTTCAGATGGATTAAGTCCTACTTAGAGTATATAATAGTATCATTCCAACATCATTGTGTAAACAAAATAATGTTATTTCTTCCTCGATATCTCAGATGTTCTGGATAATCTGGAATAATCTTCTTCCGTGAATTTGAAATACTTGACATTTTTTCCTTTTCTTCATGTGTTATTTTTATTAGTTAAGTTTGTATTTTCTTTTTACCTCCAGAAACAATATGTAAAAGAATCGAGAAAGAGCCTTACCAAATATTCCTGAGGCACATCAAACACAGAGTTGTCGTCCCCTTTTGGCATGATTACCAATTCTTTTGGGCGAGTGAACAATTTCACAATATTTCTCTTGGTGCTAGACATGTTGAAGGGTTTTCTGAAAGAAATGTGCAAAATGATTATGAATAATTTTGATTTTTCTTTTCAGATGTATATTTTTGTTCTACGTCTCCAAGGATTTGAATTGGAACGTTGAGATTCAATGGCGGTTGAAGGTTTAATTCTGGATAAAGATCATGAATACTCATACACGGCTCAGATATTATCGGAACTACCCTGGCAATGATTTCGAAACATTCAATTCACACAACAACCAAAGCAAATTTCAGTAGATGCAGGTTTTGTCATAAAGGTTATCATCCATCATGAGATTACTTATATTTCGGACGTCCATCATCTTAATGGTTGAAAGATTTCTATCTCTTTCAAATTTTTCCACAACGTTTCAATTGCTTGAATCCGCAATCGTCTTCTGGTGAATAGTGATAAAATCAGATGCTACGCGACCTTATATAGGTCTATAATTAAGTGTAATTACGCGCGGTCTTGTGGCGCGCGTGGTTTCGCGCTTTTTCTCCCTCCAAAACGGTCCATGAGCGGTTTCCATACGTTTTTAATTTCCACGCTTGGTTGACTGAAGGCACCATTGGCTTCTATGTAGGTGGTTTCCATAAATTTCCGTTTGAACCAATGTTCCTCTCTATGAAGAACACTAGCTTCGTCCCAGAGAATTCGGTGGTGTTTTGTCCAGGCGTGGTCAGCAATTCCCGATTTTGATGTTTCCCCTCGTTGAGTCCACTTTTTGTGTTCGGCTATTCTTACTGATAATGGCCTCTTGGTCTCTCCGATATAGGAATCTCCACATTCACATGGGACTTTGTAAATACAGTTTTTGCTGGATTCTGTTGTGTTCTCTGATTTCGTCTTGGTGAGGAAGCTTCGTAAGGTACTGCCGGATTGAAAGCAACCCTTGATGTTGTATTTATTTCCGATCCTTCTGATCTTCTCGGAGATACCCCTGATATAGGGAAGAATGAGAACGGGGTTTTGTGGTCTTTCTTCGGTTGTCTTGGTCTTTTCGAGTTGTTTCCGAACTTCTCCTATGAGCTTCTCGGAGTATCCGTTTCGGCGTAGGTCCTTTTTTATTTGGTTAATTTCCGCCTCCAATGACTCCTGGTTGTTGCAAATAGACAATGCTCTCTCCACCAACGTTCTTACGATTCCCCTCTTTGTGGAGTTTGGGTGATTAGAGCCGTAGTTGAGGTACTGCCCTGTATGTGTCTTCTTCCTGTAAACAGAGGTGAGGATTCCAGTGTCTGTTCTTTCAGCTTTCACATCGAGAAACGATAGGGTACTGTTAGTTTCCTTTTCCATTGTGAATTTGATTGAATCCCTCATGTTATTCATTCTGGCGAAGAATTCCCCAATGTGTTCATCTCCATGGTTCCAAATGATAAAGGTGTCGTCTTCGTATCTTAACCATAATTTTGGTTTGTATTTTGTCTCTCTGATAGCCAATTCCTCGAACCACTCCATGTATATGTTGGCGATTACTGGAGAGAGAGAAGATCCCATCGGCAGTCCATCAACTTGGGAGAAGAAACGGCTCTTTTCTTGAAAGTATGAGTTGTGTAGGCAGCACTGCAGAAGTTCCAATATCGCTTGTACGGGGAGGTCAGTCCTTTCATGAAGCTGGATGTCTTCTTCCAGTTTCCTCTTGATGATGTTAAGGGATTCTTCTATGGGGACATTGGTGTAAAGGCTCTCCACGTCAAAGCTGATGAAACGATCTTCAGGCCCTAGTTCAACATCTTTGATAATGTCCACGAAGTGTTTAGAATTCTTGACGAACGAACTGCTAGTACCCTGTAAGGGTTGTAGTATCGGTAGGAGGTATTTCGCCAGGTTATAGGTCGGTGAGTTACGGGAGCTGGTGATTGGTCTTAATGGCATGTCGGGTTTGTGAATTTTCGGAAGACCGTAGAGATGAGGCGGTTTACTGTAATGTGGCGTCAAATGTGTCCGTTCATTGTCTGGAATAAAGGTTTTGTACTTTGACAGAGTACTGTAGATTTTCCTTTCTATCGAAGATGTTGGATCCTTCTGTAGGAGTTTGTAGTTTCCTGTTTCGAGTACTGCTTCTAACTTGTCATCATAAGTCTGGGTGTCCATGATGACTGTGGCATTTCCTTGGTCTGCAGGGAGAATTTTAATGGTAGAGTCCATTTGCAGGGTTTTCAGGGCCTTCTGTTCTCCAGTGTTGATGTTTTTTCGAGGCATTCGCTCCTTCTCCAAAACCTCTTTCACTTTCCATCTAAATTCTTCTGCCTGGACAGGGTTCAATCTGTTGCTTGTTGACTCTACCGAGCTCACGATGTCCAGGATAGGTATCGTTTTTGGTGCAACTGCGAAGTTCAATCCTTTTTCTAGCAAAGTCTCCTCTACTTGAGTCAGGGGTTTTGATGAGATGTTGATTATGGTACTTTTAATTTCTTCGTCGTTGGTCCGTGGACTCAACGAGGGGAAACATCAAAATCGGGAAATGGTGACCACGCCTGGACAAAACACCACCGAATTCTCTGGGTAGAAGCTAGTGTTCTTCATAGAGAGGAACATTGGTTCAAACGGAAATTTATGGAAACCACCTACATAGAAGCCAATGGTGCCTTCAGTCAACCAAGCGTGGAAATTAAAAACGTATGGAAACCGCTCATGGACCGTTTTGGAGGGAGAAAAAGCGCGAAACCACGCGCGCCACAAGACCGCGCGTAATTACACTTAATTATAGACCTATAAAAGGTCGCGTAACATCTGATTTTTGTCACTATTCTCCAGAAGACGATTGCGGATTCAAGCAATTGAAACGTTGTGAAAAAATTTGAAAGAGATAGAAATCTTTCAACCATTAAGATGATGGACGTCCGAAATATAAGTAATCAAGTTACTACATCGTCTAAAACATTCAAACATCCATCAGGAGCTTTAAACTTCCTGTTGGAGAAACGCGAGTCCAGTGGCTTTGCATTAGTTTTGGTGTTTGAATAGTTTTCTTTGTAGTATTATTTCGGAGAGTGAATCCAAAAATAATGAAGGAGTTTTTTCCAGATGAATTTTTTTTTAAAAAGTTTCGTATACTTCGTATTATGAACAGAATTATGAATAAAACATCTAAATATCGTTTCCAAATTTGAACAGCTTTTCTAAATAAACTTTTTAATAATGTCGATATTGATTTCTATTTTTTGTTCTCCTTCGTACACCTTTAAAAAATTTTGAATTTTGACAACTCGAATCCAAAGCGACAATTTCAATCAAGAATAAAATTTTATGAAAAATAGATAATAAAAAAGTTTCTCATATGGTGCAAACTTTTTAAATCAAATACGCCTGTTATTTAAAAATTTCTGGATATTCTGTGTTAGAACAACTAATAAGGTTTCTAGATTTACATAATGGTACATAATGGTACTAAAACCAACATGGATTTAGAAAAAGTCACACCATTATAATTGGGAATATGCATATTTTTTTTTATTCGTTTAATCAATTCTTTACTTCGTTACAACATAGTAAAAAATATTAATACGGTTGAAAGTCTTGGAATTAATTTTTAAAATAATATATAAAACACCGATTGAATTTGACCTATTTGAACGCCTCCATTTTCGCGCGCTGTGGATGACGTCACATAGCGCTATCAGCGTTGTTCTTCTTCAGTGTCGTTCGTTTTGACGTACTCTGATTGCTCTACTTGCTTGAAGTTGATCTTTTATAAAAGAGTAATACAAATGCAGTACAAGTGTTAGATAGAGATGAACACATGTGAAAGTGATCTCGATCAACCAGAGCAGTCTTCAATGAACAAGCCTTTCTATAGTTATGGCCATTGACACTATTGACAGTTATTAATTAGGTTAGGGATTTGCAGTTTTAATCGTTATTACGATAATGGAAAATGCTAAAAAACATTTTATTGGTATTGTCTAGTACCGGAATTACTAAACACAATTATAGGTACACCAAGTAAAGTATTTTTTTCTGTTCCAAGAGATGCGAAAATAAGTAAACAATGGTGTAAGGTTATGAGAAGAGGCATAGTATCTCCAATATAACATTTACATTGTTGTGAAGATAATTTCAATGTGAGTACATTGTATTTCGATAGTTAACATGAAGTGAATTGATCAGACGTAAGTTTTGTATGCATAAATGTTTTGTATATACCTGTCTCATCTAAATTACAAAAGGAAAACTATCATTTGATAAACTTTTACCACTTATCACTTCAGGTATTGTCGTATTGTGCTTTGACAAAACTGCTTTCAGTCATTGCTCTTGATAATTTACAATTGTCACTAAACCAAAATCGCACTATGTAATGGAAAACACTACGTATATATAAATAAAAACAAATTTTCAATGAAAGACGACTAGCACAGTATGAATTCATAACGTGCCATGTGACGTCATTCTTCGATTCGACCAATGGTGATGCGTTTCGCAAATTTGAATTCCGCGCGCTTATTATGCACTTTTTGTTTAAAGTTTCATGGAGTTAAATACAAACTAAATGATAAACTAATGGTTTAGGTGTAATTTGAAGACAATAAAGTATATGAGGTAAAAAAATCAAGTAAATTTAAATCACTTACATATTCCCTATTGCAATCCGCTATTTATATTGAACAGTTGTAGGCCAGGAGAAGGCTGGGGTTTTCATAACCTTAGCCGTGACTTTGACTATGTCAATCATGAACAATTGTAAGACAATGTGAAATACCTCGAAATTGGTTTCAGTCGTACCTACATGTTGTGCCATAGAATATCTAGAGTACCTCTCCAAAGTAGCTCCTGCAAAGCCATACCCATAAAGGGATGTCCATCACTAGGGACTTCGCCCGCTTTGATTTGGTCCCTCGTGAAGGTTGGCTTCTCAGTAAAAATAAAAGACCCAGTAGAAAAATGGAAGGTGAAGCCAAAAAAAATTATTGCACGCAAAACCAAAAACGGACATTGACAATGCAAGAAAAAGAAAATTAGTCTATTTTATCTGGAAAATTTTCCCCAACTTTAACAATTCAAATTACTTACAAGGAATTAGTGGCATAATATTGCATCAATTCTAAATTCAGACTCCGGAGTCTCGAAAGATTTAAAGCAGTGGAGAAAGGTAATGATTAATGATAGTTAAAAGTGTAAATGCATTACTATACCGGGTGACAACGAGATCACTTTCGGGCTGCCATATTTTTATTATTTCACCCTGTAAAACGAAACTTGGCAGAGTTAACATTCGAACTTAATGTCATTTTACTGATGCAACGACAAATTTCTACCATTTCCGGTTTCCCTGGAAATGACCTTAACTTTCGAAATTTAAATGGAACACCCTGTATATCGTTTGATATTAGGATTCTTTAAATCATTCTACATCTGAATTCATGATTTTCCAATTGATTTTGACGTTAATTATATTTTGAAATCAAATATCAATTTTCACTCTAGAGTGCCATGACCATCCTTAAATTTCTCTACGCCGACTCTATATTTTCAGAAAAATCTAAAAAGATTATTATTTCTGTTTGTTAGCCTAGAGAAAGGCTGAAAAGTTTTACAATTTATTTTTTTTGTAATAATTCAAAAAACTTAAATGTAACCATATCACTTTCATAACACTATTAAATGCATTATTTCAAGACGAATCGAAAAATGTATAACACATACTACCATCTTTCATTCCAACTTACTTTTATTTCATTATTAATATAAATTTTGCCAAATCCGGCCAAATTTCAAAGTCATACTTTTTTTAATTAATACAAAAAATTAAAATATACAACTTCACAGCCTTTCTCTATAGGCTAACGAACAAAGATATTCTTTTTAGATTTTTCTGTAAATAGAGAGTTTAAGCGGAGAAATTTTAGGATGGTCATGGCACCCTAGATTGAAAATTAAAATTTGATTTAAAAATATAATTTATTCCAAAACCAATTTAAAAAAAATATGAATTCGGATGTAGAATTATTTAAAGAATCCTAAAAACAAACAATATACAGGGTGTCCCATTCAAATATCGAAAGTTAAGGTCATTTCCAAGGAAACCGGAAGTTGTAGAAACTTGTCGTTACACCAGTCAATTGACATTTAGTACGAATAGTAACTGTGCCAAGTTTCGTTATACTAGGTGAAAAGATAAAAAAATGGCAGCCCGAAAGTGATATCGTTGTCACCTGGTATATTCACGTTTTTAAGTATCAAAGACTGTTCCGACATTGACTAAACTATTGGACCTAACCTATAAATTTCGCATCCTATGAAATTCTCACATACGACATAAATTGTCGACTGCCTTTGACAATTCTACAATTTGTCTTTGCAAAATTTATGAAGGCAATATTTAAAATGACGAATACTCAGATTTCGTTCGACAAAGACTATTTTCTCGCATGCTACAAAATATGTCACGGTTTGAGAATAGAGTCGCTGGATCATTACACTCCATCAATTTCTCCAGGAAACGCAAACCGAAGACCTCCTAAATGTCCAACACACTGGAAGGTCCCTACAATATGAACGCTCAGTCAAGTACCTAAGTACCTTGAGTAAGTAATGCTGGTGTTTCACAGGGATCTGTTCTTGGTCCAGAACTGTCTAACGAACTCAGTGAACTACCTAATAGTCTTTTGAACGGATTCATACTATATGTTCGTAATACCAGTATACAACTACACTACAAGGAACAAAGATAATATTCATTACCATGAAGTCGTATAACATTATAGGATTACACCCCCACAACATTTTACCGTTGGCAGTAAACAATACTACGCCTTTACATTCATTCAGTTGCCATCTTTCATTCTGAATTAATGACTGTTCAAATGGTGGCAAGTAGGTATAATATAGAAATTTGTTTAACTCTGTATCACTACTTTCATGTAAGTTTTACTTTTCTTGTCAATGTAGTTAATTTATTTACTCTATATATTTTCCATAAAAAATCTAGTTGGCATATACGCCGAGCCCTTTCGACGAAAATTCAATTTTTTTCAGCACAATAAAGTATCTATCTGTCTAATTAGAAGATGAATCAACACAAGTACAACTCCGGATATTTTGAAAGAGTTTATTGAGCATTTAAAAAAAACTCAGTCAATATGGTGTTTGATATCTATGCATTTGTCTGTCTAAATAAATTATACGAGACTTAGCAATGGCTGAACGGCTATAATTCAATGGATTGATACAAATTTTAATTTGAATTGAAGAAAAAACTAATATCTAATTGACCAAGAATTAAAAGAATTTTTTGGGAATGGAAGTAGTTTCAAACGAAGTCTATATTTGGTGTTAAAAAAATATATTGAAATGGTTTCTATTATCACGAACGAACATAATACACTTGTTCTATTATAAAATGGAGAAGAAAAAGAAATTCAGTATTTCTCACCTTTTGAAACTTTTTCGACAAACACTGATGACAGCACAAACTGAACTGAATGATGAAATCAAAAACCACACTTTTATATATTCGTGAAATTTCTAATCAGTTGTTTTGGAATAGAAATAACCAATGTCAAAATTTAGTTCAGATAAAGGAAGTGGTTTCCACGATATCGAATTGTTAGTTGAATTTTGGCATGAAATTAGCGTGGGAGAATTTTCAAACAATAACTATAGTATGGAATTTCCATTTACCTTATGAATAATTATTATAATTTGGTATAATCGAATTGCAAAACGACTACTGAGTTCACTCAAAACTGCTCTTCTGGTATTGACCTCAAGCATCTCTCACAATAAAAGAACATGGCACTGGATACTTGCAATTTTCATTTCAGATCCAATCATCTGAAACTAAAAAACCATCTGTCGGATCTCAATCTTGTAGCTCTTCTGGCTGAGTCATTAACCTCTTTATGACAAATCAGAAGTTTCATTTATACATGACTTTTACAAAACTAAAAATTTATGGAAAAATTACGGAGATACAGTTGATTATCGATCGAACAACGTTGGCCATGAGAATCGAATTTAAATCATCACAACTGACAGAGGAAGCTGTTGAAAACAGAGGTTTTCATGGAATTGCACCTCCTATATTTCCAAAAATTACCAATACCTAATTTCCTTGAAACGAAATAGTACCCATAAAGAAATACCATTTCTCAAAAAGAAACATGCCTTTTTCACTTCGTCATGTTGAAAAATGATGAATTATCTAATTACTCTCATGAAAAAGAAACCGGGGATACAATATGTTTCTTCATGAAGGTTCTCAAAATTGGATAGTCTTCATCGAAGGTGGCTTTGAACTTACAAAAGCTAATAAAAAAATCGCATTTTATCAAAATAGCGAGAGTTTGCTGCACATCAGTGGCGGATTTATAGATTTGCCGCCCGTAGGCTATTCAATTTTTGCCGCCTCTAAATTTTGATATCTTAGTCCACAATCATATCAATTTTCTATATATATATGTATATATATATATATATATATATATATATATATATATATATACGCAATTGCATGCCTTAAGTGCGAAGCGCGTAGTAGGTATGCTCTACTCTTGCCTAAAAATCTAAATCCGATGTTTTCTCACATTAAACCGTACCTAATAAATATGATGTACATGAATATTATTTAAAAAGCAACTTATCGGAAAGAAAAATGATCGCTGAGCTTATAAAAATTATTTTTTCGGTTATGAGTTATGCTTAATTATATTATATTAAGTTATATTTATAAATTTAAAATTTAAAATTTTAACTTTCAAAAAAATAATTTTTTCACTTCAATTTTTTTTTAATATACTTGTTTAACTGGAGAGAAGCCGTTGAATAAAAAATTGCAGCTGAGTATTGTTTTATCTTATTACAATTAATTCATTCCGATTGGCATTTTCTAAAAAAGTTGGCTTTGCGAAAAAGTTATCAAATATACTGATGTAAACATTTAATTTAAATAATTCATGTACGACATGAGCGCTTAAGGCCTGCTCATTTAGATTTTCCAAACTTTTTCTTACTGCAAATAAAATAATTAACTGATAAAATGTATCAATTTTCTAATGAGCAAATTGTCTCACTTCATATTTTGTGGAGGGAATTTTTTTATTGTCAAGTCACAGTCGTTTAACTATCAGTTATTTGATTAATATGATCTCTATAAGATATTGAACTAGTTTTTTATTTAATAAAAATTAGTCAATTTTAGTCAGTATTTTTATTAGACCATCGATATTATATCGATTGAATTGGGTAAGCAGATCTCATAATTATTAGGTACAAGGAGAAAAAATTATAGCAGTTATCAGTGAAGAATATATGTAAAAATTACTAAATTTCGATTATAATATCGAATCGCGATATTCTAAAAGTTCATAATCATTAATGTATAATTAGTAAAGCGTTTAGGAATTGTTCATGCAGAGATGTTGAAATATTTATTAATTAGCACTGTATATGAGAATATTTCGATTTTTGTTAAATATTTCAATTTCTCTCCAATTTTCGAAATTCGTATTATGTGTGTGTATAATAATTTTTTTTTAAAAATTTGTAAACCGAAATAATAAATTTATGAACTAAATTTGCCGCCCCTTAAAATTTGCCGCCCTAGGCTCCAGCCTACTCAGCCTGCTGGTAAATCCGCCACTGCTGCACATATTAAATACTGGAGAAATGAACATTTCAATGCGATAATCTCATCGTCTTGAGAAGTCATTAATTATCCCATTACTCTTATAGTAATCGTAATTAAGAATATGCAGAAAAAATGTATCTGGTATTTTTCTAATTTTTGAAATTGAAGGTAACTAATATTTAACCATAAAAAACAAGATAAAAAAGTAACAAATCCACTACAACAGCTGCACACTCATATTACGAGAAAATTATGAATTTGATAGATACGGGTGAGTGTCCTGTTGGGATCTTCTGTGATATCTGTAGCAGATTCGTCATTTATAGAGACTCTGTATTTAGTTTCATTCAATAGTTGTTTTGAGTTGCTATGATTATGATGTTGAGAACAAGAAAAAGAATTGACTCTGAAGTATTTGTCAAAATAAACTTCACTAATTTGGTACTGAATAAAAAGTAACTTTAAAAGCGTTCTGTCTTGTTAAAATATATATTCTTCGACGGCGACTTCGTTCACAATATCAGCAGGGCATTCGACTGTGCCGATCATGGTATTTTGTTGAAAAATATTATTTTGTTAGAAAAAATTCAGAGGTATGGAATAAGAGGTATTCCTCACCAGTGGTTGTGTAGCTTTCTCAAATCAAGAAGTCAGTATGTTGCTATCAATGATGTTATATCTTCGAAACAAGAGGTTACAATTGGAATACCTCAGGGCTCAGTTTTGGGACCTATTCTCTTCATACTGTATATGAATGATTTAGATAATTTACCAGTCCAGTCTTCTTTTACTATGTATGCAGATGATACGTCGCTAATTATATCAGATAAATCGGACGAGTTACTATTGGATAAGTGCTCTGAAACTTTTTCGAGTATGCAGGATTGGTTCAGAGCAAATTTCCTAAATCTGAATATGGACAAAACCAATTCAATACGATTTCACAATCGTCAAAAAAATGTTCGAACGTGACTATATCAACTGAGAACGGTGGTGATGTAAAAATTGTTCAGCATGTCAAATTCCTAGGCCTTCATGTAGACGAATGTATTACTTGGAGTAATCATTGTCAAATGCTAGTATCTAAATTGAATTCTCATTGCTATCAGTTCAGAAATCTCAAACTAGTTCTCAATGCTGACAAAATGATGAAATTTTACTATGCCCAGATAGATTCCAGACTGAGGTATGGAGTACGATTTTGGGGTCTGTCCACCTCATCAATAAGTGTTTTTGTTGCCCAGAAGCGTATTTTACGCAGCCTGGTTGGAATAACCAAACGCTGTTGTTGCAAAGAACACTTTAAAAATCTAAATATTTTAACCTTGCCCTCTATTATAATTTTCGAGTTCTGTTTGTATGTATTTGAAAACTATACAGATTTCACAAAGAACAATTCCAGACACAAATACGATACACGCCAAAAAGATGACTTATATGTTCCATTCAGTTCCACGAAAATTCATTTCAATTCCTGTGAAGCTATGGCTCCTAGACTATTTAATTTATTACCTGACAAAATAAAGCATTGCAAAACAATCTACAGTTTCAAGCGAGAGTTGAAGGACTTCTTAGTCAAAAAATGCTTCTATTCAATAGAAGAATATTTTCAATGTGAAAGTGATTGAATAAACTCAAATGTTTCTGTTTAGCTGTAAGTTTTAATGTGTTATTCTAGTTGTATCTCCTATTTTCCCCCTCTACATGTATTGACGAATCCTATACAATTTGTAATTGTCCAGTGGAAAATAAAGTATTATTATTATTATTTTCTTTTTCTTTGGTGTTTTGGCATCGACTGCTATGGTCATTAGCCATGTGTTCTGGATAGGCCTTGTTACTAACTCCATACGCCACCTTAGGAGCAGCACTGTTAATTGGAACGCAACAGTGAATCGTGCAGGATTCACCCTAGTCTAGCCACGAGATTTTAATAATTTAATCGGTTAAATTAAATTAAAAAATCCCAGCCCAACCAGGGTTCGAACTCCGGACCTTTCGACTCAGAGTCGGACGCTTTAACCACTGCGCCACGCCCCGACATATTATTATTATTATTATTATTATTACTGCGTGTTAGTGCTAGTCAATTACCACTGACGAAGAATCAAAATAATTAAAAACAGTTCGTTATAAATACTGTTCATTATGGGGTCTAGGACATTTGGGCGCGGTCAATTGGGCGTGACTCAACTGAGCGCGGCCAACTGGACGCAGGGACAACTGTCCCCAAGTCGACCTCTTCGGATTACTGGAAATCTGATATGGAAAAAACAGTTGAACGTCTCGATTATAGACCCTCAACCTTTTCTTATGCTACTATTTTTGTTTTGCGGAAATGCGCCGATGCCAAGTTTTGGTCACTTGGGATTACTGGAAATTTCATATGGAAAAAATAATTGAATGTCGCCATTTTGTGCTATCAGGCGATTCTAGTAGTACTATTTTTGTTTTGCGGAAATGCTCTGTTGCCAAGTTGGTCACTTCGGATTACGGGAAATCTGATATGGAGAAGGGTCGAAGTGGACATTATTCTATTCAATCGAGTCTTTTCTGCTATGACATTTTGACTTTGCGGAAATGCGCTGTTGCCAAGTTATGGATGCTGCAAATCATTCAGAGAAGCTTGATAGAAATGTTCATTGGATAGTATTGATATAAATTTTCATCCGATTCTAATAGTGCCATTTCTGTTTTGAGGAAATGCGCTGTTATAAATTACCAGAACAAAGAGACACTATCTCTTTCTTCTGACTGCCCACGTTTAAGGCAATGGACTGAATTTCCAAAAGTATTTTAGAAAAATTGATCGTAACAAATGATAAGGATGAATATTTATAATGATATTCTTTGAGAAAAATTTCCTAAAATATTTTTTAATGATTTCCAGCGCCCGCGACTTGACAACATTGGCGCATTTCTGCAAGGTTCAAATATCATTGCCCAATCATCTAATTGAATGGTATGGTATCCACTCAGAACTATTCTCATATCAGATTTCCAGTTATCCAAAAAGACCAAAACTTGGCAACGGCGCATTTCCGCAAAACGAAAATATTATCATTAGAATAGGTTGAGGATCCATAATCCAGACTTTCAATTGTTTTTTACATGTTAGATTTCCAGTACTCTGAAGTGACCAACTTGGCAACATGGCATTTCCGAATAACAAAAATATTACTAGTACAATTCGTTACGTTCAATTGTTTTTTCCATATCAGATTTCCAGTAATCCCAGGTGACCAAAACTTGGCATCGGCGCATTTCCGCAAAACATTAATAGTACCATTAGAATAGGTCAAGACGTTCAACTGTTTTTTTCATATCAGATTCCCAGTAATCCGAAGAGGTCAACTTGGCAACAGGGCAATTCCGCAAACCCAAAATGATACCATAACAATTGGCTGAGGGTCCACAATCGCGACGTTGAATTGTTTTTTCCATATCAGATTTCCAGTAATCACAGGTGACCAAAACTTGGCATCGGCGCATTTCCACAAAACATTAATAGTACCATTAGAATAGGTCAAGACGTTCAACTGTTTTTTTCATATCAGATTCCCAGTAATCCGAAGAGGTCAACTTGGCAACAGGGCAATTCCGCAAACCCAAAATGATACCATAACAATTGGCTGAGGGTCCACAATCGCGACGTTGAATTGTTTTTTCCATATCAGATTTCCAGTAATCACAGGTGACCAAAACTTGGCATCGGCGCATTTCCACAAAACATGAATAGTACCATTAGAATAGGTCAAGACGTTCAACTGTTTTTTTCATATCAGATTCCCAGTAATCCGAAGAGGTCAACTTGGCAACAGGGCAATTCCGCAAACCCAAAATGATACCATAACAATTGGCTGAGGGTCCACAATCGCGACGTTGAATTGTTTTTTCCATATCAGATTTCCAGTAATCACAGGTGACCAAAACTTGGCATCGGCGCATTTCCACAAAACATTAATAGTACCATTAGAATAGGTCAAGACGTTCAACTGTTTTTTTCATATCAGATTCCCAGTAATCCAAAGAGGTCAACTTGGCAACAGGGCAATTCCGCAAACCCAAAATGATACCATAACAATTGGCTGAGGGTCCACAATCGCGACGTTGAATTGTTTTTTCCATATCAGATTTCCAGTAATCACAGGTGACCAAAACTTGGCATCGGCGCATTTCCACAAAACATTAATAGTACCATTAGAATAGGTCAAGACGTTCAACTGTTTTTTTCATATCAGATTCCCAGTAATCCGAAGAGGTCAACTTGGCAACATGGCAATTCCGCAAACCCAAAATGATACCATAACAATTGACTGAGGGTCCACAATCGCGACGTTGAATTGTTTTTTCCATATCAGATTTCCAGCCAAAGTGCAGCCGGAAACATTTCTTGGTGCTCCATCTGGAAGTAATGTCAAGTAAATAAAAAAGTGGGCATTTTTTCATTGGGAACTTTTGTTGGTGTAATTTATGGACATTCAATAGTAGTTTGGAACTAATGATCTGTTAGTAATTTGGGATAACTGGTTCAAAATTCACACTCTTGTTCTCTATTTCACACACTTTTTTACTTTTCTTCATTAATCGTTTATAAAAATAATAGACTGTGATAATTCTTTCTTCTTCGCTATCATTCTTACTCATTATTTACAACAAAATCATCAAAATAACGATTTTAACTTCATTTCAAATAAATAGTATTCACCTTTTGAATGGCAGATTAATGTCAGATTTACAAAATTATTCTAGCGGTCGGTCGTAGATGGTCTGTGTGAGTTTGAAAGGTTTCATTGATCATTGATTCAATTTTTGGTCGTAGGTGGACGGTCGTGGACGGTCGGTCCTGGTCGAACAGTGTGATTCCTGGCTTAGTCATTTATCAAGGGTCTTCATCCCTGAAGAAAGGGGAGTCAGAAACGATTTTTTTTTCTGAGTGGTTAAGGGTTGTATGATTGTATGAAGATAAAAAAAATTCGTCGAGTTTTAAATGAATGAAAAAGATATTTTCCCCAATTTTTGGGCATTTTCGTTCAATTACACCATCAAAACTAACGAATATTTTGGAGATGTTTCATTTCAGTATCGAAGTCTAACATTCACTTAGTTAAACGACTTTCTTATTTTTCTCCTAGATTTTTAATTTTGTTGTGAATAATTTTACCAAAATGTTCGTTTTCACGAAATGGGTTTCCTTGCTTCATTCCATTCGGAATGAGATATCTCCAGTTTTATCAAAGTCAACTAATGAAGGTTTGGTTCAGCCGTCGACCAGTGAAAACTAATTATTACTTATAATTCTGGATTCAGAAATAGAACTGAATTTCTTTTCAATGACACGCCCCTCAGGTTGCTCCTCCCACACGACTGGTGAGAATAGGAGAGAGTATCATATAGCCAGTATGACATCTGGCACAGGGTCGGATCGGGAATGGGAAAAAATAAAACTCATTCGGGTAGATCGAAACTATGGAATATTATAACTTTTACAATTAATAGCTTTTTTCAACAACATGTGTTCATCACTTGAGGGACAATACTCCATAACATTTTTATATTAGGAAAAACCAAGAGGCGGCCATTCCATTCAATATTGGTATATAGAAGCTTTTGGGTTTGGGAAGTCATATTTTTTTTTTAATAATTCAATGTAGCGGCTCCATAATAGCGGACGAAATTTCTGATTCTTGGTTTGATTCTATTTTGAGTTGGTATAGGTATAGGGATTTTTGTGGTCGGAGATCATGATTTTTTTGTCAATGTTTGATAATTCGAAATGACAGCTACAAAACGGTGAACGAATAATTATTGTCCGAGTCCGTTCAAAATTAGAATGTAGGGGTTCTTTGGATCGGTGATTTTGACTTTTTTTGTTAAAATAAAAAAAATTCAAGATCGCGGCCCCGAGATTTGAGGTCAGAGTCTATTCAAAATTTGTATCTAGGAGTTTTTGGAATAGGAGATGAGTTTTTTAAAACTAAATAATTCAATATGACATATTTTATACGAATGATCTAAAGAAAATATCCGTTTTCCGTGCATTTGAATAAAATCTCGCCTTAAAATCATTTTCCCATTCAAATTTATCAGGAAATATACTCTCCACTTCGTCAAGGCTATTTAGCGAGAATTTATGAGTTAATGGCATATTTTTACGCATATAACTAAATAACTTGTTCTTGTGACTCCCATATCGGTAACTTCGTTCTACATTGGTTTCCTATACAACGGTTTATTTGGGCGGCGCGGCGTTTTTGATGTTCCTTCGAGGGGGAAACCGCTGGGGAATTTTGGTGTACATGCCTTGGGTATTAGTGGGCATTACACAGGAATTAGAGGTATTAGTTGGGCATTAGTGGCATTACTCGGGAATTATTGGGAATTACTTGGTAATTAGAGGTATTACTCGTGCATTATATGGGAATTAGAGGAATTTTTTGGTAATCAGAAAACATTGGTGGGAATCAAAATGATGAAGAATAAAAACGTATGAACTTTTTTCAAGCTCTTGAACATAGTATTTGGCAAAACACCTAAGATTAGGTTAGGATTAGAAGAAGAAAAAATTAGATATTAGAATGTATGTGTTTTATTTCCGGCATAAACTTCATTTAGGTAGATCTTGAATTTGGAGAAATTACTGGATAGATATACCTTGACCAATAAAATCTTTCTCCACCAGTGTTTTCAATATACTCAGGGTACCATTAAAAATTACAACGGTACCCCAACCCATAACGTTCTGAACTTTACCTGCTCTGACAGCATATTTACATTTGTTTCAATTTCGTTGGTATATTCCCGCAGATAGGACATCCTGTATAACAATATATGAACAAAATCATTGAAAAAGTACTTATATATAAACGTCAACTGAACATTTGAGAATATCTCGGAGAATAATATAATCAATTTCAATATAAGGGTTCCGTGTTCCTTGAAAGAGGATTTCAACGAGGTTTTCAACTTTGAATAATTCAAGAAGGCATAATGATCTCAACCAAATTGAATTGTTTCTGAGCCGAAATATTGATAGAATCTACATCGAATGGAGAATAGATTTAGTAGTTTGAGAATATGTCTCTGAAATTACTGGCATATTCATCTATCCCACAATAGTAAAACCGAGAGTGAATCTAAAACTGACTATACCACGCCGTTGACCACGCTACAATGGTACTCAACTGATTTGAAATTGTTGGTTAGGGAGCCTATAGTATGCAGTTTGTAAATGTTTCATTAATGACCAAGACGAATGACCGCGGTCACGCCTAACAGTTGAGACTGTCATTCAACCCTTGGGAAAACAGAAGTATATTGTTTAGCGGGTAGGAAGAGCCTCACATTCCTGGGTGACTGTGAAGACTGCGAAGACTGCGCAAGCCGAGACTTAGCAACACAGAGTCCAGGAATGCGGCTTTTCCTAACCGGTAAACATACTATTTTTCAGCAAATCGTTTAAAATTCGACAGATATTAATTAATTCTGCAAAAAACAATGTGTTTTCTATCATTTATGTAGAACACAACAACTGTAAGAAAATATCCGAGGAAATATAATTTTCTCACTGTAAGGAAATATCATTTCCTTTCAGTAGAACACTAATAACCTTAAGGAAATGTAATTACCTCACTGAAAAATCCGTAAAAACAGTAAAAACATGGGACCATCGAATAGTTCGAAAAAAAAACCTTCATCCTCCCTTCTTCTCGAAAGAAATTGTGAGAACTCGCAAAATTAATATCCGAAAAATCCGTAAATATAGTAAAAACAGGGGACTACCGTATTATAAAATAAAAAATTACCTCCTGTTCCCTCTGACACTCCGATAGAGAACGAGCAGGAATTCAGAAAAATGGCCGACGGTTACAGACGTGGAAAACTACAAAAAAAAAAAATTAAATCTTGGTTGGATAGGTTAGACTCGGGTTAGACTCGGGTTGGACCCTCCCGAAACAAGGTGCAAAAACTAATGGAAAATAAAATTGAAAAAATTCTTGAAATTTCTGAAAAACATTGGCACGTCAAATAATCTAGGTGAAAAAATGTTATCCCCTGCCAACCCATAATCTAGATAGAGAACGCGTAAGATTTCATAAAAATTTCAATTGGAGAAATTCATAAAAATTGTTAGAAATATCGGAATAATTTTCCTAGCTGAGAAACTGAATAGCATGGAGCGAGGCATGGAGTATCAAACATACAAATTCGCATGTCACTATCTTACCAAGCTCTGAGCACCTTTTCAGAGGGATAATTAAAAAAAATCTGATACTCAATTGTACAAAATAAATAAAGAATAATCATTCCAAAAACAAACTATCATTTATGAACTTGAAAGTAACTTCAGGCTTCATTCCAAGTGTAATGACATCTCAGGCTTCATTTAAGTGTAGTGACATTTTAGGCTTCAAACTTTTAAGAAAATATTTAAATTCTCAAAAGTTCTCAGACATAACTTTTTTTACTGTTTAGTTCAATAGTCTATAAATAAAACCCAGTTTTTTAACAGAGTCTTTCGTTAATTTTATTCGGAATACAGGTGTTCAACTTCTAGTGAATATTTATTTCCGCATTAGAATGAAAAAGAAAACAGATTTCCAGGAATTATTTTTGTTTAAGAAAATAAAACTTCTTTTCTTGACCTTTCACTCATAGTGTGATATTTCCGAGGACTTCCGGGTACAGAAAAAACTTGATTCAGTTAGGCCCAAGATAAATTGGTAATGAATGTTATATCTGATTTGTTCAAATTTGACCCACTGAATCTTTGAGCAAACTAAGCTTGTCGAGCTAATTCGATAAAAAAACTTAAAAAAATTGGTATATTTACATTGTTGACTTATCAAAGGTAATTATTTCACCTTAGAATGTCAAATACAACTACTTCTACCGACACCGCCAGCTATATATGATAATTTATGAAGGATTTTTAAAAAAAAAACACTTTAGTTTATGAATTTCCGACCAAAAAAAAGAGGAGCGTCGGTGTGAATCTTATATCCCGAGTTGTTCGCGCGGAAATCTGAAAATATCAGTTATATCTCGCATTATCTCTCAAAGGAATCAATTTTCGAAAAAACGTGTGATTGCCTTTTTTATGGAGATTTCTACGATCTACAAAGTTGTTTTTTATATCATATCGAAATTTCCAAATCCTTCCAAGTTTAAGATTTTCCGTGCTTTCCCGGGAATCTTCCCCAGTTTCCATAGGTTCTCGCGTGCAGAACATTTTTTTCTCAAAGTACTCCTCAAGAACTGACTGTGTGCCAAAAATCATTTCTATTGGATTTAGTGTCAGGTTATAACCCGTGGATCTTCTCTCTCTACATTCTATTGGAATGAAACAATATAATTCCGAACGTCTAACAGAATTAATTGATGATTTATGGAAAAAAACCTCAGAAATATAGTGAAACTATATAAAAATTAGTAAGGAATTGTTAGGCATTACTGGGTGTTACTCAGGAATTACAGGTATTACTGGTGCATTAGTGGTACTACTCGGGAATTAGAGGAATTAGTTGGGCATTAGTGGCATTACTTGGGTATTAGTAGCAATACTTGGGTATTATTCGGGAGTTACTTGGGTATTAGAGGAATTAGTTAGGAATTTTGGGAATTAGTGTACACCATTTCCTCAGCGGTTTCCCCCTCGTGTTCCTTTGAAGTTGAAAGGCTACAGCGGACTTTTCTTGAATGGTTCAATGGGGCAGAGCGACAAGATAAACAAACGAAACATTGACTTGATACCAGGTGATTGTTACGGCTTTGTTTGTTTCTTTGGCGGCATTTATATCGAGAATAGTGATCATTCGAATTTATTCACTTAATTTTTTTATTTTCATTAATGATTATACTGTCGTAAATGTTGAATTGGAATTATTTTAGTGCATTGATCCATTCATCTTATTGTTTATTAATTCGTCCACGATATAGAAGTTCATTGTCATATGCGACCGACATTGAAATTAGCGAAGTCGCGTGACGAGCTAAAATCGTTGACCGAATGAAATAAACATATTTCCTTATATAAATACAAAAGGAATAGATTGATGGGATAGTTAGTAATAGACTCCTGTAGATGAGAGAGCCCTAGCGCTCTGTTAGCCTTATAGGCTAGGCCCTTTTGGCCTTAGCTGTAAGTATTGGTTTAGTGATAGGTTTAGGTAAGAGTTTTATTTGTATCCCATATTTTATTATTGAATGTCCCTTATTTTAATTATGTGTATACCTTTCCCCCCAGTATCCCGTAGTTGAATAATAAATGTTTATATTCCTTTGCTACCCCTTGAGTTTCAATAGCTACCATCTGTAGCTACACCCCAAGTCGCATTTAGTATAAGGGAAACAACCCCTTATACGGCTCAGGATGCTACCCTAATAGCCCTAGTCGCGACAATACGTTGAAGAAGAATTACAATTATTTTCATCAAATTCAAGGACAACTTGCGATTGAGTTATAGATATATACGAGAAATGATTTCAATGATAAAAGAATACACAGATTTCTGGTGTCTGGGAATCAATTATGCTTCCAAAGCTGAAAGCATTTTATGTAAATTGCATTCATTCTACCTGAAATATCGGACGGGCATCTTCCTAGTGGAATGAGAATTAGGGATATATGCTTCTTGTTGTTGGAGGTAGAGAAAGAAATGTAAAAAAATAAAGAAATAGCTAATTTGTTTCAATATTCAGGTATATTAGAATAAAACATCTAGCTAAAACACTGTTTAATTTATTTTTAACAGTTGTATCAATTCACATCGGTTGAATTGAATGTTTCACGGGTGATAGAGTTTTATATTGTTTCACCCTTTATATGGAATAAGACATATGTACCTAAACTATGGACCTTTCCTACAAAAAATTACAGCCAAATCGAGAAAATAGTTTTTAAGAAAATTGCGATCAGATCTTATTGGTGACTATTTTCAATAACTAACTTGAAAGTCAAAATCTGATAACTGATGATTTTCAAATTTTTTATTCATGATTCCACATCTGATTTTACATTTTCGAATCAATTCAAATGAATGAATTCATTTAAACCTAAATAGTAATTTTGAACAGAATACGACCATAACTCACAAAATTAACGGAATCCATCTTGGACCTGCCATTTTGAATTATTGAAATATGATAAAAAATTCATCATCACCAACCCCAAAATACCCTTCTTCTATAGAATTCAACCATAAAGCACAAAACTCGTCTGCCATCTTGAATTCCTGAATTTTGACAGAAAAATCATTATCTTCGAACCCAGAAACTACTACATAGGTTATAATCTTAGAACCCGCCCAGAAATTACAAAACTTTTTCGTTATTTTGAATTCACGAATTTTAACAGAAATCATCAGGATCTCTCAACCCAAAAACCGATTTTGAATCGAATCGGACATAATCACAAAACTGGTCCGCAATCTTGGAACCGCCATCTCAAACTCATCAATTTTGACAAGATTCTTAATCTCTGAGCTAGAAAAACCCACAGACAAATTTTGAATCGAATCTGACCATAATCGCAAATATCGTCCGCCATTTTTAAATTATTAATTTTATCGAAAGATTCATAATCTAAGACACCGAAAACCTGCACATACCCATTTTGTATCGAATCAGAAACCAAATCACAAATCTCGCTCTTTTGTTGTTTCTTTAAAAACGTTTATAACGGAGTACCCACCTAGGTATCAAATATCAAATCGTTTTGTGTTTTGTTCAACGATTCCATTACATACCTACATAAAGCATACATGTCAAATTAGTATGAAACGTGTAATAAGAAAAACAAGTATCCCATAAAAGTAATTTTGGTCCAATACATTTAAAAAAAATAATAGAATAGGTAGACTGTTTACGTCAGCGTTGTATATTTATTTTGTGCTGCATGCATGTTATGTCTTATTTGACATTACCTTTCATCAGATATCTCAGACGTCATTATCTATTTCTATTTGCGGTATACCTACTTCTTAAAAGTCACATTCAAAACATTTCCGAGATAGTTCAAACAGATTTTGCTAAAATTTGTTTTCAATTCTTGATGCATTGTGTGACTGGATTCCATTATATTCATTCATTTGGAATTTTCGTGATTTTTCAGATTACCACGAAAGCAAATAGGTTTTAATCTATATATTATGTAAGTTGAATTATCTAATTCGGACCTGTATCTTACGAGAATCGCCAGTTAGAAGTGAGGCGGAGTTTGTATTTATTTCATCCGGAGAACACGCACTGCCACCTGACGATATACTTTTCTTATTTAGGAGGCTAAAATGGGATTTGCATATAAAATATATTGTAAACAAATTGAGAACCATATTATACAAATTCAGGAAACTCAAAGAATTACTACCACTGATGCACCTTAAAACATTGTATTACTCTTTAGTTGAAAGTCACATTCGTTATGGAATAGCAGTGTGGGGGGGAACTTTGAAAACTCACATCCACCCTATCGAAGTAATGCAAAGACGTTTTCTGAAATTGATATTTTCTAAAAACAGTAGATATTCTTCTGATGCTTTGTACTCTGAGACTCATATTCTGGACATAAAACAATTGTATTTTCTATGTTCTTGTATTAAATATCACGCAAAGAAGCACGTAGCACTGCTTCCCCTTCATCAATATAACACTCGCCAAAAAGATCATTATGTAACACCCCTGATGGTTAGGGATCATACTCTTACTTCGCTCCCAAACTTTATAATAGTATACTTGAAACAATAAAATCAATAAAAAATATCAATCGCTTCAAAAAAGAACTAAAAAAACATATACTTCGAAGTAAGAGAATTGAACTACATAGAATATTCGAGTAGATAAGGGAACAAAAAAATAAAAAAGTTACCTACCTTTGCTTTATTATCCACTTGGTATTTTGAAATGATCTTGTTTTCATAAATTTTATTCCTTATATCAAACTTTATATACTTTTTAAATTTTTTTATAATATATGTTTGTACTTTTTATATAGTTTATGTGTGTATATGGGTATATATGTATGTATGCGTGAAAGTGTCTGTATGTGTATATTTGTATATACAGTGTGTCCCACTTTGAGCAGCCACACCCTCATATTTCGTTGAGCATGAAATAATTCGAAATTTTCTTTGACTCAAGTTGTAGTATTCGGAAATACCTACCTTTATGTTTACGTAACCTTTGTATATCCATTTTCCACGGCTAACTACGACCAAATGAAAAGTGAAAAATTGGGAAAAATATACTAGGCATTTTTTTATCGCAAAAATAACACCAGATTCTGTTTCAGAACATCTTAAAACCCCCAAATCTCAATGATTCAAGCATTGAGATTTGGGGGTTATAAGGTGTTCTGAAACAGAATCTGGTGTTATTTTTGCGATAAAAAAATACCTAGTATGTTTTTCCCAATTTTGCCTATTATGCCGTTATTTTTTATGTATATAATATAATGTTATTTAAAAACAACTGATAGAATTGATAATAAAGACGCTATTATGATTATTATTTCTCAATTCTGTTTTGCGTCCTGTTTTATTTCTAAAACTGATATTTCAAATCGCAAAACATAAAACTTATTACTTACATACTTCTTCAATTGTGTCCAAGGACTCCAAGGCTTTAGGCGGACCAATCCAACATGCAACTGATAAACTGATAAACCCCTATCGACGTAGCTTTCATTTTCGAAAAATTAAACAAATTACATCGGTTACCGCTGTCTAGAACTATTGGCAACGCAGTACAGTAAACATGACAGTGACAATAATTCTGAGCAATACCTTGTGGTCAGAAGCAGAACTATTTTTGTCTTTTTGTTCATATACTACAGAGGAATCACTTACTGGAGCGATTTACCGTTTATTTTCCGAGGTTTTGAAAATCATTATTAAAAATATAAATCGTTCGATTTTATGTCTGAAAAATATTATGAATAGTTCCTCAATGTTCAGTCTTCTAAATTTCATATAAATATCACTTGCAAAAACGATTCTTCTCAACTGTCTTTGATATTATAAAAAGATTTTCAGAATTTTTTTAAATTGTGAGGGAACGGTGAAACTGAAAATTCTGAAAAAAATCGTGATCATCTTTCACTTTGACATTAATATGTCATGATATTTGAAATGGAATTTGATGAATGGTTTCTGGGAAAAGTTAAAAAACATTTAAAAATTAGGTTTTTTATTTTTTTTCTCTAAAACCGTTCATCAGATTTTCTTCTACATCTTTTAAATTATTCAATTTGAATGCCAAAATGACTCGAATATTTTCAGAATTTTTCACCTTGCCTTTGATTTTTTCATGGTTATATGAACCTTAACTTATTACGGTACTTTAATTTCCATTTGTTTGTACTGCAATGCTGTTGTTATAGTTTCACTGAATCTCCTACAAATCTATTCTTGAATAACTACCCACAACTATACTAGGAGGTTATATCAAGTGGAAAAATTGAGCCAAAATCAGTTAAATTCTCTAAATTCATTTAATATTTCAAGAAAAATAACATTCAACGATAACGATCATTATTATTTCAAACTTCACGTCTTCAGTTTGCTGCCCTTGGTTTGAAAACCTTGTTAGTGAATTTGATGACGACATCTTGCACCCTCATGTTGGGAGTCAGGAATTGTTGAAGGGTGTCGACGCCATCACGAGGCTGGCGATCGAAGGGGTAGCCCATGGAGCGGCGGTCAGGGTAGAGTTTGTCCTTGATACCGCAGAAAGTATCGGCGTCGTTACAGCTACCCTCAGTAGTTTGTTCGATCTGAAAAAAAAGTATGGTATAGGTTAGGTTAGTTACTAAGAACAGTGAGGAAACGAATAGATATTTGAGTACAAAGGTCAGAGTTATTTTGGGATATCGTTATAAGTACTCTCGTCCACCTATATTGTAATATTTTATGGCAAATACCTGCCAGAAAACAACTACTGTCTTGACTTATAGCACGACATGTGGTTAGTTACATCAAACAGGTACTTATGCAATGTTTCTCGTAGCAGATGACACTATATTGCCAGTGCTACCCCCAACTAACAAAGTAGATCTGTGAGTTCCATGTAACAGAACAAGTCAGTTTCATTGGCATTATATTACGACTGTCGAAAAACCAATCGAAACCATACGTTTATTCTCGTCCGAGTTGATGAAATTATTTAACATGAACCTGCACTTTCAACAATAGCTACAGAGAAAATTGAACCAAAGAACATGTTTATAGAATATCGTAAATGGGATCAAATGAATGCCTCTATTAAATTTCAATTATAAATGTGATCAGTGGATAATTTTTCAGTAGTAATATCCCTAGAAAATGCTGAATTTTCAGAAAATACATTCACCTTCCTGTCACGAAAACTGTGTTGCTTACAGCAACACAGTTTGAGCGGCTGGCAAGGTGAAAGTATTTTGAATATTCTGTATTTTGAAGGGAAATTCGATCAGACAGTTTCACGAATACATTAAATCATTATGGACCTAATGCGTTCATCATGTGTCATTACTGTCAGTTGAAGAGTTGAACCATCAAACTGACGTTTCTCTATTCACAGAAATTGTTGTAACTATGGAAACGTATAAATAAGGAAGAAGCGGAACACCGATTTTAAAATACCACGAGCTGGAAGAGGTATTTTCAGAAAGTCATATTGTCACTGGTTTAGATTGGAATGTTATTGCTTTTGCTTTCGATTGTCCTTTTTATAAAGCAGAAATAGTATTATTATCATTATTATTGAGAAAATTATGACATTTGATTGGTTCATATATTATGAACGGAATTATGACATCGATCGACATATAATACGATCACTTAGGGCCAGTTTTTCAAGTTCCAGTTAACCTCCAAATTGTTTAACTGATGATCATTTGAAGAATGTCATTCACCTTCTAAACTATTAGTTAGTTATCTGGACTTCAACTCGAACATGAAAAACTGGCCCGTAGTCTACAGAATTTCCTATAATCAGTGGGAAATGGAAATAGAACGATAGTTTTCCATTTTCTTGTTACAATAAAATCTCCAATAATTTGTTTTATGTGGTAGCACTCACCCTGTCATCTTCGTAGTTGGAGATCATTACGAACAGTTGGCACTGCATACCTTCAGCATTTCCCATTGGAGTCAGCATATGCTGAGGCCACCCGCATCCACAGAAATTGAATTGAGCTAGATTGTCACCCCCTTCGGGCCTGTTTGTATCCAAATCTCTGAACGTACGGTTGAAGGGAATGGTGACAGAAGACTGGGTCGAGGAACGCATGACGGTGTTTTGTCCTTGTTTCACTGAAAGAATTATCAGTATTTGAGGAATAGGGATATTAAGAGAGTTTCAAATATTTGAATCATTTGGTTTATGGCTGATACTGATTTGAGATCTAGGTGCATATAAGTACTTCATTCATCATTTGTTTATAACCTTTCTATAATTCATTATGTCTATTCTCTCTTGCATTCCATTCGAATTTTCTTCAAAAGAACCCATTACGTGCTGTTGCAAATAAGAAATGTTTCACTTTGTTCTCCCAGGTTACAAGAAATATATTATACGCAGGATAATATTAATTTTCACTAAATTCAATTAACAATGAACGATATACATTGGTCATGGTGATATGACTGCGGCCGGCGAAACTGTTGCGTTGCGACAACACAATTTCTAGAATTCAGTCGTAGAACCAGGATCTGAAAGGTTTTGGTCAATCTAGACCCTAAAATATTTTGCGATGAATCAAAGGAAACAAGTATTTTAGCAGTCTATTTGAGTTTAATGATTGTATTGTAGTAATTTGTTGTTGATTGTTTAGCTGGAAATAAACAATTCATAACTGTTCGATATTTCTGTGGCCACGAACCCCAATTACGTAACAATTAGCATCAGAAGTGGGATTATTGTCTACAGGCTGTTTTCAAGGATATTTCTAGGTATAATTACAGATATTTGCGACAACTGTTGTCAAAACAAGTGATAGTTGGATGAATGCATTTTCCAGGAAAATTTTGAGAAGACCAAAGGAGATTTGCGGCAATAGGTTTTGAAAGTAATGGTCATTTGATGCAGTCAGTTCTAAGGATTTTTCACGAATGGGCGTAAGAGAAACAGGAACAAAAGGGTGAAATAGCGAGAAAAAACAAAAAGAAAATGACCAAAGAGCGAAAGAAAAACAACAGAAATAGGACGAAAGAGCTAGAAAAAATGCAACAAAAAGAATAATAGATCTGAAGCATCTAAATAGCAAGAGAAAAAAAGAGAAAGAGAACAAAAAAGCAAGAGAGAATGTTTGCAAAATTTCCAAAATAGTCTGGACAAACTTAGAAAAGAATAAGGAAAACACGTATCATTATTTTGGTCAGTAGGTGGGCTGGGTGCCGAGATCGCACTCCACAGAATCGAAGAGAGAAACGAAATGATTGAAGAAAAACAAGAGAGACCGAACCAGTTTCTAGAAAATCACAAAAGATCACAAGAATGGAGGACATGAGGGAACCCAAGTAGAACAGGATCTGTTGCAGGAAATTTTGCAAAATCAGGAGCCCAACAGAGCTGAAGGAACTCATGTAGGGGGAGTTCCAGGAGAGTGGATGGGCAGATGATTCATATGAACACAACAAGAATATTATGTTATATTGCAGGACATTTTTGAAGAACAGGAAGCCAAGCGAGAAGTCCTCTTCCATAGGATTTCACAAGAAATAGGCTTTTAACGTCACCAAACGCTTGATGAATCACAATTCAGATATGGAGATGAATGAAGCATGTACGGAAGTAATCTACAGAGCAGGAACAAGAATAGACCACATTGTGGAGGACGATAAAAACAAATTTGACGATTTTTCTGGCGTGAATGTTAGATATCCTGCACAAATTATAGTGTTCTTTTCAAAAGCTGCTTAGGCAGCAAATTGTTGGATTTCTGAAAATATGGGTGCAGCATTGCAGAATCCAACGCAGCCAATGACTAAGATATCAGTCGTTAATTTGAAAATACTGGAAACCTGTAGAATCAGTAGCTTCACGTCAGGACGATTAGAATTACAGAAGGGGCTGTATTACAAAAGACCCCACGCCACTGCATGATATTTATGATAATGATGATATGAAGGACTGTGTCTTTATATGATGCCGTATAAATCGGTTCTCTTTGCGGACGACACCCCTTTTATTCTGTCAGATAATGACAAGTTACAGTTTCATCTCGACAGGATTACTAATAGCGCTAATGAGTGGTTTTTATCTGATAAGCTGAAACTGAATGGTGAAAAGACACAAAACATTCAGATTTCTGCTAATAATCAAGATTATCTCCATATCTACATAATTATGCTTTTTTTGTGTCTGTGATTGATGTTGTTTATTTGTTAGTCTTCTACAGTTTTTCTTTTGTTGTTTTTACACTATTCACGTAAATCAAAGATGACTTGCTACAAACATTATATTGTGTAACGTAGTTAAATAAAATATTCCATTCTATTACAGTGGCTGGCTGGCTGATTTGATGTACAACCATTTAGAATGAAATCACCGATGCAATTCTTTGAAATAAAAGACATTGTGATTGCTTAATACAGGATGCAGAGGAGGCATATCCATTAAGAATTTTCAAATGGTCTGGAGAGCCAAGTAACATATCGCTGAAAAGACAATTGCATTCTCTTTTCAACCATCTCAATTTTTTTTAATTTTATCATATCGACACTAAGTCAGAGTATGAAAGACACTAGGAATTACTCTAAGGACTTGATGAGTTCACTTCTCTCTGAAATATTGAACTTGGAGTGAAATTTCACCATTTTTTCTACTGTGTACTGTGTACACGCTAGAAACAAATCTACTAATGGGCTTTTACCGGGGCATGGGTGGGATAGTAGTGTCCCGATAACCTATGAATGGTTGCAATATCGTACACAATTGGAATACAATTGAATTATTCAACAGAAAACAACGGGTACACTTCGACGACTGTTGGAATGCATCTACCAGATACCTGTAAAGAAGTTTTAGTTTCGCAAAACCAAATTTGCATTTGTATTTAATTTTTCATATGGGACATTTTCAAATATTTTTTTGCTCTGAACTAGATTGTAATAGAATAAATATACTTACAATTAACAGTGAACCGATCTAACTCGATGAACATGTTTTTCTGGTCTCTGAACAACCACGGATTACCCCTTTCATCGAACTTTGGTGCCATGAATATTCTGCACGTGCCTTGCTTGTTACCACCACTCTGATTATTTACTATGATTCGGTAGTTGTATTCCGTATGATTGAGATGGGTGAATCTTACGAGAACAGTTCCGCGGGGTTGGAAGTCCATTCCTCTGGATAGGTCGACATCGGATTGTTGCCAGAAAGTTTGGATGTTGTTTTGCTGTCTCCCAGACTCAATAGCTATTTGATCAACGGTGATTCCGGTATAATTCAGCTAGAATATTTAGATGTCAATGCAGAAGAAGTGTTTAATGGTTACGTATGACAATCTCAATGCATCTTAAACAAAATGTGGTGTTAAGTATCGAAAGCTTCATTTGATTGGTCTTTTTTCGTTTTATGTAAGCCTATATTTGATTTAAGAAGTTGCCTTATTTTTATATGCTAATTTATGCATTGATGGGTGTACACGTGACTTTGGTGGGAGATCATCATAATTTATAATTCATATTTACATTTATTTGTAAATAATCTCAATAAAAATATATAGTTCAAACTCCAGATGAAGATACAAATACAGGTTGATATCTTAGACCTGGCTATCATGCATAATTTTGACGAGTTTTCGACTAATGTAGAGATTTATAACCTTAACGTACTCCGGAAGAACAGAGACTATTGCGGGATTCTTTAGACAGAACAATGTATAGAAGTAGCAGTCAGGCCGAATGCCAGGTTGTCTTATTTCCTTTTCAATGCCAAAGAAAGAATAGAATATAATCTTTATAAATTCATAAACACAAACGTTGTGGATACAACCTACTGAATTTGGTCTATTCACCGGTTTCTGAAGAAGTTAGCTCACTCACATTGTCGAAAGTAGACAGGGTTCACTGGGTTCAGGTGAGAGTCAATAATGGACTTGAGGGCAGGTTGTACAAAACAAGTTCAACAACAATTTAAGTTAGCTCGCTTCAGTTGCTAGGGATTACCCAAAGAAATTTCTAGTTTTTTAGCAACTGAACTCAGTTTAGTTGAACTGTTGGTGAACTTGTTTTGTACAACCCGCCCTTAGTCACTAATAACAGGCTTCGGAAAGATTTAAGGGTATTTGAGCCATTGAAGGAAAGTTATTCATTAGCTCAGTTTATAGTATTCGTTTGATAATGTCCATACAGGACGAAATTGCCATGGTTAGAGATATAACTGACTGGTATCAAAACATAAAAAGTTTAATTTTTTTATTTTTAGTGATGGTTTTCTACCACACAGTAACGGCTGCATTCCTTAATTTATAGATTTTTTTCTAATTAAGTCATAATCAGTAAGGTTTACCTGTTCAACTGGGTATCTGGGTAAAGCGGACTTGTATTTCTGGAATATGTCATCAATATACGCATGCCATCTGTAGAAAATTGGATCGCGCATGGCTGTAGCAGAGTCACCCATCACTCCAAAAGATTCCTGAAAAGGCAAAGTAAGCATTAGTTTTCTTGGTATTTCCAATTCATGAAAAAGGACCTACCAGATGTCTATTATCGGGATCGTGTATGTACGCGATGAAAAGATGTCCCATATTGTGGAAATCTCCATAGAAGTCTCTGTTTGGAGAGAGAATGCTCGATTCCATTATGTTTCCTAAGATGTCAATTCCTTCAAATTCTGTGAGTTCCGTCTCTTGACCATTTGCCTAAAAATTGGTGAATAACGAATTATTTGAATTAAAGTGAATGAAACGAGTACCGTTTAAGTTCTCGTAAGTTTGAGTTCGTTACAGAACTGTAATGGTTTTAGTATTAATTTTGATAAGAACTGGTATCAGAACTGGCACAACAAATAAAATTCGTCAGGAGTAAACCTGATTTTCGAACTTACATTTCTGACTCTGCCAGAATTAATAGCATCAATAATTCTATCTCTCCATCTTTGCATGTCATCTAGGTCTTGAGTGATTTGGTCTGTTTCTCTCCTCAGATTAGTGAGTTTTTGATTGGCTACACGCGCTGGCCAGCTTCTGCTTGAAACCAGGCTGTCCAGTTTTGGGAAGTATGCCTCTGCAATTTCTCCTCTGAAGTCGATGAAACGTTCAACTCGTTTTAGTTTATGGCAGAGCCGCTCAAAGTTGTATCTGGAATAAAAAATCGTTTTTGGTTCGTCAGAAGGTCTTGGTTAGAAGTATTATCAAGGGAATCCTAGAGAGGTTGCAAAGTAAAAAGTATATGAAACAAAAGTCAATGAGCTTTCGAAACCAAAAAATATTTAGTAGCAGTATAACAGAAAAAAATATAATGAACATATCTTCTTTAGATATGGAGACAAATATAACAATACTAATGGGGAAACAAATTATCATGCAAGAAATATTACACAAAGTACTTCCAATTGAGCTAGAGAAACGTTAATATTCTTGAAATATTACAAGAATGATGAAAACAGTTCAACATTGTCCAAAACATCTTTTTGAAAATGAAGCCTCTACAAAAATGCCTAGAGGAATTTTTCAACTGTGATGAAAATAAGGAGACATATTTCTTACAAAATAAGAAGCATGAAAGGTTTTCACACTAGTAAAATAGTATATTAGCAACCATCAGTGAGAAAGTTGCTTTTCGAACATATAACTCATCATACATTTCACACATACAACAACATCAACTCTAAAATAGAGATATTCCTAAGCCTAATTACTTTTGATATTCTTGACCCACACTTGGTAGGAAAAAATATAAATCCCAGAAAAGTCAACGAAATCCAGCACTCTTCATTGCTTACTGTTGTGGTGGAATAAGTAGTACAGTTTTTCTGTTAAAGATGATCTAAAGTATGAATTTTGATAAACTTAGTTATGGTACCAATTTTGAGCAGTACGAATAATATTCTCAAATACCTCAAAGCACTCAAAAATTGAACAGAATTTTGCAACAGCAAAGTATGGAAGTCAAGATGAGGAAATATCACGAAAAATGACGTGAAGGGAAACATTCTCAATTGAAAATTGAACCAAAACTTGACTCCTCTGGAAAAAAAACCTACGATAAATTGAAGTGATTTTTTTGTAATATCCAACAGAAAACAGCTACTTCCCCGGCTAAAGCCACGCGGAACATTGAACTACAACTGACAGATATTGTGAAAAGATCCTATATAACTTGGGAAAAAATCTGAAAGTGAAAATTTGCATTTTCATTCAGATAGCTAAAATTTTTTTATACAACTTCTATTTTTTGTAAACAACGTTACTGCAGTTTCGTTCTATATGCATGGACATTTTCAGTCGAATACTATCAACTAAGTTGAACCATGTTTATTTGCGACAATGTGAGTGCCTTAAAAAACGGTGAATAGACCAAATCCAGTTGATCATTCAGTAGGTTACATCAGCAATATTAGAGTTTATGAATTTCCAAGGATTCTAAATAATTCAGTTTCCAACCTTGCTTGCATAGTGCAAAATTTCCTTATCGTTCAGATTCGGAAACTAGTACTTGCATTTCCAGGAATGGTTTGAAAACGTCGAATAATTTTTTTCCTAGTCTGAAGGAGCGTATCTTTTTGAAAAATCACGTCCACATTGTCCCACATAAACGCCTTTACACTCTGGACACTTAAGCTCATAACTCCAGATTTTTCCATTTCATCTATTCTATCTTTGGCATTGAAAAGAAAATTGGGCAACCTGGAATGCAGCCTGGATGGTACTTCTATATTGCTTTTTTTAAGAATCCCGCAAGAGTATCTGTTCTTCTCTCGGAGCACGTTAAGGTTACAAATCTCTTAGTTTCTGATAGTTTGGCCTGGGGGTATATTAATTAGTAAGCAAATTTAAGATGTTGTTTCCTGACTAACTGAATTCTGAATTGTGTCTGTGTTGGTACAATAACATTAATAACAATATGGAACAAGGAATGGTATTTCAGCTGAAACATCCAAAGAGAAACCCTGATACATATGGAATCAGTGTTGTCGATACATATTGTGGTATTCTGCACATTCCATATCCATTTATCGCCCAGTGCAAGAAACGGGTAGGAGTTGTCAAGCAGACAGAAGTTGGATCTTCTTGACATGTTACATCATTCATTCTATAATAAAATTATTAAACTACTGTTCTTGTTACAAATACCTAGTTTTGATACGACATTTTGGCGACGAGGTAAAGAACTAAGGTAGAAGAGAAACAAACTACGATTTAGATCAGCCAGTAGATAATCGCCACTCTTACGTCCCAGAAGGGGGAGGAGAAGCAAGAGCATTCGTCAGGAAAGAGGTAATTTCAAAAAGTTGTTTAATTTACCTGATTATCATGAATGGTACACCAGAACCTACTCTTACTACAGATTCTAGTAGTTATTTGAGGTATTTTCAATTTGAGAGATTTTGTCCTGATCGGGAACCCTGGGAATATTACATTCAGAGGTTTAAAATGGAACTACAATTACACGATTTACATAGTACAGACGACGCAACATTAAATAAAAAGCGAAATTTATTGCTCAGCAAGATAGGCCCTGATGCTTTTAGAATATTAGTAGATCACTTCAAACCTACGGATGTGACAGGGCACACATTTAATGAAATAGTTGAGGTACTTGATAGATATTATGGAAAAAAAACATATATTTTGTCTGAGAGGGTGACCTTCGCAATGCGATATCGTAAGGAAAACGAAACAGTTATACAATATATTAACGCCTTGCGCGGGCTTGCAGGCAACTGCGATTTTGGAGCGAGTTTAAACGAAAGACTTCGCAATCAATTTGTTATAGGTATAAGAAATTCCACTTGGCAACAGGAAGTGATAAGGCTTCATCCACATAATTCTGCTACTTTAGAAGATATTGAAGCTTCTGCACTAATTTTAGAACAAGCAACCTATCAGTCACAACGTTTAGCCTTGCTATCAACAGAACAGTCTCACCAACATACAAATAGGGTAAATTTGGAAAACAAAAACAGACAAACGAATTATGCAAAGCAAAAATACACAAAACAAGTTGACACAAAGAAAACAATGGAATCAAAAATCTTAGATCCTAGTAAAGATTGTTTAATGTGTGGTAAAAATAAACATACAAATCGAAATGAATGTCCTGCTAACGGAAAACATTGTTCTCTTTGTAATATCATTGGTCATTTTGCTAGAGTATGTATAACAAATGGCAAAGCGCAAGTCAAATCACACAAGACAATACGAAATGTGGTATTCTGCACATTCCATATCCATTTATCGCCCAGTGCAAGAAACGGGTAGGAGTTGTCAAGCAGACAGAAGTTGGATCTTCTTGACATGTTACATCATCCATTCTATAATAAAATTATTAAACTACTGTTCTTGTTACAAATACCTAGTTTTGATACGACACATAATATGTTTCTCACACTATAGAATTTCTGAAAAGAGCTAGGTAATGATCGTGGAGAGATTCGGTTATAGCGTTTATGCTCTGTGTTATTATATGACCACCAACAATTATAATTGAAGATTACAACTGATTTGAGTTTATTTGAATACCATGTGAATATCACTCCGAAGGAAAAAAAATCATAAATAGACAAACCTTGCGACAATTTGCTGATGCATGTAGTAAAACAGTTCTCCTCGTCTGTTCTTGTTGACAACTTCCATAGCAGCATCAAAGGGATAAACCAAGTGCCAATGCCAATGATGGAGGTTGATTCCCAAGTCTTCCCTGAAATAGGCCATACGATGTTCGGTCTCCAAATCGGAAGCTGTAAAGTCCTTGGGAATTTCAATTGGCATCTGAAACAATGGAATTATGGAAACTAGACCGTAGCACTATGAAAATGCATAGGGTTTTCAGAAACGACTCAATTTGAAATCGTGTTGATTCTGACTGTGATTACCCCTAGATTATCAAAATAGTGTTTGTATATGCTTACCCTAGATCCTTCAGGAACGATATTGGCCGTCTCCCTAGCCATAGCAAATACTTTGCTGTCAACATATTTGTCCGGAAACGAGAGGATGAAGGATGGCAGATCCACGTCCTGCGTATCTGGTCGATGTAATAGTGCAACGGATAGGGCATAGTTGAAGAGGTAAGGATTGACACGGTCTCTGGTGTACACTGCTATCGACAGAAGGTCGTCCACATTGCGCATTCCTAACCAAAATAAAATCATCATTCCTCAATCTATTGCCTGAATTGTCAGTTCTGGAGATAGATTTATACTACATTTGACACAAATCAAATTATAATTGCCTTTTTGAATAAAAGTGTGAGTTGACAAGAACATTTAATTTGTTATCATTTTCTATTCATACAAAAAAAAAAAAACAAAAACAATTTTATGCTATGATTATTCTCTTTACAAAAGTACGTTGCTTTTTGATAATTCATAATACAGTGAGTTCAAGATAAGGTTGTATGGGAATATCTAAAACGGTAACGGTAAAACTGTTTTGGTTTATTGAGAAAGAAGTTGCGTATTAGAACGGCCATCTATATGGAAGTATAAAATTCCAAAAAATATTTTTGACTTTCAAATTATTTTGGAAAAACTGAATTTTTCCATTTTTTATTTTATTGTTCTGTCATGTTATCGTCATTGGAAAAAGATAAAATACTTCTCTGCTATAACTTCTTAAGCTCTCTTGAGACGCAATCAGTTTTACTGTCTGACGTTTCGTTATCAAACAACCATCATCAACTTAATTTTTTAAATACGGCCCTGTTTTGAGAAAGTATTTTTCATTCTAAATTCAATGAAATAGCACACATTATTTTCAGTAATTGGTGAAAATATGTTGAAAATTCATGATAATGATTTAAAAAGATCCGAATCATGTTGAAACCAACAAAATAGATAAGTACATCATTAAATTCAGAAAGAAAAGAACTTGGAAAAACTTTATTCCTTGAAGTAAGGCTGTATTCAAAAACGTTGAGTTGATGATGGTTGTTCGATAACGTACATTCGGACAGTAAAACTGGTATCATCACAAGAAAGCTCATAAAAAGTGTACAGGTGGAGCGTTTCTATCATGTCTCTAACGATAGCACCACGAAAAAATCAAATATGTAAATCGAAAAATTTCTTCTGATACGCAACTTTTTTCGCATTCAAGCAAAACTGTATCCAATACCATTTCCTGTACCCCCGTGGTGGACAACCTTATCTTGGACTAATTGTATTATGAATCCCATTTATAAAAGACTCAAAACCTCCATTATCTGAGACGGTGTTTTGTACCTTGAATAGTTTTATAGTGACATAACCTGTCTTCATATCAGTAGTTTCCAAAATACAAAATTTGATCGATCAGCAATCTCCTTTAACATTCAATAGCTATGTCATGTGAAAGAATTTCCTCAAGCCAATTTAAGATATTCAGTAGTTGATCACAAAAAATTGTTCAAAATTAGCAACTGAAATCTAGAAACATCAACGAATGAATGAAATGAATTGTTTATTCCAAATTATTCTTAGGACTTTGCCATATATAAAACTTATCAATAAAGAAAATTGTATCTCACCTAAGTAGATGTCGATAAGACGTCCAGCAATTTTCCTGTGTTTGGGAATGAAAAGAGAGAAGTTTTCATCACGAGCAAGTTCCAAAATTTCTCCCAATGGAGGAATAGAAATGGTGTTCACAGGGATTTTGGTGTTGGCCTCTTCACCGAATCTACTGACGATTTGCGCTCCAATGTTCTTGTACTTGTCGGGCTGGGAAGGATGTTAATTGATTAAATATTTGGGATTGATGTATAGGATACAATGATTATTATAGTTAGAGCTATCTGATCATATAGAGGAATTTTTAAAATGATGATGAATTTGTTCATGTTTTCTCTCATTATAATACATCATTCTACCCCATCTATTCATTCATTTTTATTCAGATATTCAAATACTGATTTGTAGTAAAATATTAACAAATACAAAGAGATGAAGAAGTATATCAAAAGAAAAAAAAGTTGGGAGGAGTTTCAAAATGACTTTTGAAATAGAATTAAAGTCACTTTTGTGATAAAAAAAAGAGAAATTGAAAGCATAGAGTATAAAAATAATACGTTACAAGAAAAATTGAGTATTCTAGAAATATGTAGAGATCACTGTAAAGGGTGTCCCAAATTCGAGCCTCATCATTGGGATCTCGGAAACCAGAAGAGATACGAGGTAGGCTAAATGGAGGCAAAGTTGCGCAATTTGGTGCTCATTGTAACGCCGCTTTCATATTTGAATAATTCTGAATACTTCCGAAGATTTTTGGAAACAAAACGATTATTCGCGATTTCATTTTTATTTTTTTGTGACTCTATTTGAATAGATATAACAAAACAAATTTCACATTCTCATTGCTACTTTTTCTGTTCTACAAGGTGGTGTTATCAGATTTTCAACAGACGTTTCGCATTTGAGCTGCCATCATCAACTTTGTTTTTTTTAAATACGGCCCTGGATTTTTTATTATAGATTTTAAAAGTTTCTAATGTCCCAAAACAAATGATGTATTGTACTCATTCTAAAAGTTTATATTATTAGCATTTTTCATAAGAACTCATGAGTTATAGAGAGACAAAAATTAGATTTTTAATAGAGTTAAAACAAACTTTTTTTGCAATAACGCACTGCATAAAACTCAAAAACTAACATAAAAGTGGATGGTTAATAAATAATATAATTGAAGTGTCATCCCTCAAACTCTAGGCCCTAGGCTATATTTACAAAAATAATTGCATTTTATCAAAGTGGCTGTGCACCGTGCATTCTGGCTATCTTAGTTCATTTGTTAATGTTTAAATTATCCAGTATTTTGACAGTTCACTGTTCGTTCACTAATCGTTAACGCTTATTAAACGAAAATGACTTTCTAACTAAGAAAAACGAGACATGATAAGGATTTATTATATCTCGAATCAAAATTCAAAAACGGCTTGAGAGCGCTATTTGTTGGAATATCCAGAAAAACGGCAGCCGCATTATAGATAGTTATTTTGCTAATATTGATAATAATTTAGCTCAGTACGGAAGTTTTGTTAAGCCAAGGGTTGAATATGGAACACGAATCGATCTAGAAGAGGAACAAATTATCTTGAACACTGTAAGTTTGAAAACTGTTACAAAGTAGAAAGTAAAATGAATAATTTTAAATTATTTTATAAGGCCAATAATAATCCTCGAGCTTCAGTTAGAGTTTTCTTAGAAGAAGTAGGATTACTGCGAATGAGAGTTTGGAGAACTATAAATAAGCGTGGATATAAACCTTACAAAATCCATATTAGTCAAACACTAAGACCTGGCGATGCTGAGAGACGATTAGAATTTTGTAACTAGTTGCAAAATAAAATTAATGAAAATGATGACTTCCCAAATAAAACTATATGGACAGATGAATGCAGTTTTTCAACAGATGGACTATTTAACAGACATAACGAACACTATTGGTCAATAGAAAACCCAAGGCAGAATCAAGAAGTAAGACCTCAGGGACGACAATCATTCAACGTATTGGTCGGTATGTGGCACAATAAAATTATCGGCCTGTTTTATATTCAAGGAAAATTTAGATCCGATAGATATGCAGAATTAATAAGGACCAATATATTGGATTCCTTAATGAAAGAACCTTTGGGCGTATTACGTCAACTATGGTGGCAACAAGACGGTGCACCACCTCATAATGGAAGATGTGTTAAAAATTTATTAAATGAATTATTCCCTAATAAATAGATTGGTAACCAAGGTCCCGTACGTTGGCCAGCTAGAAGCCCCGACCTAAACCCTCTAGAATACTTTGTTTGGGGATTTCTCAAAAACCGTCTTTATCGAAACACGCCACAAAATCTTGAAGTATTACGACAAGACCTAATAAGGGAGATCAGGGCTATCCCTGCAATTTGAATATTTGCTTCAACTCTCATTGAGTATTCAATTTTATAGTTTTTGTTTGACTTTTTTTTTGAATAATTAAAACATCATGCCTATTGTTGAACATCACACATTGTTTTATATCAATTTTTAGGAGCTTCTGAGGTCCTTAAAACAATGATGTATCGTTCTTTTTCTAAAAAATTATTTTAACGATTTCCTGCTAAGATCTTGCCAAAAATCTATTCTCTGTCTCTCTTTAACACATGAGTTCTTATGGAAAATGCTATTAATATAAACTTTTCGAATAAGTGCGATACATCATTTGTTTTGGGACATTAGAAGATTTTAAAATCAATAATAAAAAATCCAGGGCTCTATTTAATAAAACAAAGTTGATGATGGCAGCTCAAATACGAAACGTCTGTAGAACAGAAAAAGTAGCAATGAGAATGTGAAATTTGTTTTGTTATATCTATTCAAATAGAGTCACAAAACAATAAAAATGAAATCGCGAATAATCGGTTTTTTCCAAAAATCTTCGGAAGTATTCGGAATTTTTCAAATATGAAAGCGGCGTTTCAATGAGCACCAAATTGCGCAACTTTGCCTCCATTTAACCGACCTCGTATCTCTTCTGGTTTCCGAGATCCCAATGATGAGGCTCGAATTTGGGACACCCTGTATAGATAGATTAGTTTGTTTTGAAATATGATCGAGTAGTTCTACAAGAACCTGTAAACAACAGACAATGTGAAATGGAAAGCGTCGGCCTAGATTAATGGGCTTTGTGAATGGATATTAAAAAAATAAGAACAATGTTAGAACAATTGGATAATACAAAGAGCTAGAAACAGAAATAGTGAGACTATTAGGACCGGAGGCAAATATATATATATATATATATATATATATATATATTTCAAGGAGTTCTGCAAGAATGGTTACATATTTTCCTTTCCTATTTTGTCTTATTATCATTAGTTTAGTGTGAAAAAAATCCGAAAAGGAGTCTTACCAAATATTCCTGCGGTACGTCGAAGACAGAGTTGTCGTCCCCTTTTGGCATGATTACCAATTCCTTTGGGCGAGTGAACAATTTCACAATATTTCTCTTGGTACTAGACATGTTGAACGAATTTCTGAAAGAAATTAACAGTTTTTTTTAATGATGCAATAATGGTCAACTCGAAATTTTGTTGTTTGTTGTACTAGTTTTAGGTTTTGCTCCCTTTTATAAACATTCATATTTCTTGGGGTCAATAAAGATTGATATTATTATTATCATTAAGATATATGATAAATCAGCCATCCGTGCTTCGTGTGCCAGTTAGAATGTTTACTGGTGAGTGGACAGGCTAAATGCAATATCCACTCTTGCAAGATATGATTTGCAACTTTCCAAGAAAATTAATTTCTAAAAACGATTCATACTATTTGACAGGGTAGAATAAAATAGTTATTTATGTATCAAGGGCGTAAAGTAGGCGTTTATGGCCTGCGGCGTGGATGATGGCCCGATGGCGTTAGCTGAGGGCCATCACACGCCGAAGGCCTTAAACGCATTTTTCGCACGTGATACATACAAATTTTTATGCACTAGCGGTTTTATAGCGCGAATCACAAATACTGACTTGAATTGCAATGGTCTACACGTTTTATACGTTATGCATACAATAATTAAGGGTAACATAATATGAGTAATGTGAAACTGTAGTAGCTGAGTGCTATATTGGAGAATATATTTCAAATAAATAGATCATCACCGAAAAAATTGCCAACGATTATGAACATATGTTAGAAAGAGTATTGCTCTATTGAACTGAAATGATTCTAATTCGTGTTAGGAATTGCATGAAATGATGTGTGAGTATAGACAATTTGAGAATTTTGTCTACCTTACGGCCGCCGGGCCATAATGCGCCCACGGGCGGTAAAGTGCCACTTTACGCCCTGCGAACCGGGCGGTAAAGTGTACTTTACCGCCCACTTGTGCATAAAATGATTTATTTAAATACTGTTATGACTTAATCATAGCCAACAAGCATTTTACAGAAATCTTAACATATTGATAGCACCGGCAACGTCGTATCGACGCAGGAAATCGCATTTCAACTCTATTTGTATCTCTATGTGAACATGGCTTTTCAAGGTACGTCATCAGAATGGTGTAGTAGACAAAGCTAATTTTAAATTTTTTTTGATGGTACAAAAATACAAATATTTAAATTTTTTATATAATTCAACGAAAAATCTCAATATAGACAATTTCTCCAATAAAGATCTATACGTCTGCTATTTCAATAACTTATGAATTTTTTATGGTAGAACAACTAATAGGTTTTTTAGATTCACATAATGTAATGTACGAAAACCAACATGGATTCAGAAAAAATCACACTATGATAATCTCAGTCTACTAATAATATCAAAGAGTTGTAGAAAAGATTGATACAGGCCAGGAGACGTCTGGAGTTTTCATTACTTTAGACGTGGCATTTAGAATAAAAAATGGAGAATAAATAGCAAAACAATGCAAGCTCTTACAGAAGTTTTATTTCAGTGATCAATGAAACTAAAAAATTGCCCCTTCGTACAAGGTCGGCTACATTATTAAAAATTTAAAATATAAACAATGGACCTTTCCACGAGATATGAAAAAACACTGTAATGAGAACCAATTAACTATAGCCCAACCCCTCCAGTTTTCGCCGTCGCTGTCGGTGTCGCTGTCCACGATGACAATAACTGTCATCGTGACATCCTAATAATAATAATAATAAAAATTGTTTACGAAATTGCTGAGAAAGTGCAAATTGTCAAATGGTATTTTCAAGGACCAAGGACGTACATTGTGTCAGATTAAAGTATTATTTGTGGAAAAGTTTGAAAATAGGTCGGACAATTATCAATTGCTCTAATTCTACCAATGTCCCTTTTATCGTGAGATGATCTGTATTCGCTAATATCACTCGGAGTATTTTTATATTTTTTTCTGACCGCTAGTTTCTCTATGATCAGAAGAAAACTGATTCGTGACGTCACGTTCATCAAAACTAGACTTGGCAACGTTGTAAAAGTTGTGGACCAAGGAGTCTCAAATTCTCAATAAAATATAATGTGTCGTATGACAGTTGTCATTTGATATTAGATGGGTTCGTTCGTTGGTTTCACGGAGCAAATCAATAAGAATCGTTTGTCTCTGTTTAACTCGTTTGCCTATATTAAAATTCGATACAAGTAGAGCAACAAGCCCTACGTTATTTCTTATTTGAAGTTAATGCGGTTTTGAAAGTTTTTGTTGTTTGTATTCTACAAATTTTTTTAAAATTATTGTATCTGTAAAGATGAAGCGCGTCGTTAAATGTGTTTCGAAGCAGTAAATAAACCCAGTGTAAAAAGCGGAAATATATGTTAGGTATTGTGAAGAACATTTCCAAGTGAGTACTTTACGTTATGTTATTATTGTATTCAAAGCAGAGTTCAAAGAAAGATTTAAAATTTTAGGCATTGCAAAAAAAATTGAGCTATCAAAAAATTTTAGACACTAGTAAAGATTCAGAAAAATATACCTGAAAAAATTAATTCAAAGAGATGAAAGTCACAATGAAATCCTAGATATTGCTTTATCTGATTTGATTTCAACAGATGAATAATGAGCACGTTATTACGATTTTCGGTATTGCCAATGATCGTTTTTCATCAAAAGGAAGGTCCGTTCAGAAAACCGCTGATAAATTTCTTGATTTTTAAAATTTCTGAAAGCTATTACTAGCTGCCACTTTCTCTCTACAAAAATATATTATAAAGTGTCAAAAAATGTTCTGGCATTGACTAAACTATTGGACCCAAACAAAAAATTTCCCAACTAATGAATTTCTCGCATTCGACATAAATTGTCGACTACCTTTGACAGTTCTACAAATTGTCTTTCGAAAATTTGCGAAGGCCACTTTTGAGATTAATAATATTCAGATTCCGTTCGACAATGAGAATATCTCGCATGCGACAAAATAATGTCACGGTTTGACAATAGGGTTCCTGGGTCACTACACTCCACCACTTTCACCAGGAAACGCAAACCGGGTACCTCCCAAATGTCTAACACACTGAGTGAGTGAGTAATTCTGGTGTTTCCCAAGGATCTTTTCTTGGTCCAGTACTATTTATTTTACTTTCCAACTTAATGAACGGATTGATATGTCAGTAGTACTAGTATACAACTACACTCCCATGAATTGTTAAAAATTGTTAAAATTGTTATTTCCGTCAACCGATTGCACCCCTACGCGCAACCCTCGGAAGTCTTCAAGAGACTTGTGTGAGCTAGGGAAGTCGTATAACATTTTAGGTTTACACCTTCACAGCATTTTCCGTTTGCAATGAACAATACTATGCCTTTACGCTTATTTAGAAGAAAAATTAGGAAAATTTTATAAGACTTATCTCCGGATAGTTCACAAGAGTGGATTATTTTTTTTTAAAACTGAATCACCATGGTGTTCGATAATCTAAGTATGTATTTGTCTATTTAAATAATTTATACCAGAAATGAGCAATGGCTGAACGGCTATAATTCAAAGAATCAATAAAAATTGTGATTTGAATTTTTAATTGAGAAAAACTGTTATGACTATTTGAGAAAAAATTAAAAGAAATTATTGGAAATAGTAGTGGTATCAAACAAAGTCTATATTTGGTGTTAAAAATATAATATTGGAATGGTGATAGATAGATAGATAGATAGTTTATTTGACTATATCATATACATATGTACATTTATAGCAGGTCATTGTTTTTCAATAGAAGAATAGAAAATATGATTAAAAAGTAATATAAATCACCATTTCACAATTAGGTACAACATATAAAATTAGAAAAAACATACTTGAAGGTAAAAAAAATATACCAATAGTTTAAAAACCAGTTTACAATATAAAATATAAATATATATATAAACATAAAAACGGTAAGTATTTCTCAAAGGCAAAAAGTCGCACCTGGAATTCCTTCGAGGTACTCGTCGACAGAATAAAAACTGTTATTTACCAAATGCGATTTGATAGTTCGTTTGAACTTATTAACACTTAACATTTTAATTTGATGAGGTAGTGCATTATAAAGATTAATATAGAGAGAATTTTTTTGTGCAATAGAAAGCCTATATCTAGGAATTCTGATATTATCAGAGTTCCTAGTGTTATGATGATGAATGTCAGCATGTGTGGTAAGGTTAGATGATGTTTTATGAATTTCAAGAAGTGAATTGTAAATATATAACGACGGAAGAGTCATAATTCTGAATTTAATAAATAAGGGTCTACACGTATCTCTATACCCTGAATTTCATAATATTCTTATTGCCTTTTTTTGTTGAATGAAAATAACATTTGCAGCTGAGGAATTACCCCACAGTAAAATGGCGTAGGCCATGTGAGAATGAAAAAGTGAGAAATACACTGTTCTCATAGTGTCGCAATTTGAAATATGCTTAAGCTGTCTCAGAAGAAAAAGTATGCTTGACAGTTTATGTTTTAATTGTTCTATATGAGCATTCCAATTCAATTTATGGTCCAAGGTATTACCGAGTAACTTTACCTTCTGTTCTCTTTGTTCACCCTGACGGAGAGTTACAAGTAGCCTCTGAGACTTGTCATTATTTAGTTTCAGATTGTGAGCTCTGAACCATGTCTCTACTTTTTCTTCAATTTCTTTAGATTGATCCAATAAAGTGTGGTAATCTGGACTCGAACATATAAATGACGTGTCATCGGCAAAAAGGACAGATTTGAAGGGGGTCATGAAGTTGCTCAGCTCGTTAACATAAATAATGAATAAAAGTGGCCCCAAGACAGAGCCTTGAGGTACACCATGATTCATTTCTTTAAAATCCGATGTACTATTATTGAAACAAACAGCCTGGAATCGATTTCTCAAGTAGGATTCAAAAAGGGAAAGTGCAACACCTCTAATTCCATAAAAATGTAATTTTTCTAGTAGAATGTCATGAGCGACACAATCGAAAGCCTTCGACAGGTCGCACAATGTGATAGCTGTATGATTTCGCTGCTCAAGGCCCTCGACTATGCCACTCAATATATCCATAACTGCTGCTGTGGTTGAGCCACCAGCCCTAAAACCAAATTGCGAGTCACTAAAATATTTGTTGATTTCAAAATAATTTGATAGTCTTTGTTTGAGGATTTTTTCTACGATTTTGGAAAAAATGCAAATGATGGATATCGGACGATGATTTTCAATGAGAGAAGCATCTCCTTTTTTGTATAATGGAATGACCTTCGAAAATTTGAAAATATCTGGAAATTTTCCGGTACTGAAAATCAGATTTACTAGTTCGGTTAACGGTTCAAGAATTATATTTGATGTTTCTTTTATGAGTTTGCTATTTAAGTCATAGACATCAACACATGAAGAATTTTTTAACGAATTTATGGTATCTCTAACTTCATACTGAGTAACTGGAAGTAGAAAAAAAGAAGAGGAAGGTGCTGGAAGAATCTTTGAAAAATTTAGTAATTCCTTTTTAGGAATACCAGGTAGAGATTTTATTATAGATTCGGCTACTTGGACAAAATGATCATTAAAATCGTTTGGAGTAATGTTTTTATTTATTGGGGGAGTTGATTTAGCCTTGTTTCTTTCAAAATTAATAACTTGCCAGCTGGCTTTAGACTTGTTTTCCGCGGAACGAATGTACTCATTATATGCATATTTTTTCGCCGTTTTGATGTCTTTTTCATATACTTTCTTCAATACTTTATAAACTCTTATGTCATCAGAGTTTTTACTTACATCTGATATTAGTTTGACACTTGACAAGACTGATCTTTGAGCCCTCAGCTCCTCATTAAACCAATTTACCCCGAACAAAATACACTTGTTCGAATATAAAATGGAGAAAAAAAAATAATTTCAGTATATCTCACCTTTCGAAACCTTTTAGACAAATACTGATGACAGCACAAACTGAACTGAATGATGAAATAAAAAACCTCACTTTTATACATTCGTAAAATTTGGAAGGTGGTTTATAGGGCCACTACAATCGGAATCTAATCAGTTGTTTTGGAATAGAAATAACCAATGTCGAAATTTAGTTCAGATAAAGGAAGTGGTTTCCATGATATCAAATTGTTAGTTGAATTTCGGCACAATATTAGCGTGGGAGAATTTTCAAACAATAACTATAGTAGAATAATTATTCTTCTTTGGTATAATCGAATTGCAAAACGACTACTGAATTCACACAAAACTGCTCCTTTTGTATTGACATAATGTCTCTCTCATAATAGAAGAACATGCAGCACAGGACACTTGTGATTTTCATTTTAGATCGAACCATCAGAAACTGTTTCATTTATACATGGCTTTTAGACGAGTTTCATTTTCCAAATTTGAAAAGGATCCCACTATCTGGAAAATGGCTTTTGGTTAAATTCCCTGAATTTTCAGTATGTCAATGATTTTGACTTCCTTGGCAGAAGCCATGGGCACAAAAAATCGGCCAACTAGTTTTCCAGATACAGTGTGTCAAAGATGAAAAGTTCTGAAGCTTTCTGCTCAGAATTTTTAACAATTTCAAGAATTGACAAAACATCTATTCATTCTTGGAATACAATGCCTCAATGATGGTACAATATCACCTTGATCTCGTTTTCATTACACTTGTTCGTTCTGTGCTCTACCACAGTGTGAACAAAGAAAAATCCAATTCGATTCATTTCAAACCAACCAGTTAGAGTTAGTTCTTTGATGAGAATTAACGAATTGATTTAGCCTAAATGATACTCCTCAATTGCTGTCGAAGTTACCTGACTTTACTTTTTGTATACAGGGTGGTTCGAAAATAGGGTTACGTCAAACCCTCGATTTTTAGTTGGTATAGGGGAGAGCATGTCATATATAAATCAAACAACGTCGCATAGTTCTTTCGTGTATACAGGGTGAGTAAAAAGAGATGGTCCAATTTTCGAATTGGTTCATTTCCATGAATTTTTGAAATAATCAACAGCTCGAGGAGTCCGAGATATTGTCATTAATATCAGCATAGGTCTTCGGGCTCGTTTTTCGGCTATATACTTTTATATGTACGGATTTCATTGATACTGATATTGGGCTATTTTCGAGCAATGCCGTACATACTGAATACTGGAGAAATGCAATGGAAATGAAAAACATTCAAATCGGATTAATTGAAATATTTTTCGAAACGCACTAGCTTTTTTATTTCATCGTACTGAGAAATCATGAATTATCGCATTACATCTACGATAATCGTAATTGAGAATATACATATACAAATATAATATGATTTTAGTATTCAAAATTAAAGAAAACCAATGTCTAACTATAAAACGACAAGGTAAAAAATTAAGTGTGTGTTGGTATTAGTCAATTACCACTGACGGAAAAACTAAGTTATGGAAAACATCTCATTACAAATACTGTTTAAAATTTTCTTCATAATGTTCTCTGCACAAAATGGTACGTCACAGTTTGCTTCCATAACCCCATTTAGCTAAGCATGGGTAATATTAGCAATTGCTGCTCTAAAGCGTTGTTCCAAATCCTCCTCTGATGTAGGTCTATAAGACACCTGGCTCTTCAGGTTACCCCTTATGAAATATTCAAGTGGAGTTAGGTCGGGTGACTTTGGAGGCCATCTTGTAGGACTGTTCGTGCCAATCTGAGGATTTAGGAGTTGTTCATCAATAACTCTTCACTACTTGGGAATTATAAATATGTGTACCATCCTGCTGGATATACATGTTTAGGTAGATATCGAGAGGTGAATTCTGCATGAAACCTGATATTTCGTTCCGTAAAAATCCTTAATAGCGTTGCACATTCAATTTACCATCGAATAGTATTGGCTTAATAGTTCGAGACCCGTCCATATATTGGACCCAAAGTGTTCCTTGAGTTATAAGCCTGGGGATTTCAGTTGCCCAGTATCTAGTGTTATTTCTATCAGAGTTCCTTATGTGGTTCTCAAGTAGCCAATTATAAACCCACGTTTTTTTTTGAGCGGATTATCGTCCAATTGACAATATTCCACAGGAGTTTGGTGATCGTTTTTTTGCTGTCAGGTTCGTAATAAATTTTGTTTTGATATGTTTCAAACACTGAATTGAGACACTGACATGTGTCAACACTGTCAAGTTAAATTTTTTTTAAATTTGAATTTATTGAAAAAATATTTGCATAAAAATCGAGCTTATTGCAAATGTCGTGTTCCATTTTGTTAGAATGTGTACGAAAATACAAAAAAAATTATGTTTCCTGAAAACTAAAGAACTTTCTCGAATATGGTTGTTCCATTTGAATCTTCCCATCGACGAACTAGAATTGTTAAACCGCACAAGAATTTTTGGAGATCCTTTCAAGGAGAGCAAAAGATCGGAAAGATACCGTTTATGTCAAAACTCTGATATTATTGAGTTCCATTGTCGATGTTCAAATTCCAAATTTGACTCCTTTCTAGACTCCATTATCTTATAATGTTCCCAATACTTCAACCAAAGAAAATCAAAGAATAACTGATGATTCTGTTTCTTATAACTCTGAAGTTGGTAATTTTACTTTTGTAACTCTGATGTTGTTGAGTTAACTGAATTTGAGGCAATTTCTGTTAGGAGCTGTTAATGAAGAAAGTAATACTATTGGTTATGTAGGGAAATATAGCCCATATCACACCGAACCCATGGATTAAACTGTTGACTGTTGTCTTTCTGAACATGGTTATAATTGTGCAGTTACTGGATAGTTCATCCCTGATGCTGAATGAAGCACACAACATAGAAGATAAAACAAATCCCCAATGTGCTTCTCAAATTAGGAAAGAAAACGAATGACTAGAATTACATCTTCCAAACTTGGACCCATGGTCAAACATAAGATCTAAATGATAAATAACAGCAGCCATGAAAGCTGGGTTGGATAATGAGGATGATGTTGCAGTTAAATATGAAACAGAAAATGCAGATTTCACTTGTGGACTTGTTATTACCCTGGAATCCCTTTCTTGTCAACGTTTTTGATACCAGTAACAATATCTACCATTTGTTGGAAATAAAATCCTTTGTATCTAGAGGATTTAAAAAAAAAACACACTGTAAAACAATGTGGAAAAGGGGTATTTCTTGACAACAGTAAGGGCATGTTAGCTTTAAAAAAACATCAATTATTTTCAAAGTTTAGGGCAATCAGCTCTGATGGGATTAGATTGTTGTGGACTGGACTTTGGATCCTGTACCGGTATCAACAAGATTCTATTTTGAATATTTCAAATCCAATCATGAGCTTTATACAGTCAGCGTTCACTGTGGTTTTGGAGTCGATCCTTGCCACTTCTACATACTTTGGCCAAGGACAGAACAAACTGGTACAAATTTAATGACAGTTGCTTGAATAGAGTTTTCTATCAAATTGGAGACTCTAGAGACGTTACTTCCTTTTTACTGAAAGCAGCTATAATAATTGTAGAAGCGAATGCGCCACAGAATCAATTTAAGCAGCCCCGGAGCTCTAATACTTTTTTTTTCATTATTTCTGTATTCAATATTTTAATAAAAGTTCTTTTTTTGGCCTTAGTCTCAAATTCTGATTTTCTTTTACTCCTGTAGTTAAATAGGAACACAATTTTTTTCAGTTTTCTACTTCATAGATCATGTATCTCGTCTGTTCATCAACAATAAACCGGTGTGGTTCATCAGCATTGACATCTGGTTCCATCCTGAATTGCATTTCCAAATGTACAAAATAGTTTCTACTTGGTTGGCGTTGTCTGAAAGGAAATCGTTCTCTGCATAGAATACAAGCCGCATAGACTCACCATAAATTAACAGTGAATCTACTTTTTATTTCTAGTAATTTTTTGCGCCATCGAAATGTTTTAAAGTAAGTAATAATAATATTGAAAAAGTATAACAAACTGTCATTTTGTTGATAAAATAGTAATTTACGTAACAAGTCCGGAAAATACTGTTTTTTTGGACGAGTAGACCAAATTCTAGGACGAGCGTTAGCGAGTCCTGGAAGTCTGCGTGTCCAAAAAAACTGTTTTCGGACGTATTGCGTACACTATTTTTTCGTCAACCTTGTAGAATAATAAATCAATGAGACGCATTTAGTCTAAGAGACAAAGAGAGGTCGACCTTCACCCATCTGTTAACCGGATGAAACATACTTTTTATGAAGTTACAAAAATAGACGAATGTTCCTAATTTGGGTTGCCTATCAAAAGGTGGTTATGACTATATACAGTGAGTTTCAAAAATTTGCACCATGTGGAAACTTTTGTATTATCGATTTTTCAGACCATTTTATTCCTCATAAAAATTGGTGCATTACGAAATACTTGTATTCAAGTTATCAAAATTCTGAATTTCCAAACGGTGTACAGGGGGGAACAAAAACTAGAATTTTGATCAAGAGTAAACTACCCTGGCTGTGGTTCCAAATTTGAATATTTCGAACATTCTAGGTAGTTCTTATTTGTATTATATATTTAAATTCGAACAGATGATAGGTACCAACAGAAACATTCTAATTCTTATTCCGGGAAGTACGTACTTCCCGGAAAAGGCCGGAAAGTGCTACTTTCTTAAAGAAAAAGTGTCCGGAAGTGAACACTTCCCGGATGGTTGCCGAAAATACAGGGTGTTTCATAATAAATGCGCAGGACTTCAGGATGTGATAGCTCGTCCAAAAATATGAAAAAAGTTTTTATTAACTTACCCTCTAAAATGCACCATTTTCGAGATACAGGGTGTTGAAATTTAAAAAAAAACAGATTTCGTAGGCATTTTCTACTCATAATAAGCTAGGTTTTATGCATATTTTTTATTTTTTCAAATTCATAATTGGTGAAAATTTTGAAGGGGTAGTGGATGTTTTTTTTCTCCAACTTCTACGCCACTGGAAAAAGTACAGTTATATGAACCGCCAATGTTTTCTACACAAAAAAGGTATTCTTGGTCATAAGCTCTAAAGTTGACCGTTTTCAGAAAAAATCAATTTTCATGTTGTTTAAATAATATTTTTTCCTCGAAAAATTGCTGCGTGCATTGAAGCTAACGACGGACATTTCCAACAATTCAACTGAGTATGATTGTTATTGCTTTTTTTTATTTTGCAATTAAGAAGTCAACGTTTGGTTTTGTTACTTGTTTCAATGTTTAAATAAATTTTGTATAATTAGGAAAACAATTATTTAAACAACATGAAAGTTGATTTTTCTTGAAAACGGTCAACTTTAGAGCTTATGACTAGGAGTACCTTTTTTGTGTAGAAAACATTGGCGGTTCGAGTAGGTTGCTCAAAATTATACTTTTTTCAGTGGCGTAGAAGTTGGAGAAAAAAACACTCACAACCCCTTCAAAATCTTCACCAATTATGAATTTTAAAAAATGAAAAATCTGCACAAAACATAGCTTATTATGAGTAAAAAATGCATTCATAATCTATTTTTGTTCGATAAACGGTTCGAGAGATATTCGCAAAAAACTATAATTTTCTTTAAATTTCAACACCCTGTATCTCGAAAATGTTGAATTTTAGAGGGTAAGTTGATGGAAACTTTTTTTCATATTTTTGAACGAGCTATCACATCCGGAAGTCCTGCGCATTTATTATGAAACCTTTTTGTTTAGCTTTCTTATACTTATATTCAAAGCCGCCTTTGTTGAAGACCAATCAATTTTATATGAAACCTGATTGTATTATTATTGGTATATTTCAAAATTCTCCCAATTGACGAAGTGAAAAGTGGTTGTTGCTATTTGAGAAATGGCTTCTAGGAAATTTTTAATAATTGTATGAAAATATGGGAAGCGCAACTTCATGAGGACCTCAAATTTCAATTGGAATTTACCTAAAAACATCCTCTGGAAACCGCCTACTCAGTTTGGCAGTTATCATGATTTGAGTTTAATTTTCATGGCCAACCTTGTTCGATTAAACAATCAACTATATCTCCGTCATTTTTCGAAGAATTTTCAATTTCTAAAAATAATTTTGTCAAAAATTCGAAGCTCTATCGAATTATTAGAAAAATATGTCAGTTAGAAAAAAGTTTAGAATGAATAAAAAAACGGAGTTGCTGGTCTCAATCTGACTCTCCCGTACTATATTTTCAATTCTCTGAACATATGAAAATGTTCAGAAGGTTGACAAATAATCCGATATTTTGTAAGAAATTAGCATTATGCGATTATTGCACATAGGAAATGACGTCGCAACTCAGGACTAATCTTCAGTTTTTCTCAATTATCTCTGAAACCTCCACTTTTAGGCATATGAAATGTTATGACTTTTAGGCTTAGTATTAATGATTCAAATATTCATCTATTCATTCACTTGTTCAAAGAAAATATGAAGGAAAATATTGCCACATACCATCGTAACTACGCCACTGGTTAACGAAAACAAAAAATCGTAAATTATTACGTTGATAAACCTTGATTAGTGAATGAGGTTTAATTTTTTTCCTTCAGGAGATTTGGAGAAAAAAAAAATTCAAATTTTTTTCATTCTTTCGACAACCCTGTATCTCAGAGGAAATACATTTCAGGACATGAGTTGATGGTAACTTTTTATCTGGAAATGAGGCTAGGAATCTGTATTCGGAGTTTGTCGGTCTTATTCTGACTCACATTGTACATACAGTGCGGCTTTTTTTAGCCCCCCCCCCCTGTTAACTTTAGAACGGTTCGACGTAGAAACATGAATAAAAAACCGTTTGGAGGGTTTCACCGATACTACTTTTTGAAATGAAAGAGATGGTGATTGCTCGACTGGGGGCGCGGGGGGTCACATCAACAAAAATTTAAATAGCATGGGGAGTCAAGTGTCACATCGTTGAAAAGAGAATTCAATTCAATACAATTCAATACAACCATCAAATTTTTTTTAAAATTTATTTGAAATTTTGTTCACAATCCAAATTCGAAATATCAAAAATAAATGCGGATCTGAACAATACTCATACCTCGATAAATTTAAACGGTTTGTTGTGGTATAATGAAACCAAAAATATTTTGAAGGGTATTACCGATACTACTTTTTGAGAGAAGAAATATTGAAACTACTCGACAGATGGCGCTAGGGACAGATCAACTTGAAAATTTCGAAAGGCATATAAATCGATATTTAAAAAAAAATTTCTCAACAAAATTCAAAAACATTCAGATGGTTGTGAAGAGAATTGAATTCTCTTTTCAACGATGTGACACTTGACCCCCCATGCCATATAAAATTTTTGAGTTGATGTGCCCCCCGCGCCCCCTTTCGAGCAATCACCATATTTTTTGTCTCAAAAAGTAGTATCGGTAAAACCCTCCAAACAATTTTTTATTCATGTTTCTACGTCGAACCGTTCAAAAGTTAACAGGAGGGGGACTAAAAAAAGCCGCACTGTATAATTGTTTTAACTCTAAAATACTCATAAATAATTTCATGCAAAGAAAGGAAAAATAATTCCTTTGAAGTTTGGTAAAAAAAAGATAGAATTGTATAACATTCATCCCCATATATAATATATTCCTAAGAGCTTAGAATTCTAATCATATATCCATATATTAGGTACAGCGCTTAATAAGATGAAATATAATGAAGAATTAATTGGAGAAAAGAAAAAAATACAGAATATTAGTTTATTTTTGTGTCCGCTTGAACCGTACACATTCTACCTAATAGCTTAGCCCTCTGCCAAAATAATAATAATTATAATAATTATAATAATGATCAAGCAATATTATAGCTTGCCGGTGGAACATAACAATAATTATCATTACTTTTGTAATACTTTATTTTCTCAACACGTATAGATTCAACAATGCCCTATTTCTCAACACATTTGAGGGCATATGGTGACTATTTGGACCCACGCAACACGTTTGCCGATCGGTTTCCGTGATTTTTATTCGATGAAATATCGTTTGGTATGCTTGGCATACGCTAAACTATCACAAAAAATTACTCTTGTAATTTGTCGAAAACCGAAGTGCAGGCCATCAGGGAATTGAACAGAGATGAGAAAATTCTGATTCTACCGGCTGACAAAGGTAATGCAACCGTTGTCTTAAACAAAGAGGACTATTTGAATAAGATAGATGTTTTACTGGAACCTTTGATATACAAAGAACTGAAACGGGACCCAACACAAGCAACCGTCTAAATTGTAAATCGCTCTATCAAATCTTCTTCATTGGATGATAACACCAAAAAACGACTGTGTAGAAGTGAGGCTCTCATTCCTAGGCTGTATGGTCTACCAAAAATTCACAAAACCAACGTGCCGCTTCGACCAATAGTCAACACCATTGGTTCACCAATCTATGAACTTGCGAAATATTTGTCCACACTACTACAGCCACACATTGGTAATACATCTTCCTATGTAAGAGATTCCACACATTTCATCGAAAAGATCAAAGAGATTACCATTGATCCAAATGACGTTCTAGTCAGCTTTGATGTAGTATCCCTGTTCACAAAGGTCTCGTTAGATGAAGCCATGAGGGAAATTGAACTACGTTTCCCAAGTGATATATCCAATCTCTTCAAAATATGCTTAACATCTTCATATTTCATTTTCAATAACAAAATTTATGAGCAATTAGATGGTGTTTCCATGGGAAGCCCACTTAGCCCAGTTATTGCTAATTTCTTTATGGAAAAACTAGAAGAAAATGCAATTGAAACTGCAAATTTAAAACCCAAGGTATGGTTAAGATATGTAGACGATACGTTTATAATTTGGAGCCATGGACCAGAAAAACTCAATGAATTCCTTAACCATATCAATGACATACACCCGAATATTCAATTTACCATGGAAATTGAAAATGAGAAGAAACTGGTATTCTTAGACGTTCTCATTTCTCGAAAAGAAAGACGTCTGGGGCATACGATATATAGAAAACCAACACATACTGATCGATATCTCCACAATACCTCAAACCATCATCCGTGCCAAAAACAAGGTGTAATCAAGACATTAGTTGATCGAGCTAGAAGAATTTGCGAACCTGAATACCTGGAAGCTGAACTGAAACATCTAAAAAACGCTCTTCTTTCTAATGGATACAAAGAAAGAGATATTGAGAGGTGTATGAAAAATAGTAGACAAATCAGAGACGGAAGAATCAATAGTAGACCAAATGACTGTCCATCCAGTAAAACAATTAGTAGTCAAACCAACACCGAAAAAAGAAAAGCATTCTTACCATATGTTCCCAGAGTTACAGATCGTATCGGCCGTATTCTAAGAAAATATGAGATTAAAACCGTTTATAAACCTTCAAAGAAACTGAAAGACCACTTTAGATCAGCGAAGGACAAACGAGACGTACTATGCTCTTCTGGGGTTAATCGCATTCCATGTTCCTGTGGCAGCGTTTATATCGGAACCACGAAACGCTCCGTTAAAACAAGAATCAAAGAGCACAAGGCTTGCTGTCGGTTAGGGCACACACAGAAATCCGCTGTCGCAGAACATACTCTCAACAACCATAGACTGAAATTTGAAGAAACCCAAGTCATCTCCTCAACATCTGCGTATTACCCAAGACTCTTCCGGGAAGCAATTGAAATCCAGAAACACCACATCAACTTCAACAGAACCGAAGAAGGACTACAACTGAACAAGGTTTGGCTTCCAGTTCTCAAAAATTCTCAATTAGCTCCCTACCCACAAAATAACGGTACGAACGATTCTTTGATGTCTGCTAACGCTATGGACCAATCAGATGTAAGAACGTCAAATCACAGGTATTTATTGAGACAACGTATAACAAATGTCAAGCATTTGACAGCAACTTAAGAAAGCAGAAACTTGTAAAATAACTCTTGAAAATGCTAACCACTCGTGTTGGCGAAACGTCGAGTTCTTCTCTGAACACACGTCGGCCTTACAACCCGAAGAACCACCATGTAAGTGACGATGGCCGCGAAAGCCTTTCACAATTTATTAGAAATCGGTGTCGTCAAATTCTGAATGACCACCCACACAAGGGGTAAAAATCGGGTTTTGATTCGCATAGATGTATTATAATTTTTTAAGGAAAGGCAAAGATAACTGAATCAACGCCGTCAAGTATTCGATTAACTGGGGAGGGGGGATAAAATCGCCTATTTCAAAAAGAAAATCTGAATTCCGGTACCTCTATTTTTTGACGACACTGGTTTTAGAGCATTCTTTTTCCATTGCCTCTTTAACGAGAATAGTGCCGTCATGTATAATGTAATCAAAAAGTACCCCGTTTTTTACGACATTTCATCTCACCTGTGCACTTACCTGTACCGCGGAAAATTGACGGCATGGTGCCTAAAGTTTGTTTCTCTACCAGTACTTCAACATTATACAGTTCGGCTTTTTTTAGTCCCCCCCCTCCCATGTTAACTTTTGAACGGTTCGACGTAGAAACATGAATGAAAAACCGTTTGGAGGGTTCCACCGATACTACTTTTTGACATAAAAAATATGGTGATTGCACTACAGGGGGCGCGGGGGGGCACATTAACTCAAAAATTTTAAATGGCATGGGGGGTCGAGTGTCACATTGTTGAAAAGAGAATTCAATTCTCTTTACAACCATCTAATTTTTTTTAATTTAGTTGAAATTTTTTTCACAATCCAAATTCGAAATATCTAAAATAAATGCGGATCTGAAAACTAGTCATACCTCGATAAATGTGAACGGTTTGTTGTGGAATAATGAAACCAAAAGTATTTTGGAGGGTATTCCGATACTACTTTTTGAGAGAAGAAACATCGAAATTACTCGACAGATGGCGCTAGGGACAGATCAACTTGAAAATTTCGGAAGGCATATAAATCGATAATGAGAAAAAATTTCTCAACAAAATTCAAAAATATTCAGATGGTTGTGAAGAGAATTGAATTCTCTTTTCAACGATGTGATACTTGACCCCCCATGCCATTTAAAATTTTTGAGCAATTACCATAAATGAAAAAGTAGTATCGGTGAAACCCTCCAAACGGTTTTTTATTCATGTTTTTACGTCGAACCGTTCAAAAGTTAACAGTGGGGGGGGACTAAATATACCGCACTGTATATGACCCGTGGTGTATAAAATCACCCCCTGAAAATTTGCCTGGGCTTGTGGTCTATAATAATCCTAAATAAAAAAATCTCTACTGAGTTTTTTATTTGTTGAAGAGATCATCCTACGTCAAGCAAGTAAAGAAACTAAGAACTCTCAAATGATAGATATTTTCAAATTTAATATAAAACTTGTTATGGTTTTTGATTGGATGAGGAATTTATTGATTCCCAACATTTTTTCTACTGACCAGGGGGTGGATTAATAAAATAGAACAACGTATAATTTTCTTTGGTAGTAGAAGATCTGATACTCTATTGAAAGTATTAAGTAATTTGTTATTGAATTTGTTATTTCCGTCAACCAGTTGCAACTCTACGCAACCTTCAGAAGTCTCCGAGAGACTTGTGTGGGCTACGAAATATGCAGCCCTTATATTTCAACGTGTGATGCCATACACCAGACTGGTTATCATGTTGGGAATCGAACCTACGACCCTACGCTTGAGAAGCGGACGCTCTACCCGCCGACCATCAATGCTCAGAATACATCTATAGAACACTATAAACTGTAGTGGTGGTGCCGTTAGGTGCTCAACAACACTACTTATTCTACTCCAACCCACTCTACAAGCAAGCTAGAAGATTGACCAAAGTACTTATAAAGCTTTACAATCGTCACCCCCATTGTCTATCGATACAAACAACTACTTAAAGTTGAGAAATTATTATTGGCAATTTATGAATTTCCTAAAATATCTACTTTACTTGTTTATATATTCTAAGCACATGCTTCAAAGTGTCCGCAACAGATACGGTGAAGGTAATGAAAAGGTTTTCAGAGAAAAAATACAGCTGATTTGTTAAATGGATGATAATGAGCAGTGGGTTCATGCAGCGTACTACAAAGTATTCGATTTGGTGTACTGTGTGGTTCGACCATAGAAATATATATTATATACTTACTCTAGAATGCTAGTCCCCATGTCAAAAGTGTTGTGAAAAGTTCAGGCTAGTCCGCAATGCGCAAGCGCGTCATTAGTGATTTTTGTGACAGGCCCGGTTTTAGTAAAATATTTTGGTACTTGTGAAGATTAACAACCATTAATTCTGAATCTCCGAGAATGAGGTTGGAAACCTCATTGTGCATAAACCTGTTTCTTTTCCTTGGTGTTTTGGCATCGACTGCTATGGTCATTAGCCATGTGTTCTGGTTGTATTTAGCCGATTTTCACATATTTATGATCCCGAATATTCAGCAAAGGCCATCAGAAAGTAGAGTACGGTTATTATTATCTACCGCTCTGAAGCGACTGATTCTTGGTATCATATTCACTTTTCAGCTGTGGTTAACCAACAAAAACCTACGGAGCCACCCCAAATCGTCGGTGCGAATTTCAAGGAAACACTGGATTGGAAAATAAATTGAAAGTACAAAAAACTATGAAAATTTCTTTCAGCTATTATCATGAATAATTTCGACTCAAATTGGATTTCTAAAATTGGATGCTTGGAAGCTCGAGGTTTTTTTTCTAGAACGATCCATGTCAAAATACGAAACTGCATTTAATTTAAATCATTTGAAGAGATAAACATATTATTTCTACGAGTATTTCTGGTTGTATTACCTTAGTGCAATTTCCACAATGGGGGTGCATGATAGAGTGAGGCCAGAAGCATTTTCCTTACCATAAAAGAAAAGCACTTCTATATTGACATTAATTTTCTGAGGCGATTCTGTGTATGTTTAGTACTTTTTGTAGGAATCTAGAACTCATAATATAAGCGGTGTGGTAAAAAGTTGTATCACTCGCCATGCCATGCATGCTTATGCAGACACAGTATTGGTACTGCACTAGGTTTCAAATTACTGTATTGTCATTTTCACATGAATTTTCATAAGGAAAATGTCTGCCACAAATTACAATTTTCTCACTCAAATGTCTCTCTTCTTGAAAACAATAACCAAAAATCATGCCATTTTTGTCAAGCTAAAATAATATTTAAGCTATTTTGAGCAAAGCGAATAGGTACATAAAAAATTTCGTTATCTACCAAAAATGATTTATTTCAGGTATTTTTCTTTACACAACACTAAGCAGTTCATTGTTTAATTTTAGGATGAAACGGCTTCATTAGAAATTGTCTTTGAAGGAACAAGATTAATGCAAATTCACGAAAGATGAAATAATAACCAGTGGCAACAAACACCACACAAAACGACAAGAGAAAATCTGAAATTCTAAAAAAAGAAAAAGAGGAAGAAAAAGAGTTACAGATCTTAGTGACAAGTCTTCCTGTTGATGAGAAAGCACTGCTGACGGTCATTATAATTACAGTAGTATAGGGTAAATTATTGTTTAAATAAATTGGAATAAGAAGGCCTCTACGCTTGGAGAAATTCTGCTACTGCGTACGAGGAACCTATTCCATTCAGGAAATATAATAAACCTAAAAGGTCCCTGAAATGGAAATCGAACAATTGCATGAAAGAGTCGAAACGGTTGTTTATCTGAGTTCTGGTATAATAATTGACATAATCTTCCTCGATGTAGGGTGGGTGGCTTCGAGTTTCAACTGAGGTAAGTTGATTTCAATGAAAGGTAACTGGGAGCAAATCCTATCAGAAATAGTCAGTGAACCTTCATCCGACTATTATTACCCAAAAATATTCAGGGTTTTCTGAGGAAAATTCGCAAAAATCACGTTTACCAACCTTCTTAGGTCACAAAAAAAAGACTCCCCGAAAATACAATTTTTCTACCTTAAATTTTAATTTGATAGTACTGGCTGTACAAACAGAGAAGAGACAGTAGTTCAATTGTCCTCTGAGCTGTTAGACAAAGGTGAGAGTATGTTACTTTATTATTATCAACAACACAAATGAATTGGCGATTGAATGAAAGAATTATGGAATCTTTCTGTCACAACTAACTTGAATTCTACAGAAGTTACCACCTCAACCACAACCAGAGGACTATCTGAGTGATGCACTCTATGGATTTCCAACTACAAAGTTCTGAGGTATAATAAGTAAAATTTCCAATACATAAGTAATAATTTTTCATTTCAGAACTCTCCAAGTTGGATTAATAATGTAATAAAATAATATCAATGAATTGATTCTTATATTTTCTGGATCCTTAGCAGTGTATCATTTCTTCATTCTGGTAAACTCAAACTGAGCCGTTACAAAATAAAAAGTTTGCAAGTCATGATTTATCAAAACCGCTAGTTCTGGTTGACCTTCTGCTGATGTTATGAAATGAATAGTAAACAACAATTTTATGTGGGAATTGGAAAAATACCTTTTGATATTAATAGCGTAAATGTTTCAAATCGAGAACCATTATTCATCAGCTCAAAGAATTCAGTATTCTTCCCTTCGAAGAAACAATAAAAAATGTAATTGTTGTGACGACTATAAAAATCTCGCATGAAACTCGAACTTGGCAATTATCTATCGTAGGGGCAAACAAATTTCAAGATGCACATGTAGACCAAAATCTTGTATGTTTAGAGAATACAAGGTGGCCTACTGAAAATGAAACACGGCTTCCCGAGTAGGTAGAATCAGCAATGATTTTGAAAAAATCTTCCAGAAGTATATTTTCGAAGATGAGTTCTTCGAGACATTTCGTCGCTTTGTGCCATCACGGAAACTTCGAAAATATACTTGCTTGAAATTCCTTTGCTATTTGCAAGGAGAAATATGTTTTTGTAGTACAAAATGAATAGTAAGAATAATAGTTGAAAGTTCCTAGTACACAATCTTGTAGAGACATTTTCAAACAATTGAGAATATTGACCTTGGTATCTGTTTTTATTTATGAATTGTCCCTATTTATTTTTAAATAAAGACACACATTTTGTCTCACTGGAGATTTTCGCTCTGTAAACACAGGCCAAATAAAATACGATATTCCAATAAAATAAAAGTTTAAGGTAATTCACTTACAATATTTGGTTTATCAGCTTTCAATCAATAATCTGAAAATATGAAAGAAAACAAATACTCAAAAAAATTCAGTAGCCCCCCAAAACAATTCCTGACTGAAAAATAATTATAATTCATTATAAGAATATTTTAATATTTAGTTTCAGATTATATTATATGTTAACATATTTGTGTGTTCGTGTGTTTATTTGTTGATTAATTTAATTTTTCAAATTCATAGTTTAGGCTTCGACATTTTGCTATTGCTTTTTTTTGTTTGATTATTCCTATACATTTTCATATGTCTTGTTGGAAAATAAATTGTATCATTGTATAAGAAAAATTAATTGTATCATTGTATAAGAAGGTCTAGTATTTCGACTCCCTGCAGCTGATATTATCCCTTCCTGTTTGAAGTTACAAACAAGTGAATGTCATTGAAATTCAAAACTTTTTACTTTCAAATAACATACCAAATAACATGAAGAAATATTTAACCGTTATTCTGGAAAACATCTTTTTTTACCAGTTTCAACACCCTGTAAGTAGCTCTGTTGGTACTCATCTTCGATTTTATTTGAACTTTTTGCCTTGAAATGAAGTTTGGATTCTAATATCGAAGTTTGTCCCCTTAATTCTGGGACACTCTGTAAATACGGAAATGAAAACGCTTCTCAGATAAAAGATTACCGTTACACATAATATTGCTTAATTCCCAAAATAGATTCCGACTATACTAAATTCATTGCTATCACGTTTCCGACAGCTATTCCTAAAAACGAATTTGTGAACTCATCTCAATAACAAATTAGTCTATCAAAAAATCATTAGATAAATAATGTATTTTGTCCGATATCATTAATATTGTTCCCGGAAACAAAAATTATTTCAAGAAATAACAGAAAGGAATACTATTTATTACAAAGATAAAAATAGACTTCGACAGCAAGGGTAAAACTCGTTATCATGTTTTCAATGACACTTCCTGTCTTGCTCCAAATTTATACCTACCCAATGAACTTATCGATTTGTTGATGACCTTGTTCTCAGGCCCCAAAGCGATGAATTCGCAAGATCGTTCAATTATAGCTGTTGGCACAGAATTTACTGAAATCAATCCTTCATCGAATACAAATGGGTTAGGATTTTAAATTTTATTTAGTTGTTAAGAAGACAACATTATTAGTAGATTGGCAGTAAGGCGTTCCTGAATGATTCCAAAGAAACTGATTAATTACAATACTTACTACAAATGGTGTTTTTGGCTATAAATAATTGACGTTGTGTCGTTAAATAAACAATGAAATAACATCAAAATATCTGAAGAACCACGAAAAATCCTTATGGAATATGGATCTTGATGGATTTTTCCAAATTTTTGTATGATGTAGTTTGTGTTATTCTCGACCAATGTCACCATTGTGCTAAAGGCGGGTTGACACGATCTAAGTATACTTGATCACAGTCTACTTGGGTTGTACGTGAGCAGCACTTGGACGTTACTTGGATCGTGTCACCAGTTCATCCAAGTGGTGTTTGTGAAATGAAATGGCGTCGGTGTGTGAAAAAAGAAAACTGGAAGGAAACACAAGAAGAAAATGGTCCGAAAGAGAGAATATTAGATTCATGGAGTTATACGAAGCTGAGGAATGTGCGTTTAGCGGAATATAAAAATAAATATGCTCGAAATTCGGCTCTTGAACGAATAAGAATAAACTTGAATATTCCTGGTCTTAGTGAAAGCATGATAGTAAAAAAAATCAATGCCATGCGAACCACCTATAAACAGGAAGCAGAAAAAATTAAAGCATCAAGTACAACAGGCGCGTCAACTGAAGATATTTATGTGCCTAGTATTGCGTGGTTTGAAATCGCAGATCGATTTCTACGTGATATAATGAAGATCAGAAATAAATACACTAACCTGGTAAGTTGTTTTAATAATAATTGCTCATACTGTATAACGTATTATCAATAATGTAAAAAAACATTATGTTATTTACGGACAGATTGATTTAACAAAACGTCGAATATTAAGAAAAGTGTTCGCGTATCATGTCGTTTTGCCAAGGTACGGCACCAGCACCTGAAAAATATGCCGTATATTTCTGTCTCTTACGTTCTGCTAGTTGAGAATAATTGTTGCTGCCTTGTTGATGTGTTAAATTTGACAGGTTCGTGGATATGTCCGTTCTCCATGACCCAGGCCTGATGTGTTCATCAAGATGTTCGGTATCAACAGTACCAGCAGGTGCATAAGACAACCGTGAAGTTTCAATCAGCCAGTTATGGAGCGTGCACGTTGCTTTCACAATTTTGCCTACCTTTGCAGGACACAAGTAAATAGGGCTTCGATAGATTCGAAATCTCATTGCCATTATTCCAAATGCATTCTCAACTACCCGTCTAGCCCGAGAGACCCGGTAATTGAAAATCTTTTCTTCGGCTTTCAAAGGCATTTTTCGAGAATATGGCTTCATAAGATATTCTTTGAGAGCAAACCCCTCGTCGCCCAGAATTATACCCCACTTTAAAAATTGAACTGTCATTCAGTCTTCCCTGACTCCCAACATCAATAAAAATAAAACTGTATTCACTATCAACAAGTGCCATAAGGACGGTTCTGAAAAAGCCCTTATAGTTATAAAAATCGCTTCCACTACCCAGTGGTTGCTGAATGTTGACGTGTTTCCCGTCAATAGCTCCACAGCATCCTGGAAAGTTCCAGCGCTCTTCAAACCCTCTCGCTATGATATTCCACTCAGCGTTAGTTTTTGGAACCTGCAAAAAAAGGAAAATCGTAATAAATATTTTTTTTTAAACTAATTAATATTTTAATAATTTTTGTTTTTTTTGTTGCAGCCTGAGAAAGACGTGAGAGACTCAACGGACCAGGAACAAAGTGAACAAGAATTTGAAACAGAAAACGAGAGTGTTGACTATACTGCTAAGACCCACGCTGACACCTTTATTGCTGAGTCACCTAGTACAAATGACACACTTAGTGAGACAGATGATTCCATAAATAACGCGACACTTCATGCTGAAGTTTCAAAACCGGACTGTAGCAGTTTTAAAACACCAAAATCAATTTCAAAAAGAAACAAGAAATTTGAAAGCGCGTCTCCTGAACATATTGTAAAAACGATGAATACTTTAAAATCATTAAAAGAGGATGTGCAAAAAACCCAGATGGTCGATGAGTTTTCACATTTTGTCAATAACATAGCATCTCAATTACGACACATTCCAATTGCTGATGCACTGAAAATAGTTCGAGACAAGCGTCTCATGGTAATGCGTCGAACTCAACAAATCAATGAAACGTCAACTTCATGCAATGCATTTTACAATCCTACACATAATCAGGAATTTTATAACATTCACCATCCTAATAGATATGATACACCAGAACTATCTCCCATGCCATCACCGTCTGCACAACAAGATGAATCGCTCAGCAACAGCCAAAACAGTTTGACAGAAGAAAACAGCACTGGCAGTATATTACGTGAAGCTATCCACAGGATCGGTGGTTTTAATCAATAGTAGTAGTTTATTTCACCACGTTATGTACAGTTACATTTATGGCAGGTCACAAACATCAGTAAAATAATCTTACCTAAAAGGCGTATTGTACAAAGAACTAAAATTTTTATACAGATACATACACACAAATGTTCCATTTCATATTTACATTAAAATACTATCATACAATTCATATTTACATTAAAATACTAACATACAAAAGTATAGAAGTAAAAGAGTGAAAGAATAAAAGAATAAAAGATTATAAAATATAATTGTGGTCTTCTGGGCGAGTACGAATGAAACTGATAAAAAATGTGGAGATCAAAGCGGGGTCTCTAAGTATTCTTCTACTGAGTAGAAACAGTGGTTAAGAAGATGATTGTAGATTTAGAAGCATACTTGTTTAGTGTTTTTCATTTCTCAGGGATTCTATTGTAGAGTCTGATATCTAGGGAGTTCCTCACCGATTTGGTCAGTCGGAACCGTGGTGGCCTTATCATGTTGGCTGATCTTGTTGGGTAGCCGTGTAGATCAGACTGAGTTGAGTAGTTCTTGAGGCCTTCCTGTATTTCCGTTAATGTACAGGCATGGTAGTGGCATTATTCTGTAGGTAATAAATATTGGTCGACAATGTTCAATAAAGTTTACATTTGCAATGATGCGGAGGACCTTTTTCTGCTTGCGGAAAATACTTATTGCTCTAGGTGAATTTCCCCATAGTGTCACACCATAACTAATTTGGGAGTGAAATAGAGCAAAGTAAGCTGTTTTCAAGGTTGATGTACTAGTGAAGTACTAGTGAAGAATATGATAACTAAGTTACATTTCTTGTCTTGTTCTTTTTAGGTTTAGGTATATTTCGTGTATTTTATGTTATGCTAAATTAAAATAAAAACAGTAACATTTTACAAGTACGTTTGAAATCTATACGCAACATTCATCATATTTTTGCAGCATGGCATGCTTAGACTCAGAATATAGTGCTTTCTATATTTTTAACAAACAAAAAATGCAAAGACGAAAATACATACACCTTACCTGAATATACTTCTCCAATGATTCATAAATTGCATCAAGTACTGCAGGTAAAAACTTGGATTTTGAAGATTTGGGAACTCTATACAAACATTCTAGTGTACGGAAACAACATCCACTTGCCAAGTAACGAAGGGCAATTTGTAGTTTTAATCTTGCAGGTAATGCAGCTCTCATATTTGTATCAACTTTTTGAATTTTTGGTTTCCAATAGTTGCTCAAACTGTTCTGTAGTTTTTATCAGATGGTTTTTGAATGTAACTTTATCCTCACCCGCCACTTCTGTAAGGAAATTGGAGGAAGCTCCAAGCGCCTGACGCTTACGTATCCAATTACGAGTCCAAATCGTTCTTTTTTCCTTTTTTTGCTCTTTTTTCAGATTTTCAAGCTCGTATATGAGCATATCAGCAACCACTCGCACACCTTCCAAATAATACAGTTCCGCCATCGTTGTATGTTTATCTATCCGTGGAAACCAACTTATCCTACGTGTCCAAGCACACTTGGTCCAAGTTGGTATCCAAGTGTACTTAGATCGTGTCAACCCGCCTTAACTCCAAAAAATTTACAGTTTTGCTGCTAGAGGGCGTTGAAAAACTATTTATTTTTAAATCCTGGAATATCACTTTACTTGTTTCATCATAAGTAATGTTGCAAAATATTGTGCTGTTTTGGATTGGCAGGTGTTTTGAATTATTAGTGAGTGTGTTGTATTTGTTTTTATATCGAAGTTAATAAATACAGTTTAGTTTGGATCGGAGTATTATTTAGAAATACGATCCCAGAAAGATCGTAACATTGGCGTCAGAAGTAGGATATTGGTGATAAGTAAAAACAATTTATGGTGAATACGATGAGTACATCGTACGACACGGTGAAAGTTATTAAAAATCAATTTGCGGATTTGGAAAGAAGACGGCAAGAGAAACAAAAAGAGAAAAAGCGACGGCAGAGAAGAAACAAGAAGAGAAAAGCGACGGCAAGAGAAAAAACAAGAACAGAGAAGAGAGCGAGAAGATGAAAAGAGAGAACGAGAAGAAAAACTCCAGAAAATTCTAGAAGAGGAAAATTAAGAACGAGAAGATGAAAAGAGAGAACGAGAAAAAGCACTCCAGAAAATTCTTGAACAAAGAAAGAATGAATCAGAACAAATTGAAAAACAACGGAAAACAGACCTTCAGAACATTCTAGAACATCAAGAAAAGTTCTTCGAATATGTATTACGTAAAACAACGATTTGGCGCAGCTGCTAGTTCATCCGAGAAGGTTCTGGATGAGATTAAATCCCTGATTAGTGGAATAAGTACGCAAAAGAAAAAGGCATACATAGATGTAGGAAATTGGAACGTCTTATTGAAGATTGCATGGTAAGAATGCCATCACGATCTAACTCACCTGCAAGGATGCTATCACGTTCTCAATGACCTGTGCGGACAAGGTATATCAGCGAGTTCTCAAATTGGCGGCATGAAACTGGAATTAGCCAGCATACCGGGGCGCATGCTGGCTAACAGTAACGAACCCCACAGGGTCATCCATGTTAACAGGTTAAGAAGAACAACAGATAGCCTAACCATTTCAGGAAAATTTAATGCAATAGACGACAATTGGACCACAGCATGAGAAAAGCAATGAGAAAAGCAATTAAAAAAAAATGTTATGTAGCTTCAAACCCTTAGAATTCGAAACATTCAAGATATTCTTGAAAAAATAAAAAGTTATTTACTTTTTTCGATTTTTGTCAATAAAAATGTGGAAAATTTAAGAAAAATAAATATTTAAACACGAAAACACTGCAGATGGTGAAATGGGGTTGCAGTTTAGGGTATGGAAACAGTTTTCGACATAACCTCATATTAACCGTCAAAATACGATTTTTTACTCATTTTCTTCCTCGCATATAAATAATTCTATTCACATGAAAATTCGTAAGAATGTGTATTTTTTGTTGTAAGTAGAATAAGCATGATTTTTTCGCTATTCTGATAAAGAGTAGTTTTCAAGTAATGTTACTTTCCCCAATATTATTATTATTATTATTGTTGTATTTCGATGGTCTATAAGTGATAATTTAAATTGTTGGAATATCTACTTTCGAATGATTTATTTAATGATCGTTAAATAACTCAAGATTGAGAAAAAGGTCTTTGAATCATAATTTTCTAAATATTTTCAATGATTTTCGACTTTCTTCATTATTTTTATAACAATATGTTGTTTATATTAAATTATTTATCGTCTTCTGAATTGCAAAAAGTCATGCGAAACAACAACAAAAAAGACATATTTCTCCAAATTTCCATCTGAATTAAATTATACACGAGAAAAATTTAAAAAAATTAAAACCGGTTTTTCACCAATTTTACGGTTAATTTGAAGTTATGTCGAAAAGTGTTGCATACAAAAGTTCCTTATTTTTCCATTATCTACAGCTTACTCCTTCAACATTTTCCGCTAGCAGCTAACGTTTCGCCACAAATCGCAAAAAACCATTTTCAACCCCTAAAACATATTTTTCGAGAAACTTCGAATACAACAGAAACAATTTGATATCTGATTATCGTATTGTGAGTGTCAACCTGCAGAATTTTTTATATAGAGTACCTTTATTAGTAAAATTATTAGGTGCTGAAGTGAACACACACTGTGTATTAATAAAATAAATAAATTAGAAGAAGTAACAATTCTCTTTTCTTCACATATTCCCGCAAAGTAAATAATATAAGACGAAATTTCACTATTTTCACTGTCGACGACTATAATAAAATAACGAAAATGTTTGCATTAATTGTTACTTATTATGAACAATCGTTAAATGAAACGGCATTTTCCCGCCAAAGAGATACCTACTGGCAATGATTTTGTTGGGTTAGACACGGAATCTGGAAACACTTTTTAATGAGAAAATGATCTATAATTACTACAATCGACTTACCTTATAACGAAGTTATCCAGTCACTATATACACAATCAAAATCACCTATATAATTAATGAGGTAACACGGAATAATAAGAGACAATCACACTACGTGCTAACTCGATTACATGCAAATTTCGACTGACGCTCTCAATAGTCTCAATTTCCCTCGTTTTCCGTGTTCTTGGATTGTTTTGTCTCTTTTCCCGGCTCGATTGCAGAATTTTTAAAATGGAAGGAAAGCGGAGCGGAAAGGCCCACTTAGAAGGACATCTGCGATCAATCACCAGTTTTCAAAGCATTGTGGACACGATGGAATTCCTTGGTTGTTGAGAATTGCCTACTGAAGAAAGCTTGGGAATCAGCCGATGGCAGAAAAGTGATTTCTCCACTGGTTGTGCCTAGATAGAGAATAAGTGATGTCTTGGCAAATCTGGTGGACATTTAGGAGTAAACAAGACCTTGCATAAAGTACGGCAAAGGTTTTACTGGGTTCAATGTCAGGAAGAAGTAAAAAGATAGTGCCGAAAATGTCCGAAGTGTGAAGCATGCAAAAGATCCAGGACGAGATCAAGAGGAGAGATGAAACAATACAATGTAGGTGCTCCATTCGAACGAATTGCCATCAATGTAGCCGGACCGTTCCCGATGACGAATGATGGCAACAAATACATCCTGATTGCCATGGATTACTTCAGCAAATGGGTTGAAGCTTATGTCATGCATAAACAAGAAGCATCCACAGTTGCAAGAGCTCTGGTGAATAACATGTTTTCAAGTTTTGGAGTGTCAATGGAGCTACATTCCGATCAAGGAAGGAATTTTGATTAGACCTTTTTCAAGAAAGTTTCTGAATTGATGGGAATTTATATGACCAGAACAACTGCTCTCCAGCCACAGTCTGATGGCATGGTTGAACGGTTCAACAGGACTATGGAAGAACATCTTTCTAAAGTAGTAGAGGAGCATCAAAAGGACCGGGATCCACAAATTCCACTATTTTTGATTGCCTAAAGAGCAGCTGTACACGATTCTACAAAGCTCACCCCAGCCAGTATTATCTTCGGAAGAGATCTTCGTTTGCCCTGTGACCTGTTCGGGTCGCCAAGTGCTGAAGAAAAAGAGGTGCAGGATTATGCAGATGAATTACGAGATAGCGTGATTGGGATCCATGAAATTGCAAAAAAAAGATTGAAGGTAACTATTGGCAGGATGAAGGCTCGATATGACCGTGATGCAAATACTGGTGGACTCAAAGAAGGAGGTGGAGTGTGACTGTACAACCCTCGTCGTAGGAAAGGATTTTCTCCCAAATTAACACCATTTCGGAAAGGACCCTATACGATAGGTAAGCTAATAAACGACGTGATCTTTAGGAGCAAAAATGGAGGTCGTTCGCCTAGAAAGACTTAAACGTTACAACGGAGATAACGAGACATTGTTTGATCGGAACGGTCAAAATTGAAACAAACAAACCACCTTAACGCCGCCCCTGTTTCCCTTGTTGACGCTGCGGTGTTACAATTGCATGACAAAGGCCCGTCCGTAGAAGCGAGAAGCAGATGGATGATGATTTCTCTGGATCGATCGATCGATGGAAGTCGAAAATTCGTGAAATTAAGTTTAGCTATAACTGAAGTTAAGCTATAAGGCCAACGCATTTCACTCGAAGAAGGAATGAATGTTGAATGTTGAAAGGTTATAATCTCCAAGTAAGAAGAAAGTCCAGGTGTTTTGAATTATTAGTGAGTGTGTTCTATTTGTTTTTGTATCGAAGTTAATAAATACAGTTTAGTTTGCATCGGAGTATTATTTAGAAATACGAACCCAGAAAGATCGTAACAAAAATATGAAGTTCATGTTACTTTGAATAGAAATTATTTGGGTGGCAAACCCCAAGAAAAATTTTTTTTTTGGAAGCTAAGGGGCGTTAAAGTCATACCATGCTCAGAATTGACTAAATTTCTTCGTGTTTGACTTTGGATTATGTTGAATAATAAGATTGTTATTTTTTATGAAAAAAGTTCTAAAACCCCCCCTTACACCCAACCCCTTTCCAAAACTGTAACTGTGCCCTCCTTTGCATGGTAAGTTTTGTCCACAGATTTAGGTGATTCTGTTATCAATCTAATTTCTATACTGAAGAATTTGGCGAAGTCGCCGTCGTACTTTCTTCGATTTGCTAGTCAACCCCGAATATTCTCAGTGGTTTGTCCGGGGTTTAACTTTCAGGTACCAATATAATCTGAAATTCATGGAGAAGCTTGATGTTGGTGGAGATTATTTATTCTTCTTCGACGTTCAAGAGGCCAGGTTTTTCTTTTCTCTTGAAATTTTCATTTTGACTTAACCATTTAAAGAGAGTGTGGAATCGGATTTTATTTTGCTGAGAATCTGTTTTTATTTGTTTTAAAACCTTACCTCAATAGTAAGTACTGAGAACTGCAGTGTTTCCTGAAGCATGGAACGTGATGCCTTTAGCCAGAATTCCAGATCCTACTTGATTCGTTTCATGGACTTTTTCTATAGAGACCAGTAAAGTCGGTGAACCCACAATGAGGCGGGAAGGAACAGAGAGAGTACAAACAGGCCAAACAGGCATTATAGTCTAGTAAAAATATAAGAGAAAGCCAAGAAGCTATGTCCACATTTGTTATACGGAACCGAACAAAATACACATCCTTTAAAGTACCATATACAGGGTGTCCCAGAATAAAGGGGACAAACTACGATGGTAGAATCCTCACTTCATTTTAGGACTAAAAGTTTCAAAAAATATATATCCTAAGATGAGTATTAACCGAGTTACAGGGTGTTGAAAGTGGCAAAAAAATATGTTTTCCCAAATAACTCCGTAATGGCTCAACTTTTCTCAATGAAATTTGGTATGTCACTTGACAGCAATCAGTTCCAAATTTCAATGCAAATCATGTGTTTGTAACTCAAAACAGGGGTGTACGGCAGATGGGTACCCCCAATTGTCCCTCCCTAACTTCCACGACACTGGATTAATATCGATTTCGTCTTCTTTTTCTTAATTCTCAATATTTCCCACACAAAAAAGGAATAGGTTTCGTTTTCGAAATATCAACGATTTTCGAGATATTTGAAGTGGAATAAGTGCGTGCGTATGTGATTATGGAAAGTCACTGTTGATTATTTTATCAAACGTTGCTGTCTTTTTCATTATAAATCATGGCATTATGGTAAAGTTGTGATTATGGAAAGTCACTGTTGATTATTTTATTAAACGTTGCTGTCTTTTTCATTATAAATCATGGCATTATGGTAAAGTTTCAATTGGATTGTGTCCACAGTCGTATTTCTAGAAGAATTTCAGAAAATTGCAGAAAAATATAAGCATTACTCAATTAGGGTTAGCAATCAATTTCTCCTTATTTTCTAAAAAACATTTGGGTTGCAATAAGGTTATTTTGTTCACAATAATATCCATAATTCTTCACTGGTTTGTACTGCTGAACAGTTCTGAACACAAGTTATTCAAATTGAATTCGTGTATAATCCAACTACGAAAAATAGTGTGCATTGAAAATGACAGTAGTCAAATAATATTATTCTGACATATCGACGGTTTTCAGTTAAAGCGTACTACCTGACACCAGCAATTAATATTGTAACTAATAGTAAGTGTATTCGACATGAACCCATATACGGCTGCAGAATATACAGATATAATATACACCTATGGAGAAGCAAGAGGAAGTTCCAGAGCTGCTGCCAGATTATACGCACAAAAATTCCCGAATAGGCGCCAACCGACTCATAAAACTTCTGCAGCAGTTACTCAAAGAGCTAAGGAACTTTTGAGCCTCACAAAAACGACTGTGGAGCTAGAAGAATTGTTAGAAATAATGATTTAGAAGATGACGTTCTACATCAAATAGAAAAAAATCCATCTACCAACATTCGGACACTTGCCGCAACAACGAATATTTCAAAATCGACAATATGGAGAGTGGCTTATGAAGATAAGCTTTATCCTTTTCGTTTAAATAAAGTAATGGCTTTAGGACCAGACGATTTCAGACCCCGCTTAACATTCTCTGAATGGTACCGAAACAGATGCGAAGAGCGATATGATTTCCCCAGATACGTTCTATTTACTGATGAGGCGCATTTCACCAGAGAAGGCTGTTTCAACAGTCACAATAGCCACATTTGGTAAGAAGAAAATCCATATGGCGTTCATTTTAGGGGATACCAAAAAAAAATCGGGGTAAATATTTGGGCTGGAATTGTAGAGAACCAATTAATTGGACCATATTTGTTTCCTCAACGACTGAATGGAGATATTTACATCACATTTTTACGATACACCCTGCAGGAATTATTGGAAGATGTGCCAATTTGGGTTCGTCAGAGAATGTGGTACCAATATGATGGTGCACCCGCCCATTTCCAAAGAACTGTGCGCGACCAATTGAACATCACTTTCAGATCACTAACAGATGGATTGGCCAATACACTGGCCGGCACGCTCACCCGATCTAACCCCATTGGATTTTTTCCTCTGGGGATACCTCAAGTCAATGGTATATGAAACTCCAGTGGAAAGTGAAGAAGATTTGGTTGCTAGAATTTTAGCAGCTTGTAGCCATATTCAAAATATGCCTGGAATTTTCGAGAGAGTACGTCAGTCTCTATTACATCGTTGCAATATTTGTATTGACCACCAAGGCGGCCCGTTTGAACAATATTTATGATTTGATAGTTCATGTACGTTTTTGATTTATTGTTATCTTGTCATTTTTCTGTTCAGTTTGTTTATTTTTTGTTGAGAAATGTATTTTTTTAGTGACCCATTAAAACATGCTTTTGAATGAACTTCTCCATTTCTTGACTCTTCATTTCACTCGGGTCATTGTATGTTATTTCAAACTCGAAGTAAAATTATGAACATTATTTCGAAATTATTTCCAAATTTATTGTTCGACAGACACATACTTTTACTGCCCGATGTTCTACGATATGCTTTCGTTTGAAGATATTTTAACGATTTACCATCCTGTTCGTTTCTCTGAAACGCAATATCCACCAAATTATTGAAGTAGTTTTCCTGCAAAACTAGTGCAACTAACAAAATAACATTTAAAATTTAATCAAAATCTGCTGATTTCTTGAAGGAATGATAACTGCTTATGACAAAATAACCAACATATTTAATAACATGCAATGATAACAAATTGAAATATTTCGAAAATTGTTGGCATTTATGAAGGATTTTTTTACAAAATTTCCTGATATTCAAAACAAATTATATAGGGTTATGATAAATTAATGCACAAAATTCATAAAACGTACAACGATCACTTTTGAAAAAATGCAAAAACACTTCAAACTGTTTTTTTTTATTCAGCATCTTTTGACATAAGTTACAAAAATAACACGTCAAAGTTGTCAAAGTTATGACGTCATCAACAAATTTTTTTAATGGGAAGCTAAGATTTTTATTACATTATGTGATAGAGCTTGTGTTTTTACACAAGGGAAAAATAGTTGTAGTAGGGCTCACATAAGAAAAAAAACGAGAAAATGAATAAAAAACGTAAGTTTCATAATAACTTTTCAATTAACTAAACAGTCCATTAAACCAACTTTGACGTGTTATTTTTGTAACTTATGTCAAAAGATGCGGAATAAAAAAACAGTTTGACGTGTTTTTGCATTTTTTTCAAAAGTGATCGTTGTACGTTTTATACTTTTAACAAAATAAACAACAATGAGGTTTCGTACCGCATACGCACGCACTTATTCCACTTCAAATATCTCGAAAATCGTTGATATTTCAAAAACGAAACATATTCCTTTTTTGTATGGGAAATATTGAGAATTGAGAAAAAGAAGACGAAATCGATATAAATCCAGTGTCGTGGAAGTTAGGGAGGGACAATTGGGGGTATCCATCTGCCGTACGCCCCTGTTTTGAGTTACAAACACGTGATTTGCATTGAATTTTGACATACCAAGTGACATACCAAATTTCATTAAGAAAAGTTGAGCCGTTACGGAGTTATTTAGGAAAACATTTTTTTTTTCCCACTTTCAACACCCTGTAACTCGGTTAATACTCATCTTAGGATATATGTTTATTTGAACTTTTAGTCTTAAAATGAAGTGAGGATTCTACCATCGAAGTTTTTCCCCTTTATTCTAAGACACCCTGTATAGATCGTTAGATACAGATACCTAGAAATGAATTGATCAATTTTCAACAAGTACATCGGATTGATAAGTCAAATAGAAAATGGGCAAAGAATAAATAAATAAATAAGCAAAAAAATTCAAGTATAAGATACATTTCATAGACATGTGTTACGTTCGTTTTGATAGCAGTTTTTGTTGTGAGCAAATAATTCATTTTATTCTCGATCCAATTCAAACTATTTTAAATAATTTCTGAGATAATGTAAAATATAGGAATATCTCAGTAGGGCCCTTTCTCTGCAGGTCCGACACATCTGGAGGGCGCGCTAGTGTCATTTACCCCAATGACCACGCCCCACGTTCGTGGTGTTCAGAACCCATGTTCTCTATGACAATTTGTTAGAGGGTAGTTACCCCTATCAGGGCGGTGACGTTATATCACAGAATGTATAACACTCATGTAGCCACCTCTAAATAAAATCTTTTTACAAAAAGTTACAATTTTTTTGTAATTACGAGAGGACATTGTCTGTTGCATCACCTTGTATAGACATCATCGCACTCACATTTCAATCACAAAATCACTCTAGGGATCTGAATTGAGTAAATAAACCAATGGCTTAGCAACCCAGCTTTCCGGAACGGTAACAGTATCCAAACGTTCATTTTGGCAAAAAATTATTGATCATTACCAAACTTCCGATTGCTCTTCCTGCTAATACACTTGTGAATTAATTTAAATAATAGACAGGTATTCAACAATTCGTCCTTGAATTCATCAACGGCATCTCTTTCGAATTCATTAACATTGTTCACGGAAGTGCAAATTATTTTTAGAAAAAGGAGGTTTTTCGAATACTGTTTCTTTTATGATACACAAAAATAGATTTCTCCAGCAAGGGCAACTCTTCATCAAATTTTAAATAACACTTCCTGTCTTGTATCAAATTTATGCCAACGAGTTTATCGATTCAACTGGAGGAACGTTAGACAAAAAAGTGTGTTGTCTCAGACCCAGTCAAGACTTCTCTGATTTTGATGTTTTTTTCTCTTCTGAATGTGGGTTATTGAGAGTGATTTAATCTTTATAGATTGAAACTTTACGCTTAAGTCGGGAAACTGATGAAAATGACAAAAGATTAAAATATTTGGAAATAGTTTTCTTTTTTAATATTTCAGTCGAAAAAATCAAACCAAAAATTAGGTATATTTCAAAAATACAGGGTGTCAATTTGAAAACTTCCCACCCTTAATATCTTCCTTCCAGTAAACAATATGAGTAATCGAAAAAACAGGTCAATTTTATTGTCAAGGGGGACACTTTCACGGACTATTTGTAGCCCTCGTGGTTCAACCCCCTAGGAGGGGTAGATGTTACCCTTAGAATTTTAAATGGGAAGGGGGGTCAAGTGGCACATCATTTTGATGGGCGTTCAATTCTTGTTCCAATGGTACCCTGACTTATTATTTTGTGATGAGCATTTTCCGAAAAATTGCGTTCTAAACTAACAGAAGTAATTATTAGAACGCCTATACTGAGATGCATTATTGTATTGACTCCCTTTAATAAAAATGGTTAGAAGAGTAGGTGGCACCGCTCCAACCCTTGAATGACAGGAATAAATTTATTACGCATGGGATTTTTTATTTGGTGGTTATTTTCCTTCTACACAATACAATTTAATTTGCGAGAAAGACATTTCCAACATAAAATCTACTTACGCTTATCTTATTAGCTGTTCGAAATGTTGTCCATTTTGCTCTAAACAGTAATACAGTCTGTTTTCGAACTCCCCTCTAACATTACGGAAAACTTCACTAGGAATTGACCGGCATGCTGCTGTAATTCGTCTTTTAAGTTCGTCAATATCAGAAGGTTGTGTTTTATAAACAACGGATTTAAGATGCCCCCAAAGAAAGAAATCTAAGGGTGTTAAATCCGGTGATCTCGGAGGCCATTCAACTGCTCCCCTTCTGCCAATTCATCTACCCGGAAATCTCTCGTTTAACCACTGTCGGACGGGAAGAAAATAATGAGGTGGAGCACCGTCCTGCTGGAAATGTAACAGATCCTCCTGCAAAAGTTCATTACCTTCTGCATCAATTTGAGTTTCTAGCTCGTGAGTTATAAGAGGATCGATAGTCTCTTCAAGCATATCAAGGTACAGATTGCCAGTCAAGTTTTCTTCCAGAAATAATGGACCAAGAATGGCATTTCCAAGAATACCAGCCCAAACATTAACTTTTTGTGGGTGTTGTGTATGCCCTTCCCGAAAAATATGTGGGTTTTCGTCACTCCAATAGCAACAATTTTGTCTATTAACATTGCCATTCAGAAAAAATGAACACTCATCGCTGAAACAGATATTTAACAGAAGATTAGGGATGGTATTGACTCGATGAGACATGATTTCACAAAACTCTATTCTTCTATCATAATCATCCTCGTGGAGCTCTTGAAGAATCTGCATTTTATATCGATGAAATTTATGCATTTTCAATGCTTTTCTTATAGTCTCGCGTGACATTCCCGTCTGTTCTGATACTGATCGTAAGGAGCTCGTGGGCTCTGCAGCAAATGTTCCCAAAACTTCAATTTGAGCTGCTTCATTTAGTACTCTGGGGTTATTTCTTTTTTTATTTGTCACTGAACCAGTTTCGTAAAACTTATTCACCAAATCAAGCACATACCGGTGACTTACATTACAATTTGGATGTCTTTCGTTAAAAAGACATGCCGCCCTTCGTGCGCACTTTCCAACTTCGCCATAAATTACAATCATTTCAATTCTGTCTTGAAGAATGTAAACCATTTTTACACTTTTATACACTTATTAAAGTAATTCCTAAACAGCCCAACAGGTACAATGGTATTCACAATACTACCACATAGTTCAAATTTGCTAACCAATTTTTTGCCGGAAAACAGAAACTTTTTACAGCAGAAGTAGCAAAAAAGGAAGGCTATCTGTACAATTTCTGCGATGACACTTAAAAATTCAGCATTTAATAAACACAACTTTACTACCATCTACGTTTTACTATTAGACTACTTTTTTATGTAAAGTGTTTGGAGCTTATGGCTAATGTTACCCCTAATAAAGGGTTGGAACGGTACCACCTAATATTCTAACCAGTTCTGGCCAAACCATGCATCTCAGTATAGGCGTTCTAATAATTACTTCTGTTAGTTTAGAACGCAATTTTTCGGAAAATGCTCATCAAAAAATAATAAGTCAGGGTACCATTGGAACAAGAATTGAACGCCCATCAAAATGATGTGCCACTTGACCCCCCTTCCCATTTAAAATTCTAAGGGTAACATCTACCCCTCCTAGGGGGTTGAACCACGAGGGCTACAAATAGTCCTTGAAAGTGTCCCCCTTGACAATAAAATTGACCTGTTTTTTCTATTACTCATATTGTTTACTGGAAGGAAGATATTAAGGGTGGGAAGTTTTCAAATTGACACCCTGTATATGTGCTAACGAACAGTCGTTACCGACCGATGATGAACCCTTTATTCCCATAAACACCTAACTATGTAGGCCTATTATGGCAAGAACCTGTCAGAAAACAACTACTCCCCTGGCTAAGACCACGACGGGTATTGAATTAAATCTAACAGCTACTTGTGCAACGTTCCTCAAAACATCAGAGGACGCGATTGCAAGTGCCCTCTATGACCAAGCAGCAGAATTATGTTTTGATTTGGACGGGGTGACCACCTGCAGACTAGTTTCGAGGTTGTTGCTTCTCATCAGTGCAAGGGCAGGCCAACACAGACAGCACTGAAGCCATCTGTTCCCCGTCCAAACCAATACACACTCCGCTGATTAGTCAATTCTGGTTCACGAGATGAAAGCAGTTTCTAGGCCGCTTCACCTAGCGAGCAGAGGAAGACACTCCGAATCTCCGGGTTGAGAGATTTAATCGAAGAAGAAAGAAATCTTTGGGAGATCGTTTGCTAACGAACAGTCGTTACCGACCGATGATGAACCCTTTACTCCCATAAACACCTAACCATGTAGGCCTATTATGGCAAGAACCTGTCAGAAATCAGTAGCTGTTAGATTTAATTCAATACCCGTCGTGGTCTTAGCCAGGGGAGTAGTTGTTTTCTGACAGGTTCTTGCCATAATAGGCCTACATAGTTAGGTGTTTATGGGAGTAAAAGGTTCATCATCGGTCGGTAACGACTGTTCGTTAGCAAACGATCTCCCAAAGATTTCTGTCTTCTTCAAAAATATATGTATTTCATCAATGAGATTATCGAAATTAGGATAATGAGTTCAATTATTACTGAAAAAATTCTGGGTAGCGAATTGAATTAGAAAGAAAGAATCATGACAACTTCAGTTCGTTTTCAATGGTTATTTATTGTTCTTTCCAATTTCTTTCTTCTTCCATTTGCAGAACATTCTTTCGATATGTGCTGGAGCAGATAGCTGGTCCATAGAGTTGGATTTTAGTTATTTTCAGCATCCATCGCTATTCAGTTGGTGATAAATAATAACCTAGCCCCGATTGGACATCTTCAGAGTTGATTTGGTATGTATTTTATGTTGAATGAATTTACGTACTAATCGATTCCATTCTCGTCGACATATTGAAACACCAGGTAGATAAAACGATTGGTGAGCTACCACAAGAACATTGGATGATGAAGAATCGACTACTGTAGAAATAATTAATCTATCCGCATAATTATTTGCCTGTTTGGTTCTTATTTGATTGATTGTAGAAAGAGGTATCAACCCGGAAATAAATGTAGCTTTTTCATTTCAACTAGCAAAACAACATGCTAAATCTGTAATGAATCTAAATTGGTAATCCATTAGGTAAAATTGAAATCTAAAAGCGTACATATATTAAAGACTGAAATAGACTGAATAAAAGATATAAAAATCAACAACTATTGTATATAGGTTCTATAATAATAAGTTTAAAATCTATAATTGATCCACAAAGGCATTAAGTTTTTTTTTATTAATTATTTTCAATGATCAAACTCACTGAATCTATCAATTAATCAATTATGGACGATTGATTGTCATTATTAGACCGTTCATATCCAACAAATTTCATACACGATTCATGTGTTGACATAACCCGATTCATCACTAATAAAAAAAATACGAGTTCGATGAGATAACCTATATTTTATATCACCTGGTGCAGTGACTGAGTTTTATGAATTACTAATCCAAGAATAAATATATTCGTATTGATTACCACGACCCCTTGATAGAAAAAGTGTTTAAAGCAGACGCAGTAGAGGTCCAAAATCGTCTGTCTGATATGACACCACAGGAAAGTATCGCAGCGGTCATAATGACCTCTATGGCACTGAAGGTACTAACCTTCTTTGAAGTTCTGCTATTGCTCTCTCAGAGTAGGTCAGTTTCCTGTAGCACATTTCTCTATCAAGTTCAACCTTTCGACGACCTGCTTGTTTTTTATAAATCTGAGTATGAGATATCCAGGAATGTCAGATTCGTTAGACAAGATCACAATTTCAGATAATTTCGAATTTGTTGATCCCTCAGGAATATTGTTGAGGTTCTGAAATTGTTGAGGTTCTGCAATTGTTGTCTTCGCTATTTGAGAAAATTTTCTTTTCCAGCACCTCCATTGAAAATTGACTTTTCCACCGTAGTTTTAGGGTTGAAAGTGCAGTTTTTCTCCTTAGGGAGTTACCTACCTCCAACGAATTGATAACCTGTCTGTCTAAAGATGTTACTCCAAATTCATACCAGTTGCTGAAGTCATCGAGCTCTACAATTTTTGCGATAGCAGCAAGAAAGCCTTTGCTTTAGTTGTATACCTGAGGACTGGTACCGATAACAAAATAGATGTTTGCTTGGTGTTGGCAAAATCTAGGGTGGAACCAACGAAACCCATCTCAATTCCACCATTCGAGTTGCAAACTGCAGTGAGGGGCAGCAGAATGAAAAATTTTCTGAAAGAAGAATTGGAAATCAGATTTGATAAAGTTTACCGTTTTGTATTGGATGACACGACAAGAAAATAGACTGGAACGATCTGAATCTCATAGTGTGGGAAAAATTCTAGAATTGATGGCTCCCATCTAAATTAAGTGCAGCGGATATCACCACCAGGACATACAATGACGACGGGAGAAATGAGAAAAATTCTAAAAATGGTTTCATGGACCTGATTTTCTGCATTCTATCGACAAACAAACTTGGCCAGATAAAAAATTCGTGACTCCTGAGGAAAATTATGAGAATGAAGAATTTGTTTCTGTTATAACCACTGTGGTAAATGAAGCTTCTCTGCCCGATGTAAACAGATTCTCTAGGTAGTTCAAATTACTGAACTCTACAGTGTGCGTCAAGAGATGAGTAAAAATAATGATGGTTGGAACTGGGACATCGCAAGATTTCTTTCCACCCCAACATGTTACTGTTGAAGAACTCGATGGAGCTGATAGAATACTTATTAGATAGTGCCAGTACCAGAGTTTCTCAGAAAACGTCAAATAGCTTAAAAAAGACGAGCACATCAAGAAGCAGAGCAAACTTACACCATGGACTTCTAGTTCTCAGTGGGAGAACGGATCTTGCAACCTGCATGGGACCAAGAGCGAAACGTTCGATTATATTACCGAAAAAGAATCTAACTAGACTCATTCTACAATACCACCATGAAAAATTCGCACATCAAGGAATCCATAGTGTTTTGAACGATGTACGGCAAAAGTACTGGGTGGTTGATGGACGCTCTGCTGTGAACTCCGTTTTTGCTGATTGTCAATGTTGTAAGGTGAAGAACACCAAACCTCTCGTTCCATTAATGGGACAAATTCAAAAGGAGAGACTTACACCCAATGTTAGACCATTCACTTATGTAGGTATAGGCTATTTTGGTCCACTTACAGTTACGGTTGGAAGAAGAAGTGAAAATCGTAGGGATGTCATCTTCACATGTCTTTCGGTAGCCCATTCTCTGACCACAGACTCCGCGATAATGGCCCACCGCCGCATGATTGCAAGACGAGGATTTCCGAAGATTATGATATCAGATAACGGGACTAATTTACGAGGGGCATCGAAAGAACTTAAAAAAGTTATTGATGAGCAGAATCGGAATGAAATCAATGTTGGAATGATTTTGAAAAATATTTACCTAATGGAAATATAATTCACCGGCTCCGAGTCATATGGGAGGGGTCTAGTAACGTTTGATTCGCTCTGTGAAGAACTCTTTCTACACTTTTCTGAAAAATAGGACACTGAAGGATAAACTTCTACTGACTCTCTTTGCTGAAGTGAAAGCGATTATTGATGCAATTACCCATCGTGAAAGTATAATCAGATCCAGATGATTTAGAGGCTCTTACGCCCAATCACTTCATCATGGGAATTTCAAATGGAGACAGTACCTTTGACGAACTCGAAAAACATCATCTGAGGTGTCAGTGGAGAAAAACACAACAAATTACGAACGAATATTGAAGGAAGTGGGAGAGATTTTGCCTGGACTAACAGTTAGGGAGGTTGCGAGCACAATTCCGATATAATCAGCAGACGTGGCAGTCGTTATTAATAGCGATAATTATACTTTTGGAAACATCAAGGACCGCGTCTGCCACCATGGTGGTTCTGCGTTGTCATTTGACAGCATTTCAAAAATGTTTAAGAAAGGTGTGCTATACAGCGTGTCTCACGGTCGATGGTAGGTTAGACGTTTATGGTAAACGCAAAGCAGGATTTCCCTGAAAATTTCATATCTTACATTTTGTTACCTGATCTATCGATCTAAAATATTTTCAGCTTTGCGGCGTTGCCACGTCTATAAAAAAAAACTAGCAACTTTATTTTTTTAAATAGAACACCCCGTATATTAACTCATTTTTTGAATCGCTCTTTCATTATAATACTTTTTTGTTAATAATATCCTATACCTATCTCTATCTGTTTTCGAAATAAAAAATAATTTGTGTTAAATATGGTCCAAAACATAGCCGTAATTGAACTTTAGTACATCAGTACTCTCAATTCATGAAAAGTTGATATTTTGATTATAGGTTGGAAAAATTCAAAGTATTTACTTAACACCAAGAAATCGACTCCATATCATACAGGACGTGCTAAAATTACTGTTATTTCCATAATGCATAAAAGAGGTCAAAAGTTCATTTTTTTAAATGAAACCCCCTGTATATTACTCGATAAATTGAAAGATGATGAAAAATGCTTCAAGATGAAATATCATGTCCCTATACCTAAATCATCAACTTTTCTTAATAAAGCCGTTTTTGTGGAAAAATAGTTATTTATGATACCTACAAGTGATGGAAGTAGCATTTTATTTTGTGAGTGGGGAATATTGCGAAACGAACGTCAGCGAGTGGAGCAAATCCATGTATCATACACATTTTTGTGTACAATAGTTACAACTAGTAATAAAAAAAAACAAAAAAAATGAATGAGGTCCATGGGATTCGAACACACGATCTTTGGATCACAAGGCAGATGCTTCAAATACATACACCAGCGCACATGTTTATTTATATGTTATTATTGGTTATTCATAAAGGACTTTCTACAGTTGAATTGAATAGTAGGTACTTAGTCAGTTACTTCACAGGGAATAAATATTACCAATTGCACAAACTGCCAAATACATGTGTGAACTTTTCTAAATAATTCTTTCTAAGTAGATGTTCTGATTGTTTCTATTAAAGAGATTTTTAATGACAGTTCGGACAGTTGTATAAAATATTTAAAGAATTTGATTTTAGGTGGCCGTGGAAGTATCAAGCTTATGACAGCTTGGTTACTTTTATAAGTAATTAACTAATGGTTATTGACGGTGTTTTAAAAAATCGCCAAAAATGAATGCTATTGACTATTCAAACGAAGTTCTTATGAAATTATTTATTATACACGGGCAGTGTGATCAAATCATTGCCAGAACTTGCAGAAAATTCAACCAAATGTATCCTGAATTAACACCAATGAACGAGAGGAAGTTTGTAAGATTACAAAATAATTTCCTTAACTATGGCTCAAAGTTAAAAGCGCCTTCAACATTACCAAAACCTGTTACTTTAAATGAGGAAAATACTGTTAACGTCTTGGCATATTTTTATGCATATCCAGAAGCTTCCGTTCGCAGTGCAGAAAAAGATTTGGGTGTATCACATGCTTCAGTACAACGAATTTTGGAAAATCACGAAATGCATCCGTATAAATTTACCAAAGTTCAAGCTCTCAAAGTAGAAGACTTTGAACGCAGAGTGCATTTTTGCGAATCCCTTCTAATACGTATACAGGAAGATCGGGAATTTTTGTCAAAAATAATTTGGAGCGACGAATCAAAATTTACGAGGGATAGATATATATATATATATATACAGGGTGGGTCACGGTCGATGGTACCTTAGACGTTTATGGAGAACGGGACATAGGATCATGCTGAAAATTTGGTTTCTCAAGTAGTTGCTCTTGGTCTATCGATCTAAAATATTTTCAGCAATGCAGCGTTGCCGCTTATACCAGAAAGTAGCATCTTTGTTATTTCAAATGAGTCACCCTGTATATTACGGCATTTTTGAACTTGTCATTCCTTCCTGATTATTTCTGCCTCATACTCCCCTATACCTATCTCTAACGATTTTTGAGATTTTGGCTATTTTCCATATTTTTTATCCAAAACATAGCTCGAATTGAATGTTTATTTCTGCGGTATTTGGATTCTTAGGAAGTTGCAATTTTGTGTTTAGTTCATCAAGATCATGTACATTGATTCTGTATAGAGAAATTTGTTCTGCGTTATACAGGGTCGTTCAAAATTCATGATCTTACTGCTAGATACGAAAAGGTCCATTCCATTCCATTCCATTCCATTCCATTCCATTCCATTCCATTCCATTCCATTCCATTCCATTCCATTCCATTCCATTCCATTCCATTCCATTCCATTCCATTCCATTCCATTCCATTCCATTCCATTCCATTCCATTCCATTCCATTCCATTCCATTCCATTCCATTCCATTCCATTCCATTCCATTCCATTCCATTCCATTCCATTCCATTCCATTCCATTCCATTCCATTCCATTCCATTCCATTCCATTCCATTCCATTCCATTCCATTCCATTCCATTCCATTCCATTCCATTCCATTCCATTCCATTCCATTCCATTCCATTCCATTCCATTCCATTCCATTCCATTCCATTCCATTCCATTCCATTCCATTCCATTCCATTCCATTCCATTCCATTCCATTCCATTCCATTCCATTCCATTCCATTCCATTCCATTCCATTCCATTCCATTCCATTCCATTCCATTCCATTCCATTCCATTCCATTCCATTCCATTCCATTCCATTCCATTCCATTCCATTCCATTCCATTCCATTCCATTCCATTCCATTCCATTCCATTCCATTCCATTCCATTCCATTCCATTCCATTCCATTCCATTCCATTCCATTCCATTCCATTCCATTCCATTCCATTCCATTCCATTCCATTCCATTCCATTCCATTCCATTCCATTCCATTCCATTCCATTCCATTCCATTCCATTCCATTCCATTCCATTCCATTCCATTCCATTCCATTCCATTCCATTCCATTCCATTCCATTCCATTCCATTCCATTCCATTCCATTCCATTCCATTCCATTCCATTCCATTCCATTCCATTCCATTCCATTCCATTCCATTCCATTCCATTCCATTCCATTCCATTCCATTCCATTCCATTCCATTCCATTCCATTCCATTCCATTCCATTCCATTCCATTCCATTCCATTCCATTCCATTCCATTCCATTCCATTCCATTCCATTCCATTCCATTCCATTCCATTCCATTCCATTCCATTCCATTCCATTCCATTCCATTCCATTCCATTCCATTCCATTCCATTCCATTCCATTCCATTCCATTCCATTCCATTCCATTCCATTCCATTCCATTCCATTCCATTCCATTCCATTCCATTCCATTCCATTCCATTCCATTCCATTCCATTCCATTCCATTCCATTCCATTCCATTCCATTCCATTCCATTCCATTCCATTCCATTCCATTCCATTCCATTCCATTCCATTCCATTCCATTCCATTCCATTCCATTCCATTCCATTCCATTCCATTCCATTCCATTCCATTCCATTCCATTCCATTCCATTCCATTCCATTCCATTCCATTCCATTCCATTCCATTCCATTCCATTCCATTCCATTCCATTCCATTCCATTCCATTCCATTCCATTCCATTCCATTCCATTCCATTCCATTCCATTCCATTCCATTCCATTCCATTCCATTCCATTCCATTCCATTCCATTCCATTCCATTCCATTCCATTCCATTCCATTCCATTCCATTCCATTCCATTCCATTCCATTCCATTCCATTCCATTCCATTCCATTCCATTCCATTCCATTCCATTCCATTCCATTCCATTCCATTCCATTCCATTCCATTCCATTCCATTCCATTCCATTCCATTCCATTCCATTCCATTCCATTCCATTCCATTCCATTCCATTCCATTCCATTCCATTCCATTCCATTCCATTCCATTCCATTCCATTCCATTCCATTCCATTCCATTCCATTCCATTCCATTCCATTCCATTCCATTCCATTCCATTCCATTCCATTCCATTCCATTCCATTCCATTCCATTCCATTCCATTCCATTCCATTCCATTCCATTCCATTCCATTCCATTCCATTCCATTCCATTCCATTCCATTCCATTCCATTCCATTCCATTCCATTCCATTCCATTCCATTCCATTCCATTCCATTCCATTCCATTCCATTCCATTCCATTCCATTCCATTCCATTCCATTCCATTCCATTCCATTCCATTCCATTCCATTCCATTCCATTCCATTCCATTCCATTCCATTCCATTCCATTCCATTCCATTCCATTCCATTCCATTCCATTCCATTCCATTCCATTCCATTCCATTCCATTCCATTCCATTCCATTCCATTCCATTCCATTCCATTCCATTCCATTCCATTCCATTCCATTCCATTCCATTCCATTCCATTCCATTCCATTCCATTCCATTCCATTCCATTCCATTCCATTCCATTCCATTCCATTCCATTCCATTCCATTCCATTCCATTCCATTCCATTCCATTCCATTCCATTCCATTCCATTCCATTCCATTCCATTCCATTCCATTCCATTCCATTCCATTCCATTCCATTCCATTCCATTCCATTCCATTCCATTCCATTCCATTCCATTCCATTCCATTCCATTCCATTCCATTCCATTCCATTCCATTCCATTCCATTCCATTCCATTCCATTCCATTCCATTCCATTCCATTCCATTCCATTCCATTCCATTCCATTCCATTCCATTCCATTCCATTCCATTCCATTCCATTCCATTCCATTCCATTCCATTCCATTCCATTCCATTCCATTCCATTCCATTCCATTCCATTCCATTCCATTCCATTCCATTCCATTCCATTCCATTCCATTCCATTCCATTCCATTCCATTCCATTCCATTCCATTCCATTCCATTCCATTCCATTCCATTCCATTCCATTCCATTCCATTCCATTCCATTCCATTCCATTCCATTCCATTCCATTCCATTCCATTCCATTCCATTCCATTCCATTCCATTCCATTCCATTCCATTCCATTCCATTCCATTCCATTCCATTCCATTCCATTCCATTCCATTCCATTCCATTCCATTCCATTCCATTCCATTCCATTCCATTCCATTCCATTCCATTCCATTCCATTCCATTCCATTCCATTCCATTCCATTCCATTCCATTCCATTCCATTCCATTCCATTCCATTCCATTCCATTCCATTCCATTCCATTCCATTCCATTCCATTCCATTCCATTCCATTCCATTCCATTCCATTCCATTCCATTCCATTCCATTCCATTCCATTCCATTCCATTCCATTCCATTCCATTCCATTCCATTCCATTCCATTCCATTCCATTCCATTCCATTCCATTCCATTCCATTCCATTCCATTCCATTCCATTCCATTCCATTCCATTCCATTCCATTCCATTCCATTCCATTCCATTCCATTCCATTCCATTCCATTCCATTCCATTCCATTCCATTCCATTCCATTCCATTCCATTCCATTCCATTCCATTCCATTCCATTCCATTCCATTCCATTCCATTCCATTCCATTCCATTCCATTCCATTCCATTCCATTCCATTCCATTCCATTCCATTCCATTCCATTCCATTCCATTCCATTCCATTCCATTCCATTCCATTCCATTCCATTCCATTCCATTCCATTCCATTCCATTCCATTCCATTCCATTCCATTCCATTCCATTCCATTCCATTCCATTCCATTCCATTCCATTCCATTCCATTCCATTCCATTCCATTCCATTCCATTCCATTCCATTCCATTCCATTCCATTCCATTCCATTCCATTCCATTCCATTCCATTCCATTCCATTCCATTCCATTCCATTCCATTCCATTCCATTCCATTCCATTCCATTCCATTCCATTCCATTCCATTCCATTCCATTCCATTCCATTCCATTCCATTCCATTCCATTCCATTCCATTCCATTCCATTCCATTCCATTCCATTCCATTCCATTCCATTCCATTCCATTCCATTCCATTCCATTCCATTCCATTCCATTCCATTCCATTCCATTCCATTCCATTCCATTCCATTCCATTCCATTCCATTCCATTCCATTCCATTCCATTCCATTCCATTCCATTCCATTCCATTCCATTCCATTCCATTCCATTCCATTCCATTCCATTCCATTCCATTCCATTCCATTCCATTCCATTCCATTCCATTCCATTCCATTCCATTCCATTCCATTCCATTCCATTCCATTCCATTCCATTCCATTCCATTCCATTCCATTCCATTCCATTCCATTCCATTCCATTCCATTCCATTCCATTCCATTCCATTCCATTCCATTCCATTCCATTCCATTCCATTCCATTCCATTCCATTCCATTCCATTCCATTCCATTCCATTCCATTCCATTCCATTCCATTCCATTCCATTCCATTCCATTCCATTCCATTCCATTCCATTCCATTCCATTCCATTCCATTCCATTCCATTCCATTCCATTCCATTCCATTCCATTCCATTCCATTCCATTCCATTCCATTCCATTCCATTCCATTCCATTCCATTCCATTCCATTCCATTCCATTCCATTCCATTCCATTCCATTCCATTCCATTCCATTCCATTCCATTCCATTCCATTCCATTCCATTCCATTCCATTCCATTCCATTCCATTCCATTCCATTCCATTCCATTCCATTCCATTCCATTCCATTCCATTCCATTCCATTCCATTCCATTCCATTCCATTCCATTCCATTCCATTCCATTCCATTCCATTCCATTCCATTCCATTCCATTCCATTCCATTCCATTCCATTCCATTCCATTCCATTCCATTCCATTCCATTCCATTCCATTCCATTCCATTCCATTCCATTCCATTCCATTCCATTCCATTCCATTCCATTCCATTCCATTCCATTCCATTCCATTCCATTCCATTCCATTCCATTCCATTCCATTCCATTCCATTCCATTCCATTCCATTCCATTCCATTCCATTCCATTCCATTCCATTCCATTCCATTCCATTCCATTCCATTCCATTCCATTCCATTCCATTCCATTCCATTCCATTCCATTCCATTCCATTCCATTCCATTCCATTCCATTCCATTCCATTCCATTCCATTCCATTCCATTCCATTCCATTCCATTCCATTCCATTCCATTCCATTCCATTCCATTCCATTCCATTCCATTCCATTCCATTCCATTCCATTCCATTCCATTCCATTCCATTCCATTCCATTCCATTCCATTCCATTCCATTCCATTCCATTCCATTCCATTCCATTCCATTCCATTCCATTCCATTCCATTCCATTCCATTCCATTCCATTCCATTCCATTCCATTCCATTCCATTCCATTCCATTCCATTCCATTCCATTCCATTCCATTCCATTCCATTCCATTCCATTCCATTCCATTCCATTCCATTCCATTCCATTCCATTCCATTCCATTCCATTCCATTCCATTCCATTCCATTCCATTCCATTCCATTCCATTCCATTCCATTCCATTCCATTCCATTCCATTCCATTCCATTCCATTCCATTCCATTCCATTCCATTCCATTCCATTCCATTCCATTCCATTCCATTCCATTCCATTCCATTCCATTCCATTCCATTCCATTCCATTCCATTCCATTCCATTCCATTCCATTCCATTCCATTCCATTCCATTCCATTCCATTCCATTCCATTCCATTCCATTCCATTCCATTCCATTCCATTCCATTCCATTCCATTCCATTCCATTCCATTCCATTCCATTCCATTCCATTCCATTCCATTCCATTCCATTCCATTCCATTCCATTCCATTCCATTCCATTCCATTCCATTCCATTCCATTCCATTCCATTCCATTCCATTCCATTCCATTCCATTCCATTCCATTCCATTCCATTCCATTCCATTCCATTCCATTCCATTCCATTCCATTCCATTCCATTCCATTCCATTCCATTCCATTCCATTCCATTCCATTCCATTCCATTCCATTCCATTCCATTCCATTCCATTCCATTCCATTCCATTCCATTCCATTCCATTCCATTCCATTCCATTCCATTCCATTCCATTCCATTCCATTCCATTCCATTCCATTCCATTCCATTCCATTCCATTCCATTCCATTCCATTCCATTCCATTCCATTCCATTCCATTCCATTCCATTCCATTCCATTCCATTCCATTCCATTCCATTCCATTCCATTCCATTCCATTCCATTCCATTCCATTCCATTCCATTCCATTCCATTCCATTCCATTCCATTCCATTCCATTCCATTCCATTCCATTCCATTCCATTCCATTCCATTCCATTCCATTCCATTCCATTCCATTCCATTCCATTCCACTCCACTCCACTCCACTCCACTCCACTCCACTCCACTCCACTCCACTCCACTCCACTCCACTCCACTCCACTCCACTCCACTCCACTCCACTCCACTCCACTCCACTCCACTCCACTCCACTCCACTCCACTCCACTCCACTCCACTCCACTCCACTCCACTCCACTCCACTCCACTCCACTCCACTCCACTCCACTCCACTCCACTCCACTCCACTCCACTCCACTCCACTCCACTCCACTCCACTCCACTCCACTCCACTCCACTCCACTCCACTCCACTCCACTCCACTCCACTCCACTCCACTCCACTCCACTCCACTCCACTCCACTCCACTCCACTCCACTCCACTCCACTCCACTCCACTCCACTCCACTCCACTCCACTCCACTCCACTCCACTCCACTCCACTCCACTCCACTCCACTCCACTCCACTCCACTCCACTCCACTCCACTCCACTCCACTCCACTCCACTCCACTCCACTCCACTCCACTCCACTCCACTCCACTCCACTCCACTCCACTCCACTCCACTCCACTCCACTCCACTCCACTCCACTCCACTCCACTCCACTCCACTCCACTCCACTCCACTCCACTCCACTCCACTCCACTCCACTCCACTCCACTCCACTCCACTCCACTCCACTCCACTCCACTCCACTCCACTCCACTCCACTCCACTCCACTCCACTCCACTCCACTCCACTCCACTCCACTCCACTCCACTCCACTCCACTCCACTCCACTCCACTCCACTCCACTCCACTCCACTCCACTCCACTCCACTCCACTCCACTCCACTCCACTCCACTCCACTCCACTCCACTCCACTCCACTCCACTCCACTCCACTCCACTCCACTCCACTCCACTCCACTCCACTCCACTCCACTCCACTCCACTCCACTCCACTCCACTCCACTCCACTCCACTCCACTCCACTCCACTCCACTCCACTCCACTCCACTCCACTCCACTCCACTCCACTCCACTCCACTCCACTCCACTCCACTCCACTCCACTCCACTCCACTCCACTCCACTCCACTCCACTCCACTCCACTCCACTCCACTCCACTCCACTCCACTCCACTCCACTCCACTCCACTCCACTCCACTCCACTCCACTCCACTCCACTCCACTCCACTCCACTCCACTCCACTCCACTCCACTCCACTCCACTCCACTCCACTCCACTCCACTCCACTCCACTCCACTCCACTCCACTCCACTCCACTCCACTCCACTCCACTCCACTCCACTCCACTCCACTCCACTCCACTCCACTCCACTCCACTCCACTCCACTCCACTCCACTCCACTCCACTCCACTCCACTCCACTCCACTCCACTCCACTCCACTCCACTCCACTCCACTCCACTCCACTCCATTCCATTCCATTCCATTCCATTCCATTCCATTCCATTCCATTCCATTCCATTCCACTCCACTCCACTCCACTCCATTCCATTCCATTCCACTCCACTCCACTCCACTCCAGTCCATTCCATTCCATTCCATTCCATTCCATTCCATTCCATTCCATTCCATTCCATTCCATTCCATTCCATTCCATTCCATTCCATTCCATTCCATTCCATTCCATTCCATTCCATTCCATTCCATTCCATTCCATTCCATTCCATTCCATTCCATTCCATTCCATTCTATTCTATTCTATTCTATTCTATTCTATTCTATTCTATTCTATTCTATTCTATTCTATTCTATATGCATTTACGCCAACTCACGATCTCTTTTCAATTTTTCTTCAAATCTATAAATCTCTGGTCCTCCAGGTGACTCTGAAATAAGGTGTCAAATCGTTCATAAAAACCTTTGAACGTCATTTTGGACACAACACCATCATTTCGGAAACAATTTTGCATCTAAGGAAATGTTTTCGTAATGACATTTCAGAGATGACGAAATCTGACCAAATTATTCCTAATGACCTGGTTTATTAACTGAGCGTCATGAAATCAGGCAGTATCTGTTAGATTTAATTCAATACTCGTCGTGGTCTTAGTCAGGGGAGTAGTTGTTTTCTGACAGGTACTTGCCATAATAACTCTACGTAGTAGGTGTATATGGGTAACGACTGTTCGTTACTAAACGATCTCCCAAAGAACTCTGTTTTCTCCAGGCAGTAATGTTTATGACTACCGGCAGTACTGAAGCAGTATATCAAGAAATGCCAAAAGAAAAGAATAATATTATCGATATACATCGAAAAACATATAGATGAGGTTCTAGCCCGCAGGGGGGATAAGAACAAGAAATCAGATGAGCCGACACAAGCCACCCTGCGCGTTCCGTATGTTAGACGTCTATCGGAAAAAATAAAGCGAATTGGGTCGAAATACAAAATACGGACATGTTTCAAGTCAGGTAACACTATTCGCAGCCATCTCACAAAGACCAAACCACGTAACGCTGACATTGACTCCAAAAACTGCATCTACCGCATCCCTTGTGAATGCGGCGAAGCTTATCTTGGAGAAACTAAGAGACCACTTAGCGTTAGACTCGCTGAACACAAGAGAAACACTCAACGAGGAGAAACATCAAACTCAGGGATAGCGGATCATGTCTAGACACAATATTAAATGGACTGAAGCCGGAGTCATCCATAAAGAAGAAGGCTGGTGTAGAAGGAAGTTTAAAGAGAGTGCATATATTATGAACAACAATGTCTTCAGTCAAGCTAGCATAGAAATCCGTAATGTGTGGAAACCCTTAATTAGTGGCATAGATCAATTGAAATTGCGATAAGAATTAACAATGCTGTACCGGAGGGACCTGGCACTGTAATTAACAAGCTTACCTGAATACCGCCAAATTACCCCTAGGCTAATGACAAAAAATTATCCACAGCATATATAAGAAGTATCCTTGAGATTGTCGCATTATACACTTGATAACGACTGTAGATTTTAACAGTTGAAACGTCGTGATTAAAAATTGCAGAGAATTGAATTTTTCTTTGTTCTTTTTTAGACAATGAAAGTCCAGAATAACCTTACTCAAAGTGAAACATTGTCAACCACTTTCAAACAAACATTATCGATATACGTTTCCAAATTGATGGGAATATGAGTACGCAAGTATTGTCTGTCTTTCACTTAGTAGTTGAGAAAAAGCAGTGAAAACATTGAAAAGATTCTAATCTGGGTTTCACATAAGTGTTCAATTCATGTTTGGAAACCTAATAGTTCACCAGAAGTCGCTTCGGACATCCGATTGTCCCGTTATAAAATGTTTAACCATAGGCTGTTAAATACTTCCCATGAAATTCTAATTTTGAAAGATGCTGAAGAAAATTGGATTTTATAAAAATGTTCTCATTATTTGATTGAAGAGTTTTTCAAGACAGGAAGTTCCTTGAAAAAAAAACAACAAGATATTCTACTGATAATGATAACACTAACCTTGTAGGCATTTATATATTAGCACAATATTAATTAGCAATTGGTGTAGGTAATTTTAGATATTTATTCATTGTCGGAACCATTACTGATGATTGATTGATAGGTCATTACTTTTTCTAGCACCTCATTTTTTCCATTAAACACTACTGTTAAACCAATTGAATTTACTTTGGGAATAGTGACAATTTGAGCAAACATTGATTGTTAAGTGTTTTGAAACTATCTAAAATCTCCAGTTATATCTGATTACTTTGAAAGTTGAGGATGAAAACAGGCTTAACATTGAAAAATAATGATTCCTCTTCAATATTCCAGATGGAAAAAACTAATAATGAAAATGAAACAACTTTTTTTCTACGACCATTATGAAAAATAAACATTTCAATTGCGTCTTCGATTAAGAAACCTACCACGTTGTAACACCAATTTTCATTTCCCAGGGGCTAGCTGTATCGAAATATTTCATTTCCTACGACTTTCATTAACTACTAGACTGTCATTATAGGTAGTTATTAACGAATTTTATGCACTAGCGGGCGGTAAAGTACACTTTACCGCCCGGTTCGCCGGGCGTAAAGTGTCACTTTACCGCCCGTGGACGCATTATGGCCTGGCGGGCCGTAAAGTAGGCAAAATTCTCAAATTGTCTATACTCACACATCATTTCATGCAATTCCTAACACGAATTAGAATCATTTCAGTTCAATAGAGCAATACTCTTTCTAACATTTGTTCATAATCGTTGGCAATTTTTTCGGTGATGATCTATTTATTTGAAATAGATTCTCCAATATAGCACTCAGCTACTATAGTTTCACATTCCTCATATTATGTTACCCTTAATGAAACGTGTAGACCATTGCAATTGAAGTCAGTATTTGTGATTCGCGCTATAAAACCGCTAATGCATAAAATTTTGTATGTATCACGTGCGTAAAATGCGTTTAAGGCCTTCGGCGTGTGATGCCGCAGGCCATAAACGCCTACTTTACGCCCTTTATAATAACTATTATGAACATAAATAATATCGAATCAAGTTTGTTTACGTCTGTCTAATGATTTGACATTTCACATCAGTAGATAATTACAAAATTCTATTGAAAAAATTAAGTTATTAAAAATGATTAGCGATAGTGAGGATGCTTTAACATTGACACCGCCAAATATTACCGAAATGGCTAAGCTCACCTCATTAAATTTATTACCAGAGTTGTCAAAGAAGAAATATGAATCTGCTTTCAAATCTTTTATGGATTGGCACTCTAAGCAGCACACATCATTTTTCTCCGAAAGCGTCTTTTTGGTATATTTTGCCGATATATCGAAGAAATTCAAATCCTCCACCCTTTGGAGTCAATGTTTGATGTTAAAAATGAGTAAAGCTGAGTAACGATCAAGATTTGGACATATCCGATTATAAAAAGCTGAAAGCATTTCCCAAGCAAAAGTCCGACGGGTATCAACCAAGGAAATCCAAAACATTTTCTACAGATCAAATTAATAAATTTATATCAGAAGCTCCTGATAATGCCTATCTTCTGACAAAGGTATGATTTTCTTTTCATAAAACCAGAATAATTTCAATAAAAAGATTGATTACAATCGGATTCTATATTCTTGAATATTTGACAGATACTTTCTAAATAGCAGTTAATTTGAACAAATTATTATGTGCTCTAGTAATGACGAGTGTTGATTCAGATGACACATGGACTTTGGATGGTGGTTCAAATCCACGCAGCCGCATTTTTTTTTTCATTTTATAAAATCGATTAGTATTTGATTTTTATAATAATTTTCAATATTTGTATCTTCAATTCTTTTTTTAGGTTGCAGGTATTATGGGAATCATGGGTGCTTGTTGCCGCCAAGAATTATACAAAATGAAAATAACTGACGTTGAAGATATGGGATCTACTGCGTTAATAACAATACCTGATACTAAAAATAAAATGACCAGGAAATTTACAATAACAGGAGAGTTTTATGAAATGTTTAAGAAGTACACAGATCTTCGGCCCTCATACAGTGTGTCCAAGATAACAATGAACAGCATGGGGATATTGGAAACGGTAAGAGTTACGGGGTCGATTGAATTAGAGAAAAGTAGCGCATTTATGTGCCCAACAATATGTCATTTAGAAAGTTTTAATATTCCGAGTAGTTACGGAGATATCCGAGAAAAACCGAAATTTGAGAATTTCGTTTTTATTTTCTCCTAGGTTTATTTTAAAAGGAAACGTAAAACAAATAGCACTTCGTCATGGCCACTTTTTAAGGACTACCTGATAACGTAAGCAGAATTTTTCTGCGACGTTTCTTCTTTTAGAAAACATCATCAACTTTTTGTTTTTATATGGGCCGAAACTAAAGTATACCCTGTATACGACTCCAGTTTTCATTGTGAATACAGCAACGTATCACACAGTATGATTTCAGAACCATTTCTCGCGCAAAATGAAATTTAGTGATTACTTAACCTGTTTTTCTTCAATTTTAGATAGTATGCGCTGGAATAAATGTCATATGTTCATTTTAAGAAAAAATAAATATCATCCATATAAATTTAGGATTTGTCATGGACTCAGACCAGGTGACGATGCAAGGCGAAGAACCTTTTGTGAATGGTACACTAGAAAATGCCAAGACGATGAAAATATCCCTTTCAAAATAACTTGGTCTGATGAAAGTATGATCACCAACAATGGTATTTTTAATAGGCGGAATGTTCATTATTGGTCACAACAAAATCCGCGTGTACACAAAGTGTCCAAACATCAACATCGTAATTGGACCTTTTATCTACCAAAACAATTTAACAGCAGAGCGCTACATAAATTTGTTAGTAAATGATATGGAAGACGCTCTAGATAATTTGCAATTAGCGGTTACTCACAGCTGCTGGTTTCAACAAGATGGTGCTCCAGCACATAACTCTAGAATTGTTCGTGATTATTTGAACCGTCGCTTCCCAGGACAGTAGATTGGTACTCATAGTGATACATCTTGGCCTGCAAGGTCCCCCGACCTAACCCCACTAGACTTTTTCCTTTGGGGATATATCAAGAATCAAGTGTACTTACTCTAATCATAATTTTCAAAATGAAGAAGATTTGCTAAGATCGGTTACTGCATCCTTTAACAATATTTTTCCGAATATGTTAACTCAAGTTTTAAATTCGTCTGTGCTTAGAAAATAACGGCATGTTATTTGAACACTTGTTATAAGTTTCTGCTTATTTTCCTGTAATACATATTAGCTCCTTATTATTACAATTACATTTATAAACTAAACTTTTGATATTGCGACTTATCTTTGTATTCAACAACGCAAAAATTCCGGCAAGTGGTAAGTGAAAATTTATACTTGTATAAATAAGACTAATTAATTTACTTCATGTATCAAAATATGACATTTTTTCCAGCGCCTACTATCTAAAATTGAAGAAAAACAGGTTAAGTAATCACTAAATTTCATTTTGCGCGAGAAATGGTTCTGAAATCGTATTGAGTGATACGTTGCTGTATTCACAATGAAAAATGGAGTCGTATACATGGTATACTTTAGTTTCGGTCCATATAAAAATAAAAAGTTGATGATGTTTTCTAAAAGACGAAACGTCGCAGAAAAATTCTGCTTACGTTATCAGTTAGTCCTTAAATAGTGGCCATGACAAAGTGCTATTTGTTTTACATTTCCTTTGAAAATAAACCTAGTGGAAAATAAAAACAAAATTCTCAAATTTCGGTTTTTCTCGGATATCTCCGTAACTACTCGGAATATTAAAACTTTCTAAATGGCATATTGTTGGGCACATAAATGCGCTACTTTTCTCTAATTCAATCGACCCCGTATCTTTTACCGTTTCCGATATCTTATCTTGGACACACTGTATACTAAGGATGCTAAATTTTTTTAAATTATCAAAAGGAAAAGTGCACCAACCAAACAGTTGGAATCAACAAATTTGGGAGTATGGGAAAACAGATTGCAGTCTTCCTAAATCTTGCTGATCCCGATATGTACACTGGTCATTGCTTTAGAAGGACATCGGCCACTATCCTGGTAGATGCAGGAGGCGATATAACTTCTTTGAAGAGGCACGGTGGCTGGAAATCCACCACCGCTGCAGAGACATATACAGTGTGTCTCACTTCTCATGGAAACACCCCCGTATCTTCCGTCACAATAGAGGTAAAATGATGAAACTCTCAGGACTGATGGAAATGCTCAAAATGCACCTACCACCTGAATGGGGTTGGCCTAAGTGATATACACTGCCCACCACTCGCATGGAATAACCCATTTTTACGGTAAAACATAATAGGGGCAGAATAGGCTCAAAATTCCTACAGATTCGTGATCAGGACCACCAACTTACTACAGAGACAAGTTTTCCCTAAAAAAAATTCAAACCTGAAAAATCCGAATTTGTCTCACTTCTCATGGAAACACCCCCGTATTTTCCGTAATTTTGTACAAAGAACCCTGAAATTTGCAGGATCGATAGATACACTAGAAATGAACTCACTGCACAAAACGGGTCATCCTAAATGATGTGCACTGCACGCCAGCAGCGATGGAAAAATGGGTGGTTCCTTCGCTGCTGGCGTGCAGTGTATATTACGTAGATTAACCATTTCCGTGCAGTGGGTTTATTTCCAGTGTATCTATCGATCCTGGAAATTTCATGGTTCTACGTAAAAAAATACGGAAGATACGGGGGTGTTTCCATGAGAAGTGAGACAAATTCGGATTTTTCAAGACTGACATTTTTTCAGGGAAGATGTGTCTCTGTAGTGAGTTGGTGGTCCTGATCACGAATCTGTAGGAATTTTGAGCCTATTCTGCCCCCTAGTATGTTTTACCGTAAAAATGGGTTGTTCCATCGCGAGTGGCGGGCAGTGTATATCACTTAGGCCAACCCCATTCAGGTGGTAGGTGCATTTTGAGCATTTCCATCAGTCCTGAGAGTTTCATCATTTTACCTCTATTGTTACGGAAGATACGGGGGTGTTTCCATGAGAAGTGAGACTCCCCAAGTAGCACACCTATATTGGTAAAATATTGATACAATATTGTGAACATATTGGCGAAATATTTGAAATGCAATATTGGCGAGAAAAAAAATGTGAACATTCGGCGATATTGGTCCAATATTACTTGAATAATATTGGTGAAATATTCTTGAACTAATATTGTCCTCAAAATGTTTGGCGATATTGGTACAATATAGCTGATACAATATTCTGACAATATTGGCACAATATTCAAAAGTTATATTGTCGAGAAGTAAAATGTGAACATTTTGCGATATTGGTCGAATATTGTTTGAATATTTTAGAAATAGTTTTGGTGGAATATTCTTGAAGCAATAATGCCCTCAAAATATTTATCGATATCGGTACAATATTTATCGATATTGGTAGAATATTTATCGATATTGGTACAATATTTATCGATATTGTTACAATATCATTTGAATATATTGGTGGATGTACCATATACCTTGGTAAATTATTAAATGTCCTTCAATTGATGAAGGTGATACCAGAGTCTGCCTTTTGATCGCCATAACCGCTGAGTGAGCTGTCTTGAAAACAAGCTAAGGGAAGTATTTAATATACTTTCGTAGGTTTTAGAAGACGTTCTATATGTAGAGCCACCTAGCGGATTTTTATCCAAGTTTGATCATGATATAATTTCAATATGTTTCATTGAATATTCGGCCAATATTCAAATTTCATCTCAATCTAGATGTTGGAAACAATATAAAGACAATATTGTTTTAACGATATTGATAAATATTATTGAAGCAATATTGACCCAATATTAATTAATAAGTTTTGTTGAATATTGGCGAAATGATATTCAACCAATGTGTAATCACACTTGGAGATACAATATAGTTTTTATTCCCAGAATCGATATTAGGGGAATATTGGGATTGCGATATTTATACTAGATGTTAAAAACGATGTGAAGACAATATTGTTTTATTGATATTGGTAAATATCGTTCAAAAAATATTGACTCAATATGAGTTATTACAATTTCTCAAATAAAGTGGAAATGATATTCAACCAATATTCTAACAAGCTTGAAAATACAATATAGTTTTTTTCTCCTATAATTGATATGACTGGAATATTTAGACTGCAATAATAATTCTAGATGTGGAAAACAATATATAACCAATATTGTATTATCGATATTGGTAGAAATTATTCAACCAATATTGACCCAATATTTCGTGTGATAATCTACATTCAAAACTAGTTCAACCAATATTCCACCAATATTATTAACATAATATTGTTTTTTGAATATTCACCCATATTGGACCAATATTGATTTTTCATTTACAATATATCTATATTGGCCCAATATGGAACCAAGATTCAGCCGATATGATGTGCTACCTGGGTCACTGTATAGATTCGATAAAAAATAAATTAGATGTGGCTGATAAAATTCTCAATGCCATTGGAAACCCAACTAAAATGCCTTCCTCTTCCCGAAGTGAAACTCTCTGTGTTAATGACGTAACTTTCAACGCAACAACAAACCTTCCCCAAATAGTATTGAACAACTGCACAAATGTTACTTTTAATTTGAATGGCATTGGTGCTAGTACTTGTCAAAATGTTTCTAATAACAATTGATGGATTGTTTCGCAGGTGTTCTTGAATTATAACGATTTTTTCTGCATAAAGTTTTTTTATTTCCAAGTTGTCAAAATTTGAAAATTTTGAATGTTATTTGTTTCACGACGTAGGTAGGTACGTGTACAAAAAGAAAAAATAGATGTTTCATTCAACGGATGAAGAAAGAAAAAATTATCTAAACCATGTAAAAATGACGGCAGGAGAGTTTATGATAAAAAGGATTATTAAAAATATTACAGATTTGTTAATGATTCAGATGGTCGTAGAAAAAGTATAGTGTATAATGAGCATGGAATGATCCATTCCCCACTCGTAGGTATATGAAATTTTGTAGTACTCGCTATGCTCGTACTACAAAATTTCACATACCTACTCGTGGGAAATGTGTTTATAAAAGTAAACTACAAAACTTGAACGAATTAAAGTAGAGGATAAGGCAAAAGTGTGGAGAAATAACACCAAATGAATTGAGGAAGACTGCTTAAATTTGGGACGGCCTAATGAAAAATGTATAGAGACTGAAGGGGGATATATTGAAAATACCAATATATGAGAAAACTGTTCCATTTATTTCAGTTGTTGTTTATTGTTCTGAAATTAAATACATGTTTTCAACATTTGATTTGTTGATCTTGGTTAAACTAGAGGCAACTCCATGAAACGTTCACAACCAAATGTAACTCATACCTGAGTATGAATGACTACTTCGTATTGAATTTTATTCAATGACTACTTCATATTGAATTTTATTCAATGACTACTTCATATTTTCTGTAGAGTTCATAGACTTCCATACATGGTCAGTCAAAAAAGCACGAATTTGGATATTAGTGATCTTATAATCAAAACCCTATGTGAGATATTGGGCTGAAACTTGGAAAAAGGTGTTCAAAATAAGTCCGAATCTAATAGGTTATTCAGTTAAGAAAAATACCTAAGGGTCCTCGAAATTTCAATCCATTCATCAGAGCATATATAGTAGGCTTCGAAAATAAGAATAATTCATATCTGTCAACATCCATTCATACGATACTATAAAAATGATTCAATTAAGGCACAAATTATTACAAATATTACAGATTTTCAACCAATGTCCTATCGAAAGTTTAAAATCATACATGTTAACCTTTGTGCTACCAAGGGTGTACATTGTGTACCCCACACGCACAAAATGGCGTGTATTTGATAGTTTAATTTTTTAAATGTATTGTTCTTTTATCATAGCTATTAATGATACGTTAGTAAACTAATAACATCATAGTCAATCATTTACAATTGAAATTTTTCACATTAGAACCAATTTTGTTGGCTGGGGTACAATCTGTACCCCGCTTGTGGTCTGATGTCTTTGCTTTGCAAAATATTTTCATGCGCAGTTCTCGACGAAAACATCACTTGTTTGTAACCTCGAACTGTGCGCCTCACTGATGTCTTAGGACTTGCCCTTATAATTATAGAACCGCATGTAGCCAGAAGAATGACAAATCTAAACGGTATCCCACGAAGAGTAGAAGATGCTATGAGTCAAGTGCTACCTCAAGAAAACGCACATATCAGAACGGTCATTTGTACTCTGCCGTTATTGCCAAAGAAAGGACGATAAGAAGTGTTTTTTGTAAAAATCATGGCAATCAGAGAAAAATCAATTATTGCAACAGGTGCGATGAAAATGGAAGTTTAAATTGAGTTTACATATTCTGATTTATAAAAATAGCATTATTTTGAATGAAATTTGAACAAATATTTAGTATTTCTTTATGTTTAGCAGGATTTTTCAAAACAAACTTTTAAAAAAGCAAGGGGTACATTGTGTACCCCTTGGTACTCCACGTTCGTTCAAAAGCTTGGTAGCAGAAAGGTTAATATCAGAAGTATACAAAAAAATATTGACGAACTTTTCATTTTCCTGTCGTAGTTATCAACCAAAATTGACATAATAGTTCTCTCAGAAACCTACGTAGTTCATGATACTGAGTTATTCAAAATAAATGGCTACAATATCTTATATAATGAAGGTCTCATCAACAAAAACGATGGAGTGATCATTTATGTCAAAAACGATCTCGAGTACTCTTACAATATCCAGAACCTTGGTAAAATCAAAGCTCTGCAACTTGAAACTCGAATCAATAAAAGAAATATTATTTTAACTGCAATATACAGGTCACCAAGTACTTGCCCAATGGAGTTCATTTCTGAGATTTTGAAATATTTAGAAAATGTTAAAAAACCGATTTTCATATAATTACTGGAGATATAAATATAAATTTATTGTCTGACTCTGATTATGTGGAGGAATATAAAAATATTTTGAATAGCCAAGGATTTGTGTCATATATTAACACTATCACTCGTCCAGAAAGCAAAACGTGCATTGATCTTTTTTTTGTCAAAGGCTCTATATCTAATCAAATCATTTATATTTCAAAAAAACATAACGGACCATTTCCCAATAGATTCTCCTCTAGATTACAGTAACCGCACATCTCAAGCAAATACTAAATATAAAAAAATATACAGGGTGTCCGCTAAACCTTGTACAATATTGAAACTGGTGATAGACCATGTCAGGACTGTTCAAAATATAGGAATTTCACCTCAGTGAAAATCTCACCGTTTTCGAGATAATGAGCATTTTTTAACACATTCAGTGCTCAGTTTTATTGTAGACATTCGTATAGCCTAATATGAATTTTTTGGCAATGGCTATTCCACGTTCTTGATGTGTCTTATATGAGTGTAAAATTTGAAAATAAAACAACCATTCGAGGTAATTTTTGTATAACGCACCGGTGCGCCATGAGCACTGAAGAAGTAACTTTTGATGTGCGCAAATATGAAAATATTCTATTATTGAAAATACAATTTCCTGTTATATTCAAGAAGGTAACCGACGCACCCGTGCGTCATGCGCATTTTTGTAAAAACGGTTTGACGCACTGGCGCGTCATGAACACTGAATGTGTTAAATTTCATGAAAATCAGTACCTCACCTTGGATTTTTGAGTGCCAAGTCTTCAAATTGAGACTAATTCAAATATCTTTGCTGTTAAAGATTACTGAAGAGTGATGCTTTCAGGCGTACAAAACAGTTTTTCATAAAACGATACAATTTTTCAAGAAATGAGGGTAAAATGCCAGATTTGAGTTTTGCCAATTTTTTTAACAACAGTTTGACATTATTGTTTGGAAAACACATAACCAAGTGGAAGTGGATATTCATTACAAAAGAATGTCCATTTTGTCCAGACTCTACCATGGTATAAAACATACGATAATTATTTTTGGAAGGGGTAGAATTTCGATTATATTAGAGTGTGATGTTATTCTGAGCTAAAATCATTTCCATTAGACTTTGTCAGTAATGTCATTCATTTTCATCCTATCAAGATGAAATTATTAAATAATTATGAGTAATAACGAATCAACTGCTTAGAAGCATTCAATGGGATGTAAAGAAGTAAATGCTAATTTAACGTGTTTTTGAATCAACGTACACTATAAACCACAATAACGATTATTCAACATCGCACTGAATAAAATGTTATTTTCCATCCACTCGTAGGCAGAGACGACATCTTTTCAAGAAGAACCTTTTCAAATGCGTTATAGGTTATAGCCCCCAAATCATCGATTCTCTGAGCGGCATTGTGCAATCGGATATCGTTCTGCATAAAGCGCTGCTGCAGCAGTAGCACTACCTCCACATTTACCATAAATGTAGTGCATATGCGCATATTCTGGAGGAGTATAACGTGTGTACGGCATGACAAAGAAATAAATACCACTGAATGATTATATATATGATAATTTCAAATAACTACGTCAGAAGTCACAAGTTGTTCAAACAGCCACCTACTAGATTTTTTCAATTATATTTACAGAAGATCCGTTCATGCACAATGCTGTATTTTATTTTTTCATCAGGAAGCTATTGCTTCTACGGACACAACACAGAAGTTAGAAAAGTTTTTAATTATCGACAAGGATTCACCTCCTAAAAAATTTTGCACTTATTTGCTTACACCCTGTATATTTGTCAGTCTCTGAAACTTCGTTGGAATCGGGATGTTGAACAATTGCGACATTTATCACAAGAATTTGTAATAATCGGTGACATGTCGGATAATCGACATTTCATTTCGACTATTTAATTTTAATTACATGAAAAGTTAGTTTTATTGACATACTATTTTATGCTACCAAGCAGTTTATTCTTCATTGTTAATAATCATTTCCACATTTTTATCTTGATAAAATCGAAATAAAATAATTTTTGGGCGTAAGTATAAAAGTTGATGGAAGCCTAGCATAAAACCACGCCTAATTCAATGGAAATCACTTCCTCCAAAAATAATTAGAGTTTGTTTTATACCATGGTAGAGTCTGGACAAAATGAGCATTCTTTTGAAATAAATGTCCACTTCCAATTGGTTATGTTTCTTTCACACAATAATGTCAAACTTTTATTTAAAAAAATTGATGAAACGCTAATCTGTCATTTTACCATCATTTCTTGAAATTTTTTTTTCACTTTCTGAAAAACTGTTCTCTACGTCTAAAAGCATCACTCATCAGCAATCTTCAGCAGCAAAGATATTTGAATTTGTCTCAATTTGTATACATGGTTTACCGGACACCCTGTATAAACTATGACCGTCTGAGATCAGATCTAAGGGATGAACATTGGAATGGTATTTACGACGAAAATGATCCAGATGAAATTTCAAGAAATTTTATTGAAATATTAAATTCTCTGATAGAAAAAAATACACGCGAGGTCAAATTGAGGAAAAATGTTGTGAGTTGTCGAAAAAATTGGATTACACCTGCTTTGTATGAATACATCAAGAAAAAAAGAAAAAAAGAACAAAATTATTGAGAAACCCTTGAAATCATGTCTTGAGAGAACAATACAATCTATACAGGAATTAGTTGAACAAGCTTACGAAAGTAGCGAAAAGGAACTACTCGAAAAAAATTATAGAAAAAAATGCAAATAGCTCTAAAGCGCTTTGGGAATGTGTTAATGATATTTGTAATAAAACCGGAAATGAAACTAAAATAGAAAAAAATTAAATTAGAAAATGGAAAAATTTTACAGAACAATAAACAAATCGCGGATAGTTTCAATCGCCATTACAGTACGGTAGGCAAAAAATTAGCTGACAACATATCAATACCTCTTGATTTCGATGAAAATGAAAATATTTTGCAAGACACCATGTATCTTCGCGACACTGATGAAAATGAAGTTCAAAAAGTAATCATGGAATAAAGTCAGATCTGAAACACTGAAGGCTATATCTAATGAGATAAAAAGACCTCTGGCTTATTTAATAAATAAATGTTTTGATACAGGGTGCTTTCCAAAAAATTTCAAAATTGTAATTTTCAAGCCACTACAGCCAACTACAGACCGATTTCGCTTATTTCGAATTTGGCGAAAATAATTGAAAAAATACTGAAATTGAGACAAACATAAAATCATTTCTTTTTCCCAGTTCGGATTCAGAGAAAGAATGTCAACAGAAGATGCGATTTATTATCTCACAAGTAACATCTATAATGCACTGGATAAGAAAAAACCAAATGTGTGTATCTTTGTCGACCTTTCGAAAGCATTCGATACTGTATCTCATGAAAAGCTATTGAACAAACTAGAATGCTATGGAATAAGAGGAAATGTTCATAAAATCTTAAAAAATTACCTATCAGACCGCAAACAGAAAGTTGACATAGGTGGTAGTCTCAGTGATCCTATGACTGTTACGTATGGTGTTCCCCAAGGAACAGTACTAGGTCCTCTTTTGTTTATTATTTATATGAACAGTATACTTTGATACCAAGGGAAAAATTATAAGCTTTGCAGATGACACTGCTATAATTTGTGAATCTAATAATTGGGTGAATTTAAAAACAGAAACCGAAAATTATTTCAGTAAAATAAGTAAGTGTTTCAGGTATAACAAGTTAACACTGAATTTAGATAAAACAAAGTACTTATCTTTTACTTCGTTCACCAATCACTCGCCGAATATGGGATCATTATGTTTCGGGAAAAATTCAGAAATTCCAGAAGTGAACTCCATCAAATACTTAGGCATTGTAATAGACAGACAATTACGGTGGGATCTTCAAATTAAAAATATAGTGGGAAAACTGAGAGGTCTATTATTCAAAATCAAAAACTTAAAAGACTTTTTGGACATAAACCATCTGAAAATCTTCTATTATGCTCTAGTGCAGTCACAAATATGTTACGGTATAATTGGATGGGGAGGTGTGAATAACTGTCATTTGGAAACGCTGAATGTTATTCAGAAATGGATACTGAAAATCATCCTTGGAAAGAAAGCTACATATCCCAGTGATAATTCATTCACAGAGGCCAATGTAGTCGACGTAAGACAGGCCTATTGCATCAATTTATTGATCAATATCAAGAAAGATAAAATACAACTTGAATCTGTCGATCATAAGTATAGTACAAGGAACAAACAAAACAGAGTACCTAGATCAGAAAAAGCAGTTGGACAACGATGTTTCACGTACCTCGCACCTCGCCTTCACAACATGCTACCAGAGTTTATAAAAAAAATTAATAGTTCAGTAATGTACAAAAAGTATATAAAAACTTGGATTTTGCATTCTGAAAGGACATTATTTCATGATTTTGTCAACCAAACTTTAAAGAAGTGAAGAAAAAACAATAAAAACACCAATCGTGAGTATGGCATATAAACAAAGCAGACAACCAACAAATGACAATGAGCCCGATTATGACACAAAGCTCTATTATGACACAAAGCCCTTTTATGATACAAAGCCCGATTAAGACCTAAAGCCCGAATATGACACACACCCGGAATATGACCTACACCTTAGTTATTATAGATATTCACCCTGAATATGGCATATACTCCAAGTATAACGCATTCGGATATTTATTCATTCTTTCATTTATATAAATTTGCATTCATTCATTGAATATTTTTTAATCAAGTTCATGTGTTATAGGTATATTTCATTACTGTAAAGTCCCTCATACTACTTTTAGTTTTAAGTTTATCATTGTAAAGTCCCTTATACCACTTTTAGTTTTAAGTTTATCACTGTAGAGTCTCTTATACACTTGCTTTTAAGTTTAGTATCACATACAAGCGATAGTTTTATACTAAAGTTTCGTGATTCCTTCCTGTTTATTCACTAAAAAATTATACGTATTTCATTTATTATAAAATTATGTACTTTCGTGAATAAACATTATTATTATTATTATTATTATTATTATTATTATTATTATTATTATTATTATTATTATTATTATTATTATTATTATTATTATTATTATTATTATTATTATTATTATTATTATTATTATTATTATTATTATTATTATTATTATTATTATTATTATTATTATTATTATTATTATTATTATTATTATTATCTCTGAATAGAACTCGTCGGGTACTACAACTTGGAGTTATCATTTTTCAAGATCGGTCCATGAGTTCCAAAATAACAGGGTGTTGCAGTTTCAAATCGCGCACAATGTAGATATGAGGAAATGTAATTCAGAAGTATAACTCGGAAAAACTTCTCATTTCATTGATGCGGGAAATCTCTTTCGCTAGGACTCTACTAAATTTTGGTCGATGAAAATCTATTTCACTTTTCGGAGATCAACGGGGAGGTCGAAAGAATTGCATATCATATTCTCCAAGTCTCCAGAAGCAATTAATCCCTGCATTTCAAAATGGACCTATTACAGAAATAGAAATAATTGATTCACTAAATATGATGAAAAATAAAAAGTCATCTGGGATAGATGAATTTTCTATAATTACTATCAAGAATGTAATAGAGTTGATAAAATATTCCCTTACCCACCTAATGAACCAGTCTTACATGCAAGGATATTTTCCGACTGAGTTCAAAAAGGCACTAGTAATTCTTTTATTCAAAAAAGGGGATGAGACAGAGTTAGACAACTACAGAAGAAATTTCCTTACTCTGCTCACTCTCGAAGTTGTTCGAGAAAGTAGTAACTGCTAGGATGATGAATTATTTGGAAATGAACAACCTGATATGTAGTATAGTTGTCGTCAAACATATAAGATAAATAAAAAAAGGCGCAAAAAATGGTCGATTAGCACGAAATTGATTCCCAAATGACAATGAGCCCGATTATGACACAAAGCTCTATTATGACACAAAGCCCTTTTATGATACAAAGCCCGATTAAGACCTAAAGCCCGAATATGACACACACCCGGAATATGACCTACACCTTAGTTATTATAGATATTCACCCTGAATATGGCATATACTCCAAGTATAACGCATTCGGATATTTATTCATTCTTTCATTTATATAAATTTGCATTCATTCATTGAATATTTTTTAATCAAGTTCATGTGTTATAGGTATTTTTCATTACTGTAAAGTCCCTCATACTACTTTTAGTTTTAAGTTTATCATTGTAAAGTCCCTTATACTACTTTTAGTTTTAAGTTTATCACTGTAGAGTCTCTTATACACTTGCTTTTAAGTTTAGTATCACATACAAGCGATAGTTTTATACTAAAGTTTCGTGATTCCTTCCTGTTTATTCACTAAAAAATTATACGTATTTCATTTATCATAAAATTATGTACTTTCTTGAATAAACATTATTATTATTATTATTATTATCTCTAAATAGAACTCGTCGGGTACTACAACTTGGAATTATCATTTTTCAAAATCGGTCCATGAGTTCCAAAATAACAGGGTGTTGCAGTTTCAAATCGCGCACAATGTAGATATGAGGAAATGTAATTCAGAAGTATAACTCGGAAAAACTTCTCATTTCATTGATGCGGGAAATCTCTTTCGCTAGGACTCTACTAAATTTTGGTCGATGAAAATCTATTTCACTTTTCGGAGATCAACGGGGAGGTCGAAAGAATTGCATATCATATTCTCCAAGTCTCCAGAAGCAATTAATCCCTGCATTTCAAAATGGACCTATTACAGAAATAGAAATAATTGATTCACTAAATATGATGAAAAATAAAAAGTCATCTGGGATAGATGAATTTTCTATAATTACTATCAAGAATGTAATAGAGTTGATAAAATATTCCCTTACCCACCTAATGAACCAGTCTTACATGCAAGGATATTTTCCGACTGAGTTCAAAAAGGCACTAGTGATTCTTTTATTCAAAAAAGGGGATGAGACAGAGTTAGACAACTACAGAAGAAATTTCCTTACTCTGCTCACTCTCGAAGTTGTTCGAGAAAGTAGTAACTGCTAGGATGATGAATTATTTGGAAATGAACAACCTGATATGTAGTATAGTTGTCGTCAAACATATAAGATAAATAAAAAAAGGCCCAAAAAATGGTCGATTAGCACGAAATTGATTCCCATGCCGCCGACCAGGGTCGGACTAGTACATATGCCACTAAATATTGTGATGCGTGCAGATTAATCCAGTTAATTTAACAAAAGCACTGTAACTTTTGTATTCAGAATAATCCATTTTTATAATTATTAATATTCTTAGATTAGGTAAACAACTGCCCCGTCGAAATCTAATTTGCTAATAGCTGCGTGTACCGCATACAGCTGTGATTTATATTATAACTACGCCCGACCCTGCATTGAAAAAAACATACCTAATTGCTGTGCGGGCCTTTACATCTTCCGCGCCAAGTGTTACGTGGGGGCGATAGGTGGAATAATTTGAACGAAGTTAGAGATGGCAATAATTTTATTTATTGATTTATTGCAATTTTTGTCTAAAAAACTGTGTTTGGTTATTGACAAAATAGGAATTAATTTCCTGAACATATGTAAGTATTGATAATGACTCACACTGAATTTATCCAAAATTCTCACGTGATTACCATCTAAGGTGTGTATGGCGTGGTACTATGCATTTTTGGCAGAAATATGTACTTTTTGATTGATAACTTGCTTAATTATTTTGAAGGAAATATGCTAGCACTAGCACAATATTTGCTTATACATGATGATTCCTAAGGTGGACCGGTCCGTTCATTAATTTCTCACATTGCAAAGAAAATAATGTCTATAGGTGAACATGTAAAAGACAACAATTCATTTTCGAGATGCAGGGCGTTAAAGATGAAAATTAATATTGAATTTACTTTAATTACTGGAGGATCACAAAATACCCAAGAGCAGATGAATAAAAATATGATTCTACGAAACAGAATGCTTGTGGCCAATATTGATTATATTCCCGAATTTTATTTTAGGATATGAAAGAACATTCAGTTTTAAGCAAGAAATAAATGAAGGGTCTAGTGAAAAAACGATGAGGTTCCTCTTTTTAATAAGTTGAGAAAAGCGAAATCTAATGTGGGAGTGTCATCGTTTTTACACTGTGCTGCCTACTTTCGACCGCAGTTTTTTATGGAATGTCATTGTTTGTCCCCAGTAAGGTTTGGTATGTTGATACTTCGAGCTATAAGCTAACAGATGCCGCCAAAATGTCGATTTCGGAAAAAATAGAACCTCATCGTTTTTCCACTGGACCCTTCAAATATGATTGCACTAAAACTTGATAGAAATCACCGATAAAAATCGAGAAAACCATATTCGGCACCAAAATTTAATTTAATTGTGTCGGATGAAAAGTCCGTTCAAGACACCCATATGATCAATATAATTTTTGAATTTTAGCACAATTGATCAATGACATACCACTGAGAGCTTCCATCAGAAAAATTCACAAAGGGCGCAAATCATCTATTAGAAAATCTTCAACCACGAAAGTATTATTCCAGTTCAAAGGGAAGTAATTTTTAGCAAAAAAATCTGTATACTTAATGATACGTGGCAACGCACTATCTGATCTGAAAATATAGGACCACAGAGAGTTCATATAAATAAAACACAGGGCGATTAATTGGAAAGTTGAATTTATTTCCATGGAAAACCATGTTGGTATATGCACTTATTTGAGAATTCTCTTCTCTAGATTATTTTTAAATCATCTGAACAAAACATCTGAAATCCTGACAATCCAGATGTTGAGCCGTGAAGAATGCAGTACTGAATGAACATTCTGTATATACGAGAGTGTTTTAATTTTTTTCTTTGTTATTCTTTTTGTTGAATAACTTTTTAATGAATGATAAATCGAATTAGTATACTGTATATATTTTTTAAATTGTATCTTTGTACTTAGTATCGATCTCTAGTATACTCGTTTATCTCAACGAAAAGAATTAATTAATCCTCTCTCAATAATGAGTTTGATACAGTTGAAAAATGTTGTACCCATGGCGAATTTACCTATAATGCACTAGCCTATTTCAAACTCTTGCACTACTTGCCCCCAACATTATGTGGCCCTTTCCAGGCAGAGATGGACAAGATAAGGCCATTTTTTGCGTCTTTTTTTATTTATCTTATATGTTTGACCACAACTATAACCAGCATGGATTTAGGAAAAATCATTCTGTGGAAACAGCATCATTCCAATTTCTCAATTTCATTTACTCTGAAATAGATTCCAATAATTGTGTAGTTAGCCAATTTTTCGATTTGTCGAAGGCATTCGACACAGTGCCATTCAAGTTTCTAACGAATAAGTTGAAAATGCTTGCTTTGATTGCTTATTTATCGACTTGGTTGGAATCATATATGTGTGGACGTAGTATGACCGTAAGAAAAAACGTATTCATGTCAAGTGAGCGTGATGTTAAATTGGGAGTACCACAAGGGACAGTATTAGGATCCCTATTATTTGTGTTATTTGTCAACGACTTGCCCGACCACGTAACTGATTGCCACATTACCATGTTTGCGGATGATACAACGATTACAGTTGCTAGTTCTGATTCAGATGCGTTATTAACAAAAATGTCGACAGAATCATTGATACGTTCACATCATGGTGTGACAGAAATAAACTGATTTTGAATGCAACAAACTCAGTTTCAATAAAAAATTATAATAGGAAGGATAATATCCCTGGTGAAATAAACGCTATAGGTGAAATAATTATGTCGCAAGATGTAAAATTCTTGGGAACATTTCTAGATGAGAGGTTAGACTGGGATCTACATATCAATCACATATGCAAGGAACTGAATTCAGCATTCTTTGCAATCAAGTAGATGAAGACATGTGTGGCCAAGGAGAGTTTACTGACCATTCATTATGCAATGGTATACTCACACATTTCTTTCAACACAATGTCATGGGGTTGTGGTAAAGATTTTGGTAGAGTATTTGTTGGGCAGAAACGTATCGTAAGACTAATCTTCGATATGGACTATCGAGATGGTTGCAAACCAGTATTTATAAGAGAGAAAATGTTAACTGCCCCATCCATCTATATTTTGAAATGTTTGAAGTTCATTAGAAGCAACTTGAAATCTTTAAATACCAATGTTTCTTCACATGCTTACAACACACGTCATGTTGGTCACCTAAAAATACCAAACAACAAAACGAAAAAATTCAAAAATTCTCCTCTCCACAATGCATTGAGTTTCTACAACAACCTGCCAACGGAAATTAAAAATTCTGAAAATGACAGAATATTTTTTAACAAAATAAAATGCTTGTTGGTTGAGAAAAGTTACTATTCCTGTCAAGAATATTTGGATGATCCATCATTGTGATTTATTTTATTTTACTCATTTTACTTTTTAATATATTACTTGTAGTGTGCTGTTGTCTTACCTGATTTGCGATATTTTTAACTGAATGATTTTAATTATATGACATAATGGTCGTGGTTTATTTGTACTCATATGTTACGATTTTATTTATACTGGTAATTGTTTCACTTCAAATATGTATCTTGTGTTGTGCTGTCGTCTCACCTGTTATAACTTTGATTTTAGTTTTACATATGATCGTGGATTGTTTGCTTATTTACTCATTTATTTTATTTATACCCATTTTATATTCTCAATGACCTCTACAATATGCTATTACTGTATTATGTACTATGTATTATGTATGTACCTGTATTGTATGTGACTCAGATTTGGTTTTATTCATTTATACAAGTAACTGTGGTTTATGTCCACAAATTATTATTTGTCTTTTATATGACTTACCATGTGTACAACTGTACCTGAATGGCTAATAAATTTATCATTATTATTACTATTGTTATTAATGATGGAATGGTTGAGGTATATCCTTGAATTTTGAAATTTTTTTTTTTCTGAATAAATCTATCAAGGGTGTTATGTGTTGATTTTTTTGAAAAAATATGAACATGATTCTCATAAAATCAGACGAGAACTGACTGAGACTGAAAGACAAACTTTAGTAGCTATTTTCCATCTTCCAAGATAACCTCTAGGAAAGTATTAATAAATAACACATTATTTATCTAGTTTGGTTTCCGGGGCTTATTTTTTCCAGTTCTTTATCTGAAATTAAATGATACGGTGACAATAACAAATTCGTTCAAACGATTATCAATATTTCAAACAGAGGAAAATACTAAGGTGGCAATAATTCAACTGAACTGTTGAAATATTCTGATGGACCAAATGCGGGCTTTTCTAATTTTACAAAATTATTTTAAATAATAAAGTTATTCGATTTTTTTCCCAATAATGACGAAGATTTCTGGAAAAAAATTGTTGTTTGCCAATCAGTACTGACAGTTCTTCGATTATTCAATTGGGCCGTGGTGGTCGGCTGGTAAAAGCGTACGCCTCGCAAGCGTGGGGTCGTGAGTTCGATCCACCGATTCACCGGTCTTGTGCGTGGCATCACACGTTGAAAGGTAAGGGCTGCGTCTTCCCTAGCTCACACAAGTCTTTCGAAGACTTCCGAGGGTTGCGCGTAGGGTTGCAATCGGTTGACGGAAATAACAATTTTAACCACAATTTTAATCAAACGCAAAGAATTTTTGTACAATAATTACAAGCGAGATGTGAGCAACGCACTAAAGAAAGAAGAATTTACTACATACAGAAACCATCTAAATGAAATAATTAAAACGACAAAATACAATTACTACAAAAACAAAATAAGTACAAACAAAGGTAACAGTAACCAATTATCGGAAACAATTAAAGAAGTGAGCGGAGAAAACAGAAGCAACATAGAAATAAAATCGATTTTCAACGAAAGTGGAGAACTCATTAATAACCAAGCAGATATTGCAAATACAGGGTGGGTCAGAATAAGACCGACAAACTCCGACAACAGATTCCTTGCCTCATTTTGAGATGAAAAGTTCATATCCATTTATGTCCTAAAATGCATCCCCTCTGAGATACAGGGTGCCAAAAGTGCAAAAATTTAGATATATTTTTTTTTCTCTAAAACTCCTGGAGAAAAAAAATTCAAACTTGGTGCACTAATCAAGGTTTATCAACGTGATAATTTCAAGTTATAATTTTCAATTTTCGTAAACCAGTGGCGTAGTTTCGATTGTATGTGGTCATATTTTCCTTCATATTTTCTTTGGACAACTGAATTGACAAATGAGCGTTTGACATCAGTTAGGCTCATCTATACTCAACGTAAAAGTCAAAACATTCCATCCTAAAAGTGAAGGTTTCTGAGATATTTGCGAAAAACTGAAGATACGTCCTGAGAAGAGACATAACATCCTGTGTGCTATAATCGCATGATGCAACTTTATTATAACTTATAGGAATAATTGTCAACCTCCTGAACATTTTTCAATGTTGGGAGTATTCATAACATAGTACAGGTAAGTCAGAATGAGACCGACAAACTCCGTTTTTTTATTCGTCATATTATTTGAACGAATTTTCTTTGGACAACTGAATTGATAAATGAGCGTTTGGCATAAGTTAGGCTCATCGATACTCAACCGAAAAGTCATACATTCTATGTGTCTAAAAGTGAAGGTTTCTGAGATAATTGAGAAAAACTGAAGATACGTCCTGAGTATCAACGTAATTTCCTATGTGCAATAATCAAAAGAAAAAAACAAACCCAACTTCAAATTAATAATACTCCACTCAAATAAGAGTTCAGATCTGAACCAATTTTTGCAAAAAACCGAAGATAAGTACTCTTGATTTGTTGAATTTTATGTTGGAGTATCATTTTTAGAGCCCTTTCTAATTGGTTTATCGAGGAAAATAGTCCATTCAGCATATGGTTTTGAAAAAGAAGAAGAATAAAAAATGTGTGTATTTTTTATGCATTGATCAATGGTATACAAACTAGTCTGGAAGGTTCGACTTCCAGACTAGGTAGGAATTATCGAAAATCATATCGTTGGACCATATCTTCTTCCTCCACGTTTGTATAGACAGAACTACCGAGCTTTTCTTAAATATGTTTTACCTGAGCTAGGTACTCGAAGAAGTACCGCTATTGGTTCGTCAAAAAATGTGGTTTCAATATGACGGAGCACCGGCCCATTTTCAACGAATCGTTCGTCAATTTCTTGATGAAACATTCCATGATCAGTGGATAGGTAGACGTGGTCCCATACACTGGCCTGCACGTTCTCCGGATTTAACGTCACTAGACTGTTTTTTGTGGGATACCTTGAATCCCTGGTGTATTCGACACCTGTAGAATCTGTTGAAGATTTAACGACAAGAATTTTAGCATGTACGTTAATACAGGATACACCAGGAATATTCCAATGCGTGCTACAGTCAATGATACGGAGATGCCAATTGTGTATCGAACAAAATGGTGGTCCATTTAAACATTTACTTTGAGCATTTTTTGTTTTCATGTTGTGTACCCTATAAACTGTTTCTCATTTGAGTAGATATAAATACAAAATAATTGTTTTTCTTCACCAAAAACATGATGATTGGAAAATATTTTCCTAAATAATTCAGTATGAAATGACTTTGATAATGATAGTTCAACATAAAATTTGAAAAATTAAAAGTAGGTACTTATTTACAGTTTTTCGCAAATATTATTTTAGGCTTTAACTCTCCTCTAACAGGAGTATTATGATTTGAGGCTGGGTTTGTCAGTGGATCTTTCAGAATAATCATTATGCAACAATGTATGGTCACATATCGGTGAATTTACGAAATCGATTCGTTCAAATATTATGACGAATAAAAAAACGGAGTTTGTCGGTCTCATTCTAACTTACCTGTACTATGAACATTAAAAAACGTTCGAAAGGTTGACAATTATTCCTATAAGTTATAATAAAGTTGCATCATGCGATTATAGCACACTGGATGTTATGTCTCTTCTCAGGACATATCATCAGTTTTTTGCAAATATCTCAGAAACCTTCACTTTTAGGCAAATGGAATGTTATGACTTTTAGGTTGAGTATGGATGAGCCTAACTGATATCAAACTCTCATTTGTCAATTCAGTTGTCCAAAGAAAATATGAAGGAAAATATGACCACATACCATCGTAACTGCGCCACTGGTTTACGAAAATTGAAAATTATAACTTGAAATTATCACGTTGATAAACCTTGATTAGTGCACCAAGTTTGAAATTTTTTCCCAAGTAGTTTTAGAGAAAAAAAAATAAATCTAAATTTTTTTCGCACATTTGACACCCTGTATCTCAGAGGGGATGCATTTTAGAACATACCTTAATAGAAACTTTTCATCTCAAAATGAGGCAAGGCATCTGTAGTCGGAGTTTGTCGGTCTTATTCTGACTCACCCTGTATATTCAATAATATTTTCTCAGATATTGGTCCTATTCTTGCTGGCAAAATAGTCAAACCTCCTTCTCCTGCCCCTCTCATCTCTCCCGCAAGGGACTGTAACGGAACGTATCGTATGACCGGACATAATAATTTACCCAACCCCTAGTTAATCCTCTCAGGTCAAGAAACCGTCGAACACTTGTGTAGAAATAACGTTATCCTAACAAAGATTCTCAGAAATACATTGGTTACGAAGGAACATCTTTAAAACGAGTGTATCATATTACTTTTAAGAGACTTTTAATAATATTTCCAAATGAGACATTTCAGAGTACCAGGAAACCTTTCAATATCCCAATAGTTTGCATATGTTATTTTTGTTGAGAGGCACAGATTTTCATGATACCCAGATAGGCCACCCAGAAAGCACTTTGCAGAGAGGGTAGATGATCGAACTATGAAATTGGATACAATTTCGAAAGTGAGTCTTTCGTTTCATTCGTTCAGGTCAACATGTGGTTGCGCATTTTTATTAGTTTACTCAAGTTATTGTAATTGTCATATTTCAACTCTGTTCAACACGATATTCAATCTGGGTACTATCGTTAATTTTCATTCTTTGAAGATATATAAAGTCGATCTTTTCCACTTGTCTCTAAAAAGTTGATTCTTCTAATCAACTCTTAGTATTTGTTGTAATTGAATTATTTCGAGTCTTTTACGTTTTATCTTGTTATATTATTAGTTAATTGTCTGGCCTCATTCACCTTTTTTTTCCGGTTTAAATTATATTATCAGTTAAAATCAGAAGTTGCTTCATCAAATAATTTGAGAAATGTCCCAAACATCTTTTGTTGTTATTTCTTATTGTTTTGTTTAATAGATATAAGTGTTTTGAATTATGGTTTTTATTCTCAAAAGTTATCCAGTTTACAAAAATCCTTTTGATTTGAGAGAAAATTATTTTACTTAGAGTTGAACAGAGTAAGTAAATTTGAGTGCTAAAGTGAGTTCCGCAACGAGTTCTCAATCCAGCATCTAGTATAGAAAGTCGGGATCATCTGATGAAAAAGTAAGGTGAGTTAGAAATCTTAAATGCTGTGAGGTATGATTCCTGGTTCCTAGAAAATTAGAGCCCAACGTTCCCAATTATTATTATGTTTTAACGACTCCGCTCGGTCGAATCAGTTGTGATAATGCTCTATTTAATTATAAAGACAGCATTTGTTACATTGGTGTCAGTAATCTGGGGTATTTTCTGGAAAGTAGATATATTTGTTAAATTGGCTTGTGAGGTTGTCTGGAAAATAAATAGATACTTTCATTATCTAATATATTTTATACATGAGAGACATCGGAAATATAAAGTAATTGTATTTTTGATGAAATCAGAATTAACTTTTTCATTCTTCCTATAACATTGTCAAATATGCTTTCATTTAAATCGAAGATATTGTTGATAAATCTATTTCTATAAGTATGTTGTATTTTATTAATTCAGAAACAGACAGAGTTTTATTATTTTAACAGAAAAATGTACCTATTTTGAATCCCATCACGTGCATTTTCAAGTAATTCGATTTCTAGTCTCAATTATCATGTAAGCTCTCAGTTAAATTAGAATAATAGCGAAAATTTGATATGATTTGATTTCAGAGAAATTAAACATTCACAGATATTATATTAGATCAGGTAATTCAAATTTCTAAGGCTCGCACAAGAAAAAACTTGAGAACTGTACCTCCACATGAAAAAAAAAAATAACCTTTCTTTCAGCATCCAGTAGTATTTTTTTTGAAGAATTGAGGAATGAGAACGTCGAAAAAATAATGTTTAATTGTCAATTATAATGCGCATTCAAATGACTCGAAACGAAGGCTCCGGCTACAGGCCGTTAAACATAATAATTTGACAAATTTGGTAGGGAAACAAAGTTGAAAAATAAACTCAAAATGATAACAGAAAAATAAAAAAAAAAAATTATAAATGATAGCGAAAGTAATGATAGCAAGAAGTAGGTTCCAAAATTAGTCAAATTATTCAAATATCAAAAATTGTTACGTAATAAATAGAAATAAATTGAATAAGAAAAGGGAATACAATGAAATTTAAAACAACATAATTCATTTTTTTTTTAAATTAAAAATGCAGATTGAAAGACGAATAGTCAGGAATGTGATTTTTATAAAACCGTAAATTTTGGATGGTCATTGTACAAAATACTGCATCTTTCAAACCTACCGCTGAGGGTAAATTTTTTTTTGTTTGGATAGCTATTGAAATCGTATTGCCTTTCACTACTTTCGACCCAGAACAAGCTTGGAAATTATTGTTTTATTCGGCACTAAAGGCTATGACATTTATTGCCGAAGGGTCAAGAGCATTCGTACGAAATTTTGATTAAATGAGGTATAATAAACAAATGAATAATTATATTTAACGTTGAGACATTTTATTAAGTTTTTGGTTTGATAATTAGAGCAAAACCTATTATACTTCCTGTGTTTTTGTTGTTTGTTTAATTCTTCAATAATAGTTAAAGTCGTCAAAATATTGTTCTATGAGAGACGTGTCAGAAGTTATTTGTTCAAGATCTAGTTTTATAGAAATATTCGAATATTCAATTGGATAAAAGTCAAGAAAGAAAAAAAAACACCCAGAGGTGTGAGGAAAATGCAATATGATTCAGAAATAAGACAAAAATGGAAATTAAAAACTCCCACGAATGATGGCTGTAGTTTTCGAAAATTTCGTGTCACAAAATAACGAAAACCGTTTATAAACGGAGAATTTAATATTTTAAAAGGTCAATTGTTTATAAATAAAAAGCAGATGGCGTCAATTGTTGATATTTTTGAACAAAGAAAAGCATTAGTCAAATTATATAGATTTTCACATAATTTAAATGATGTATAGATGAATTATGATTTAGGAAATTTTGGTACTATATGCTCTGATAGGAATGGCTCACATAAAAGGACGAACCGGGTTTTTAAGTATTTTTCTTGTGTTACGAATTTAATAACTCAAATAAAGTCCACTCATATTTACGATAATGGATATTTTTCAGGTAAAACTCACCTAAAATGAACTGTAGCACAAATATTTAAATTTTTTGTATCACCTCAAGTCACTACTGATAATACCTATTGAAGTAACTTTTGAGATCGCTCATCTAAGGCAATTTAACCGTAGTTTATTTTCACAACGCAGTTGTGACAGAATAACCATTTCTGTGGTAGTAACATACGAATAAAATCGTTGTTTTTTTCGTTTGTATTATTATTGTCAAATATCATTCAGGAAACTTGTGGTTTATAAGATTTATTTCACATGTATAGTGATTTGTTCTCTTGTTATTTTGCACCTATCGATGTTGGTTCTATTCCTAGGACTTCAGATTCCAATGTTTTGCTTCATTTCATAGAGTATCGTCAATACAAATTTTTAAGAATTATCTAAATGGTGCATTTCCTTCTCGTTTTCTATTGATATTGCCGTGTTCAAGTCAAGTGTGTTTTCTGCATAAAAGTTTCAGTTATTATATTATTGTCATCATTTCATCCACAAGTGACTATATTTTTCCATAAAGGGAATTGATTCTAAATTAACAGTAAGGTGAAAAGTGATATATTTGTAGCTGGTGAATGAGAAAAGTAGAACACTAGTTCGAAGAAATCCAAGGGTTTAATTTTTGAAGATGAACACAGAAATAACATATTTGAATATTATGAGATATAAAATGTGAGACCATCAGAGTTGCACTACCTGAATCCTCATTCAATATAATTTTGTAGAAAAATAAATCGCAACGATTAACAAAATTTCATGAAAAGGAAAAAAAAATTGATGCCACCTGCAATGGGGTAAATAACTTATCCCAAGTAATGATAAATAAAAAAAAAAAAAAAGGAAGAACATTCCTGATGTCAACTGTGTCAGTATAGATATCAACTTTTCCAAACGATATTAATTATTGCTTTTAGATTATTTTCAGTATTATTTCTCTTCAAAGAAAATGTATCCAACTGAACTACAGAGTGCTATGATATTTTGTCAAAATAAATAATCAAAGTTCCACGGATACACCTATTCAATAATATGTCTACAAGTTACAGCGGGCGATGATGCTCTATAAAATCTTTGAAAATTAAAGCCTAAACCAACAGAAAAAAAAAGAACAAAAAAAAAAATGAAAATTATAAATTCAAGTAAATGTCAGATACAAAATCTAAGTGGTTCACCAACACTTTATTCAGTTCGAAGCAAGTGTAACTATTTCGAATCATAAACCTTTATGGTTTGCAGATAATAAAATAATAAATATTTTTGGAAAGTTTTATAGATATTCCATTTACACACCATGGGTTTTTTCGAGCCATTATCAATCAATAATTTGAAGGTGATGTAATTAACAAATTCAATTAGAAAATATATTCAAGCTAAATTTATGGTAAAGAACTGAAACTGCTAAAATAGTCAAAATTTATGTACCATGTTTTTGTGATTGGTGTTAAAATTAGTTCAGGTACCAACTAGAAAAGGTTTAGTCAGATAACTGAGAAAGGCAATAGAGTCCATAGTCGCCACCGCCGACGGCATGTGAATAAGTAGGATCTGATGGAAACCATAATTTTTATTGATATGTTGTTGATATTATTTCTTAGGAATATTATCGAATTAAATATTGACTAATTTTTGTTAAAATGAAATGAGTATCCAGAAATTTGAAAAAAAAAAAGTATTTGAGATATCTTCGTATCTTGTGGGACTTACCTACTTTTGCAATGTTTTAAAGGAAATTGTTATGAAAATTAAAGTTGAAATCGAAAATTACAGATTTAAAATAACACATGTGTTACATGAATAATTAAAAAAGTAGTACGCAGAAATTATTCATTGTATTCCAGCAAAAAAAAATATTGAAAGTAGCCGATTTTCTAGTAATTGAAAGGTAATCGTTTTGAAAAAAAAAATTAATAAGAATGATCAAACTTTCGAGAAATTGAATAATTCAAAAGGTATTAGAATAAATCTTGGTATAGTTGATAGTATTCAGGAACGAAAAGCAATGGAATTTACGAGAAATTGAGGAAAATTTCTGCATACACACGGATGGTATATAGTTTAGAGAAGAGGATCAGGTAACATTTGGATTTACATATGGTATTTGTTACAGTTGAAATTATTTAAATTTTTGTTTCGCATACTACATTACAATGATATTGACACCATTACAGGACCGTATTTCAGAATTTTTCTGCCAGAGTAACTTTTGGTTTCATTTGCACAAAGTTTTTTTTATTTAACCAAAATTTGATTGAATTTATGATATAATTAGGATACGAATTTTATCGTCATACCATTTATATATTGTTTCTGAAAAGTAGGTTGAACTGGGAACGTTTCGGATTTTATCAAGAAACTTGCAACCAAGAATATTATTCCTAGGGAAGGAAGTATAAATAAATAAAGTTCCAAACGGGGTATAAAAGTAAAGTAAATGGAGATAAAAGAAAAAAAATGATTACAAAAAAAAAAAACCAGCCGATAATTTAGCCGGAAGATTTGATCCGGAACATTGCACATAGGAAAACCAATACAGCTTTCTCTTCGTAGTAAAGGACAGAGGGACAAATGCATGTCATTCGACCAAGGCTTTAGCTAGGAAGGGAGCGGGGGAAACAGATCATAGGCACCAGCAGGGCTATGATCATATTCCGGCAGCGAAGGATATTTCCGCGCCGAGGTGATACCGACCCCGTAATAGAAAATAAGTTGTATATAGATACCGATAGAGTAAATCGAAGAGCAAGTAATGCTATAAAATTGGTCGAGGAAAAATAAAAAGTGTACCCTTTAGCACTTCGCGTCGTTTCCCCAATGCCACAGAGAAACCAGGACGGTTTCCTCTGGCATCTTGAGCCGTTTGACAAAGGATCCTGTTTTTCCCGAATCCCGAGCCGAACTGAGCTATAAACCAGGAAAGTGAAAATCGCAAAATTTTATAATTTTGATAGGGACTTTCCCAACCTCAAATTCTAGAAGGTGGATGTACCAGTTTCATGTTCGCAATTTGGGTGTCTCAGGGGAAGTCGACCCCCTGGAACGGTCAGGTCAGCTAATTACTTGGTTCGAATCCCAATAGAATTTCGAGGAATGTAAATGTTGTTTAAATTCGAGTATTGTGAGAGAGAAAATTGTTTAACTTTCCTGGAATAGGCTCAGTAGAAGAAGAAAAAGTTTTGGTGGTTTTGAGGAAGAATAAAGAAGATACCAGTTGGAAAGAATTCTAGAGAGAGAATTCGAGACCATAGGCTGAGGAGAAGAAAAAGTTCTGGTGGTTTTGAACAAGAATAAAAAAGAAACCAGTTGGTAAGAATTCAAGAGAAAGAATTCGAGACCATAGGCTGAGGAGAAGAAAAGTTGTAGTTATTTTGAAGAAAAAATAAAGAAGAAACGTTGGTAAGAATTCGAGAGAGAGAGAATTCGAGACCGTAGGCGAAATAAAAAAAGTTTTTGTAATTTTGAAGAAGCATAAAGAAGAAAACAGTTGTGGAAATTTGAGAAAATAGGCTGAAGCGAAGAAAAAGTTCAGTTACGAGGAAGAATAAATCGTAAAACTCTCAGTTAAGAGTCTGAAGAGGAGAAAAAAAAATTACAGATAATAATAATAATGTAGGAAAATGTGTATTGGTTAGCCGAATTAATTGAGAGTGAAATTTTGTATGTGAAAAAATAAGTGTTGAAATGAAAACAGATTGACAAATGGTGGCGAAGGATGGTGAATAATTGACACCAAATATGAAAATTGGTGAAAAACGCGGGAATGGAAAGAGGATAATGATGTGAACAGGAAGAAACCTGACAATAAAAATAATGAAATCGTCATAAAATTGGCAAAGAAAATTCCATAAGCGATTATGAAAATTGGTAAAAAGTGATATACTGAGCGATTTTTATTCATTTATTTTTAAAGTCTAATAATATTTTAACTGAATTACTTAATTATTTTTCTCATAACGATTTAATAATTGGAAAGTTTCCACATTTAAAAATAAGCACGTATTCAACTATTTGACGAATGAATTGGGTAAGAGTATATTGAATGAAAAAATAACCTGTGAGATGAGAAAGGAACGAGAAATTGAGAGAAAATGAGAATCTAACAGAGGAATGAACTAACAAGTGTGGGAGATAATAGTTGAATTCGTAAATCGAATTTCATTGTTCAGACTTCAGGAATTAATTAGCTACTAATCTTTTGAAGTCTCAGAACATATCTAAGTGAGTATTAAGTTCAGTCGTTTCGAGTATATCACCGAGAAAATATAGACTGAAAATTTTCAATATTGTCAGAGGGACACATTGTAATAGAGGGAATGAAAAGATGTCACATAGTTATCTACATACCATCGAGAAGTGCATGAATGTCAGTTTCTTGAAATTTTAGAAAGAAAGAACAGAATTGGAGTAGTCAGACCATATTTTGTCAATTTGTATAAAAGCCTAACGGTAACCAATATGCACGATTATATCAAAAGGTCAAGTAAAGAAAGCCCGAAATTCACAACGGTATATTGCGGAAAATGACTAATCAGTGAAGGAAATCGGTTACTTCTAGGCTAAACGAAAATAGAAATATGGCTAAAAAGTAAAGAAAAAAAAAATGTAAAACGTAAATTCAAACACGAAGTGATATGCAGTACCGTATAGTTACGAGAAGCGTAACCAAGGAAACTCGGAAACTCGCGAACAAAAGAAAACTACAGTATGATAGAAAACGTAACGGTGGAAATTAAATCAAACGGTAACGGAGCCAGAAGGGGATAAAGAGTATGGTAGCAAAGAGGGATGCGGCAGTTCCACGGAAATGAAGAACTTCGGACACGGCTGGGCAGGACCACTTCAATATCATCAGGGACCAAGAATAACCGATGGAGGACGAATTCATAATTAGGTAACGGAGACTGGAATATGATTCTTCCAGTTTCCGAATTTCGTACTAACCACCATCAGAAATTATTGGATTCTAATTTAATTTGTATTTACAGGTATTATGGCAGCGGGACCCTGTTCTAATGGCCAGGACCCCAACGTTGATGAACCGAATTTGCTCTGAGGAAGACGAAGGATACCAAAGAAGAACCAGGACGCCACCTCCTAGGACCACAGCTGAGGCTACCACAAGACGTTCAGGACCAAGGATTCTAGACGAAGGACCATGGACCCAAGACGTAAAACCGAAGATACCAGACGAAGGACCAGAGATTCCAGACGAAGGACCAAGGACTCTAGACGAAGGAACCGAGACGACGATCCAAGGACCCCAGGGCCCAAGATGCAGTTTCGTAGATTATTTCCAGCCGAGAGACATCGAGGATTTCTACCACCAACTTCGGAGAGATGAGCAGTCAGCGATGGGAGAGCAGGTTGCAGCATGTCAGGAGATCAAGGGAACATCACCATTCAGTTCCCACCACACTACCATTCCGAGAAGAAGATCCTGGAGAATGTTCACTTGAGATGCAGTTGTCCCCCAACTGGTGCCAAGCGAGGACCATGGAGCAGAGTTGTGTATCTAGCACATGGAGCGAGGTAGATATCGGTTGCAAGAGATAGCCAGTCCGAGGATAACATCTTCCTTTGGAAACTTGGAAAGGGGTTACCAGTTCTCAGGTGAACAGATTCCATTTATTATTCACGTAGATGGATCGGAGCTTACCTGATAGCTCTGTGAACCAAGGAACCGAAAACCAGGAAGGATTCAGAAGCCAATGGAATTTGGGTAGCAGTATCAACATCTACGGAGCTACATCGACGAGTGCGTGAGTGAACAGACTTATGACTTTAGTGTTACGACCATGGGCGTGCGGAAACCCATTACGCGCGGGATACGAACTGCATAAACACAGACTGTATAATTGTAAGTTTGAAAAATGTAAGGAGGATCTGGAGTAACAATTTATTTCGAGAAAAAAAAAATTGTCACTATTCTTAGGGGGGAGGATTGTAACGGAACGTATCGTATGACCGGACATAATAATTTACCCAACCCCTAGTTAATCCTCTCAGGTCAAGAAACCGTCGAACACTTGTGTAGAAATAACGTTATCCTAACAAAGATTCTCAGAAATACATTGGTTACGAAGGAACATCTTTAAAACGAGTGTATCATATTACTTTTAAGAGACTTTTAATAATATTTCCAAATGAGACATTTCAGAGTACCAGGAAACCTTTCAATATCCCAATAGTTTGCATATGTTATTTTTGTTGAGAGGCACAGATTTTCATGATACCCAGATAGGCCACCCAGAAAGCACTTTGCAGAGAGGGTAGATGATCGAACTATGAAATTGGATACAATTTCGAAAGTGAGTCTTTCGTTTCATTCGTTCAGGTCAACATGTGGTTGCGCATTTTTATTAGTTTACTCAAGTTATTGTAATTGTCATATTTCAACTCTGTTCAACACGATATTCAATCTGGGTACTATCGTTAATTTTCCTTCTTTGAAGATATATAAAGTCGATCTTTTCCACTTGTCTCTAAAAAGTTGATTCTTCTAATCAACTCTTAGTATTTGTTGTAATTGAATTATTTCGAGTCTTTTACGTTTTATCTTGTTATATTATTAGTTAATTGTCTGGCCTCATTCACCTTTTTTTTCCGGTTTAAATTATATTATCAGTTAAAATCAGAAGTTGCTTCATCAAATAATTTGAGAAATGTCCCAAACATCTTTTGTTGTTATTTCTTATTGTTTTGTTTAATAGATATAAGTGTTTTGAATTATGGTTTTTATTCTCAAAAGTTATCCAGTTTACAAAAATCCTTTTGATTTGAGAGAAAATTATTTTACTTAGAGTTGAACAGAGTAAGTAAATTTGAGTGCTAAAGTGAGTTCCGCAACGAGTTCTCAATCCAGCATCTAGTATAGAAAGTCGGGATCATCTGATGAAAAAGTAAGGTGAGTTAGAAATCTTAAATGCTGTGAGGTATGATTCCTGGTTCCTAGAAAATTAGAGCCCAACGTTCCCAATTATTATTATGTTTTAACGACTCCGCTCGGTCGAATCAGTTGTGATAATGCTCTATTTAATTATAAAGACAGCATTTGTTACAGGACTCCATATTCTTGAAACCAACAGACCCCACTGAGATTTGCAATGTAATACTCTCTCTGAAACCTCACAAATCTCCCGGAATAGACCTAATAAAAGCTGAGACGTTGCAAAAGATCGCAAGAGAAATGGCTCCTCTCCTATGTCATCTGATAAATAAGATATTAATAGAAGGAGTATTTCCTTCACAATTCAAAACTGCCACTATAAATCTATATAGACTGTTATTTAACGCAAAGTAATATTCTTTCTGCCAACAATTTGGCTTCCGGAATGATAAATCTCAGGATGCTATCTCGACCTTAACAAAACAAATGTATGATGCATTTGATAAAAGAAGGGTGTCACTTTGTTTCTCGACTCAGCCAAGGCGTTTGACACTGTGGACCAATCACAGTTGTTGGCGGACTTGGAGTGTATTGGCATTAGAGGAAACGCTTTGAAACTGTTTCAGTCATATTTATAACTGTACTTTGTGGAGTTCCGCAAGGAACAGTTCTGGGGCCACTCCTCTTTGTGATTTACATAAACAGCTTACTCACTTTGCAAACCTGTGGAAATATCATTAGTTACGCTGATGATACGGCTATCTACCATAGCGCAGATTCTTGGGACAACTTGAAACGTATCGTTGAAGAAGATTTCAGTCAACTTGCTTCCAACTTAACCAACTATGAAAAACTATCTTTCAACAACTACGGAACTACTTTCGAAATCAATGCAACTGATCAAATCAAATACCTTGGTATCACTGTTGATAGACACTTGAGATGGAGTATACATGTCGACAACGTTACAAATTCCCTCAGGAGATTAATATATAAATTCAAAATATTATCAAAGATACTGGATATCCCTGAGCTAATCACAGCTTATTTTACACTCGTTGAGTCCAGGCTCTCATATGGCATTTTAGGCTGGGGAGCCGTAGCTAGCACAAATTTGAAGAAATTGCAAACTTTGCAAAACATGTTGATCAAAATAATATTCAAGAAAGATAGATGTTACTCCACAGATCTCCTCAACAATGAAACAAAGCCTTTTGATATCAGACAGCTATTCTATCAAAAAATCTGAATACACCAATACAGAAATAAAGACTGCCTTGTTTTAGTATCGCACTCTTATTAGACAAGAGCTAACACAAATTCAGGTATACCTTTATCCTATAAAGTTATTGGGCAACGATGCTACTCTTACCTTGGACCCAGACTCTTCAACACCTTGAGTTCAGAACTTAGACAATCATCTTCCTTTTTCATATTTAAAAAAAAAATAAAGAAATATATCACGAGTATAGATCGAATGAAACTACACGACCTTATTGATATTAAAAGCTCCTATGAATCATAAAAAAAATAAACGTATATTTGTAAATTTGTCGTTAATATACAGTGCCGCCAAAAAGTATGTACCATTTGGGAAAATTTTTTATTATTGGAGTATTGAAAAAAATATTCTGGGGAAAAGTTTGTGCATGTCCGATAACCTAAAAATCGATTTTGACACATGTCACGTGATCGCTAGAATGGCGGCAAAATGAAAAAAATTGCAATGCAAAGGCAAAAAAGGGGTAAGATGGCAAGATATCAAAAAAGGTTATTTGAAAAAGTCACTTAGAATTCAATTTTATACACATAAACGAAGTTTCAAGAGATAATTCAAAAACATTGAAAATAGCAATTTTTTAAAAATATTTTCCCATCTATTTGAAAATATTATTTTTTTTCTTATGAATAGCTTGACTATACTGAAACATTTGCATTTTAATGATAATGACAAAACTTTCTCATTTTCTCCACACCAGAGGGCACTAAATTAAAAAAATTGGTTTTTGCCAGAACCATCGCTGTTACATTGGTTCTTATCTAACAGTTATATCAGAATTCCAAGACTATTGTGTTGATATGGCAATCTAGAAACACCATGTTTCCTGATTTTAATCAAGTTTCAATAATAATGCTGTATGAACGTTTTACTTTGCACATAAACTTTAAGAATCTTTAATTTGACGCACTATTTTCAAGTTTATGTGCGAAGTGAAACGCTCATGCACGATTATCATAGGAACTTGATTATAATCTGGAAATTACCATGTTTTTGGAGTGTCATGTCATCACAATGGTCGTGGAATTCGGATATAACTGTTAGATACGAACCGATGTAACAGCAAGGGTTCTGACAAATTCCCATTTTTTCAATTTAGTGCCCTCTGGTGTGGAGAAAATGAGAAAGTTTTGTCATTATCATTAAAATGCATATGTTTCAGTATAGTCAAGTTATTCATAAGAAAAAAAATATTTTTAAATAGATGGGAAAATATTTTTAAAAAATTGCTATTTTCAATTTTTTTGAATTATCTCTTGAAACTTCGTTTATGTGTATAAAATTGAATTCTAAGTGACTTTTTCAAATAACTTTTTTTGATATCTTGCCATCTTACCCCTTTTTTTGCCTTTGCATCACAATTTTTTTCATTTTGTCGCCATTCTAGCGATCACGTGACATGTGTCAAAATCGATTTTTAGGTAATCGGACATGCACAAACTTTTCCCCAGAATATTTTTTCCAATACTCCAATAATAAAAATTTTTCCCATATGGTACATACTTTTTGGCGGTCACTGTATATGATGTTAATTGTGTTATTACTTTTTATTGCTATACTACTTAGTAACCATAACTTATATCAATATGTATAATTTTCTTTAATATTTATCCTGTGAAATGTGTTATTACAGTTTAGATATATTATTCATACTAACCATATTTTATTTATGTAGAATTCTTACTAATATTTATCACTTTTTATGTAAGCAGAGGAATCATGTTAATCTCACTATCGAGAAAGCACAAACAACACCTTTAGGGTTAGAAAATAAAATCAATCCCTACGGACAAGATTATCTTTTGTAGGGTTTTTGTTTATTTCTTGTACCTAATTTACCATATTACATGTACATCTTTATGTAACCACTGCCGTTCATGAAATAAATTGATTGATTGATTGATTGACTTGACCAAATGGACCTGCTTTTTGATATAAAAATTATAATATTTTCGTTTGACGTAAGAATCAGTTTCTCCTACCTGTGGCTGGTGGAATCTCTGTTTTATATTGACTTTTATCACCAATATCTAGAAAACGAAAAAAAAAATAACCGCTTATTTTGGAATGATGAATTCATGAAAACAGAACAAACCCATGGACTAAGTTCTCGAACATTCCTTCGAAACCAAAAAAAATAAGTAATTCTGCTGCAAAACATTAATTTGAGCCTTCGGGTATTTCATTGAAAAATTATCGTCAACGTTGAACATGGACAAGCAAGATGATGAATTGTCCTAATGAGCACCATAATCAGTGTAAATCCACACGTTAGCCTTGTTATTTTAATGTAACATGTTGTTTTCACTATTCAGGAAAGCCTTACATAATTCAGGAAAGTGTCGAACGAGAAATTAATAGTAGTACGAGGCGAATATACGAGGATATATTGAAACAGTCTTAGCCTACTATAGAACCAAACAAAATTTCAATTTCAAAATATTTTATTACTCAACATATTCTCCTCTTAATTGGATACATTTATTACAGCGAACCTGCAATGTCTCTGACTTTTCAAAAAAAAAGTTTCTTCTTGCTCTGCAAACCAGACCTGCACAGCTTTTATTACCTCCTCGTTGGAAAAAATTTACGACCTTTCAAACTTTTTTCAGTTGACGAAAGAGATGATAGTCGGACGGAGCCAAATCTGGTGAATAAGAGGGGTGTTCTAGTAATTAAAACCCTAAATCACGAATTGTTTGCATGGCAACATGATATTTGTGTGCAAGGGCATTGTCCTGCAAAAATAAAACAACTTTGGATAGCTTTCCGCGTCTTTTCTATATAATTTTTTCCTGTAGAGTGGTCATTAATGTCGAATAGTAATCTCTAGTTATTGTTCTACTCTTATCCAAAAAATCAATTATGATTACTCCATGGCAATCCCAAAAAACTGAAGCAAGAACTTTTCCAGCAGATTTTTGGACACAAAACATTTAAGGTCTTGGAGAACCGGGGTGTCGCCATTCCATCGATTGTTGCTCCGTTTCTGGATCGTAGAAATGAACCCAAGTCTCATCCATAGTAACAATTTGGTTTAAGAAGTCTACATCGTTTTCAAATCGAGCACAGATCGAACGCGATGCTACTACGCTTTTGGTCAACATTAAAATATTTGTGGATCCATTTTGCAGCAATTTTTCTCATGTCCAAATTGACGTGAACTATATGATGAACGCGTTCGTATGAAATATTCAGTGCTTCAGATATCCGTTTTAGCCCAATTCGACGGTCTGTTAAAATCATGTCATGAACTGCATCGATATTTTCGGGGACTGACACAGTAATTGGCCTTTCCGATCGGTCATCAACTTCAATGGAAAATTTACCTCTTTTGAAGCTTGCAGTCCTATTTTTCACGGTCGCATACGAAGGACATTGATCACCAAGAGTATTAAGCACATCTTCGTAAATCTGTTTACATCTTAACCCTTTCAAATACAGGTACTTGATGATGGCTCGATACTCCAATTTTTTTATTTTGACGATTTCGGTGGACATATTTTTTCTTTCAATTTATTGCGTAACTCTGGTTTACTTTTTTGACGTCAAACTTCACACTGACACTTCTAATAAGTTATTTTTCGTTGCTATGGTAACGCAATATTTTGTTTATGCAGGGAACTGGTCTAGGCTAACTAGATATCTGTTGAAGAAATGAACTAAAATTTGAATTGGCCATGATACGAGGTTGTTTATATTTGTTTTATATCCTCATGGATATATGTTATTATATATATATATTAAAAAAAAAAGGTTTTGATAATAAAATCAGGTTGAACACGTTTTTTATCTTCCTTGCCGTTTAGTATTTGTCCACGATCATCTCATCAGGTTATGGGCCCAGATATCGTGCTCTATTAACGTTAATACATTACGACGATAATAGAAATCAAGTAAGATACCGAATTTTCAACCCGAATTTGACAAGCTGTTATACTGTCAACTTTTGCCGATTCTGAATAAGAATATTCGAAAGCATCGACGATTCAGCATTACCACAAAGCATGTCATCTAGCAGTAACATACCACCGATGGAGAGACTCTCTGGACGCGAAAACTTCTCCACATGGAAATTTGCAATGCAGGCGTACCTTGAACATGAGGAATTATGGGATTGTGTGCTTGGTACCGAAGAAGATTCAAAAAAGATTACCAGAGCAAAATCAAAAATAATCCTTGCTATAGAACCCATCAACTACATCCATATCCAAGATGCATCTACAGCCAAGGAAGCATGGGACAAACTCAACAGTGCATTTGAGGACTCCGGCCTAACACGAAAAGTAGGATTACTTCGTATTCTCATCACCACCAAACTAGAAAGTTGCAGTTCAGTTGATGAATATGTGAATAAAATTATTACAACAGCACATAAACTTAACAACTTGAGATTTGAGGTGAAACAAGAATGGGTTGGAACTTTACTCCTCGCTGGACTACCCGATGAATTCAAACCAATGATTATGGGTCTCGAGAGTTCAGGCATTCCCATAACAGGCGATTCCATAAAAACAAAATTATTACAAGAAATTCCCATTCAGAAAAATGTTAAGCGCTCCGATGATGATACCGCACTTCTGTCAAGGAACAATAAATATCAAAACTCCAGGAATAGTCAAAATCATTCCAAAGTCCGTTGTTATAACTGTAACAAATATGGTCATTTCAGTAAGAATTGCAAAGATCCACAACGAAAGAAGACAGAAATTCAGAAAGATACGAAACAGAAATCTAACCGTGCTTTTCATGTATGCTATTCAACAGATATGTCCGATACTGAAGCATGGTATTTAGACTCTTGTGCATCTTCACATATGACCCTACATCGAGAATGGCTTGCAGAGGATTCTGTTCGACCGTGTGAAACCGAAATTTCTACTGCAGACAAGAACAAGATTCGAGCAGAATGTATTGGAGAAACTTCGATACCAGTCCAAATAAATAACAAGTCAGATCAAGTACTCGTTCAGAATATTCTTTATGTTCCTGACATATCTGCTAATTTATTATCAGTCAGCCGAATCATAAATAATGGTCATACAGTGCAGTTCAATCACAAAGGCTGCCAAATTACAAATGCAGCAGGACATCTTATAGCCACAGCATCTGAAGACAATGGAATCTACAAGATAGACCGACCCAACGAGATAGCCCAACTTACACAAGAAAACAGTAACGGAGAATTGTGGCACCGTAGATTAGGTCATATGAGTCAGAAGAACATGATTATGCTTCAAGATCTCGTCACCGGAATCAGTACTTTCAAGTATAACCCAGATACTTGCTTGAACTGTCTGAAGGGCAAACAACACCGAGATTCATTCAAGCCGTCTGGAAAACGAGCAAACGAAATTTTGGACCTCGTGCACACCGATTTATGTGGACCAATGGAGGAAGCTTCAATTGGAGGATCCAAGTATTTTCTCTCTTTTATTGATGACCATTCGAAGAAAGTTTTCGTATTCTTCTTGGAACAAAAATGTCAAGTATTCGAAACAATAAAGGAATTTAAAGCATTAGTCGAAACTCAACAAAGCCGAAAAATTAAAATTCTGCGCTCCGATAATGGAAGAGAGTATGTTAATTCTCGAACCAGAGATTTTTTGAGAAAATCAGGCATAAAACACCAAACGACTGTTATCTACTCACCGCAACAAAATGGCGTAGCCGAGCGAATGAATCGCACAATCGTTGAAAAAGCCAGGACAATGCTACATGATGCCGGATTACCTAAACAATATTGGGCTGAAGCTGTTTCAACTGCAGTATATTTGATTAATCGCACACCCACAAATAATTCGCAACGAAGAACCCCAGAAGAAATATGGACTACCACTAAACCAGATATTAGTAATCTCCGTATATTTGGTTGTAAAGCCATGGTTCACGTTCCGAAGGAAAAACGAAGTAAATGGGATTCCAAATCCAAGCAACTGATATTTCTTGGATATTGCGAAGATCCAAAAGGGTATCGTCTTATTGACACTGACACTCAGAAAATTGTCAAAAGTAGAGATGTCGTATTTTTAGAAAACGAAATGATCAAACAAGATATCCAAATGTCGAATGTTCCGAAGTTCATTTCACTGCCGTCATCAGTTCACGACCCAGTTGCCGAAAAAGATTATTACGAAAATGAAGAGAGTGAACAACATCACGAAGTCGTCGATCCTGTTTTGCCGTCAACTTCCCAGCAAAAAGATGAAACTGTCCGTCTCCCGCAAGTTCAAAATCAAATTCGACGTTCATCAAGAAAACCGAAACCGACTGATTTTTCAAATTATCATACTTACATCGCCGAAATCGATATGAGCAGCGACCCACAATCAGTAAATGAAGCTTTGAGCCGACATGATGCAATTTTTTGGAAGCAAGCAATGCAAGAGGAGTACAATGCAATGCTACAGAACGAAACTTGGACTCTAGTGGACCCTCCTCTCGACAAAAAAGTTCTTCAAACAAAATGGGTATTTAAAATCAAGTCAGAAGATGGATATGATACAAAGAAATACAAAGCTCGACTTGTTGCGAAAGGTTTCGCTCAGACACAAGGCGTAGATTACGACGAAATTTATTCTCCTGTCGTCAGAAACAATGCCATACGTTTACTACTTGCACTAGGAGCAAAGCACAACTTTGAGATTCATCACATGGATGTTAAAAATGCCTTTCTTAACGGTGATTTGGAAGAAGAGCTCTATATTTATCAGCAAGAAGAATTCGTTGTTCATGGTCAGGAATCTAAAGTATGTAAGCTGAAGAAAGCCATGTATGGACTCAAACAGGGAAGCAAAGATTGGAATAAAAAATTAGATAGCGTACTGAAGGATATGTGCTTCAATCAGTCAAAAACCGAACAATGTGTGTATTTCAAGTCGGAGGGAGAAAAGGTACAGATAATTGCTGTTTACGTGGATGACCTTTTGATATTTTCCAACGACATCCAGCTTATGCAGCAAACAAAAACTCTTCTTATGAGCAACTTCAAAATGAAAGACCTCGGTGAAGTTTCTCACTGTTTAGGAATGAGAATCACCAGAGACCGTCAAAGGGGAAAACTATGGATAGATCAAACGAAAAATATTCAAAACATTGTACGAAAGTTTAACATGTCTGAATCGAAAGCAGTGAAAACGCCGTTGGATCCGAATCAAAAACTTACAAACGAAATGTCACCAGTGAAAAATGATGACGTTAAAAAAATGAAAAATGTGCCATACAGAGAAGCAGTGGGAAGCCTTTTATACATTGCACAAGTTTCAAGGCCCGATATTGCCCACGCTGTTGGGATTCTTAGTAAATTCAATACGAATCCTGGTCAAGCTCACTGGACAGCTGTCAAGAGAGTTTTGCGTTACCTCAATGGCACAGCAGACTACAAACTCGAATATGGAAGGCAACATTCTTCAGAACTTATCGCATATAGTGATGCAGATTGGGCAAGTGATACGAATGACCGACGTTCAGTTACTGGATATGTTGTCATGTTGCAAGGTGGACCAATCTCATGGGCAAGTAGATACCAAAGGACAGTTGCACTATCCACTACAGAAGCTGAGTACATGGCACTTTCAACAGCATGCCAGGAAATACTTTGGATTCGCAGTCTGGCAGCAGAAATTTGGAAATCACTGGTTACGAAACCTATTACTATGTATTGCGATAATAAAGGAGCTGTAGACTTGGCCTCGACCGCTGGTTTTCGTCAAAGGACAAAACATATTGACATACGTCACCATTTCCTCAGACAACATGTCGAAGAAAAACATATTGCCGTCAAGTACATCTCCACGGAAGAAATGATTGCTGATTCATTAACAAAAACATTGAATGCAACGAAGTTCAATTACTGCAATGAAAATTTTAACCTTAGAAGTTAATGTCAAATTTATGTTCAAGAGAGGGTGTTGAAGAAATGAACTAAAATTTGAATTGGCCATGATACGAGGTTGTTTATATTTGTTTTATATCCTCATGGATATATGTTGTTATATATATATATATATATATATATATATATTAAAAAAAAAGGTTTTGATAATAAAATCAGGTTGAACACGTTTTTTATCTTCCTTGCCGTTTAGTATTTGTCCACGATCATCTCATCAATATCAATACATCCTCGTATGGTTTGACTGACTGGGTTCCGTGAATAATGTGTTGAGGATACGGATTGGAAGTTAAAATGAATTTCTTGTATTATCCCGTGAAGTTCCGTATATCAAAATAGTTATTATTATAACAAAAATATAAATATTTTCACAACGAACCATAGGCGAGTTATGAAACCTCTGAAAAAAGAGGCTAACAATTCGAGCTGTTTACATGATTTTTTCAATACTTCAGTTTTTCAATATGAAAATGAAAACAAGGTGTGTTGGGGTTGGGTCTCTATAGAGAAACCACTATTTTTCAATAAGCCAACGTTTGTACAATATATTTTGCCATCCTCAGAGCTCTAAAATATAAAATTATGGACAATTACTAAATATAAAATGTTTTGAACAATTAAATAAAAATCAAGAACGTGTAAACTTTCATTAAATTGTTATTGTTCAAAATATTTTATATTTTGTAATTGTCCATAATTTTATATTTTAGAGCCCTGAGGATGGCAAAGTATATTGTCGAAACGTTGGCTTATTGAAAAATAGTGGTTTTTCTATAGACACCTAACCCTAACAACACCTTGTTAACATAAATACAGAAGGTCAAAACATTACCATACATAAAAATAAAAATTCCCCCTACGTTTTGAAAGCAAATGTCCCATTTTTATTGTTTTGGCAGTAACAGTAAAAATTTGAAACGGTATTTTTTGTGACGATTTCAAGTAAAGTGGAAATGTCGAAGTTGAGAACAATAATTACTTGTGACAATATACAAGAAAGCCATATGATTTAGTATTACCAAAATATTTGTTTGGAATCAACAAACTGTAACGAACTGAGGCCGGACTTGTCGCCTCATTGGCATAAGTACACTGCATGCGGGCGTCTATAAGCAACATCAGATTATCGCCTGTATATCTTGTACCTGTGTATCTTACAGGGCCAGGTCTACGAGTGGTTGAATCGACATGTTTCAATCACTTTGGCTGCCGGTCGGCGGTGGATCAAACCATGGCGACTGCAGACATTTTTCTGACGGTCCGAAAAAGTGCTAGGAATCGCACGTAAAAAGGTAAGACCTCGTTAACTTGGCTCGCATAAGTTTCGACTTCTGAGGGCTGCCGTTTGTAAGGAGACGACAGCTGGTTAACGGAAAAAACAATTTTAACAATATCTTGTAGATGAGAAGCGCATATTTAGCTCATATGTTGAGCACATCCAACGAACTGCAAAACACTGATAAATGTGAATATGCATCTAGTGTACGAGCTCCAGACTTGCAAGTACAATAATATCTTTGAATTTCATATCATCCTCTACTACATCATCGATTTCGTCAATGTTATTCCGTCGACATGGAACTCATAATTGATATTTTTTATTATCTAATTTTTTACTTTTATTATCTAATTTTATGTATACACATTTGCACCACGGACAGCCTATGGTTTTTTGGTTCTCCATGTTTATTTGTAAATATCTTTAATGTAATTTATATCCATTTTATTGAAATAAACACACTTTATTATTATTATTATTTCGTGAAATTTCGAAATCGCAAGAAACTCCCAACATTTAGATCAGAGTACTTGATGATTGTTGAAGGAAACAATTGTGAACCTTCGCACAAATGCATGTTAGATGTGATTCAAAGGGCGTTAGAGCTAATAGTTTGTTTCTTTTAGATTTTTGCCGATGACGATACGGTTTTGTAGATATGTTCCCACTGATTTGGATTTTATCCTTCAAACGGTACAGATCGACAAGCGTAAGGATGCCTCTGAGATGCGCAAACGATAGAAAGCGTGAGTAGATGTGCGTCAAAGATCGACTACTGTTTAATATGGCAGAGCGATTGAGCTCCTGCCCCACTCCAGGGTTTTGTCTACTGCGCAACCAATTCTCGGAGGCATCCTTACGCTTGTCGATCAGTACTTGCTCTTGAAAAATTCGATTTTCCAGAACAGAAATAAACCTAATTATCAACTAATAGAACCTGGCTTCGGAATACCACAGGCTTTAGTGTTGCAGGCGTCTAAAGGGTTAAAATGGTGGTGTAATCTTGTAAGGAAAAATCGAGATTTTGACAGATTTTCCCACTCAAGCCTATCGAAACTATGAAAACTTACATCGTCACTAGACCAAAAAAAATGGGAAAATATGGGAAAATCGAATTTTCCATATGTTCTCCCCAGGAGCCACTCGTAAATTTCCCTCAATTTTAGTCAACATCGATGTACTTTTCAACCCTATTCGAGGATTGGATTCAAAAATGGGGCACCTAAATCTGACGGTCTATCGTAGTCAGGAAAGCAGTTATAAATTCCTAACGATAAACTGAGGTGCAAATTGTCACGTAGCATATTAGATTAGGATTTTCTCTCATTAGGTTACGCTGATACCGAATATGAAGTGATAGGATAGGTAATGACCTATTCATCTATATTCAATAATGTTCAACGAAAATAAATATTGCTGATATTAGTCAAATTAAAACTGTGGGATATCTATCATTGAAACACTGACCTACAGATAGCAGTGATTGCTTCATAGTTTTAATAACAATAATTTTGTTGGTTTACCTCACCATCTCTAATCTCTAATAGGCTGGTACCAAAACGCATTTTAAACGATAAAAATAAAAAATAAAGTAGGTTAGGTTTGAACGTGAGTGGGCCCGTATCAGGCCCTCCACTGGGGCCAATGGCCTATTGTGGCTCACCCTATGGTTATATTTCTCCCAGTATATCCAATCTCTTGACGAAATTGAGGAATGCATTGGGAGAACAATTTACCAGGTTTTCTGGCCTTACTGTCGTATCGCCAAATATTGAGAATCTGGTTCAAGCCGCTGCAGGGCATGTACACAGAATGTGTTCAGCCGTTTCATCATCCTCCATGCATAGCCGGCACTCTGCATCTTGTGCAAGTCCGATTTTATGCATGTGATGTTTGAGTTTGCAATGGCCAGTAAGCAAACCTACTATAACTTTGAGATGCGCTCTGCTGAGTTCTAGTAGTTTGTCAGAGTCCTGTTTTTTCCTTGTACAAGCAATAAATGCTTTGGAATGGGCTAGGCCCGGTAGACTACGCCAGTACTCGAGTCTTTTATTGTCTGCCCAAGCTGTTATGACATTCTTGGAAGTGCTATATGCTAAACTGATTACCGGTTCTGGTCCAGTGAACGTTGTTTCGGCCCCCCCTTTTGCTAGGGCGTACGCTATTTCGTTTCCTTCTAGGCCTGTGTGACCTGGTATCCAGACTAGGGTAACGTTGTTGCGTTGCGCCAGTCTGTTTAAGGTGTCTCTGCAGTTCCATACTGCCCTAGATTTAAAGCAGTTGGATTCAAGCGCATTAAGTGCTGCTTGACTGTCTGAAAATATTTTTATTGTTTTTCGTGTGTGGTGTCGATTTTCCAGCTCCCTGGCACACATTTCAATGGCATATACCTCTGCCTGAAATATCGTAGCTAGTTTGCCCATATTAAACGAGCGTTTCACTACTGGGTTCATCCCATATATTCCGGCTCCGACGCCTTCCTGAGTTTTGGAACCATCGGTGAACCAACGTTCATTTGCCCTACATAGGTTGGTTTCATTCCGGACCCAGTCTTCTCTTTCGGGAAAGACCACAGTGTAAGACGTGTGATGGTTGATAGTTTTAGGCATGATGTCTGAAGGCATTCCTAGAATGTTGTGAGCTATTATGCCCTCCAGCATGCCGCTGCCTCTCATGACACATGCCTGCGATAGACTAATGGCAGCTTGATAAAGTCTGTATGTTGCCCATCTTGCCTCTCACTCCAGAACTATGTGGAGAGGAAGTAATCCAAGGAGGACTTCCACTGCTGCCGTTGGCGTGGAGCGAATGCTTCCAGTAATCGCCAGGAACGCTTGTCTCTGTAGTCCGTTTAGTTTAGCAATGGCCATTTTTTATGTCCCTTGCTCCACCAGACTATAGAGCCATACGTTATCATTGAACGTATGACAGTCACGTACAACCAGTATACGTGTTTCAACCTTGTGAGCACCATCTGGGCCGTGAGTCGTTCGTCGGCTTCATCGTCCGGGATATATGCCACACAGATGAATGGCTTCGGAAGGTCCTGCCCTTTGACTAATTTAATTTTCGCCCCTTCCCATGGTTGGAGTTGCTTTGATGCCTCCTCCAGCCAGCTGGCACTGATGTTGTCCACGCAGGTGATTTGTAACCATCCAGGCCGAAAAGTACAGCTCTGTAACCTCACCTGAGGGCCATCATCGGGTATTAGGCTCACAGCTTTCATAATTGAACGCTGAAGAGCCCTAAGTTGTTTGCCTGTTAGGGCAGTGGTAGGATATTCAGGGTGGATTAGGCCCACCCTGTTGCCCCCAGCCACTGTCCCGTACGAAGGTTTGGCTACCCCCGAGCAAGCTTTTTTCGCCGTGTGATCCGTCGTGCTGTCGTCGGATCTCAGGCGTTTGCTTGCTCCAACAGCTCCAGACTGAGATTTGTCTCCCTCCGTTTGCTGATTTGGCTTGCCAATATCTTTGAGCACTTGCGCTAAGGCGGTCTCATAAGTCATTCCGCTCTTGAGCAAGCGACTCAGAGCTTTCCTTCTCGACCCTGAGAGTCGAGTGCGTTTCAGTTTGAGGCTATCCATAGCTATAGTAGCCTCATCCTGATCAGCTCCAGTAGGTTTCGGAGACTTTAACAGTTCCCTTTCCTGATCTGGAGTCAGTTCTGGAGGCGGTAAAATTCCGCTCTCCTCTTGTTGAGAGACTAGACCTACGCCCAGTCCCTCTTGTGGAGTCAGAATTCCGATCTCCATTGGTTCCCCAGTTTTCTGAGGATCGGGGGATTTATCCCCCCCGTTGGGGTTCTGATTTTTTAGGTTTTTACTCATATTTGTTCCCACGAGTTAGCTAGGGAAATAAGATCCACCATGGTAGAGCCCCGCCTTGCCATGGTAAGGCTGTAATACTCTGGGAGGTCACCCAGTGTCCCAGAGGGATCGTTCATGACACATCACCCTATGTGCCACGCACCCCTCAGCACGATACCTCCCACCTTAGGTTAGGCGATCTTTTGACACTGTTAGTCTTCGCTTCAGCTGCTTCCTAGGTAGCCTCTGAACCGAAGTCCACCACCCGCGACGTGGACGCCAGTGTCGTACCAACTCACGAATTGAGTTAGGCCCTCTCATCCAATTCTGAAGAGAACTGGCTGGGGTTACCCACCCAATTGGCAAACTTGGTCAGTCTCAGGTGTCGTTACCTGATACTGGAGCAGCTAATAAAAAAGGAAGTAACAGGCAAGGACCAGGTGGAGAATATTGTAAAAGTTCCAACTTCAAGAAAAAAATATTAAAACACAAAAACACTCAAAATGGTGAAATGGGGATGCAGTTTAGGGGTTGAAAACGGTTTTTTGCGATTTGAAGCGAAACGCGACATCCTAGCGAAAAATTTTCAATGAAAACGTTGTGAATAAAGAAAAAATTTAATACTTTTGGACCCAACACTTTTTGGCACAACCTCAAATTAACCTTCAAAATGGCGAAAAGCCGATTTTTCAGCATTTAATTGTTTTCTCGCGTATAAATGATTTAATTTACATGAACATTTCTGAAAAATGGTTCTTTCTGGTTTCAAATAAGCATGACTTTGTTTCAATTTGGAAGACGACTAGTTTTCGAGTTCTGAACATTTTTCGAAAAAAATACCCTTATATTCCACGAACAATTGTCTTGATATTTTTTTGTACTTTGAAAATCTATAAGTGATCATTTAAATCGTTGGAATGTCTACTTTCAAATGGTCTATGTGACTTGTGTTATTTTTATAACAAAAAAGTAGTTTATGTCAATTCATTTATTATTTGAATAAATAATAACACTAAAAAATCAATTTATTAATATAATTTTTATTCTTTTTTTACAACTATTGAGAATCATTGAAAATAATGAGTATATCATGTTTCGGAGAGACTTGTCGGTTTTTCTCAATTTAAAGCGGTCAAACGATCGATAAACCAACAAATTACATATACATTTTCCGCTTGGAGGTGACATTTCTCCGAAAATCGTAAAAAACCGTTTTCAAACCCAATTCATTCCTGGAAGTATTCCTTTATTATTTTGAAATGTACTTTCCTTTACGGAAATGTCACAATTTAAAAAAGAACACTATGAAATGGGTCACAGATGAAGTTAAATCATCTAGTGTCAAATTAAAAGATTAACATCTCTTAAAATCAGAAAACCTTGATTTACGTAATACATACGATGTGCTAAAAAAAGACACGAAATGTTGGTAAAAAATTTCAAAAAATTGTACTATCAAAATGAAATAGCTAATTCAACAAACGTAAATAAAACAGCATAGAATGTTATTTCAGAATTGAGTAACAAAAAGACTAAATTACACCATAATATTGAAAGTAATAAAGATTTGAATAATGTATGTTAATGGCCCTGAAGTATCAAATTTGCTACAACCATTTCATAAATGCTCCAAAAGAAGTCATTAAGAAAATCGACCAAAGTAAAACTAAAAACATAGAAAATCCAAGAATAGAACTTAATTGCTTTTCCATATTTCTAAACCATTTTGTGGTTATAGAACTAGAAACACTACTGAAAGCTTAATTAAAAAACAAACATTCGGCAGGGAATGACAAAATACCACTTTTTATATTGAAAAAATGTTTAAATAGCATTATTGAACCCATAACTTTCTTAGTGAATTTATCTTTTTCCACTGGTGAATTTCCTGATAACCTGAAAACAGGAAAAATCATTCCCATTCATAAAAAAGGTTCTGTTAACTATATGGATAACTATAGGCCCATAACAATTGCGTCCAGCTTCTCGAACATGTTTGAGTATTCAGTTTTAGATCGACTCCTTTTTATTCGTTGAATGCATATCTTAAAATGTGATATAATAAATATATACCCAGAACCTTCATTATGTACAGTGCTAGTTAGTATTGTTCTGTTTAATTCTGTCCGATATTCCGCTATGTTTGACTATCCATATAAATTAATATGAAGTAGTAAATTCGTGAGGTTGCAGTCAATTGGTGAGCTAATTACAAATACTCTCTGAAATTTGTCGAGCTTTCGACAATGTTTATTGTCTTCTTCAGGACGACTACAAAATGTATGGTTTACAGTTGGTATAAATATAAATATAGATGGCTACTTACTAACGTGAGAATTAAAATGAAATTGGGACCAAACTATTACTACAAATTGGTTTTTTAATAGGCTGATCAATTTCCATTCATATCATCCACTAAAAATTAAAATTACCATGATTAAATCTAGTATGTGGCAAGCTTTAACAATACACATATCTCTTAGACAGTTCCCGCGAAAATAACAGTTTCACATAGAATAAATCGACTAAAATTCACGAAAAGTGAACAAACAGTGATGTAATAGTGATTTGTCTTAGTGATAAACTAAAATTGTATGAACTCTGCCCCTAAGGCTAATAAGTGCAACATAAACAGCATATCACGGTTCTATAATTTAGGCAGCAAAAAACGTCAACAAGGCTATCTCGGAAGAATCCAAGCCAGCCATAAAGGAGTCCATACACCAATCGGTATAGTAAAATGTCAGAATTGGACAAGGCTATTAAAATTATTCGTGAAGAAATCTTGAACAATCGTACGGAAATAAAAAACTGTATCGAGGCCAGCGAAACACGACTCCTGTTGAAAATCGAAGAATTAAAAAACACCGTCTCCAAACTAGAAAAGGAAAATAGTGAACTCAGGGAAGAGGTGGAATTTCTCAAAAGGGCTCACAATAAGAAAAACGTCATAATATTCGGGCTGAACAAGAAGAGAGAAGAAGTGGTTGCAAAAGATTTGTGTAAAGAGCTAAGCGTTCTGCTTGGCATTAATCTGGAAATAAATGATTGCAGCGACGTCTACACTTTAGGAAAATCGGACAACTGCCCAATAAAAATAGAGTTTGTTTCAAACCTCAAAAAAAGGAAGTTTTGAAAAACTGTGGTAAGCTGAAAGGAAGAAACATTTCCATTGCTCATGATCTCACACCTGTACAGAGAAGTGAGAACAAAATACTGAGGAAACACCTGTTTCTTGCCAAGCAAGAATCAACGGAATGTTTCATAAGAGGTAGTAAACTTTTTGTAAATGGAGTACCATATGGAATTGAAGATCTAGAGAGAGATGGCAGTCCAGTAATAAAGCCCAAAAGCGCACCTCACACCCCAACAGTGGAGGCCTTAGAGAAGGCCCAATCGGAAGTACGGACAGGCCTGGGTACCCCAAGGATTCCTACAGCGAAGAGACCGCCGATGCATAAACCACTTCAAGACAAACCGAGAACTCGATCGGTTAATAAGAATTAGCTGAATAGATAAAAAGATCTACAACCCAAGCCTCAACGACAGAAACACTGAAGAATTCATAAGAGAAATCAGTAAGGTGTACTTTCAACTAATAGAATTTTTATATATAGGGTGGCTACGGAAGTATTGCCTACGGAATATCTCAGTTATTGTATGAAGTAGGTTTGTGAAATTTGGAGCGTCGATATAATGACATAAGAGCTAGAATTTGAGCATATTGACATGTCGAAGTTAACTTCCGGTCTGACCGGAAGTAACATCAACTTTCTTATTTTAAATAGAAACCCCATTTTTTTTCTTTTCGCTTTATTCAGCATTCAATTCCCTTTCTAATGACATATCACAAGTTGGTATCTAACCAGAAACTAGATCAGAAAAAAATTATTATTGAAATTCACCAAGTAGGCCGTGGAAGCAAAATGGAAGCCAAAAATTGAAAAGTTGGTTATGGAAACAATACGTCACTTGATAACAGTTGCTACTACTGTGATATTTTATTTTCATTCGTCGGCGTTATAAAAAGCCTCCAAAAAAAATATTGGAAAAATTGGGAAAAAAACAATACTCTGTAGGTCCATAACTTAAATAGGAACATACAACTTTTTCTTACCTGTACTATTCAGCATAATCATTCCTTTCTAATGATATAATAGAAAGTAATTTTTTGAAATGAAATACCAAAAAATCCAATTATTATTCTTCAAATAACGAAAAAACAGATTTATCGAGAAAAAAAATTCAAATTGATAGGATTAAAGATAAAATAAATTCAAAACAAATGTTCGAAATGCATTCCCTCAGCGTCAATACATTTATTGACTCTGGTGATATTTTCATGTAAAACGTTTCTCAACATTTGGGGCGTGATATCTTGGAAAGCTCTAAGAATTTTTACTTCTAGCTCATGTAGAGTTGTAGGCTGTGTGGAATACACCCTATTTTTAAGATGCCCCCATAGAAAAAAGTCGCACGGAGTAAGATCACGTGACCTTGGTGGACACCTGACTAGACCATGGGTTGTTATAAGGCTCTCTTGAAAGCGATTTTGAAGATAATTTCTCGCTATTCTTGAATTATGCGGAGGGGCGCCATCTTGCTGGAAGTACATTCTCTCAGTTATTTCCGCTGGTAGGTTGTTAATGAATTCCGAAATTTCATTCGTTAAAAAATTAAAGTATCTCTCTCCGGTTAGTTGGCCTTGAAAATGAATGGGGCCAACAATATGAGTTCCAACTATTCCTGCCCAAACATTCACACCAAATCTCTCCTGGAAGCCGCCTTGTCGAAACCGGTGCTCGTTTGCTATCGCCCAGTACATGGAACAAAAGACCGTTCACACTTTTAGCACTTTACACTTCGACTATCGACAATAATCCAAATAAAGTACAGTACCTACCTTGTATTATTCCTGTTAAATAATCCATTGTTGGTAAATCTTGACTCGTCCGAAAACAAGATATAATAGTTAAATAGGTGATTCTCAGCATTTTGTCGAAGAAACCAATTACAATATTCCAGGCGCCTTTCACCGTCATTTTCATACAAATGTTGATGCAACTGATACTTGAAGGATTTCAATCGATGTTTTTTCAAAATTTTCCTAGCAGAGTCCTTACTTATAGCTAATTCGGCGCCAATCTGCCTTGAGGAAATTGTGCTATCATATTGTACTAAAGCTAATACATTAATTTCAGTTTCCTCATTAATAACAAATACTTCTTGGTCTTCGTGAACATCAGGCTCAGTTCTTAATTTTTCTTCAAGCCACTGGAAATACCTTTTTGACGGTTGCTGCCTCCCTGGATATCGCTATAAATACAATCGTTCAGCAGCATAAGAATTTTTTAAACATTCACCATAAATGAGAAGCATGTCAATTTGTTCGGTTCGTGAATAACGGGGCATTTTTTGAATATTCCACTAACTGATTTCGATTTCCAAACCCTTTTGAAATGGCAGAATCAAAAACACTACTTCGAACGTCAAAATAATATGGATAGCAGCGTTCGTGACAGCTCTCATTTCTTTTTTGTTTCATTCCAAAATACATCTTAATCAGCCTACTTGTTAATATTTTGGTTCGAATGATTATTGCAATGGAATGATTATTCTGAATAGCACAAACATCGTCCATAGGTAGATATTAGAATATCTATGGACGATGGCACAGACCAAGTACGTTTATGTTCCTATTTAACCTAGAACCTACAGGACATAATTTATCATTCCAAATTATTTTTAATTTTATTTTTGCGTATGGAGATAATCTGTTTTGTTATTTGAAGAATAATAATTGGATTTTTCGATATCTCAGTTCAAAAAATTATTTTCTATTATATCATTAGAAAGGAATGGTTATGCTGAATAGTACAGGCAAGAAAAAGTTGTATGTTCCTATTTAAGTTATGGACCTACAGAGTATTGTTTTTTTCCCAATTTTTCCAATATTTTTTTTGGCGGCTTTTTATAACGCCGACGAATGAAAATAAAATATCACAGTAGTAGCAACTGTTATCAAGTGACGTATGGTTTCCATAGCCAACTTTTCAATTTTTGGATTTCATTTTGCTTCCACGGCCTACTCGGTGAATTTCAATAATAATTTTTTTCTGATTTAGTTTCTGGTTAGATACCAACTTGTGATATGTCATTAGAAAGGGAATTGAATGCTGAATAAAGCGAAAAGAAAAAAAATGGGTTTCCATTTAAAATAAGAAAGTTGATGTTACTTCCGGTCAGACCGGAAGTTAACTTCGACATGTCAATATGCTCAAATTCTAGCTCTTATGTCATTATATCAACGCTCCGAATTTCACAAACCGTCTTCATACAATAACTGAGATATTCCGTAGGCAATACTTCCGTAGTCACCCGGTATATATGTAGGACTCTCAAAACATTTCATCCATTCAACTCTTCAGTATTTTTAGACAAATTTCATGATATTACATTCATACAACTCTAATCGTCCACTATGTTAGTTGGTCCTTTATATTGTTTGATCGTCTGTTACATTAGAAGCATTTTCAAATCATTTTATCTATACATCTTCCTAATCTAGCGATATTTTAAACTAATTTTATTTATACAAATCTTTTAACCACTACACATTATAATAAATTTGTTTTTCAACTGTCCATTACCTATAAGTTAAAATATTTTTTATCTCTGATCATTCTAGTGGATACATATTTTCTGGTACTATATATATAAAAAAAAAATGGACCCATACATTAGAGAATATCAAAACGAACTAATCACTACGAAAGTAATCCTCGATATCCATAGCTTCAAACTCCTAACAACACAAAATCAGTTCAAAATATTCCATATGAATATTCGTAGCGTGACAAAAAATATCGGTCCGTTATCTGTATTACTCGATGAACTATCTGTCGAGTTCGAAATTATAATTCTAACGGAAACTCACCAACTCCAGGACCCTAACCTATTTCACATTCAAGGATATGACATAGTCTACAATCAGGGATCACTTAATAAAAATGATGGAATACTTATATTCGTAAAACACCATTTGAAATATGATTACAGAAATGTTTCAATAGGTGATGTCAATGCAATTAATATTTCAATCTCAACGGAATGCCAAAAAATTAATATAACAGCAATCTACCGTTCCCCAAGTACCTGTCCAAGAGTTTTTAATAGAGAACTCTCAAATTATTTAAGCACGTTTCGACAAGCAGATGTTAATATAATTACAGGAGACATTAACATAAACCTCTTAGAAGATGCAGATTTTGTTGAGGAATATAAAAATATACTGAGTTATTTTGGATATACTTCTTACATAAACGAGTATACAAGACTACCGAGTCGAACATGCCTAGACCACTACTTCGTAAATGACAATAAAAGGTCCGAAGAATTGAAACTGAAATCGTACATTTTTCGATATAATATTACAGACCATAATCCCATTGCACTCATGTTCCAAAAGTTTGATAAAAACACACTCAAACAACCAGACAATAAATTCAAACTGTACACAAACTATCAAGCAATGAGATCTGACTTGAAAAAAGAAAATTGGTATGACATTTATCAAGGAATTGATGTAGATGACATAGCAACTAAAATAATAAATAAAATAAAATACCATTCAGAAAAGCATACGAAAAAAGTTAAAATTAAAGATAAAATAAAATATAAACAGAAATGGATGACACCCGGATTACAGAAATCAATTAATGAAAAAAATAAACTATACAGAATCACTTTGAAATATCCAGCAAATGAACAAATCAAAGAGAGATACAAATATTACAAAAACAAACTCGATAAACTGACAAAACAAGCTAAGAGAGATTACTACTCTAATCAAATCGAAAAAAATAAAAGCTCTTCTAAAGCCATGTGGGAGACCGTTAATAGCTTATGTGGAAAAACAAAACCAAATACAAAAATCGAGGTTATCGAGAAAGCAGATGGTACCAACATAACAAAAAAAGAAGATATTGCTGATGCATTCAATGAACACTTCAGCAACATAGGGAAAACGTATGCGGAAAAAATTCCTAAAATTGGAAATTATGAAAACATAGAATTTTTGGAAAACACCATGTATTTGCATCCAACAAATGAAAATGAAGTAATCTCAGTCATTAAAAAATTAAAACGAAAAAAATCTCCTGGTTTTGATAACATCAGGGCAGAGACGTTATTTGAAATAGCCGAGGAAATAGCAAAGCCGCTAACTTTCTTAGTGAACAAATGTTTTGATACAGCGGTATCATTAAACCACTCCATAAAAGCAGAAATAAGTCGAATATAGATAATTATAGGCCTATAACCTTTATATCGAATATATCCAAGATCATTGAGAGATTACTGAAAATTTAATATTTTATCAGATCGTCAATATGGCTTTAGAGAGGGTAGATATACAGAGGATGCTATATACAGAATGACCTCTATCATATATGAATCCATAGATAAAAAAATTCCTATAATCAGCATTTTCCTAGACCTCTCTAAAGCCTTTGACACTGTGTGTCATAAAAACCTTCCCGGAAAACTCCAAAAATATGGGATTAGAGGAAAAACATACGAAATTCTGAAAAGCTACTTGTCTGATAGGGAACAGAGAGTGGAGTTTAAAGGAACTTACAGTACAACAAGAACAGTCACCTTTGGAGTACCCCAAGGAACCGTCCTTGGCCCACTACTATTCATCATATACAGGCCGTTTCTTTTATCATGTGGTAACATTGCTATATTCTAAACTGTAACAGATACGAAGACGATTAAATGGGAGAAAAGGTAACTATTGTGGGGAACAGTACAATGGTCAAAGAAAATTTACAGGGAGTCTCGCCCTTCCCGAGTTATACAGGGAAAACTAAAAATGCTGTTATTTGTTTTTTACGAATAGAATTGTTATTTCTGAAAATATAAAAAAATGGAAAAGGAAAGTTTTAATGTATTCTAAATGTACTATAAAAATGTAACAATGAATCTTTGATTAAACGTTTCGTGTCAACACGACCACCATCGACATTTCCTTTCAAATACGGACCTGTCTGTTTTAGTACAAATATTGATAAAGCGATAAAATCACAATTCAGTGGTACATCACACTTGATATTTTTATAACGTTTCATTTAAAATAACTAACATCATCAGTGACAACAATTTTTAATTACGGTCCTGTCGTTAGGTCGTTTAAGGATTCCACAAAACCTAACTCTCCGATATAAAAATTATCAGTGACGCTTTGAATAAATGTATCTATCAAAATTATGTTTACACTATAATAAAAGATATCTGTAGTTTCAGAGACGAACGATAGCAATTTACCTCGGAAATAAACTTACTTAAGAGTAGAAGAAATCAAACAAATAGAAAACAATTTATTTCATATTGAATTTTTGAGTGAAAATAAAACCAATACAGAAAATGAATTCTTCATGATAACCTACATTAAATCCTCGAATTGCCGACCTCTTTGTTGAATGCACATAAGTTGTCTGTCCATACAATTTCTGTGGCAATTTTCTAGCATGGTGGGTGTAATGCTATTACATACATCTCTTATTTTTTGTTTGAGATGGTCGATAGCTGTACTAGTTGTCGAAAAAACTTTATCCTTTATGTATCCCCAGACAAAAAAATCTAAAGGAGTCAGGTCTGGGGATCGAGCTGGCCAGGCAATTGGTCCATTGTTTCCAATCCATTTTCTTGGGAATATTGCATCTAAATGTTCCCTTACTATTGCTGCATTATGAGGAGGTGCACCGTCTTGTTGAAAATATTGTATTTCACGGCGGATGTTCAGTGGCAATTCATCTAAGTAGCCATCAAACTCATTGGATACAAAATGTAAATACATTCCACCATTCAAATGCTCGTCGTAAAAGAAAAGACCTAGTATGTTTGTTCCCAAAATTCCCAACCAAACATTTATATCGAACTTTTCCTGGAAATTTGTTTCTCTATGTAAATGTTCATTTGTATTATTCCACCTATAATGGATGTTTCTGTTAAACCAACCATTGTTGGTGAATTTTGATTCGTCCGTCCATATTATTTTATTACAAATATTTCCAACTTCCCTATTTCTACGTCTCAACCACATCGCAAATCGTACTCTCCTTCCGTAATCCCTTTCATTGAGGTGATGAACTTTGCGTATCCTGTAGCATTTGTATTTAGTTTTTTTCCAAATATTTCTGGTAGATTTTACAGAAATTCCTAGTTCGTGGGCAATTTCTCGTAAAGAACAATCTTGATTAGAAATATTTTTGTAACTGACCAATCCTAAATTGAAAAAAAAATATTTTCGTCACTTTGTTAATCTTTATGAAGTAATATTTGCTTACCTAAAACATTTATTTGGTTCCGCATACTTCCAGTAACAATACATTTTCTAGTTTTATTTCTATCAAATGCACCACAGTCTCTCAAATTTCTTTCTAATCGTCTAAACATTTGAATGTTTGGAATACGACGATTTGGGTATAGCTCACCATACATATTTTTTGCCAAAAGAGAATTTCTATTTGATTTTGCATAAGCAAATAGCATATCAGTCCTTTCGTCATTTGAATACATCTTTGATATGACTGAGTGTATAAACGACTGACAGTTCTTAACACGTATCAACAACTCATTTATTTGTCCTGCCATAGAAACCAAGCAAAGCCTACTTGTTTAAAAATGGTAAATGAAGTGAGATGCTATTTAATTGTACCATATCACACAATAGTCGTATTTTGACCAAAAACTAATATTTTCGTTACTTCCAGGATTGAGAATTATAGAAATATTCAGTATGATAATTGATTCAGAAGAAATCAGCCTTGAAACAAGGATTTCTGTAATACAAAAATGCCCAAGAAGGAAAAATACGAATGTTCCTTGTGTTGGGGTATCTTCTTATCGAAATTATTGGGTGAAGTCTGAAGTATGCCAATAGTTGAATAGGTTTTGAAGAAATCAAAATAATTTACAAAAGAACTAACGACAGGACCGTAATTAAAAATTGTTGTCACTGAGGATGCTAGTTATTTTAAATGAAACGTTATAAAAATATCAAGTGTGATGTATCACTGAATTGTGATTTTATCGCTTTATCAATATTTGTACTAAAATAGACAGTATATGAAAAAAAAATGTTGATGGTGGCCGTGTTGACACGAAACGTTTAATCAAAGATTCATTGTTACATTTTTATAATACATATTAAATACATTAAAACTTTTCTTATAAATTTTTTTATATTTTCAGAAATAACAGTTCTATTCGTAAAAAACAAATAACAGCATTTTTGGTTTTCCCTGTATAACTCGGGAAGGGCGAGACTCCCTGTAAATTTTCTTTGACCATTGTACTGTTCTCCACAATAGTTACCTTTTCTCCCATTTAATCGTCTTCGTATCTGTTACGGTTTAGAATATAGCAATGTTACCACATGATAAAAGAAACGGCCTGTATATGAATAGTATGTTTTTTCTTAATACTGCCGGTGAAATTATCAGTTTTGCCGACGATACCACCATATTATATACTGCGCCAATGTGGCAAAAACTGAAAGAAAAAATTGAATTTGATTTTCCAAAGATATCAAACTGGTTACAAATAAATAAACTAACACTAAACTACAGAAAAACAAACTACTTACCCTTTACATCATATACAAATGGTCTGCCCAACTTAGGACCTTTAAATGCCAGATTGAACTCCCAAATTCCCGAAGCTGAAAAAACTAAATATCTTGGTATAACGGTTGATCATCATATGAGATGGGATCTTCAGACAAAAGAAATTGTCAGAAAGCTTAGGGGATTTTTATCGAAATTTAAACATCTCAGAGATTTCCTGAACATTAAACATTTAAAAACTCTTTATTTTTCCCTCATAGAGTCTATACTATCCTATGGGATATTAGGTTGGGGTGGTGTTAGAGACTGTTTCCTAAATGAAGTACACGTAATACAAAAATGGATCTTGAAAATAATTTATAATAAAAATGTAACATTTCCTACGAATTTTTTTACAACGAATCCCAAATAAAGGATGTGAGACAGATTTTCTGTCAAAAAATTATTCTTTTCGTGAAACTGGGAAAAATTGAACTCACTCCACATACACACCCCTATAATACTCGGAAGATTGATGGAATTCTACTCCCACGTAGCGAAAAAACTATCGGTCAACGAAATACCAATTATTTAGCACCCAGAATCTATGCTTTATTACCACATGACTTGAAACATATAGAAAACTACCACAGGTTCAAAATAGAACTGAAAAAATGGATCATCAAAGATAGATTCATATTTACGGAAATTTACGGAAACCAAAGATATATCACATAACCAGTTGAGTAATTCATGATGTTTATATCTATATGTATGTGGTAGATGTATTTATTTCGAAACTATGTAATAGTATCAGAAAACTATCCCGATTGTGAACTACCCTCTAATATATATGTAATTTCAATGCTAAAACTACAAACTCAATTTATGATATAATGAATTACCTCTGTCAAACTAACCAAACTATCCCGGTTGTGACTTACCCTCTAATATATATGTAATCACAATGAAAAGACTACAAACTCAATTTATGATATAATGAATTACCTGAATGTGTCAAACTAACCATTTTTTTTACCGAATGTACCCATTCAATGTTTTAAATTTAGAAATCACAAACACAAGTAGTTAATACTACTTCTGTGACTCACCTGTTTATTCACAAGCACTATATTATGAATTTATATTATGTATTACTATGATGATGATGATGAATAAACATATATTATTATTATTATTATGAAAACTAGAATTTTGAAAATTACCCACCACAGTTTGAAATAAGAATGTTTAACTGAATTTCAAAAAAATGTATTAGAAAATTCATATCCAAAGCACTTAATAAGTAAATTACTTTTTACTACAACTCATTCATCATTGATTCAAACACAACATCATAATTCCACTTCAGATGATAGAATCCCTGTTTTTCGGTCATTACCATATATCCAGGAACTTACACCAAAATTAACAAATGTAGTAAAATACGAAAATATTATAATTGCAAAGAAAAATGTCAAAACAATTTCAAAATTACATACAAAAATTAAAAATCCCATTGAAAATAAACAGAAATCCAATGTCATTTATAAAATACCTTGTATGGATTGTTCCAAATCTTATATTGGTCAAACATCGAGAAATCTCAACAGTCGCATTATTTCACATAAAAGTGACTGTAAATGTAATAAGAACTCATGTGCCTTATCGGAACATGTAAATCAAAATGACCATAAAATGAACTATAATGATACAATTATTTTAGATATTGAAAGTAATCAAACAAAAAGGATATTTCTGGAAATGATACACATCAATGAAAATGAAGAATCGATGAACAAAAAACAGATGTAAATAATCTCAGTCAAATTTATTCCTACCTCCTCAAATTAAATAAATAATCTATTTCACCCTGTATCAGAATTTTCCTTCTTGATTTAAATTGTCATCATTATTGTCATTCATCTAATGTCATGTTTTCTATCCGTTTGGTCCCAATTTCATTTTAATTCTCACGTTAGTAAGTAGCCATCTATATTTGTAGTCGTCCTGAAGAAGACAATAAACATTGTCGAAAGCTCGACAAATTTCAAAGAGTATTTCTAATTAGCTCACCAATTTACTGCAACCTCACGAATTTACTACTTCATATTATAATCAGTCACGAAAACTTCCTAAGGTAAAATGGGTGATTACCGGCTCATGCAAAATCGTAAGGTAATGCCGGCCTAAATAGCTACATCAATTTTGCGCATGATTTATTTACATTTAGGCAAAAGATTATGAGAACGAAACTCATTCTCTGATAGGGTCTTCTTTCGCGAATCAGATAAATGCTTTAAAAGTGGGGATGCAGACACGCGCCGCAGCAATTGCCAGTATCAAATGTGAAGTGAACATAACAACGTCACTTTCGTTGAAATTTGCTGTTCTTCAGGTAAGTAATTTGAATTCACCTGTTAAGTAATTTTGACCAATAACTCCTAGAAATAAGGATGTTTGGATATGTTTTTTATTTTGGTTCATTAACAAAGGTCTATTAAATATGTTTTTCACACTTTTAAAATAAAATTTTGTAGAAAAAATGTTGAAAATTGCATAAATAAAATAGGCCGGTATTAGACTAATATTTTTTAACTCGATCTAATTGCGGCTTATTGAGCCGGAATTGCAAAAAAACGTAATTGTTTTCAATCAACTTTTATTCATATTTATAGCAAAAAACAAAAAACTTTTTCCCGAATTCTTGTGATATATACTCTGAAAAATATGTAGAACTATTTCCGGCCCACCAATTTCTCGACAGAAATAGCAAAACTACGACTTTTGTTAAGCAATTTCAAAGTGAGAAAGAATTTTTTAAGGTAACCATTTTTTCAATAAAAGTGGTAGAATGAAAAATGTTTAAATATGATTTTGATTTAGGTTGGTTTATAATGGTCTATTAAACTTACTTTTTTTCTCATTTTCATAGCAGACTTGTTAGAAAAAATGGTGTAAATAGCAAAACTAAAATAGGCCGGTATTAGACTAATATTTTTCACCTCGATCTATTTGCGGCTTATTTAGCCGGAATTGCAAAAAAATCGACCCATAAACTAAATTGATCTAAAATTTGTGTTTCATATTTTTATCATAAGAGCCTGTTTTACAAAATAGGTCTATTCTGCACAATATGTGTACATCGAATCAATTTTTTAACATTAGAGTAAAAGTTAATTTGCAAAAATATAATGTATATTTATCTGTAAGTAACTTTTTCCTGCAGAAAGATGTTACCTATGAAGAGAGCCCTTGCACCGGAACGACAAATACACCAAAGAAAACTTAGAACAAGCCCTGGAAGAGGTCAGCCTACAAAGCCTCAAAGATATACGGTATACCGAAAAGTACATTAAAAGACAAAAAAAAACAAATATATCTGATTGATACTTGTTGCGCACAGCCAGTACCCACTCCAGCAGAAGAAAATCTGATCGTAGCTTGGGTACACTATTTGGGAGACGCGGGGTTTCCAGTAACCAAGATACAGTGGCTACACTGGTAAAGAATTTGAAACGGCAAAATCCTTTTAAAAATGGTATTCCGGGATACCAGTGGTATACAAATTTTCTAAAACGAAATCAAATATTTGTCGTCGAATATCTCAAAATTTGACAAAATCTCGTTCTGCCGTGACGAAAAAACAAATTAGAGACTGGTTTGAGAAAGTTCTGAAATATTTCCAAGAAAACCAAATAATGGACATTTTACAAGATAGCAGCCGTATATTCAACTGCGATGAAACTGCATTTTTTCTATGCCCTCAAGAGAAACAGGTCCTGGCCAGGAAGGGGTCTAAGTCGGTCTACAGCAGAATAGCGAATGACGAAAAAGAGTGTTTAACTGTGCTTGCTAATGTGTCGGCAGATGGAAATGTTGCTCCTATGGTACTGTTTCCGTATGCAAGACTACCAAAACACCTCCCAGCAACAATGCCATCAGGTGAGATATTATTAATTATGTACGTGAGGAAAAAAATCTCATTTAAAAAAATACGCAGGGCGCAGATATTACGCAGTTCTAAGTAATACATTTTTTTTTCAGGGTGGGGCATAGGATACACAGAATCTGGCTGGATGAACACAGAAGCATTTTATGAGTATGTGACAAATGTTTTTTACAAGGGGTTGACAAAGAATAACATAAAAAGACCTATCGTGTTGTTCTTAGATGGTCACACCAGCCACATTTCGCTGCCACTAGTATTTTGCAAGGAACATGGGATTATATTAGTGGCTTTGGTTCCAAATTCGACTCACATCCTCTAGCCGCTTGATGTTGCTGTCTACAGACCTGTAAAAGGCACATGGCGAAAAATAGTACATAAATTTAAAATTAACAATAACTACCGGCAAGTCAAAAGAACTGATTTTTCAGCCTTGGTCAAAGAATGCCTTGATGAATGCCTAAAAGAAAGCATGATTCAGTCTGCATTTAAATGCACTGGATTATTTCCGTTCAGTTCAGATGGTGTCAATTATGGCAAACTCAAAAAAGGTAAAATCGAACATTCAACTAGCACCAGCAAAGACGATAAGCAGGGCGATTTCTCAATTGCTAGTTTTAAGCAAAAATTTGAAGAAAAACTTTCTCCAAACACTTTGGAGAAATTTCGATGCAATCCAGGTACATCGTGGATGGGAGAAACTCGATATGACAAACTTTTCAATTTTTGGCAGTCAAATTGCAATAATATAGGCAACCAAAAGACGATAAATGGGAAGTACAAAAAAAACAAATACCGGGTACATCAACACAGTCACGGGAAGAAATAGAAGGATTCTTACAAAACTTTGATGATATTCATTATCTAAACGAATTTGATCATCATGGTGAATCTGATTCAAGTGTCTTCAGCGACAATTTAGGAGATACTACCTTAATAAACAACCTGGAGTCTGACATTAGCACCTTTCAAATAAAAGAAAATGGAGAACTAGAACTTGATTCATTCGCAGAACATTCAAATAGATTTAACAACAGTAACATTCAGGTTCTGAGAATTGACATATTGAATTCTACTAACAGTCTTGATTCCATTGAAAATATTAGTCCCGTTACTATTCTTAATCCTGTTGAAAATCTGAATAATCTTAATTCTGTTGCCGATGTGAATTTTGTTGAAAATCTCAATTCTGCAGAAAATCCTGTAGGAGACTTAAGTTATATTGAAAATGTTATTTCTGATGAAGGTCCCAGTTCATTTGAAAATCTTAATTCTGTTGAATATTCAGATCCCGTTCAATTTATTAGTGTTGAAAATCTTGCTAAAAATCAAAATGTCAACGCGGAACCAATAAATGAAAACGAAATAGAAATAAACGATTAAGAGAACGTTGACTCAGAAGTTCGTGGTAAAATAAAAGTTGTTGAACAGGGTTCAGAGAGATCACCTCTAAACTGTTTACAAAATGTAATCGAGCTAGTTGATTGCCCAAAATCCCCTCCAGTTTCAGCAAATCTAGAAAATTGGAAGGATAACAGTAATAAAGAGCAATTAGAAAATATTGTAACAAGATCACATGATTGCTTAAAAACTCCTCCAAATTCAGCAAAACTAGAAAACAGAAAGCATGATAGCATCAAAGAAAAAATTGAAAATGTAATCGAGCTACTTGATTGCCCAAAATCTCCTCCAGATTCAGCAAATCTAGAAAATAGAAAGGATAACAGTAATAAAGAGCAATTAGAAAATATTGTAACAAGATCACTTGATTGCTTAAAAACTCCTCCAGATAGCAATATATTATGAAATAACGCCTCCAAAATTCCCAACACCGTTTAAAAATGCTTTCTTATTCCCAAAGAAGCCAAATTCGAGCAAAAAGTCAGTAACAAAAAAATTAACTCCGGTCGTCGCAATCTCAGACGAGTTCATTGAATACCAAAGAAGAATAGACTTAGAAAAAGAAACTAAAGAACAGAAAAAGAGAGACAATCTGGAAAAGAGAAAAAGAAAAGCTGATGAAAATGATGAGAAAAAAAAAACAAGAATCCAAAAATTGTGTCAGTAATTCAATCAGGCAGTTTAAATGAACACACGAAAAAGCAGATTAAGAATATTTCGATGGTTAATGAAGTGAATGGAGATGGAACATTTTCAGGAAAAGAAATGGAAATAGCCGACAACAAAATACATAAAACAATAAAAAATACAACAACTAGTTTCACAAAAGGGGACTATGTTATCCTCAAATACGAACACAAATATTTTCCGGGTTTAATAGAAGACACCAAATCAAAATCATACTATATAAAAGCCATTGAACAAACAGGAAGTCATTGGAAATGGCCCCATCATGAAGATGTTATATGGTATGATTTTCATGAAGTGATCTCCAAAATAGAGGCGCCTCGCCCTATCAACAAGAGGGGATTTTATGAAGTTCCAGAAATCAAAGAAATGGAAATTAATGTCTGATAAAATATTTTTATTTTTATTTTCATTATTCGTTTTTGAAATTAAACTATTTAGTAAAGTACTGTCTGCAATTTTTATTTATTTTTCGTGATAAAACACAAAATTTTGTAATTAGATCGAGCTTAGGCCGGCGTTAGATTGAGAGATTTTTTGATAGGCCGGTAATAGAAAAAAGGGGCATTTAATGAAAAATATTATTTTTTATTTTATTGAAGAAGTAATACGTTATTTTTTTTGTTTAATATTACAGAAAACTCCCCCCTTTGCCCTATAAAAAAAAATTTATGCAGAATACAAACTCTTCACACTAGTCCAAGCACCTAAATCTAAAATTTCCTCAAGTGGGTCGGTAATGCCACAATTTACCTTACTATAAATTAATATGTATCATTTATTGAAAAAAAAAAATTAATGTACCTATTAGATAATTATATTGTGCATATACATTTTTTGTGTGTTCTTTGTTTTGTAGTTGTTATATGTTATTATTTATGTATACAGTACTCCCAAGTAACAATTTCAGTTTTGTGATAGCCCTCAGAAGGTTCTGAAGACCATAACAATCACAGCACCGATGAAACTGTTTTGCTGTAACGACATCTATAAAACCTCCTTAAAGCTGCTATAAATCTACGAGGGCCCACTCCTATGAAGGTTCTCAGGGCTATTTTGAAATGCAAGCATAAAACCTGCTTGCTTTATTCGCAGGATCCTTAATAACCTCCTGAGGATCATTATAAAACCAAATCATGGGGCTGTTATAAACCTGTATGTCATTAAAAAAATCTATTTGGCATCAAAATATCTTTTTTTGAATAAAATTGGGTTAGAAAATATTCCATAAATAACTACAGCCAAAACGGACTTAAACTAATCTAATTCTTCAGTTGCAAAAAATAGGGCGACTAATTTACAAGCAAAAATATAATGATGGCACCCTGGCAGTGATATATGAAGAATATATAGGTATTCAACAACGTGAAATGTCGAATATCATCTGCGAATGAAATTTTTTGGACAAAATGACATCAGTTGGGTGGTAAATCTGCAACGCGCCCCAATAACAACGCGAAATTAAGAAAATAAACAAAATTCCACATAAAATAAAAAAATTATTTTGACGCATATCTTTCCCGGAATTGTGTATTTCCTTTTCGTCACACACACCAAATTGCAAGAAACATGAATTGAAATTAGGCTCGCTTTAGTTGTTCCCTCTGGTTGTAATAAAATATGGCTACCCTACCTTTTTTCTATTTAGCTGCACATATTACTGTCATAAAGTCGTTTCTCCTCAAAATAAACCATTTTAAAATCATTTTATCCTCAAAAAGTACGTTTGGTATTATTTAATCCAATTTCCAAAATATTTCAACTGTCAATTGTCAATCCCGCCTGACATTAGTCTTTTCGTGATCGACGTGGTCAGTATACTCAGTGTCTATACTCCCGTGATAAGTATTTGGTGGCTAAGTCTTGTGAAACGTTTAATTATTATTTATTTTTTCCAGTTATCTTTACCCATTGTGATTTATTTATTACCGGTTAGGGGGAGCTACTAGCATTTAAGTAGAAATAGTTTTATGCTTTGATTTTATAGCGGTTCTCGAGAGTACATCTCAAAACCTTAATAAAACCTCATAGTTAGTTTTATTACAGAACCATTGCATGGACTTGAGGAGTGCTATAAAACCATCACAAAACTAAGTTTCTATGTGGATTATTTAAATACCAAAAAGATTTATCGTATATGTGTATAAGCCATTGTAAAACCATCATAAAAACAAATATACTCAAATGCTGAATGGTTTCATCTTATAGTCTTCAGGAGTGTTTTGAAACTGATTCATAAATCTGTTTGCTCTGGTAGCGTATTAGGAATAATATATGACCTGCATAAATCAAATTGGGCATTACCTAACCTTCATAAAACTTTCATAAAACTAGGATAAATCCAAATAACACTTAAATTGTTACTTGGGCTGTGACGTATCCAATATCATGTGAATGACCAAAAGGACCAATTAAGATTATTATTTTTATTATTATTATTAGAGATTTATAAACCTACAGAATGGATTTTCATACGACCGGATCGGTGCATTTTCCAGTGAGAAAATCCGGGAAAACCTCGAAAAATACCAATTTTTTTAAAATTTATAATTTTTATAAATCTGAAGCTGGTCAAACAATATTGCAGAAACCGATATATGAGAATGTGCGGTTCAACTATGTGCAAGATGTTTTTGGACAATCGCGTTATAAAAAATGTAATGGAACATCTTGCAAGATGCGCCGATTCAAGGGAAATTGTCGTATTCAAATTCTGTAAACGGCATCTGGAAGTAGAGATCAATATCTACAATTTTCATATTTTGGATTTTCACCTGAGAGGTGGGAAATGTGTTGAAAATGTCACTGAAAGTTGATGACGCTTCAAAGTGCGTCCGAAGTCACCCGAAGTCGCACTGAATTTAACTCGACTTGAGTTCGGGCGACTTCGGATGCACTTTCTAGAGTAACTTCCAGTGACATTCTCAACACATTTATTTAAGAACGGGAAACTCAATCCTGTTGCACTGTTTTGTTCTGAATCCATTCAATCCATATCGGAGAATGAGAAGATAAAATATTTGGGAGTGTCTTTCAGAGATGAGATAACTTTGGATTCTAGGAAAGTTATTGATGATTTGAAAACAAATTTAGAAAAATTAATCAAATCTCCTTCATTAAAATGCCAACAAAAATTTCAAGTGCTCAACTTTTCCATATGGCCCTCATTAGTGTACTCCTTCCAATCTACTCCTCTTGACAAATTACCAATGAAATTCCTAACAGACATTAATAAATTAATAAAATCGTCCCTCAAGGAAATTTTGGATTTACCATCCGATATTCCAGATAGTATGGTATATTCCTCTCCGAAAGTTAAAGGTCATGGTCTTTTTCATGCTTCATATGGAAAGCTTTTTTACAAAGTTTCAACATTTGTGAAAAGCTGAGAATATAGGAAAATATTTACTTGCAGAGAGTGAGGTCTTTTGAGGAAGAAGCTGATTTTTGCATGCAAAAATTAAAAATTGTTTTGGAAGATGACTAGTGGACTTACTCTGGTCGTAAGTTACGAGAAATACTGAGGGAAGAGGAATACTCCAAATGAAAGAATTTGAAACAAAAGGGAAGAGGGGCAGAACTTTATAATCAATACACACCTGCAAATTCATGGGCCAGAACACAAGAAGATTTGACAACATCTGAGTGGAAAGACGCCATTAAAATGACAGGATACGTGGTCAACTTGAGAGGTGTACCAGGCAGATCTCATGACGGTAACCAGTGCAGACACTGTACTGAGATTGAAACCCTTCCTCACGTCTTGGGATCTTGTCAAAATGGTAATCTCTTGAGAAATACAAGACACAACCCAATTCGCCATTTAATAGCAACTGAACTTTCCAAAAATTTTGAAGTTTATGAAGAAATCAAATGTACAGCTACCAATGACAGTCTTCGAAGGATTGATATCATAGCCATCGACAGGGAGAAAAACGTTGCTTACATATTGGACCCAACAATAAGATTCGAATCAGATGAATCCCAACAATTTGATGTTGATATGGAGAAAAGGCATTTTTATGAACCCACGACCCCTTTCTTCAAGGAAAAATATAAAATAGCTGGTGAAATAAAAATTATTGGTTTTTTCATTGGTGCTCGAGAAACCATCACAAATTCTTTGTAGATTTTGCTAAAAAATTCAATTTACCAATGAAAATTGTTAAATTTATAGCCTTGAAGTTCTGAAATTTTCCATAAGAATAATGAGAGCACATATTTATTGTCAGTGACAGAAAACATCTCTTCAAATAGTCTTTAGATATTTTGAATTTATTATTTATTGTATTCTTATACGTTTTTATAGTATTCCTTGTTATTTATACAGACCACATTATGTGGGTAGGATGTTGTTATTTTTTATAATAAATATACAGGGTGTTCGGTAAACCTTGTACAATATTGAAACTGGTGATAGACCAGATCATGACTGTTCAGAATATCGGAATTTTACCTTAGTAAAAATCTCACTGTTTTCGAGTTAATGAGCATTATTTAAATTTCTGGAAAATCACTACCTCACCTTGGATTTTTCAATGCCATGTATACAAATTGGGACGATGTTGCTGAAGATTACTGATGAGTGATGCTTTTAGATGTACGAAACAGTTTTTCAGAAAACAATACAATTTTTCAAGAAATGAGGGTGAAATGACAGATTTGAGTTACACCATTTTTTTTAACAACAGTTTGACATAATTGTTTGAAAAAACATAACCAAGTGGAACTGGATATTCATTACAAAAGAATGCCCATTTCGTCCAGGCTTTACTATGGTATAAAACATACGATCATTATTTTTGGAGGGAGTAGAATTTCGATAATATTAGAGTGTGATGTGATTCTGAGCTAAAATCAACTCCATTAGACTTTGTCAGTAATGTTTTTTATTTTTATCCTATCAAGATGAAATGATTAAATAATTATGAGTAATAACGAATCAACTGCTTAGAAGCATTCAATGAGATGTAATGAAGTAAATACTAATTCAACGTTTTCATTTAATCAACATGCACTATAAACCACAATAACGATTATTCAACATCGCACTGAATAATATTACAAAAATGTTATTTTCCATCCACTCGTACGCAGAGAGGACATATTTTCAAGAAGAACCATTTCAAATGCGTTATAGGTTATAGCCCCCAAATCAGCGATTCATTGTGCAATCGGATATAGTTCTGCATAAAGCGCTGCTGTAGCAGTAGCACTACCTCCACATTTAATATAAATGTTGTGCATAAGCGCATATTCTCGGGGAGTATAACGTATGTACGGCATGACAAAGAAATAAATACCACTGAATGGAACAAGCGGAATAATTTCAAAAAACTACGATAGAAGTCACAAGTTGTTCAAACAAAAGTTTTTGATTTTCGACAAGGATTCATCTCTTGAAAAAGTTTGCACTTATTTGGTTACACCCTGTATCGGTCTCTAAACTTCGTTGGAATCTGGATGTTGGACAATTGCGATATTTATCACAAGAATTCGTATTAACCGGTGCCATGTCGGATAATCGACATTTCATTTCGATAATTTTATTAGGCCTAATTACATGGAAAGTTAATTTTATTGACATACTATTTAATGCTATCAAGCAGTCTATTATTTATCATTAAAAATTATTTCCACATTTAATCTTGATAAAATCTAAATAAAATAATTTTTAGGCATAAGTATAAAAGTTGATCAAATAAATGAATATTTTGGAACCTTTGGTGTAAATACAATTCAAGAAAAAATAAAATACCCAAACACCAAAAATACATCACAATCTTAAAATCTTAAAAGCTTAGTTTTAGCTCATGAAGATGCTAACTTTGTTGGCGAAACGCGCGTCGAGTGTGATTGTGACGTAGTTTTGGTGTTGGGTAATTTCCTTTTTTGCTTGAATAAAAGTTGATAGAAGCCTAGATTAAAACCACGCCTACTTCAATAATGGAAACCACTTCTTCCAAAAATAATTATAGTTTGTTTTATACCATGGTAGAGTCTGGACAAAATGAGCATTCTTTTGAAATGAATGTCTACTTCCAATTGGTTATGTTTCTTTCAGATAATAATGTGAAACTTTTTTTAAAAAAATTGATGAAACTCAAATCTGTCATTTTACTCTCATTTCTTGAAAAACGTTTTCACTTTATGAAAAACTGTTCTGTACGTCTAGAAGCATCACTCATCAGTAATCTTCAGCAGCAAAGATATTTGGATTCGTCCCAATTTGTATACATGGCACTCAGAAATCCAAGGTTAGGTAGCGATTTTCCAGAAATTCTTAAAATGCCCATTATCTCGAAAACGGTGATATTTTTACTGAGGTGAAATTCCGATATTCTGAACAGTCATGACCTGGTCTATCACCAGTTTCAATATTGTACAAGGTTTACCGGATACCCTGTATATAGATATTGATTGATAGAAATGCCGTTTACAGAATTTGAATAAGATGATTTCCCTTTAGAAAGGTTTTTTTTGAAGTTATACCTAACGCGATATTGCAAAAACTACACATCGGACAGAAAACATCTTCCGTATAGTTGAACCACATGTTATCTATCAGTTTCCGCAATATTGTTTGTCCAGCTTCAGATTTATAAAAATTATGAATTTTTGAAAAATTGTCTCTTTTTCGACGTTTTCCCGGATTAGTCTTAGTGAAAACTGCACCGATCTGGTCACATAAAAAGCGATTTTACTGGTGAGAAATTCAGGGTTTTTACGAACTAGGTTAGGCTAGGTTTGAACGTGAGTGGGCCCGTATCAGGCCTTCACGAACAAAATACCTCATTGAAAAAAAATTGTTCTAAAATTGTTTTTTTGCGTTAACCAGCTTTCGTCCCCTTACGAACTGCAGCCTTCAGAAGTCGAAACTTGTGCGAGCTAAGGATTAACGAGGTCTTACCTTTTCACGTGCGATTCCTAGCACTTTCTCGGGCCATCAGGCAAATGTCTGCAGTCGCGATGGTTTGAACAATCGCCGACGGGCAGCCAAAGTGATTGAAACAATGTCGCTTCAACCACTTGGCTATGGCCCCATTATAAAAAGTACTATAGGCCGTTTGCGTCTTTTACGAGGATATATTGAAATATTCTTAGCCTACTATATAGAACCAAACAAAATTACAATGTCAAAATATTTTATTACTCAACATACTCTCCTCTTAATTGGATATATTTATTACAGCGAACCTGCAACGTCTCTAGACCTTTAAAAAAAAATGTTTCTTCTTGCTCTGCACACCAGACCTCCACAGCTTTTATTACCTCCTCGTTGGAAGAAAATTTACGACCTTTTAAACTTTTTTCAGTTGAGGAATGAGATGATAGTCGGATGGAGCCAAATCTGGTGAATAAGGGAGGTGTTCTAGTAATTCAAACTCTAAATCACGAATTTTTTGCATAGCAACATGAGATTTGTGTGCAGGGGCGTTGTCCTGCAAAAACAAAATACCTTAGCTTTCCGCGTCTTTTCTCTTCAACTTTTTCCCGTAGAGTGGTCAGTAATGTCGAATAGTAATCTTCAGTTACTGTTCTACCCTTATCCAAAAAATCAATCATGATTACTCCATGACAATCCCAAAAAACTGAAGCAAGACCTTTTCCAGCACATTTTTGGACTCGAAACTTCTCAGGTCTTGGAGAACCGGAGTGTCGCCATTCCATCGATTGTTGCTTTGTTTCTGGATCGTAGAAATGTATCCAAGTCTCATCCATAGTAACAATTCGGTTTAAGAAGTCTACATCGTTTTCAAATCGAGCACAGATCGAACTCGATGCTACTACACTTGCACGCTTTTGGTCAACATTCAAACATTTAGGGATCTATTTTGCAGCAATTTTTCTTATGTCCAAATTGACGTGAACTATATGATGAACGCGTTTGTATGAAATATTCAGTGCTTGAGATATCCGTTTTAGCCCAATTCGACGGTCTGTTAAAATCATGTCATGAACTGCATCGATATTTTCGGGGATGACTGACACAGAAACTGGCCTTCCCGATCGGTCATCATCTTCAATGGAAAATTAACCTCTTTTGAAGAGTATTAGCATAACTTCGTAAATCTGCTTACCTCTCAACCCTTTTAAATACAGGTACTTGATGATGGTTCGATACTCCAATTTTCGATTTTCACAATTTCGGTGGACACATTTTTTCTTTTAATGCATTGCGTAACTCTGGTTTACTTTTTTGACGTCAAACTTTACACTGACACTTCTAATAAGTTATTGTTCTTTGCTATGATAACGCAATATTTTGTTTATGCAGGGAACTGGTCTAGGCTAACTACATATCAATACATCCTCGTATTTTGTGTGAAAAGAGCCTCTCATTTTCATCTACAGTTTGGCCTAATCCCCCCTCTTAAGGAAACACTCAGCTTCGAAATCTATTTGACTGCTAATCCTCATAATATTAGATTCAGGGAACTAAGTAATATGTGAGTTTCGGTTATGGAATTGATTTTTTGGTTTCAGTTTTTTTTTGATAAATAGTGCTTTGAATACTACAAATTATTATACAATTCAAAATAATGGAAATTCATTTCCTGCGAATTTTTCTACTGGAGATCTATCCTGGGGATTCATATTCGGGGATTTTTTTCCGAGGACTTAACTTCTGGGGACGACATTTCCTAGAATCATCACGTCATAAAATGTGGAATCGACAAATTAGGTACCTGTGTACTCTCTCATACAATTAAATTATATTGTCGTTTCGAAGAACAGTAAAAAGGTTGTAATTATTGTTCAATAACATCTTGCTGTGTTAAGTAAATGACGATTTCAGTTGAATAGTTGACGTATGTAGAAATTCGTTTGGAGTAATTGCTCAATTTTGAAACATTGAATGGGAATATATCTACCATAAGAATATACCAGGTGACCACTAAGTGAGGTATGCCCCCCAATTTTTGTTTTAGTATTGAAAACACAGGTTCAAAATTTGGGATGTCGCTATGGTACTTAACGCCCATTTGACGCTATACCGGTTGTCCCAGTACATCTGTTTCAATTGATTATCTCAGCAATTTCGAAAGATAAAAATTTGAAAATTTCATGATATTCAATTCGTTCAAGGAAACTTCAACTGACAAGAATAAATATTGAAAGTCACTTCCGGTTTGACAGGAAGTGACTTTGACTTTTTTATTTCAAGTAGCACTCTGTATAGTTTTTGCAATTTTTGATTTCTACTCAAATTATCTTTCCAACGATGTATCACACTTTGTATTTGACATTTTATTTGATGGAGAAAACGACAATTGAAATTTCAAATTGAAAGAATTGCAGTAGGCTACGATATTCTGTGTAATCTCTTGATTTTGACTTCAATAATAATTGATAATTCATGAACAATTTTGCATTCGAGATGATGAAGAGAACGTCAAATTTCAAATTATTAGAATTGTAGTAGAACTGGAAGAATTAATAATTCTCAAATGAAAACCTTACTGTACCATGGAAACATTTGAATATATTTGTTTGTAACTTTGACAGGTAATAATTCTCAATAGTTGTGTGCGTGTCAAAGAAACAAACATTCAAGAATAAATAACCGTGAAAATGATGATGAAATCACTATTCAAGAGAAATTGGATATGATACTGATTTATGGAAAATGCGAATATATATATATATATATATATATGTATATATATATATATATAGTCACTAGTTGAAACTTAATTTGACACGAACCAAGGAATCCAAAGTAGGGGTTTGTCTACAAATTGACAGGCAGCCAACACTCCGTTGTTCTGACCAACCCAAGGTTCAATCAAGTTTCTAGTACGTTATGAGGAACGCAAGCAGAATCTAAGTGAAAATAGAGTATATTTCGTTTTAATTACGAGAGTTAGATTCTGCTTGCGTTCCTCATAACGAACTAGAAACTTGATTGAACCTTGGGTTGGTCAGAACAACGAAGTGTTGGCTGCCTGTCAATTTGTAGACAAACCTCTACTTTGGATTCCTTGGTTCGTGTCAAATTAAGTTTCAACTAGTGACTGTAGATGTCATAAGTAACTTTCTGTTATATGTCTTGCCTTCACCGTACAAATTCTTGAGTGGATTCGTTTTGATTTCGAGAGCTCCATAAATCCTTTCTGATGAGTAAGTTAGCACGAAACAGCTGTCAAAGGTTGGAACTCTCGGAATCTAAACGAAATATACTCTATTTTCACTTAGATTCTGCTTGCGTTCCTCATAACGTACTAGAAACTTGATTGAACCTTGGGTTGGTCAGAACAATGAAGTGTTGGCTGCCTGTCAATTTGTAGACAAACCTCTACTTTGGATTCCTTGGTTCGTGTCAAATTAAGTTTCAACTAGTGACTGTAGATGTCATAAGTAACTTTCTGTTATATCTGTCTTGCCTTCACGGTACTAATTCTTGAGTGGATTTGTTTTGATTTCGAGAGCTCCATAAATCCTTTCTGAAGAGTGCGTTATCACGAAACAGCTGTCAAAGGTTGGAACTCTCGGAATTAATTATAATATAATATAATTATATATATATATATATATATATATATATATATATATATATATATATATATATATAGAAAAACTGGTAAATTCTTGAGGATGCAGTCAAATCACTGGGCTTAGTCAAAGAAAACTCTTTGTTATATTGTCAAGGTTTCGGAAAAATTTTATTCCTTCATCGGGACAGATCTATAACACGAAATTTTGGATGTTGTACAAAATGGTGGGTAAAAACAAATAAATTCATTACTTACAACTTGAGGTTAGAAGTAAAAGTCAACGTGCACAATAAAAAACATTAATATCTTCATATCACTTAGACATGGACACATCGATAAAAATTCTTATTAGTTATTTGCAACATTACAATATTTTAAAAAAAATTATATTTTCTCCGGCACACATGGTGCGTCTGCAGACAGAGATTTCAACCTGAGAGAGAGGGCGAGTTCAATTTTGAAGGATGACAATATTTCAAAGGAGCAAACAGTATTACCAACCAAGTACTACCAGCAGTGTGACCAACCCAAAAAACCCCAAATCCGCAATAAGGACAAAGTACCGAACCCTACTTCAAAGGTGAAGACTGGGCTCAATGCCAAAAGTCACAAAAATTACAGATTACAGTCTCATTCGGGAAAACTGGAGGGATTAGTTCCAGCTTTGAAGAAATGAAATTACAAAAGCGAAATCTGAAAGAGAGACAAAAAATACCGAAAAACCTTACTTCAGTGATGAAAACCGGGCTTAATGCCAAACTTCCACCAAGTTTCCGACTAAGCTTCATGCGGAGAAACTGGAGGGATTAGTTCCAGTTTTAATATATATATATATATATATATATATATATATATAGAGTTTAGTAGAAGGGTAGTCTTTGCTGACTAGTTAGGATACAAAGCAGGACATTTTTTGGGTATAGCAGCAAGCAAAACGTGTACTCTTTTAACACTATATTTCCGATATTTCAACAGTGAATACTGTCATCTTCAGGGAAGCTACAAGTAACAAGCAAAATTGTACGATTAATGGAAAGAAAACTTTGAAGAAGAACCACTTACTGTGTTGATGAGAATGATTGCTATGGATGTAATATTAAAAATTATAAACAACATGTCATGTAAGTCACATGTGACAAAGATGAACAAAACACATTAAAATACGTCAAACAATAAAAATATTAATATTAAGTCATTGTTATAAAATTTGTTTAAACATTTATTTGAATTATCTCCACACGTGGAGAGATTCAAATGTAACATAAGAAATTTGGTTAGGATTATTCGACAACAGACAGTTGACATTATTGACATTAGATGTCAGACACTTTTGAAGTGTGACACGAAACCACGAATTGGCCGCTGCTAGTGGGTGAAATTAACCAATTGGTTAATTTCACCCACTAGCAGCGGCCAATTCGTGGTTTCGTGTCACACTTCAAAAGTGTCTGACATCTAATGTCAATAATGTCAACTGTCTGTTGTCGAATAATCCTAACCAAATTTCTTATGTTACATTTGAATCTCTCCACGTGTGGAGATAATTCAAATAAATGTTTAAACAAATTTTATAACAATGACTTAATATTAATATTTTTATTGTTTGACGTATTTTAATGTGTTTTGTTCATCTTTGTCACATGTGACTTACATGACATGTTGTTTATAATTTTTAATATTACATCCATAGCAATCATTCTCATCAACACAGTAAGTGGTTCTTCTTCAAAGTTTTCTTTCCATTAATCGTACAATTTTGCTTGTTACTTGTAGCTTCCCTGAAGATGACAGTATTCACTGTTGAAATATCGGAAATATAGTGTTAAAAGAGTACACGTTTTGCTTGCTGCTATACCCAAAAAATTTCCTGCTTTGTATATATATATATATATATATATATATATATATATATATATGTTAAATGAAGAATGGAATAGGTTTATAGAATACATAGATTGTTAAAAGTTTGATATATTACTTTGTTTTGGAGAAGCTCAAAATTGCTTGTATCAATGCTATATTTGCATCAGTGAAGTTGATATGGCAGTAGGCATGATTATTACTATTATTACATTTTTCCATGAGTATTGGTTCTATTTTGAACAGACGTTATTTCACAATTTGTAGCATAAAGTTAATTCTAAAATAGTGAACATATGGTATAAGAAATAGGAACATCTTAGAGGACTGTCAAGAGTGACAGGAAACGGAAGTTCAAAGATTGACATGATAGAAAAGAAAATATGAAATATTTCACAAGAAATTCAGAATAGAATATATAATTGTACATAATAGATTATATTAAACATGGATCTGCAGGTGTAGTCAAGTAAGAACAATTTCTGAATCAATTAAAAAGGTTAAAAATTAAAAGTAAAATAGAAGTGCAAGGATTGGTCAATTGAGACAGCAGGAAGTAGGAAAAAAGAAGTTTGGTTTCTTAGTGAGGAGATAAACAGGAGAGAGAAATGAGAATTTTTGAAAAATTGTGTATAGAAAATACAAGATTATTCATGAGAAATTGAAAACTACAGTTGGTAAAAGCTACAAGGAATTTACCATGTCCAGGCAAACATCATCAATATGAAATTATAACAAAAGGCAGCCACAATACTACCAAGGTATTTATCATCACCTTCATTAAAGAGAGTCCATTGGATACATCGGTTAGTTTCCATACAAATCAAGGTGCATTTAGTCAACATAAACGTAACTTTAGCATAAGCACTGACATAAACATAACCTTGAAAATAATTTTGTATTTGACCTAATATTACACGAGTTTTAGATTTAGGCATACATTTAAGAATGATAGGTACATTTTTTGACATGAAACTTTAGGTACACGTGAATTATGGACAATACTTTTGTCGTAAAAGAAAAATTCTTCTAAATTTGGGATTTTCAAAGTGACATGTTTTTAGCATAAACTTAATATTGTTGTATAAATGGTGCCATATGATTCAACAGATTCAACTTTCGTTTTTAACATATATTTAAGCACAATTTTAAAATGATGTTGACTAAATGCACCTTCACAAGTAATAATCAAGATTCATTCAGCCAAACTACAAGAAATAGACTTGCATTACAAACGAACTTTGTATTGTATTGTTAGGTATGGATGGTGACTGATGCGCTGCGACCTAGTTAGATCTATTGTGCCCCATCTTCTTCTGCTATCTCAAGGTGTTCTCGTTTACAGCAGCCCCTCAAGCCTCAATTCATTCAGGAATTTTAGGATATTGAGGGGGACCATTTGTGGTATTTATTCCACAGTCAGCTGGTGTGATCCCAGTATATTTAATCAGCCAAACTACAAGAAAGAGAATTGCATTACAAACGAACTTTAACAATTGTTTAAATTTCCATCGAAATCCCCTGCGTAAACTTTTACATTTCTAACAAGTGCACAGAACTGACTGTTTTATCATTTCCTAATGGATTTTATTTTTTGACAATGGACTGTCTTGCTATATTGATTGTCATAGTTTGGAAAGAATTAGAATATAAGATATTTGGAGTAGACTAGGTAATTCTTTATTAGTGTTAGACTATTCTGATCATATTTCCATCATCAATTGAATTTTTGAACATTCAGTAATAAATATCCTATTTTCTTATTACCATATCAAATTTATTTCACATCACATATATAATTTTTATTACAAAATTTCAAAATTTACATCTTTACACAAGCCCGAAGGAATCCTCCTTGAAAGAGTCAATCATGTTAATAGGCGTACCGACTGAGCTGGAGCTGTAGATTGAAGGTAATTGGTGGGCATCCAAAGCAAAAGAAAAATCATTTCAAGTACATAATCATTATTATAGCTATTTTTTTATTTACTATAATTTTTCTACGACTATTATTATTATCATCATTTGAAGAAACATCATTTTTCATAACAATATATATAGATATATATCAATATAGATATATTGTAAATGAAAAATCTATACTGGTCCAATATGGGTGAATTTTCAAAAAACAATATTATATTAATAATATTGGTGGAATATTGGTTGAACTAGTTTTGAATGTAGATTATCACATGAAATATTGGGTCAATATTGGTTGAATAATTTCTACCAATATCGATAATACAATATTGGTGATATATTGTTTTCCACATCTAGAATAAATATTGCAATCCAAATATTCCAGTCATATCGATTATAGGAAAAAAAACTATATTGTATTCCCAAGTTTGATAGCATATTGGTTGAATATCATTTACACTTTATTTGACAAATTGTAATAACTCATATTGAATCAATATTGGTTGAATGGTATTTACCAATATCGATAAAACAATATTGCCATCACATCGTTTTCAATAATATTGCAATCCCAATAAGTATTCCCCTCATATCACTGGTAAACTATTGGACTGGCTCCATAGCTTCTTAACTGGCAGGTATCATTGGGTTAAAATTGGCAATTATATCTCAGATATTATAGAAGTTAATTCTGGGGTTCCTCAGGGATGTCACTGTGGCCCACTCTAATCAACTTATTTGTCAATGACATTGTCCTCAGTATAGAGTATTCTCAATTCCTACTATTCGCTGATGATCTGAATTTTTTTAAAGTTATTGAAAATGAAATAGACTGCCACGAGCTACAGAGTGATATCAATAACCTTGTTCATTGGTGCAATTCCAACGGAATGTATCTGAACCTTAATAAATGCTACTTCATAAATTTCAACAGAAATCAAAGATCCATTGATTATTCATACTCCATCAACTCGTTAGACCCCGAAAGGGTTACTCAAATAAAAGACCTTGGTGTAATATTGGATGATAAATTTTCTTTTTCGGAACACATAAAAATGATCTCCCTGAAAGCACGCAAGATGCTGGGTTACATCAAGAGAGTATCCAGAGACCTCTCAATCTACTCCTTTAAGTTTCTTTACTGTGCTTTTGTCCGTTCAAACATGGAATATGCGTCTGTGGTATGGAACCCTTACTATCAGATTTACTTATATTAATATGCTGGAAACTGTACAACCATTGTTTAAATAGAACATAGTTAGTCAATGCCTGTGGAAAAGGTATTGGACACAAACGCGAGTGTCATCTAGCGTGATTAGTTACAAACACGAATATTTTACGTCATTTTAATGCAGGTTTCTTCAAAAAACCCTGATTTTAATGCTTTTCCATTGTTTTAATCAAGTTACGAAATGACTTGAAGGCCAGATCACTGAAGTTACGACATGACTTGGATGCGAGCTCACTATCGCCATCTACATGTCGCATCCATTTTGATCCAATTATAATCCCATAAGGTTGACTAACTATGTTCTATATAAACAATGGTACAACACAAATTTTTAAGATATTCTGCATACAAACTAGGAATTCATGTGGACAACTATGACTATGATTATCCAGCCCTATGTTCTTTATTAAAAATAACTACTCTTGAGAACAGGAGAATCGAAACTGACTTATGTTTTTTGTTCAAGTTGCTAGCTGGTGATATTTTTTCCCCAGATCTCCTGTCTCCTGTTGAGTTCAAAATTAATACTTCTGGCACTAGGTCGAATGATGCCTTTCATATTAAACATCATTACCGCAACTACGGGCACCTCAGCCCTTCAACAAGAATGGTAAGGAATGCTAATAATGTAGATTTGAACTACTTTGGCATACCATTTTCTACTTTCAGACGTGACCTAAAAAATGGAAAAAAATAAAAGAGTCAAACACTTGGTTCAATGATACTTGGTGAATGTCTGTGATTTTTTTCTTATTTTATCAATGACTCTAAATGTTTTTGTGTAGTGAGTGTATATTTTTTATATATGTATATATGACAACAATTTTTAAAAACATGTATTTTTGCTTTTTTGTGTAGTATATTTTATAGGTATATTTAAGATCGCAATTTTTAATATTTGATTCTAGGAATAAAAACTATATTGTATCTCCAAGTGTGATAACACATTGGTTGAATATCATTTCACCAATATTCAAATTTTATCTCAATCTAGATGTAGGAAACAATATGGAGACAATATTGTTTGAACGATATCGATAAATATTATTGAACCAATATCGACCCAATATTAATTAATAAGATTTGTCAGTTTTTTTTAACTAACATAATGACATATAGATAAACAAAAACAACTGCATAAAATACGTGAATAAAGTCTTCATCATTGTAACTTCAATACTCCTCCTCAATGATGATCAACCAAACCAATAAGTTTTCTGATATTCTTCAGACGTATCATTTGGATCGGTTAATAATAATAATAATAATACGTTTATTCATCCAATATAAATATAAATATACACAAGGATGCTTACATGTATGGATCAAATAAACATTTGCCTACCCCAAGGAAATTAATCCGCGCGGGGTTGTCGGCTGATGATCATTTAAAAACAATAATGCACACCTCCTACAAATACTAGTTTGAGTTCGAATTGAAACTATTGGTGTCTACACAAAATAACATACCAAATTTAAAATATAAAATAGCAAGGAATATATCATAACCTAATGAATAATAAATATTATAAAAATTATAGAAAATTATAAATAGCAACAATAATGTTACTATACACCATTACACATACATTGGTAGTAATTGACCAAACTGAAATGATCACAAATTTTATTCAAAGCATATTCACACAATCGTACAAAGAAATTCAATATACAAAACCATTGGACCAAAATATAATTTTGTGTTCAGATACATAATTTATTTTTCAAATCTACTATTTCATTTATTGTTTCTCTTGGTTGACTAATTATCCATTTCTTTACCTTATATTTCCAGAGGTTATAGGAGTTTATCATTTTCATTTCAATCGGTAGTAAATTGAATATTCTAGAGCCTAAAAATTAATGACTTCTCTGACCTATTGTTTTTTCAGCTTTGGGAACAATCACCGATTCTTGCCTGTACCTTGTTGGATAGTTATGAGCAATTTTTCTGGTGTTTCTATCTCGGAATTGATGTGATAGTACAGCCTGGCAATACAGTTGCCTGATATTGAAAACGCCACTTTCTTGGTACAGCATCTCAGAAGAGTATCTGAACTCTTTCTTGAACATTATTTTGAGTATCCACTTCTGAGATACTTCAATTTTTTCCGCATAATTATTCATTAGGCCTCCCCATGCGATTATTCCATATGATAGATGAGACTGTACTAATGAATAGTAAAGTATTTTTAGTTGCTTTGTGTCACAGAATTTCTGACATAGTTTGAATTTGGGAATGAGACTTCTCAATCTATTTGTTACTACTGTAGCCTGCTTACTCCACTTCAGATGACTGTCAATGTATATGCCTAAATACTTAATTTCATTTTTTGATGTGATTTCCATGAAGCTGTTGGTAATGGGTATGTTGAGATTTTGAAATAAAGGCAATCCTTTGCTATAACTCGCAAACGGTAAAAAGTGTGTTTTTGATTCATTTATGGTGAGAATTTTGTTATTGAAAAAATTTAGAATTGTACTAAAATCTGTTTCAATTTTTTTTTTCAGGGATCCCCAAGAGCTATCCTCATGAAAGAACGCGGTATCATCAGCAAAGCTGATTATATCTCTGCACGTAGGTAAATTGAAGAGTTCATTGATATATATTGAGAATAACATAGGCCCTAAAATTGTTCCTTGCGGAACCCCATAATTCACATTTTTTGGTTGGCTCAACTTTTCATCCACTTTAACGTACTGAACTCTGTTTTCTAAGTAGCTTTCCATTAATTCTAGTCCTTTTCCTCTTATACCAAGTTCCTCAAGTATGACAAGTAGATCCGGATGGCTTACGGTGTCGAAAGCTTTAGCGAGATCGACAAATATACAAATTGCAGGATGTTTTCCGTCTATAGCTTTACATATTTTTGCTGTTAGATATGCAATCGCATCTTGTGTTGATCTGCCTTCTCTAAATCCATATTGCTTGTCAGACATTATATTGTAACGATCAAGAAATGCTGTTATTCTTGTTTTAATAATTTTTTCAAAGATTTTGGACAAAACATATAACAGTGATATAGGTCTATAATTACTCGGATCTAGCTTGTCTCCCGATTTATGCACCGGTTTTATGACCGCCTCTTTTAGTGAGGTTGGAAAATATCCATTTTCTATGCATGTATTTATAATATAACATAGAGGAGTTGTGATGAACTCCACAGTCTCCTTCAGTATTTCTGCTGTAAGATGGTCAATTCCAGGTGCTTTATTATTTCTTAATTTTTTTATTATATCTTTTACTTCTAGCTCTGTCGTTGAAAGAATTACTATTGAATTTGGTAATCTTGAATTTGGAAATTTATGGTGGGACTTCGTGATCTTTTTTGCCAAGTTCTCTCCTACACTAGAAAAGTGATCTGCTAAGACATTAGCTATTTTGGATGAATCAGTAAAAATATCATTATTTGAATTTTTTATTCGATTGACGTTCATTTTCTTTTTCGCGGTTCCTAGTTCTTTAATGGTTTTCCATAAATGGGTAGAGCTATTGGGGTTTTTTTCTATATTGTTTTTGTAGTAATTATTTTCAAATAATTTAATCGCTTGTTGTATTCTTTGAGTTCTTGTTTCAGAAATTGGTTATTAGGGTACTTCTTCATTTTTTTGTACAAATCGTTTTTTTTTCTCAGTTGATTTTACCAGCCCACTAGTTATCCAATCTTTTCTTATAATCATATTTCTCTTAATTTTCACTACTTTAGTAGAATATGTCACAAACTTTTGTAGTTTATCTCTGAAAATTTGAATTGCGTTGTCCATATCCAGAGTGTTATATACGTCAATCCACGTTTCTGCCTCCAACAGTTCCCTGAGTTGGACATAGTTAATGTTTTTTATTATATTATTAGATACATTTTCCCTTCTTTCATCTGAATCAGGAAGAACTGTTTGAAGAAAAACTGGATTGTGATCAGTTATTAAAAAGTCTATGATGGCTGGGTAGAATTGTTCTGTTGATAATTCGCTTTTGATCATTATATGATCTAAACGCGCAGATTGTCTTGTCGATTTACTAATGCCTGGTAAATATCCGAATTCACTTATAATATTCAAATATTCTGTTGCATAATTAGTGTCATCCAGGATATCTATATTGATGTCTTCGACTAAAAGGTTAAGTGTGCTTTTTTGTTTATGAGTTTCAAAAAATTTTACAAGATCTTTATTGAATTCTAAGGGACAAAGTGATGGAGATCTGTATAAGGCTATAATGCCAATATTAGATTTATTGAGTTGAATGGACACATAAATTGCTGAAATAGGTCCTATTTTTAATAGGTCATATTTGTAATTAATATTATTTTTCAAGTAAATTATTACACCATCATTTTTATTTAGTTTGCCATGATTGTATATCAAGTCATATCCTTCTATTTGGTTTCGTCAGTAAATCCGCTTCCATATTCTCTGTTGGACAATAAGTATATTCAAGAATGCCTTGATCATGGAAATCTCTGAGGAAAAAATATTTTATATTCATACGTTTGGTTCTGTTACTATATTGTCCATTTTGAATGATTTTCAGACAACTTTGGTTATCTTCATAAATATTTGTGCAGTCCAGTTGACTTTCCCCCAAATCTCCGAGCAGATTTCTCACCCACAAAGCTTCTTGGCTCGCTTCTGTTAAAGCTATAATTTCAGCCTCTGCAGTTGAAATTGCTACAGACTTCTGTTTTCTAGATGCCTAACTGATTGTACCTCCATTCATTTTGAAAACGAATCCACTGTTTGATTTTCTGTCTTGACTATCTTCAGCCCAGTCTGCAGCAGCAAATCCAATTAGAGGTTCTTCCAGTTTCCGTTCACTGAGACGTAATTTGAAATGACATGTGCCTTTAAGATATCTGACTACTCGTTTCAGTTCATTCCAATCAGTTTGACTAGGATACGATACCTTTCGACTCAGAATTGATACACTTGATGAAATATCTGGACGTGTATTTACAGATACATACAGCAACTGTCCAATCAATTTCTGATAATCTTTATTATTATCAAGTTGTAGTTCGTGTTTGAGTTTATAATATCCTGAATCCAGTGGAACATTTGATGGTCTGGCATTATTCAAATTAGTTTTATGTAAGATTTCCTGGATAAGTCTTCTCTATCTTATGAAAAAATCGCCATTTGAGTCCTTTTCAACTTCAATTCCCAAATAGCAATTGATATCACCCATACAGCTTTCATTCATTTATTATGCTCTCACTTTGACTTATGATTAGCAAGTCATCAACATATATCAAGACAAAGCACTGTTCATTGCACTGTTTGTCCATAATATATAAACAATGATCAATTTTACTTTGTCGAAAACATTTTTGGTTATCGCAGTATGAATGGTTTCATTCCACGCTCGAGCACTCTGCTTGTGACCATACAAACTTTTTTTCAATCTGCATACTTTCGCTTCTTCTCCTTCCTTTTCGAATCCTATTGGCTGTTTCATAAAAATTTCTTCCTTCAGGGTTCCATTCAAGAAAGCTGTTTTAGCGTTATAGTGTTTTACATACATATTTCTCTTTGCAGCAGGACAACATCATACGGAAGGTAGTATGACGAACAACTGGTGCATAAACTTCAGTATAATCGGTCCCAAACTTCTGACTGAACCCTTGAGCAACCAGACGAGCCTTATAGCTGCCTTATACGTGCATATCTCACCATCAACAGTTTTCTTCAGTTTGTAAACCCACTTACAACCAATGGCCTTTCTATCAGCTGATAAATCAACTAAATCCCAGGTTTCATTATTTTCTATAGATTTGATTTCGTTTTTCATGGCATCAATCCAGTTCATTCGGTCAGGCCCCATAATTGCCTCGTTGTATGTTTGCGGCTCCTCCTGAACTTCAACTTGGCACACCACGTCAACTTGGTATCTTAGAGGCGGTTTACCGAAATTTGCTCTACTAGATTTCCGTTGTAATTTCAGTGAACTCGATTCTTCTTCGTGATTCGATATATCTTCGCCTTCAAGATCACTTTTAGTCGTTTCACACTCACAATGATCAGTTTGAGAGTTCTCGGAATATTGGAGTGATATATCGATATCTGACATTTCATTGTCATTCAAAAATTTCACGTCTCGACTGATAGTTATTTTCATAGTTTCTTCTTTAAACAAACAATATCCCTTAGAATGTTTATCATATCCTACGAATCTAAGTTTGACAGGCTTTTTGTCGAGCTTTCTACGATTCACTTCTGGTATCATGGCGTACGCATAACATCCAAATCTCTGAATATGTGATATATTTGGTTTTTTATTTTTCCACATCTCATATGGAGTAGCACTGATTGATTTTGAAGGGAGCCTGTTTTGTAAATAGTTGGCAGGAACTGTCGCCTCCCCCAGAATTGATTAGGAAGTTTTGCATCAAAAAGCATACAACGAGCCATCTCCATCAAATATCGTTTCTTCCTCTCCGCTACCCCATTTTGTGGTGGACAGAATGGTACAGAATACTGGGTTGCAATACCTTCTTGTACCAAGAATCTTTGGACGTTCTCGTTGAGATATTCTCCTCCTCGATCTGATCTAATGACTTTAGGCTTTTTCCCCAGTTGCGTCTTCACCATTTCAACGAACTCCCCAAGTTTTTCATTAACTTCGGATTTATTTCGTAACAAATAAACAAATGTGAATTTACTGTAGTCATCAATAAATGTCACAAAGTATTTTCGTCCTCTTGGAGTTTCCGTCTGCATTGGACCACAAACATCTGTATGTATAAGATCCAAAACTTCTCGGGAAACATGATCCGATTTTTGTGGAAAAGGCAGTTTGGACATTTTTCCCTTGATACAAGTTTCGCATATGGACGAACAGTGACATATATCAACGTCCATTTCTGTCACCAATCCATTTTCAAACATATACCTCACAGCTTCATTATCACGGTGACCTAGTTTCCTGTGCCATGAATGTATACAATTCTGATTAGGATTTCTAGCAATTGAAATAGATTCTTCATTCTTTCTCAATTTATATAGATTCGAAGATTCTTGATCTTGCCTCAATTTGTAGAGATTCGACATTGCGTTTGCAAAACCAACTTCTTGCCCATTTCTCATCAAAATACAGATATTGTCTTTGAATATCAAATGAAAACCTTTTGTGACAAGTTTTCTACCTGACAGAAGATTTCCTTTCAATTCTGGAACGAATAACACATCAGTGATTTTCCTTGTATCTGTTTCTCCATTGGGTTTCAGAAAATGAATGATACCACTTCCTCTGCCGAGAGAATTCAATTTCATCCCATTCGCAACAAAAACATCTTCTTTGATAGAGGTGCCCAGTTCACAAAAAAAATTTCTGTTGTTCGCAATGTGGGAAGTGGCTCCGGAATCAATGAACCAACTATGTTCATCCCTGTCTTGTTTGAAGAAAAACACCCATTCATTGTCCTTGTTTTCAGTAACTACAGGTCAACAAGCGTAAGGATGCCTCTGAGATGCGCAAACGATAATAAGCGTGAGTAGATGTGCGACAAAGATCGACTACTGTTTAAGGCTGGTTATCATCGGAATGTACAATCGGGAGAGAAATTTTTCTGCAACACGTAGAAACGTAGGTTCTTATCTGAATTTTCATTAATTCCTAATGAACTGTTCGAATAATATAATTGTCTGTGATCACTGGACCGTTTATGAAAATTGCATAATTTTCCCGAAGCCATAAGTGTAAATGAAGTACGACTAGAAAAAGAATGCATCGCCACACAATATCAGAAATAGGTAAATAAATATAATAAAGAACACGAGGAAAATACTCACAGAAGTAGACTAACAATATCACATGACCTCTGACCTCTGCCAAATCAGCATTGTCCATGGTAACTTTTGATTTTTTGTTTCTCTTTTTATTTGGAGTTGAGAATTGTTCCATTTCACCTTTTTCAATTTTATTCATTTCTGAATTAATTTTCCTAATGCTTCTAACGCAAACTCCCGTTGCGGCAGCAACTCGTTCTTGAACCTTCACAAGAGGAATACTGGTTTCACCTATCATTGCTTCTGCCTGCATAGGTTTGATGACATTACTGACAATTTCCCTACTTTGTCCACTCAGAATCTTATTTCTCACTTTACCCTTTGAAGGCATTTTCAAACACAACAAACTACTCTATAACCTATATAATAATATTTCAAAACTATACACAACACAACCACAACACAGTCAACACAAGGATTTCAAATTCAACACACAATCAGAATAACGCCACAATAATTTTACACTGCTTGAATAATGCAGAGCGATTGAGCTCCTGCCCCACTACAGGGTTTTGTCTACTGCGCAACCAATTCTCGGAGGCATCCTTAGGCTTGTCGACCAGTACACATTGGGCTTCGTTTCTTTCGAATGTTCTCGAGTCACTGTTGTATTTCCGATTCGACCATTTTTGATATTTCCAACAGTCTTTCTTGAGATGGCCATTCTTACGACCGGAATGATTAGAAACTTTCATTGCTAGTTCCTTGTCTTCTTGATTATTTCGTTTTCTTGACCATTCGTCAATCAATTTTGATCTAACGAAGTCTAAAGTTAGTTCGTGGTCCCTTCTGGTCTCAAGGGCAGTTATTAAAGTATCGTATTCACTTGGTAAACTATTTAACAAAAAAACGACGATCCATTTATCAGTAAACAATTATTCTCCCAGGGCTTTCCACTTTTCGGTAAATTCTATCATTCGAGCAATATGCTCTTCCATATTGCCATTTTCTGCTAACTGCATTCGGCATATCTTTCTCATTAGAAACACCTTATTGGAGAGGGTCGATTGTTGATGATGATTCCGAAGATTTTCCTAGGTATTCTTGGCAGTTTTTGCTGTCTTTATGAGGTTTAGTATATAATATGGATATAGGCTTGGGAATCTCTTTTTTCCATTCAGAATCACGATTATCTTCTGTAGGCAATGGATTTTCGATGACATCCTAACATCCTTCTTTGGTAAGGAATAACTTCATCTTGAAGCTCCAAACAAGAAAATTCTCGTTGTTGAGTTTGATGATATAACTAGATATAATTAGATTGAGATGAAATTTGAATATTGGCCGAATATTTAATGAAACATATTAAAATTATATCATAATCAAACCTGGATAAGAATCCGCTAGGTGGCTCTACATATAGAACGTCTTCTAAAACCTACGAAAGTATATTAAATTCTTCCCTTAACTTGTTTTCAAGACAGCTCATTCAGTGGTTATGGCGATCAAAATGCAGACTCTGGTGTCACCTTCTTCAACTAAAAGACATTTAATAATTTACCAAGGTATATTGATATCCTCCAATATATCCAATATACAGTGAGCACGTAAAGGTTAGAACAAATTCGTTGAACGCTTGATATGGCCATTTTACTTTTCAGTTGCGCATTTTTTGATCTACTCAGATTTTCGTTTACGTCATCGCTATTCGAGTTATGACGTCATTATAATTTTTTTTTAAATGGCAATACCCTATTTTGATAATACTTTCAAAAAGAACGCATTTTTCTGTGTATGGATGTCATATTTATTCTTATGTTAGATAACCGTATGTTCGAGAATTAAAAGATATTTCATTCATAACAATGTGATATTAAGTCTTTTAACGTAAACTTTTGACTTAAGGTATTTCCACAAAATGAAATCTAGTGAGGTTAGATCAGTAGATCTAGCTGGCCACTCTAAAAATTCTCATCTGCGGGTAGAGGACGGCTATCATTATCATTTGCAGTGGGGCTCCGGGGCGAATTTTTGATTTTTGGTGGCGTATTCACTTTTCCGCTGCAGAAAAACCCGGAAAAACCTACAGCCCCACCCTCGGTCGGCTGCACACTTCGAATAAACACCAGATGTCGGGATTTGCTTCACAACAAGATATGAGATCGCCTATCGATACCGAGAAAAATTTCCTCATACTCCGGATTTCCATCGCTGACGAGGATTTTTTAGAGTGGCCAGCTAGATCTCCTGATCTAATCCCACTAGATTTTTTTGTGGGGATACTTCTAGTCAAAAGTTTATTTTAACTGATCTAATTATGAATGAAATATCTTTTATTTCTCGAAAATAAGGTTATGTAACATAAGAAGAAATATGACATCAATACACAGAAAAATACATTTTTTTTGAACGTGTTATCAAAACAGAGTGATGACATTTAAAAAAAAAAAATAATGACGTCATAACTCGAACAGCGATGACGTCTTCAAAAATCTGAGTAGACCAAAAAATGCGCAATTGAAAAATAAAATCGCATGTCTGAGCTTTTTTTCCCCAAGGGCCATATCAAGCTTTCAACGAATTTGTTCCAACCTTTACGTGCTCACTGTATACCAATATCGATAAATATTTTAAGGCCATTATTGCTTCAAGAATATTTCACCAAAACTATTTTTGAAATACTTAAATAATATTCGACCAATATCGCAAAATGTTCACATATTACTTCTCGACAATATAACTATTGAATATTGTACCAATATTGTCAGAATATTGTATCAGCTATATTGTACCAATATCGCTAAATATTTTGAGGCCAATATTAGTTCGAGAATATTTCGCCAATATTATTCTTGTAATATTGGATCAATATCGCCGAATGTTCACATTTTTTTTCTCGCCAATATTGCATTTCAAATATTTCGCCAATATGTTCACAATATTGGACCAATATTTTACCAATATAAGGTGTGCTACTTGGGAAGCGCTGTGTAATTCCTTGCAAATGATGCTGTTGTATTGTTCAGCGATATTGGTATCCATGTCTGCTATCAAGCTGGCTGCATTGAAAACTAAGCGGTTGATACAAACTTCAATATCGTCCAATAGACCACATTTTCTCATGCTGGGGATGTGATCAACTTCACCTAACTTTGGAGAACACTTGAAATATGCTATCTCCTGACATTTTTCATGCTGTCCGAATACAGGAGATGGAACATTCTTGAGGTCTTTGCATAGATTTTCAATTTTTTGGACCAACGAACTCTCTTCTTTAATCCTGCACATCGTAGCAGATTTTATTGAGGTGCGTAGTCTACGGGCATTGCTTTCGACTAGATTTCTTAGGCCTGGAGGTACTGGCAAATTTTTTGAACTACTTCGCTTTCTAGCTGCATGTAAATTGAATTTTGGTTATTAGCTTCATTTCATTGCAAGAATAAAAATAAAGTTGGAAACTATATCATATAATCAGATACCTACCACAAATTTCTCGGATCTTCTTCGAAAAATTCCTCATCATGTGATTACGACACTCAATTTTTTGTATCAGAAGTGTTCCATAAGGTCGAGCTTCCAGAAGTTTTTGATGAACACTGCTATCACCATCTCCAATTAACTTGTGGAATATCAAACCATGCATGTCAATGCTTCGTTTGAAACCCTCAACTATGATATCGGATTCCATAGTGGTTGATGATTCACTCCAATTTTTGTAGCATTTGTGCTCAGGTAAAGCAATCAATATCTTCATTCACTGCGGAACGCGAGCACACGGCACAAAACTTATTTCTGACGCCCAGGAATAAAATTTTTCTCGTTCTAGCTCCAATTATACAGGCCTGTGGAAAAAGAGCCTAATTATGATTATACAAATGAATTGTGGGGGTACAACTATATTGGGAGGTTATCAAATAAAAACTTACTTTTGAGTAAGCTTTCGGAATGGTTTTATTCCTTCTTCAGTCTCTCTAAAATGGAATTAACAATAATTTCTGAACGAATTAAAACATCAATAATTACTTAGAGTTTTCAGTTGAGACCTTCCCAATATAACTACACCCCCACAATAATTTCATATATATGTTTAGTTCAACTACGAATATATCAAATATGTATGTTTTATATTCGGTGCACGCAGCAACTGGCCACCTACCACTCCTGAAGATGCATTATAATTCACAGAGTATGATCTTTTGCTCCAAGCCCCATCAGCTACAACGGTAATCATTGGTATACCGCTTCCATCGACCTGTCCTAACTCCTGAGCTATTCTAGCCTCTTCTTGGCCTGCTTCCTCCATGACCTTCCAAGAAATCTCTTCAATGATTTCAGCAACAATTTCGTGATGTTGCTGATACGTAGAGTTACTCATGAACGGTACATTCAAAACAGAAAGCATTTCGTTCACTGTAGAGTGGCCACTTCCGGTTGAAACTGTGGCCAACGCCAAAACGCTATTTATGTCCATTTCTCCGTCGGTTTCTTCTATAAGTTTAATGGTTTTTTCGATATTGCACATTTTGCATACCAAAATAATGTTGGTTTTCAAACCCATTCTATATTCATGAATTGGATACATATCACTGAATGTACAATCGAATGGTGGGTGCTTGGATATTTCTGCTAACTGCTTCAATAAATATCCGATATCTACCAAACGTCGCCCCTGAAGAGATATTCCAGTATACAGGTTACTGAAAAAAAAACATGTAGGTTTATACAAGAAATATCAGAACAAATAAATTTCTACCTCTGAGAAATATTGTCAGCCGTTTCCACATTTTGAACGGGTGAAGATGCGGCAGGGACATCTTTGCTACACATTGGATGAACATCATCACTGAAATTGTCACTGAAAAATAAATGTTCAATTTATCTTCTGTTCGTATGCTAACGTATCCTCAAAATAGTACTACTAGGTAGGTATGTTTTATAAAATAATGGATTACCTTTCCGAAACTTGAACAGATGCAGTTGGAAAAGTGGAAATGTTCTCTTCGCTGTCAACAGTGGCTGACTTTGTCCTAAACAAAAAGAAATAATTATTTGTCTACGACCTCCTAGAAAATATACAATTTATTGTAAATAATTTTTTTTGGATGGAAAATTCGAGAAAAAAAAAATCACCCCTCCGAAGAGTATTTTGCATGAAAATCTGATAACTGATTCAGAAACTAGAAGTAGAATCAAAATATAATTCATACACAACTCACCTTTTCAGTAATGCATCCTTCAGAGCTTTCCTACGGCTACGTCTTCTTTCACTTGGATACAAATGTTTTCTCTCCTCAGCACCCTTCATTTGTTTTAATTTTCCCATGGTTTAAAATCACACAATAGCACTCAATTCGAACTAGACCGAACTAACAATAAACAAACATCCATATCGAAAGCGAATTTATACGAGAACAGGTAACTATTTCAGGTCATAAGAAGTTCGTCAACATCATCAAATACCTACATACCTACACTACCTGCACCAGTAGGTATAACCGAACCATAATCACTCATTCATACTTCATATAATGACCTATTGCTACAAATACCTGAAAACGCATTAAAATAAAATATTTCCTAATTGTAAGCCGCACGCCCTTGGAATATTTGCCGTGGCGATTACAAACCGCAATGCCATCGATCTCTATGGGAAAGGGTCTGTTAGAGGGCGACACTAATCGAGTGCCTTATTATGCACTTTTAACTTTCGCTTTCCTTGGTTCAATTTTCAATATTTGGAAATAAAACAGATATCAGTGTCCTTTATTCAAATGTACAGTTACGGGAAAATCAATGATTTTTATACTGGAACATATGAATGTTGTTATTATTTCCGAAATTCAAATTTAAAAAAAAACTAACCATTTTCCCGGAAAATACATTTTTTTTTTAAACGGTCAGTGAAAATTGCAACTAAATTGGTTAACTAATGTGGATACTAGAACGAAAGTCGTTTCAAGTGGGTATGGATCCCTCTTCAGTATTTTGTTTGGGCTTCTGCTTCTGCAGATACCGAATAGCAAATGTATCACATGCTCTTGAGATAACCCCATTACATTCGCCATAAATAATAAATAGATTTAAGTAATCTTCATTCGAATAATTCAATCGAGCCGGCATGATTGATTACAATGACATTTCCGTGACAGTTGATTGTTTACAACGCAACTGCGGGAGCCATGGCCAACTAAGAATAAGTAAACTCAAGAATACGAGATTTTCTGGAACTGAGACATGTTAATTCGCCAATATTTCGAAAACTGTTGAGTGATGCCGAATCGAATGAGAATATAAAATTAGTGGGTTTCCATTTGAAAAAATGGACTGTTTCAACCGTATTTATATCATTTTCTGGTGAACGCCCTGTATAACTCTAATCGAATTGATATCGAAATTCTACTGGACTGGGTCCTCTCCTACAAATGAATCGATACAAAATCGAAAATAAATGATCATGTCCAGAAATTAAAAAAAAAAAAATTTCGATCTGCAAACGCAATTTTCAACTTAAAATTTGAAATATTTCGAAAACGGTTAGACTTCCGTATATGACATTATACATAAAACATGTTCAGAATCATGCGTAAATTCTAAAATTTCGATAATATACAGGGAGTCCCATTCAAAATAACGAAGTTGAGGTCCACTTCCGGTACAACCGGAAGTGCCACAATCTTCAAAATATTTTAGCCGGATAGCACTTATCAACAATAGTGAACTCCCAAATTTTCAAATTCGGCCCACCTATGTTTTTCTATATATTGATCGATGAAATTGACATAGGTAAAGAAACCGTCTGCTGGGCAAGAAATATCATTCTTGGTCTTGGCTCAACTTGCCTGGATGTAGATATAGAATTTCAAGATCAAGGAGGGGGGGAGGGGCGGACGTTTGAAAACCAGGCAGTTTTTGACCGTTTGCTGGATTTTCATATTGGTAGATAGGACCCTTAACATACATTCTGCCAAGTTTGACCCGCGAACGTGGTCAAGATCCAGATTTATGCCAAAAAAAACGAAAATCTTGGTTTTTTCGGTATAAATGTGGATCTTGACCTCGTACGCGGGTCAAACTTGGCAGAAGGTACGTTCAGAACCATATCTGCCGGAATGTAAAACCAGCAAACGGTTACATAGTAACTGGTTTTCAAACGCCCTTCCCTCCATGACCTTGACCTGGGGAAATTGTTAAGCTACATTAGGACGATTTGGGGCAACACCAAGAATGATATTTCATACCCAACAGCCGTTTTTTTTTACCTGTCAGTGACTCATATAGGCAGCTCTCTAACTGTATTGAAACTATGAGCGGTATGATCAAAAAGAGTATTTCCTAGTATTTTGTAGAGTATACAGTGCGGCTTTTAATAGCCCCCCCCCTCCCTGTTAACTTTTGAACGGTTCGATGTAGAAACATGAAAAAAAAAACGATTCGAGGGTTTCACCAATACTACATTTTGAAATAAAAAAAATAGTGATTGCACGTTAGGGGGCGTAGATGGGCCCATCAACTCAAAAATTTTAAATGGCATGTGGGGTCAAGTGTCACATCGTTGAAAAGAGAATTCAATTCTCTTTACAACCATCTGAATATTTTTGAATTTCGGTAATATTTTTTTGTAATTCAAAATCGAAAAATCAGATATAAATGCGGATCTGAATACTACTCATACCTCGATAAATTTGAACGGTTGGATGTAGAACAATGAAACCAAAAATATTTTGAAGGGTATTACCGATACTACTTTTTGAGAGAAGAAACATTGCAATTACTCGACAGATAGTGCTGGGGGCACATTAATTTAAAAATTTCGAAAGGTATAAAAATCGAAATTGGGAAAAAAATTATAAACAAAATTCAACACTATTTAGATGGTTGTAAAGAGAATTGAATTCTCTTTTCAACGATGTGACACTTGACCTCACATGCCATTCAAAAATTTTGAGTTGATGGGCCCCCCTGCGCCCCCTATCGTGCAATTACTATTTTTTTTTATTTCAAAAAGTAGTATTGGTGAAACCCTCGAAACGATTTTTTTTTCATGTTTCTACGTTCAACCGTACAAAAGTAAACAGGGGGGGGGCTATTAAAAGCCGCACTGCATAATATTTTACATGGAGTAAATTCTTTGATGGGAAGTATTGACTTAGGTTAGAAGTATACACTAGTAGTAAATTCCAGCTTCTGACTTTACTCAATCACAAATTGAAAAATAAGTCCTCTAGTGGACCTGATGAAATCCCAATGTTCATACTGTAAAAAGTTATTTCAATCATTATTGAACCGCTCGTATGAATCTTTCATTTGCCACAGGCTGTTTTTCAAGTCTCAAAATAGGTAAAGTTGTGCCAATACAGAAGAAACCCAATTCTAGGAATTTAAATGACTTTCGTCCAATCACAATACCATCGTGTTTTTCGAAGGTATTCGAATTATCATTTTCCACAAGACTACTGGATTTTCTCATGAGAAAAAAATTATTACCAGCTAGTCAGCATGGATTCTATCCAGGTAGGTCAACTAGCAGTGCCATCTGTGCCTTTTTGGAAAAAGTTGTGAACTTCATCGAGGCAGGCGAGTGCCCAGCGGGAATCTTTTGTGATTTGAGTAGGGCGTTCGACTGTGTCGATCATGATTTGTTGCTGACTAAACTTTATTCTTGCGGAATTCGAGGTCCAGCTTATACATGGGTTGAGTCTTTTTTGACTAATAGAGAACAGTACGTGAATATATCCCACTGTGATGGCACTAAAGAAAATAAGTACAGTTCGAATAAAAGAGTAGTATCTATGGGTGTCCCGCAGGGATTTGTGTTGGGCCCCATGTTCTTTATGATATATATAAATGATCTAGATAAACTAGTTAATGATAATTCGTATATTCTATTTGCAGACGATATTTCCATTGTCGTCAGCGATAAGAATATTAACATCTTGAATGACAATTGTTCAGAGATTATGAACCGTACTGTAGATTGGTGCTCTAAAAACAGTTTATTTCTCAATCCTAATAAAACTCAAATTGTGAGATTTCATAACAGACAGAAGTATGCGCAAAGACTGAATATCAGTATTAATAATGGGAATGAACACTTGACTCAGTCCGATTCTGTGAGGTTCTTGGGAACTGTTTTGGATGACACACTGAACTGGAGAGCTCATTGTGAGTCACTTATACGAAAATTAAATTCATTTTGTTTTTTATTTCGAAATCTCAAATCGTTGTTAACTTGTAATCAGCTAGTTACATTATACTTCGCTCAAGTCGATTCCCGATTGAGATATGGCCTTCAATTTTGAAGAAATTCGTCTTTGGCTCCTGTTGTATTCACAGCACAGAAAAAACTTGTTAGAATGATCGCTGGTGTCTCTCAACGCAGTTCCTGTAAACCATTATTTGTTAAGTACAAGATTCTGCCCCTGGTTTGTCTGTTCATTTTAGAAATGTCCGTTTACGTTTTCAAAAACAGAAAACTATTTCTGGCCAATGACTGTAAACGTGAGAAGTCAACTAGACAGGATAAATACTTATATATTCCATTTTGTAAATATAATGTGACTTTGAGTACACCTAAGTACTTAGGATTGAAATTTTTTAATTTGTTACCCGAAGAATTAAAATGTAGTCAGTCTGAGGTACTTTTTAAAAGAAAACTTAAAAATTATCTTTATGAAAAGTGCTTTTATAATTTGACAGATTTTATGACTCAGAGATCATTTGTTTGTGTTGTGTAAAAGTAATGTTGTTTTATATTGTTTGTGTTGTGTAAAAATTACTGTTGTTTCATATTGAACAATCACTGTATGTCTATGTTGTATATTTGTAATTATGTCTACTTTTATTAAATCAATTTATACTTCTTTTTTTCATATAGTATTTAGAATACTACATGCCTGCTCTTGTATGACAATTTTCTATACGATGCTGTAATGTATTGTCCATGGAAATAAATTATCTTATCTTATCCAGGACGTGTTTAACCTCAAATTGGTTCGATTGTTGATTTCCGTTGCATTTGATAAATGTACTACCCTCATCTCAATATATTCCTAAGAACCCTCTAGCTATCTCTCTAGCTTAACATTGTTTGCATTTAAGATGAAATTACAGTGCTCAATAGTAGCAAGCTAGCTAAAATAATTGACTTGCCGAAATAATTTTCTATATTGTTCCTCCCCATACGTTCTACGTTCACACATTTCCCTCCTTTTCCTACCATAATTCATGAAAATATTTTTCAATCGGAGATGTGAAGTTATTCTATGAGTAGCTTCGCAAAAACTACACCAAACACTCCAAACTGGAGGAAATACTTAGACAACATCAGTAATTTCTGCAGTATTAACTTCTATATATCGAAGTAACGAAAGCAAAGTATGGAGTAATTGCTCCTAGTACTTACTCAAGTATTACTTCAAGGATTATGTGGAGTATATGCATTAATTTATTGAAGTAAAAACATGGAGCATTAACTTGAAGTTCAAGCAAATACTCTTTTTAATCATACCACCCTATAACTAGAATGATTTTTACTGGAAAGGTTTATGAAACCACGACAATTGTTTCGCTTTACAACAGCTTCTTCAATAAAAATCATTCCAGTTATAGTTTCATTTCAGTTATTAGCACGGATTTTCATCAAATATCGGCTACTTCAATAAAAAAAGATTTGTTTGTAAAAACCGTTGAAATTTCAGCAATTTCTAGTGCACAGGCAATCAAGATGCTTCTTTTGTTCTGGAGTTGGAAAAAGAGTAAATTCATTAAAGTCAATCAAACTGAAGAACTGCTTATTCGATATAGGAGTCAAAATGTTTGTTGGTTATTGGATTTTCTGCCTCAAAATGAGTTTGATTGTTTGGTTGTATCTGACTGTGCAATTTTTTTTTGTAATGTTTTTTTTTGCATTTTTCAAGAGGTCGTTCTAATTTGTCTTCATTATGATATGATAATTTTTATACTTAACATCAGAATATTAAAATATTTGAAAAAGTAGATTTTTCATGAATTTAGCTTTCCCCTTATGACCATGGTTGTTTCACTCTTTTCAATCCTACTTTTAATTCTAGGAAAGTTTATATCAATATAATGAAGAAATATACGCAGATAACATATTTATCAGAAGGACCATTTCATAATGTCTACACAGATTTGACAGCTCACCTTGACATTTTTTTTCTTATTTGCGACTTGTCTGAATTCGTTCGGTAAATTGCTTACCTACGTTGTTCTAGTAAATTGGCATAGTACCCATCCGTATCCATATCATGTCAACAAGATTCCGTAGAACATGTTTTAGAGCAATTATAAAGTCATTAAGAATATAAAAAACTGCTATTTCATAACATAACGTGGCATTCTGTTGCTAATGGTTGCAAATGATTGAATAGTTTTAACGACGACCAAATTATTTCATTCATTAGTTTTTTTATCAAATCCAAAACCATTCCACAGACATCGGCTGCCGAAAAAATAAGAATATGACTGCCGCGTAATTAAGTTTCAGACTGTGGAAGGTTGAAATCACAAAAAGAAAACATCTCAAGTTATGGAACTTGTTTTCGTCCTGCCTTTTCATATTTCACAATTTCTATGGTCAGTCGTAAAAACAGTACATACAATTCCACATAAACCGGGATTTCACAAGATTTTTTTGTGTCTAATTTGTTCACCTCAGCAATATAAGAACCCCCAAATTCCACCTTCCATTACTTGTAGTCCAAGAAACGAGAAAGCGGCCCAATATTAAATGGGCAAAAATTAATATCCGAAAAAATATATATGAGCGTATGGGAAATTAAAATTCAGGATGAGTTTCTATTACATGCGACTCGATCCTGATTCACAGAACTCAAACTTATATCTTATGACTAGAACGCGCTTTATGTATCCTCGGCTACTCTAATCTTGAACAAATCGTGGGCATCCGAAAAGAGGACAAATTTCACTAAGGATGCACATACGTTATCTCTTGTACCTTCAAGAGCAAATGAGTAGTAAATAAGACGTATGTCTAGTCAGTTTACCAGTTTGTTTGTAAACAGAGCAGCGTTGTCAGTTTTGATTCTTTTGGTCTTTTGGGCGATTTATTAAAAAATAAAAAAAATATTTATTGTTTATAATTTATATTAGCCATTCTATACGATGAGGTGTTTTGTTAACGATTGTGGTAATTCTTGGGTAAGGAAAAAAATGAAAATAGTACATTCCATAAGTAAGTACTTGGAAAACATTTCAAAATATCCCTACAATATAAAAACCTTTTCAGATTTCCGAAAGCTAATTTCAGAGAATGATTCCGTGGACCAAGAACTCAAGAAGTGATCTACATTTTGAATGGTCTCAACTACATCTATACAAAATTTGTTCGGATCATTTCACAACTGATTGTTTTGTTCGGATCATTTCAAAAATTATTGTTTTGTTCGGATAGAATTCCAGCCAAGACTGAAGCCAAATTCACTTCCAACACTTGATTTACCTGAACTCAGTGATTGTGATATCTTCAATCTCAGTCTCTGAATTCAAAGTGTCCTGTACGAAGAAGTTACAAAGCACCCTTGAGAAAAGCCAGTCAACACTTTTGGGAATCATTTTCAAAGACAACTGTTGAATATATGAGGAAGAGCACAAACATTTCTGACATCTATTCCAAGTAAATCTCCTTTTATTGGCTTCAAAATAACGATCTCTACAATGGCAGTTTTTGATGAAAATGTCAAAAGTAATACACTAGAATACCTGTTTACACATTCATTTTTGTACTTTGAGTGAGGAGAGATTTAAAATTGAACTCCATATAAAAGATAGTGATCGTAATGTATTTTATTGAAGCAAATATATATTCAGTACGAAGGCTATCGACCTATATAAGTCCTGCTTCTAGGTATATTGAATTTACAATAATTGTGGAGATTATCATTTAGTCTCATATTATATGTATGTAGTTAATGTATTCAACCAAGCAGAGTTCGATTATGAGAAAGGACAGGGGACCAGAATCAAGCCATCTTCTGGGGCCCTCTGAAGGGTTGATTGTAATATGGTTGAAATGTGAGGTCTACATAAAAAGAAAAATGACTAATATTATTCAGTAATCAATAAAATAAATTCACAGTTATGTTATTCATTCATTCATTCCCATTTCCCAGCATGTGCTATTTGATACTCAAATATTCGAAAGTTTAATGATGACAAAAAAAATTGTAGAATTAAAAATAATTAAATTAGATATTCAATTAACCATTTGACAAGTATTTATATCATAAAATTCTGGAAGTGAGATAGGTGTGTAAAAAAATTAAATACTTTCAGTTTCAAACATGAAAGAAACGAAAAAAAGTCACGATACGATGAGTAGCCTTATTTTCACATTGTTTTTGGGAATTTCTTCGAATGCAGAAGATCAAAAAAAACATAAAAAAAAACTGAAGCCGAAAACGCATCTTAACAAAGTTGGGATTTAGTTAATTTCAGAGGAAAATCATTTGATTTCTATTTCCCAAATGACTATTATTGTCCTATAACTGAAAAGTTGACAGATTAAGTTGATACCGACTTTTGAGGTATGTGATTGAAAGCAAAAGAACGAATGGATAAGATAAAATTTCAATGAAAGAAATTCAAAATCTTCCAGAATCTGCATTGAACATGTTTCAATGAATGTGTAATTTTGTAATGATGGAAGTTATTCAATTAGATCCATAGAAATCATAATATACAGGGTGTTTCATAATAAATGCGCAGGACTCCAGGACGTCATAGCTCGTCCAAAAATATGAAAAAAAGTTTCCATTAACTTACCCTCTAAAATGCACCATTTTCGAGATACAGGGTATTGAAATTTAAAAAAAAGAATCGTTTTTTGCGTATATCTCTGGAACCGTTCATCGCACAGAAAATAGATTTTGCAGGCATTTTCTACTCATAATAAGCTATGGTTTGTGCAGATTTTTTATTTTTTCAAATTCATAATTGGTGAAAATTTTGAAGGGGTAGTGGGTGTTTTTTCCTCCAACTTCTACGCCACTGGAAAAAGTATGATTTTGAGCAACCTACTTGAACCGCACAAAACATAGCTTATTATGAGTAGAAAATGCCTACGAAATCTGTTTTCTGTGCGATAAACGGTTCCAGAGATATTCGCAAAAAACTATTATTTTTTTAAAATTTCAACACCCTGTATCTCGAAAATGGTGCATTTTAGAGGGTAAGTTAATAGAAACTTTTTTTCATATTTTTGGACGAGCTATCACACCCTGAAGTCCTGTCATTTATTATGAAACACCCTGTATATAGAGTAAGTATATATAAAATACAGGGTGTTTCTCAAGTACGTGTAGAAAATTTAGGAGCGTATTACTGACATCAAAATAAGAAGAAAAGTTCCTATGAACATATGTCCACAAGTTATTCGTTTCTGAGATACAGAGTGTCAAAGTTGAATTCTTATTTTAATTTTTTGTGAATAATTTCAAAATAATTTCGATATTTGGGTAAAGTTTGTTATCTGGGAATATTTATTATTTAGTTTGTGTAAAACATATATTCTTGATAGAGGTCACTGCGAGCAACTGTTTTCGAGTTATTGAGATTTGAAATAATCGATGCAAGTGATTTTGAATGACAAGATTTTTTAATTCAAAATAAATTCAATTAGAAATTAGTTTTTTCACAATGAACACAAAATTTGATTTTGTCATTGAAAAATCATCCCAGATACCAAACTTTACTCGAATATCATGAATATTTTGGCATTTATTCACAAAAAAACAAATATAATAATTAAACTTTGACACTCTGTATCTTAGAAACTAATAACTTGCGGCCATGTGTTTATGGGAACATTTTTTCTTATTTCGACGTCAGCAACATGCTCTTGAAGTTTCTACACGTACTTAAGAAACACCTTGTATATGTATGATTAGATCCGAGAAAAGTTACAGATTAGTCTGAATCAAATCTACCGTCATTCATCATAAGAAAAATCAAGATGTTTCCGATGTCATCTTAAAAATGGATAGTACCTAGTTGGGTAGGAAAATTGTTCGATGTGAATAATTAAAATCTTGCTATCTATCATTCAGTAATTTATTCTATTCTAAACTCTTTATTTATGGGAGAGAAACAATAATATTTCAAATGTTCTGATGTCCCATTTGAGAGAAAATGAAATATCCCAGTTTCAACACAACCAACCCATTTTCTATCCCTAAGATAAGCATATGATTTTATGAGCCGCTACTGTGAAGAGGACAATACAGTGTTGTAGGTTATGCATGATTTGTTCATCCGCCATATTTGAAACGCATTCTAGTCATAAGATATGAGTTCTGTGTCTTGATTACCGAACATAACCTAAAAAAATTTCAAAGTGGCGAAAAGCGGGTTTTTGTTGATAATTAAAAAAACTGCAGCTCAGATCAAAAAAAGTTGAATCAGGAAATTGTAGGTATTGAAAAGATCTATCAAATTGGTTATGATTTTTTGACATCATTGATACTTATCGAGTTATATCGGAAAAACCGTGAAATATCGGGTTTTCTATAACTCGTTTATTGTAAGGTATTGAAAATTGTTACTTTCAAAAAAATTTTTAAATGTTTTTTCTAAATAAATTTCTTAATTCTGTTATTATGGAAATCACTTTTATGAAAATAGATTTCTAGCATGATTTCACTCATTAAAAAAAAATTGAATTCCTACGATCACTATGAGCCGAGATAATTTATTTTATTTCAAAAAAATCTGGAAGTCGCAATGGTCATCGTACAGCAGTCACCTTCATGGATATTGGATATTGAGGTTGAAAACTAATATTTTCAATGAAAAATACTAGGATATATCTAGTTTATTTGCAGTATTATTAATTGATAAATAGCTGTAGCGGGTGGGCGGAGTAGGGATAGCACGGAAAACTTATTTCGCGTTTTTTTCTGTATCATGGAAAACTATTTCTTATAAATCTTAGGAATGTCCAGTCGCACACAATATTGCGCCCTCTAGCGCCAAATCTGGTCATACAATCGAGTTGGGCCAATTGAGACTTTCACTCAGGATGGCTTCAACTACAACATATTAAAAATCCAGCCATTTTCACCGAAATACTTTTTCCCATAAGATTTGTGCGTGGTCCTTTATAATCGCTCAATAAATATTTCACACGCATTTTAAAACTCTACTAATTTCGTCCGCATCTTATTACTGGTTTATGGCCACCATAGTGAGAGCTGACACCTTTTTCGAACGAGAACCCAAAATGGGTTACTTCGAGGGCATTAGAAAAACATATTAAGACATCTGTCAGCTATTCAAGGCGGGCAAACAGTCTTTGAGATTTTTTCGAGCTAAAAGATGTTCTCACAGGAGGTCTGAAAGTACCTACAGGTTCTATAGAATATCATTTTATGTCTGGTCGACACTATGTGCCACTCGAATGAATGTTGAATATTTTCAAGAAAGAGAAAGCCAAGTAATGTTTTTGAGTGCAGGTCTGTTGAAAAGTGAAGGCGGCTACTCACACACCTGCCGCAGGGGCAATCTAGGGTGTGTAGTGGGGTTGACCCTTAATTGCCTCCTAGATTGTGACGTGTGTAGGCAAGCGCCGGACCTTCCCTGCTTCCTAGATCGGCTGCAACCGCCCTGCCACAACTCGCGTGTGTAGCGTGATTGGGGCAATTTCGACTCAGTTCTGTAGAGAAAGCCATGCGGAGTGCTTGTAAATAGCCCAACATGTCTCAGAAATCATTGTAGACATTAATTATTGTGGTGATAGGATAGTAGTAAATTTTAAATCCTCGTAGCTTTGTCCGCTAACCAAAGACCGTAGCGTAGCAGTTAACCGTTATCTAGCACTATTGGTCTTCCGCATAAATTTATCTTTTTTTCTATAAATCTTGTCACTATGCCAAGGATGTCTTCAAATCATTCTAAATCAAATCTTAAAAAGTTTTTAAGATCATCAATTTCCAATTCTTGCATAACGTTCATGTCAATTCTTTTCGTTTCTGTAACCAATGCTTCATCCAGTACTTTCTTTTTCTTCTGTAGCATCACGGAAGCAGCCAAGGCAATGCCAATCTTTTGATTTTTTGAAAGTGTTGGCAATGTTGGAACCGTCTTCACGACTCAAGTGATAGTCTGTTCTGCGGTACGTTCATTGTCGCACTGAACGGCAGGTACGTGTGTAGAGACGCCTCCTAGATTGCCCCAATCACCCTGCACCCTAGATTGCCCCTGCGGCAGGCGTGTGAGTAGCTGGCATGAGTGACACATGGTGGGCAGAAAATAGCTATTTGTATTACTAGGGAGGAAAGTGCCACTTTTCCTCCCGCAGAATGTAGTTTACATCCAACGGAGGAAATGGCACTTTACTACCATGTAATACATATGATTTTTGCTCCTACCCACTCAATAAAACCTTTTATTTTGATACAACCGCTTATATTACCAAAATATCCTTTTTCTACAACCGCTTACCAAAGTAGCTTTTAACGCTTTCAGATCTCAACGAAAAGTTAACGTTTCCCGTGAAATGTCATTTTGTGACTTTGTTTGCAAATAGACATATTCTTACTTGATGGTAAGTATAGACAATACAGTCATGTATATCTGAGAATCTGAGGTGGTGCAATGGCTAGCGTCTTGGGCTTGTAATCCGAAGGTCCCGGGTTCATCTCCTGGCAATTATAACTTTTTTCTACAACCACACTCCAAAACATGCTTTTCTGCATAGTTTTACGTTCGCAAACATGATTATTTCTCACAATAATTGAAATTTGACATTAGTGTGCCGCAAAGTGACATTTCTGTGCCACAAAGTGACATTTCTGTGCCAAAATTTCTAAGCAATACAGTTTTCGTGACAGCAAGGTGAAAGTATATTTTGAAAATTCTGCATTTCGAAGGGATATTCGATCAGGCAACTTCAAGAATGAATAGACAAAGTCTATTGGTTTATATAATATGAGGGAAATTGTCGTACAAATTCATAATATTCTGAACAAAAATCATAGACATCACTACTGCTGTCTCAAATACCCACATACACACTATCCATTGCTAGGCAACGGAGCAACATCTATCGAATCAGTTGAATGTCAACAAACGTTAAGCATAAAATATTCGTAAAATATTCTTGTACAGTGTGTAACACGAGCAGAAATGCAATTTCTCACTCGTTTGAATTGCAGCACTCGCTTGCGCTCGTGCCACAACTTCTTCAAACTCGTGAGAAATTAGCACTTTTCTGCACTTGTTGCACAATATACTATTTTTTTTTTCAAGAACGTTATCTTACTTTTTTCTTGTTAGTGATTTGAATTATTGGACATTTAGATAGCTTATACATTTCGGATTGCTAATGAGTGATTTTCTCATAAGTAATGTTATGTGCCTATTTGAATCAAGTGTCGATAATTTTTTTTTCTAAGAGCTGCGCTTGTGTATTTCGAGCACAAAGTGTCATTGTCGTTCTCCAAAGATTAATCTATTTGTCGAGCAACAATCAATTACTTTGCGCTCTAAATACACAAATAGCTATTAAAGAACTAGAGTAGAAGTAACAGTCATGTTTGATTTTTACCAGAATACAGGATATATGAGATGTTCTAGAAATTACGGAAACAATTTGATTATAATAGATTCACAAGTTTCTTGACAACTTACTTGAAATGAGGGGGAGGAAAAGTACTTTCCTCCCTAAGGAGGAAAAGTACTTTCCTCCCTAAGGAGGAAAAGTACTTTCCTCCCTAGGGAGAAAAAGTATGAGTTTCCTCCCTGGTTTGAGGGAGGAAAGTGTGTACTTTCTATAGGGGTAGGAGGAAACGGTTTTTTATGCCTGGCGGAAAGTTCTAGAAAACTATAGTGAGAACGGTCATAGCTTTCGGAAGGGCAGGAGATATTTTTGGAAGGGAGAAAAAGGACACTTAGCGTCGGGCATCGGTTCGGACGGCACGGGCATAGTAGACGCAGCGTCGTTTCACACTTAGCGCGGCGGCATGCGCCTTTATTTTGAGTGCTTTTTTTTTTCTTCCGTCAACGAAAAGAGTTCTAGCCCCCGATTGATTATTGTGCGAGTATTATTGATATTCGCGATTATTGCAGTGCAGTGTTGTGTATTTCCTTGAGGGTTTTTATTGCGCTATTGGTTGTGCCACTAGTGTTTCCGAGTACAGGTCGTATAACATAACTCTACCTTCCATTTCAGCAAATATTTGAGGGTCCTGTTTTTTTTATGTATATATAGCGTTCCTGGCACTAGCGTTCCCAAGTACATAGCGTATAACATAACTATACCTTTTATTTTTAGCAAATATTTGAGCGTACTGTTTTATATAGCGTTCCTGCATAAGTGCCTGTGTGAGAAGTCCGCACAGGTGATATTCATCAATAATTTTGTTATTCAGAGATTATTTCAATATTGTGTTTAGCATTGTACGCGTTATTTAGTTCTGTCTCGTACGCGATTATTTTTCTTAGGGAGCAGCCTTGAAGGGGGCCCACGTGCACGCGGAAACGTTCATCAAACGGCCCGCGCGATTAGTGAAATCCCTGCTATTCTGCAAGTGATGTCTGAGGAGGAAAAAGAGGAATGTAAGTTGTTTGTTGAATTCAAACAAACGAGAAAAGCTCGAGAAAACCACCAAACACAAGTAGAGCTTCCATTCTCCCCTACTCTTCAGGTTAATGCCTATTTCCCAAGACATTGTTCGATTCTAGTAGATTTTGTATTGCTCACGGTTACGGAGTTAAATCAAAAAAGTTAATTACACCATTGATTTCAATATGGTGGCCATCACACAACTCTCACGTCCTGAGAACTGAATTTCACACCCATAGCTAACTAACCCCTCTACGAAATGAAAATAAAAAGTTGCATGCCACCCAAATAATAATCAAAATATAATTGTAATGAGAAGAGACCAAAAATATCTACATAAGAATTTAACAAAATCAAATTGAAAAATTGACAGTTCGCAGATAGAGTGACAACCGAGACACAATAAATCAACAAATCAACAATGTGCAAACTTTCAACCTTTGCAACGCTAGCTTGTAACATGATTCTAATTTCAGAAAAAAAAATATCTACAGTGTGTCCCACTTTGAGCAGACACACACTTATATTTAATTGAGAATGAAATAATTTGGAAAAATGTTTTTCTCATATTATAGTACTAAGGAATGCCTACCTTTATGTTGATGAAACATTCGTATATCCATTTTGCACGGCTAACTATGACCAATTCAAAGGTGAAAAAGTGAGGAAAACATATTAGGGATTTTTTCATAACAAAATGTACATCAAATTCTGTTTCAGAATTCTCTCATATCCCTAGATCCCAATGCTTGGATGAATTGATTAAACAGGGTGTCATTTGTAGCTGGCATTTCTTTTTGATCAGTAACATTTAAGTACTTAATTTCCAAAATTTATTCACTTCTCACAAAATTCACAAAAATATTAAATTAACACCTTGCGTGCCGTAGCGGTCATTATGACAGCTACGATACTTTCCTGTGGTGCCAAGCGGTCATAATGACCGCCGATTTGGCACCTCTACTGCGGCTGCTTTAAACACTTTTTCTACAAAGAAGTCGTGGTAATCTATTTGAATACATTTAATCTCAGATTGGTACTTCTAAAAACTCTGTCATCGTACTGGGTGATATACAATATAGGTCCATATCGAACTCGTAGTTTTTTTGTAAGTGATGAATCAGGATAAATCAACACATGAATCGTTTGTGAATATGGTTGAAAAGAGAACGGTTGCGATCTTTTATATGCTCCGAATGGAACATCATCGACTTAGAAAGCTTAAATTGAAAGTTGGTTACGTTGCACGCAAATTTGGCACAAAATTTCAAGTTTTTATGAAAATCCGTTCCCATTTTAACTCCATTTTGTTTCAATTCTCTATCTTTCTGGTTCAAATATTACAAAGGAGGGGGGGTTCTGTCGAACACTGTATAAATGAACTTTACAACACAATTTATAGTAGAGATGGAGAGGAAAAGGTATTGATTCACCTCAAAACATGCAAGAATATTTTACCACATCGAAAGCAGACTGGGATAAGAAGTAGGCCTACATACAGTCTGTTACTATAGATAATCTTCAGAATAAACCGGATAGTTCAGAAAAATATATATATATATAAGGTACACTTTACTACTGAAAAATTGGGTTACAATGTTTTTTGACTCTCACGGCATTTCCTTTTGTTAGAGCAAACGATGGACTTTATTCATAGATCTTTTATGACTGACTGATGTGTATCTTGTTCTTGGGTCACACGTAGGAGTTGGGATTGTTTGATGGGCCCTTCTATTTCACTTAGAAACAATCAATCAATCAATTTACTTTATTGTCCAAGAAAAAAATATTCTTATTGACAAAGTTTTCTTAATCTAATCTAATCTAAAGTGAGTATATAATTACTTTGACAAATAGTATTCTATACATAAAACCGGTTGACAAATACAAAAATTTATCACAACATAAAAGTGAGCATCATCGTATAAATATTCCTATTTACAAATCTTTCTATAATCTAAAGTGCGTGTATATTGTATAAATAAAGACAAATAGTATCCTAGTATATAAAACAAGGTGACAAATACGAAAATTTTCACAAAACAAGAAAGTGAGCATCATCGTAAAACTCCAAGAGTATATTTCTTTGACTCTTTTTCGAAAAATATGTTGTATGGAGATTCCTCTCAGACAGAGTGGCAAAGTGTTATATATTTTTTTACTCTCATACATTATTGATTTCTTCATTAGTTCTAAATGGGGGATGGGGAGAGGTAAGTTTTTCCTCGTTACTTGGCGAGTGTTATGGTTTGTTTGAGTGCGCTCAGTATCGGAGACTTTAGACTTGTGCTTATGCTCCAAACATAGGGTTTCAAGTATAAAAATGGAGGTTAGTGTCAAGATTTTGTATTTTATAAATAACGGTTTACAATGGTCGGTGTATTTAGCTCTGGACATGAATCTGACTGCTCTTTTCTGTAAGACGAAAACAGAATCGAACAATTGTTTGCTGCAATAACCCCAAAATGCAATACCATATCGCATATAGAGAAAAATATGTCACCTTACTCATTGGCAAACCCAGTTCCTGAGACACAACTCTTACTGCAAAGCAACCCGAAGCCAGTTTTCTTTTAAGACTTTGGATGTGGATATGGAATTTTAGGTTGTTATCAATTTCAATGCCAAGAAACTTGGTACAAGGTTTGTTATCAATGGTTGTAGAGTCAAATATAAGGGGTTCATGAATGTATCTGAAGGTTAGAAGGCTAATTTTCTTTGTATTGAAGCAGAATAAATCTACTGTGGTGAACTAGTGTTCTAGTGCTAATTTTTTTTAGAATTCTGTTATTTTCTAAGTAGCTAATTATAGCCAGATACATCAGAATCATCTACAGCTTTTCTTTTATTATGCTGTATAATTTTGCTTCTGGTGCATCGATTGCATATCTAAATTTGTCGATATATTTGATTTCCATATCGCTTTCAATAAATTGGGAATTTCGGACTCATTGATACCGTGTTTGGCGGTATTTGGTACTGAGATCGAATATATCCTATTTAACCTTCCACCAAATGACACAAATTACGAGATCATTCTGTATTGAACAAATTTCATATTTTCGTAAACTTTTGTTTTTGATTTCGTCAGTATAAGTACTTTTTCTAAGTGCCTGAAAAATTATGATATAGTGAGTTCTTTTACCAACAAGTTTGGTAGCCAGCGATACACTACTATCAAAATTATCAGCAATGGGTCTTCTTCTGGAATATAAAAGTTTACCAGACAAAAACAACTCATTGGTCGTTGCGACTGATGAGTCAGAAATACGTTCTTTCACAAAATATATTTTCAAATATCATGTAGGTAGGTATATTCATTTCCACAACACAGGTTGAATAGTGTAATTCCATTCTTGAAATGATAGCCTTTTCTGGGAAATATTGTTTCCTAATCAACAGTCCTCTGAATGGAACTGGTGATTTATTGATAGTTACATAATGTTTTTTCAGTTATGAATCTCATTTCATGGAAAGTGCTAGTAAAAATGAAAAATTACACACTCTCAAGAATTATTGAAATCCTTTCTCTGTTGTGATTTGTAGAGTGACAGGTTTCGAAAGTACATATCGGTTGGCCAATAATTGGCAACATGTAGCTTATGATCTTAACACTTTATATACCCTGTGAGTCTGATAAATCCCTGGATTCCATTTCTATTTGTTGAGGTCCATTCATGAAGCCTTGACTGAGTAGAAGTACCATTGTTATTCGACCAAATTTGATTGATTTGCAGAAAAATCATAATGGTGTTTCTTTACAGTAACAAAACAGAATTCAGCTCTTTTCGTTTTCAAACTGAATTTTTTTTATTATAATTATTATTATCATTATTTTTATATAGCTTCAGATTCGTCCGTTATTCTATTTCAAAAATTGTACATATCTTCTTAATTTTCTGCTTCATCATTCATCATCATTTCATATCTCTTTTGGAATATTCAGATGTCGAAGCCCACGAATTTTTTTTTACTGTTTTTGAATGTTTTTAGATATTCATTGGGCATACCGGAACGTCTTCCTTTCAGTTGATAAATGAACTAAGTCTCCCCAAGAATCTTTAGATTATGTATGGGTCAGTATACTTCGATGTAATATGAATGACACTTACATGTTTTAACGATGTTATGAATGAGCTGTAAATCTAAGTGAATTTACTTTTTTGAATAATAGAAGCATTCTACTAAAAAACAATTGCAACCGCTGACTTTATCACTACCGTCACATGAAGAGCTAATTTGGATATTAAATTTCATAATTTTCCAGTTTGTAAAGATTACTTCAAAGTAGGACATCTTCCAGTTGCACAATATAAAATTTACTCATTTACCCTTTTACACGTTTATAGATTATCTTGATCTCACATTAACTCATTTTCAGACTGTGGAAGGTTCTAATCCCACAAAATTCATTTCAGGGGAAGAAATGTCTCCATAAAATCAAACTTTCAATATGATCGACAGTGTTCATGTGGTTTGTATATTCGTCCATAAAGTTTAACAGAATTCATGCTTTTATCATTAGAAATCAGTTCTGAATTACTAATAATTTATTTGCGTTTTGAATATCATTGTTTTTGTGAACTATTATTCTTCATATTTGGCAGTAAATAAATATAATAAATTACTATTATCATTATTTTGGACTGAAAAGACAGGAATATGTATATGAATCTATCCCTACACCCTACTCACTACATTCGAAATGTTCGATTCGAATATTAAACTTTCTCGATTTCAGCTCCATCTAGTGGACGAATCATAACAAACCATAAATTTGTGTGATGAGTATTCCCAGAAAATAGACAAGGTGTAATTTTCAATAAAGAAGTTGTCAGCACTTCTGACTCGTCCTTTACGATTATGTCAAGAACGTTTCAATAAAATTGTATATATTTTAATCCTATACCTCTACTTCAAATTTGAAATCTCTATATGAAGCGATAATCTCATATATCATTGTAACACGGTACCCGTTTTCTGTGGCACCATGGGTAAGTCAGTATGAATTTCTTGGCAGTCAAGGTGTTAATACTGTGAGAAATAACCAAACATTACTTTTCCATGGCAAGCTGTGACCACTTGAAAAATTAACCCCATCTCCTTGTTTTGGAATGTCATAGAAGCCCAGAATTCATGATGAATTATCGAAATGTACAAGGTATCATTCATAATGCTTGGTTGATTTTAAAATGTATTTTTTGTCACAAAATGCCCAAATATGTTCCATTGTTACTGTAGAAAGTAACCAAGAATCACTCTTTCAAGGCTAACTATGACCAACGGAAAATTGAAAAATTGAGAGAAAAATTTCGTGATTGATACATTTTTTCTTAGAGGCTGTGTTGAGGGAACTTTCATCTGTGATAAAACCTATTCACATGAACTCTTCGCCCTCGGCCAAACGCTGTAGGATTGATGACTTTTTCTAGATTTGTCTGATCAATAGTGAATTTAAATTTTTTGTTTGTTGAATTTTGTTTTTACGAAACTCCCAGGTTTTCGGAGAAAACCCCTCGAAAGCAGAGCTTGTGCAAGAAAGGGAGATCCGGGACCTACAGTTTAAATAAAAGTAGAATCCGAACCACTTCAGCTCAGTGACACGCGACCGGGGATCGAACCCGGACCGTCTGGGTGGAAGCTAAACGCCCTAACACCACGACCACTTCGCTGTATAAATGTAAAATGATGAATAGTACTGAGGATGTAATTTGAATGCATGCAGAAAAATATGATTTCGGGAAGAGCAAATTAACATTTACATTATTTTTGCTTATTGGTTCATTTTTATCTGAGTTTTTTATAAAGGGCTGAAAATTGTTTATCATGATCGTGGGCGCCAGGGTTACGGTTGACGTGGTAATCTGCTATCTACTAAATAATCATCAACGATATCAAAAATCCGCTGTTTTCAACCAACACTAATGACATTTCCATGTTGCCTGAACTTTTTCAGATTCCAAGAACTGTAATGCGATTTCGAATTATTGGTTTGATGTCAATTTATAAGTTCCACCAACATCAATTAAATCTCTCCGTTACGTATGACGTCAATAGAAATTTTGTGTGCGACAGAGTTGTTTGTTTTCCATTCAACATCCGGAGAAGATCGTCTGTTTTTGCTTCAACATCGTAATGAGTCGATAAAAAAGGTAATTAGTTGGATAACGAATCATTTGGTAGAATAAAAAGGATACAAATTACCTATGAACTGGCTTATTAATTTCTAGGCCCGATACACTTGTTTGATTAGAAAAAAAGCAGTCGCAGCATATTTTATTTAATTCATGGTGAAATATCGATTGCTTGGTAAAAATATCAATTGATGAGCAAAATTAAAAAATCTCTGATATAATACAGGGTGTCTCAAAACTCAACGTCATCCTTAGAAGAGCTGATAGTTCAGCTCATGGCTGAACAGAATATCACAATACAACCTCAGTAAAATATAGATAGTTTGGAGATATTGCAACTTTTATGAATTTCGTGAAAATTGAGACCTTTGAACAGTATTCCAAGTGCCGCAAGTACAAAACTTTATAGTTTGAGATTCTAATTTTTGTTATGCAACCGTTAATAACCTTTCTATTGATCGAAATCCGAAATAAAAATATTGGTGCAATACCTTTGGAGAAAAAAACATATTTGCCCGATTCACGAGTTAATTTATATTATTACCTCACTTAGACTCTTTATACTGTAAATAAAATCACCACGTGAACCTCGCAAGTTATCTCAATAAATTGCTCATTCGCTGTAGTTTTTGACATGATACAACATTCACTATCTTCCACTTGAGGAAAAAAGATATTCCTAGTTTACTGCAATTGTGAAATTATTTCAATAATTAGGTATTCGACTGAAAACACTTTATAAAATGAAGTGACAGTTATTTATTGATAACTAAACAAAATGTCAGGGAAGGTGTACAGGGTGTCCCAAATTCGAGCCTCATCATTGGGATCTCGGAAACCAGAAGAGATACGAGGTCGGTTAAATGGAGGCAAAGTTGCGCAATTTGGTGCTCATTGAAATGCCGCTTTCATATTTGAACAATTCCGAATACTTCCGAAGATTTTTGGAAAAAACCGATTATTCGCGATTTCATTTTTATTTTTTTGTGACTCTATTTGAATAGATATAACAAAACAAATTTCACATTCTCATTGCTACTTTTTCTGTTCTACAAGTTGGTGTTATAAGATTTTCAAACAGACGATTCGTATTTGAGCTGCCATCATCAACTTTGTTTTTTTTTTTAAATACGGCCCTGGATTTTTTATAATGGATTTTAAAATCTTCTAATGTCCCAAAACAAATGATGTATCGCACTAATTTGAAAAGTTTATATTAATAGCATTTTCCATAAGAACTCATGTGTTAGAGAGAGACAGAGAATAGATTTTTGGTAAGATCTTAACAGGACAGCGTTAAAATTATTTTTTCGAAAAAGAACGATATATCATTGTTTTAAGGACCTCAGAAGCTCCTAAAATTTGATATAAAACAATGTGTGATGTTCAACAATAGGCATGATGTTTTAATTATTCCAAAAAAAGTCAAACAAAAACTATAAAATTGAATACCCAATGAAAGTTAAAGCAAATATTCAAATTGTGATCCACCTGCTTGAATGCATTTTCGTGTCAGTCTGTGAAGTTTATGGATGGCACGCTGAATGGTCCTTGCAGAGATAGCCCTGATCTCATTAGGTCTTGTCGTAATACTTCAAGATTATGTGGCGTGTTTCGATATAGACGGTTTTTGAGAAATCCCCAAAGAAAGTAGTCTAGCGGGTTTAGGTCGGGGCTTCTAGCTGGCCAACGTACGGGACCTTGGTTTCCAATCCATTTATTAGGCAATAATTCATTTAATAAATTTTTAACACATCTCCCATTATGAGGTGGTGCACCGTCTTGTTGCCACCATAGTTGACGTAATACGCCCAAAGGTTCTTCCATTAGGGAATCCAATATATTGGTCCTTATTAATTCTGCATATCTATCGGAATTTAATTTTCCTTGAATAAAAAAAGGGCCGATAATTTTATTGTGCCACATACCGACCCATACGTTAAATGATTGTCGTCCCTGAGGTCTTACTTCTTGATTCTGCCTTGGGTTTTCTATTGGCCAATAGTGTTCGTTATGTCTGTTAAATAGTCCATCTGTTGAAAAACTGCATTCATCTGTCCATATAGTTTTATTTAGGAAGTCATCATTTTTCATTAATTTTATTTTGCAACCAGTTACAAAATTCTAATCGTCTCTCAGCATCGCCTGGTCTTAGTGTTTGACTAATATGGATTTTGTAAGGTTTATATCCACGCTCATTTAAAGTTCTCCAAACTCTCATTCGCGGTAATCCTACTTCTTCTGAGAAAACTCTAACTGAAGCTCGAGGATTATTATTGGCCTTAAAAATTTATTTAAAATTATTCATTTTACTTTCTACTATGTACAGTTTTCAAACTTACAGTGTTCAAGATAATTTGTTCCTCTTCTGGATCGATTCGTGTTCCATATTTAACCCTTGGCTTAACAAAACTTCCGTACTGAGCTAAATTATTATCAATATTAGCAAATAACTATAATGCGGCTGCCGTCTTTCTGGATATTCCAACAAATAGCGCTCACAAGCCGTTTTTGAATTTCGATTCGGAATATAATAAATCCTTATCATGTTTCGTTTTTCTTCGTTAGAAAAAGTCATTTTCGTTCAATAAGCGTTAACGATTAGTGAACAAACAGTGAACTTTCAAAATATTGGATATTTTAAACATTAACAAATGAACTAAGATAGCCAGAATGCACGATGCACAGCCACTTTGATAAAATGCAGTGCGTTATTGCAAAAAAAGTTTGTTTTAACTCTATTAAAAATCTAATTTTTGTCTCTCTCTAACTCGTGAGTTCTTATGAAAAATGCTATCAATATAAACTTTTAGAATAAGTGCGATACATCATTTGTTTTGGGACATTAGAAACTAAATGTATAATAAAAAATCCATGGCCGTATTTAAAAAACAAAGTTGAGAAAATCTGATAAAATCATCTTGTAGAACAGAAAAAGTAGCATTGAGAATGTGAAATTTGTTTTGTTATATCTATTCGAATAGAGTCACAAAAAAATTAAAATGAAATCGCGAATAATCGGTTTTTTCCAAAAATCTTCGGAAGTATTCGGAATTTTTCAAATATGAAAGTGGCGCTACAATGAGCACCAAATTGCGCAACTTTGCCTCCATTTAACCTACCTCGTATCTCTTCTGGTTTCCGAGATCCCAATGATGAGGCTCGAATTTGGGACACCCTGTACATACTGCCTCCAAGTTGAATGCAAGCGTGTCATCTATTTGAAAACGATCGTTTCAGTCCCAAAAATTTGGTACAGTCTGAGTTCACAATGACTCCGTTATTCAAAGAAAGATTATCAAGTGAGCACCTTTGATATTAAATGAAAGAAGATTTGAGTCACACCATAACTTTATCTTTTCACATCGTTAGATATTCTGTCTTTGAGATCTTCTACTGTTTTACTATTCCACAAAATCGTGGTATCATCTGAAAAAAGTGTGAATTTACCAGTCAAGCCGATATTTGTGAGGTCATTGACATATATCAAGAAAAGTATAGGACCTAAAACTGATCCTTGAGGAACACCAGAGTTGATTTCGATCTGCTTCGAGTGTTCACTCATTTTGACGGTTTGACTGCGGCCTATGAGGTATGATTTGAATCATTGCAGAGTCATTCCTTTACATCCATAACGATATAGTTTCCGCAGGAGTATCTCGTGATCCACGCAGTCAAATGCCTTTGTTAGATCACAACACACTGCTGCTGGTATATCTTCAGCTTTGATGTTGGCATAGACCTCATGAAGAAAAGTGAACACTGCATCATAAGTATTTTTTAGTTCCTGAAATCCATATTGATTTTCACAAATAATGTTATGTGATATGAAAAAACCGCCGTTTCTTAACAAGTTTTTCTATCAATTTCGCAATGGACGGGATGAGAGAGATCAATTGAAAATTTGATGGGTCAGGAGGAAGCAGAGGAACTAGAAATTAAAAAGGAGGAAGCAGCAGGACTAAAGTCTGAAAGGCAGAGGAAATAGCATCAACACTAAAGAAGTAAAAGAAGTAGAATTGGAAATAAGAACTTTATACTACAAGGTATTATCCTTTTCATTTAGAATTTCCGGACTTCCAAGTTATCAACAAAAGTCGTTGTGATTTTCTTAGAACTGTCATTTCAGTGTCATAAAATTATAGGCAGGGACGTTATAGATAGATTTCGTTTTCTTGAAAGTGTTAGGACAATCAATTTTGAATTTATCTAAATTATAGTTATTGATAATATAAGGTGGGTTTCTCGTAGAAAAGGTATTTTATAGGTAAAGGAGATTTTCATTATTATTTGACTAAAAGTTTATATAAAGATTGTATGAATTTGAATTGGAGTTTATAATAAAAAAAAATTTTGTATCAGTATTTCATTCTTATATGTTTGAGATTCAAAATTTAGCCTAGAATCCTGATGAGATTGAGAGTTTTTCATGTTGTATGACTGAGTTGTAAAAATTATAGTCCAGGGAATAAATTTATTTAATATATAAAATAAATTAAATTAAATTAAATCAAAGAGAATAAAATAAACTAAATTAAATTAAATCAAAAATAAATAAAATTAAAATAAATCAAAATATAAATAAAACAATTATTTTTTTATAATAAAGGAAAATATATATATATATATAAATATATGGTAACAAAGTGGTAAACATACTGTGCAAGTTGAGATTTCCTTCGACAATAGTTGAACATGTATATAATTAAAATGGAAGAAACATAATTTTTCTCTGTATAGTCTTCATTTCTATGACATCAATATTTCAAATTATCTATACTTCAAATTTTCCTGACAAGTTTTTTCGTTTCTGTTTCTTCCATTTTAATTATATACATGTTCAACTATTTTCGAAGGAAATCTCAACTTGCACAATATGTTTACCACTTTGTTATTTATTTTATACATCTAATGTCTATATATTTATATTGTAGCCCTCGAAAAAGCGAATAAACGTTCGCAAAAGCTCGGGTAGCAAAAAAGAACTTCTTTTTCATCACTGACCATATCCCCGATAGAAACAAGTTCTTATTAGAAGCCGGTCGATATACTTTCTTTATAAATGTAACGCTAATAAGAGATCCAAAAAAAGTTATAGCCATTCATCCCATGGAATTCAGTATGCAACAGTCATCGTAAATTACGTTTGCATTTGCATAGTGGTGAGCAGTCCAGATTGGCTTTCCTACATTTGCAGTTGCTGCAGTCTCCTTTGCAGGAACATTTAATCAATTCCCGGCATGACCGGAAAACCTCTGGAATTGTCATCGTAACTGGTACCCATGACTCTGAAATCTTATTCCAAGCAAAATCGTGCTGCGAAATACCGGCTTGATAAACTGCCCTACGGATATGTTGTAGAAGAGCATCCTCAGTTGGTGGAAGTTGTCCATTGCTCGATTCTTCTGACAGAAGAGCCCCTTTCTTATCTGGTTGATACTGCTGAAAGGAGTGGTTTTATCAGAACAGCAGTCAGTCGTTCCAGCTTCTTAAAGTGTTCGGAGTGAGCTTTCAACAGTTGGAATGGATGAGTAGCTAAATACCTAAATACACAAATGTATCATTGACGTCTTGAAATGCTTGCCTTGCTTCCCAAATACACTTCTTACTCTTACCTTTGAAGGCGGAGGTTGTGTCACAACCAGAGAATGAGTGAAACACAGGAAGTGCTCGTGATTTTGACTTCCCCAGGCTAATACATATCGCGTTGATGTGAAAAACCTGTAAACTGTCTGGAATGCAGGTGTCCCAAACCTTTGGGAATTTTCATAATCAACCGGCTGCCCCCTTACGAGCAATCCTCAGAAGTCTTCGAGAGACTTGTGCGAGTTAGGGAAGATGCTGCCCTTACCTTTAAACGTGCGATGCCATGCACGAGGTCGGTGACGGCGTGGTGGAAACCCGTGTACCTTGGCATAGCAAGCGAGAACACTACCGGCGCGCCTCCAAGACCAATGCAATACAACATTACAAATCTAGAAGTACTACGGCGTTGTATAAAAGGTACCGTGAAATATAGAAATGCATGTTTCGGTACTTGGACAACGTTGACGAATATTTGGTTTGGGGGCTCGCATGGTCCAATGCAATGTCTTCGTGGGATGCGAAATATAAAAGAAAAACAAAAAACACATAATTTTTCTAAAATTTTTCGAAATTTCAGGGGGCTTCTAGGATAAAATTAGTAAGTATACCCTAAGGTACCTTCATTCCAAATTTGGTGCTTTTAACCGCCAGGTAACGGTAATCTTAAAATGCAGCTCTAAGCCACCTCACTATATGCGACAATCACATACACCAAGTAATAGAGCATAAAATGCGTCAGTATTCAACAAAAATACTAGTAGGAAACCGCCTATGCCATCACATGTAGGACAGTCCGTAGTTATATTCTGTTATGTTTTCGAATTTGTTATAAACATTTAAATAACAGAAAACGTGTTTTTTAAAATTGTTTTGCTTATAAAATGAAAACTTATGAAGTAATCCGGTTGCTCCAATGGAAAGAATTGTAGATAATTGAAATACGAACAAAATGGGATGTTTTATGATCCGGTCAGATCATTAGCAACGGAGAAAAACTGGAAAAACAGGAAAATTTTGCAATTTTTTGAAAAATTCAGATCTCCGCCATTTCTCAACAAGTAGGATTGGCATATCTCCTGAAAGTATTGAATCATGTGTAGTTTATGTGTGAACAAAACAAGCGCTGTCGGATCGTTAGTTTTGGCACAATTGCAATTTAAATTTTTGTTGCACTATCTTTCAGCGGGCCTGAATGCTCTAGTAATAGCCCGATTTCAATTTCTCAAACAGATTATGAGAGTAGAAGTATACTACTACCATTGTTTATATAGAAGTAAGATAGTCAATGCCTGTGTAATTGGTGTTGGACGCAAACGGATTGTCATCTAGCGTGATTAGTTACAAACATGAATATTTGACGTCATTTTAATGCAGGTTCCTTCAAAAAACCCTGATTTTAATGCTGCCCCATTGTTTCAATCAAGTTACGACAGGACTTGGAGGCCAGATCACTGAAGTTACGACATGACTTGGATGCGAGCTCACTATCGCCATCTACATGTCGCATCCATTTTGATCCAATTATAATCCCATAAGGTTGACTAACTATCTTCTATATAAACAATGCTACTACAAAACGTATATTCTCATTTTGCGCTACAATCACAGCTTAATAATCACATATTAAGCTGTGCTACAATGGTGCGAAATGGGTGAAAAATGCATGCAAACATGACTGAAAACAATCGAGCGCGCGTTAGCTGCCGAGTGGTAGGAGAGAGGGGAATTCTTCTAATGAACGGGTTACGTGATAATATACGCTTCCCCTCATCTCCCGCTCACTCATTCCACTCGATCGCTTCTACCAGCTCAGCCATTTTGAGTCATGTTTGCAAGCATTTTTCACCTATTTCGCAGCATTCTATCGCAAAATGAGAATATACATTTTGTGGTACTGAGCTTCTACTTTCAAAAACTGTTCTAGGAATTGAAATCGGACTATCACTAGAGCATCCAGGCACGCTGCAAGATAGTGCAAAAAAAATTCAAATTGCAATTGTGCCAAAAGTAATGATCCGTCAGAGCCTGTTTTATGCACATATAAAGTACACATGATTCAATTCTTTCATAAGAAGAGCCAACCCTATTTTTTGAAAAATGGCGGAGTTATGAATTTTTTAAAAAATTGTAAAATTTTCCGGTTTTTCTGGTTTTCCTCCGTTACTAATGAACCGATCGGTTCGTAAAACAATCCATTTTGTTTATATTTCAATTATCTACAATTATTTCCATTGAAGCAACTAGATTGTTTCATTAGTTTTCATTTTATGAACAGAACAATTTAAAAAAACACGTTTTTTGTTATTCAAATGTTTATAACAAATTAATAAATGAGAGTTGCGAGTCGAAAACATAACAGCATATGACAACGAGATGACTTCTATGTGATGGCACAGTCGGTTTTCTAATAGTATTTTTGTTAGGAAAAATTGCTCTATTGATTGGCCTAACAGGGGATTGGTATGGGGCCAACAACAACAACTTTGTATCGAAACTTGACAATCCCACCAACCTACCTCAGGCACGCCCAATTGAAGACTTCTGACAATATTGAGCAGAAAAGTGTACAATAACGGATGGGAAGCACAAAATCAAGAACAACTCCGACGCCATATATCGGGAAAAATTAGAGAAATCAACGATCATGGGGTCGTCCAAAGGATGATGCAACGCGTCAGGGGAAAACTTAGGAGGCAGATCGAAGATAACGGTCCCTTGTCGATTATTTGAACTCTAGGTAGTGATAAGAATAGTTAAGAGATATTGTAAGATTATTTGTTAAGATTATAAAAATATATTTATAAGAGTTGTCAGCATCTGATTTTTTCTCAAAGCTTTCTGACCATACGATATTGAGGGGTGATGTTGAATTATTGCAATACTAATAATTATATATTTGTTCTTTTATTCACACTGATACTAATTTTGTTTCTTTTCATGATTTATATTACTGTCAATTTTGATTGTATAAAAAATTATTCCATAACTTGTCATCTCAAAACTTAATTGTACAATTAGAAGAGTATCTGAGTATTCGATTCGAAGAATCGTTGAAGGTCATACAATTTCGAACAAATAGTAAAACAAGACCGTGAATTTTTTCAGATCTGTTAAATAATGTCGCTTCACAACAGTCATAATATTCATCCCATTGCACCACAAACATAAAATATAATTAGTTTATCACTTAAGATTAGGTCAATTCTGTTAATTTTGTTCGTTGTTTGGACATTTACACCAATGAATTTAAAATCATGTACATTGTTATGATTATGTGGATTGTTGGCGTCCTTACGATCGCGGATTGAGTTTTTTCTAGGAGAGTTTATAGGAAATTCGCAGTCAGTTACACTTGATGAGTACCTTGGTTTTTTCGTTGGTGTAAAAAACGTTGGATGCATGCACCGTGATGCCATTCAGACGAATCCATAGCGTCATCATACTTATATTCCTTGAATCTGATTGTATACGAAGAATAAAGATTCGAGTATTTTGAAATTAGAGGATCACATGGCAATTCTGGAAAATATTGCATCAGTGATTTGGATTCACTCTGTATACATGCAAATTAATAATGTTCATTATTTCTTTCACTTTTTCACCATTTACTTCATGAGAGTAATTTTTGCCTTCGAAAAGTGGCCTTTGTATATTTCTACCATACCATAATATGTGTATTTAGATCTTACCTGCATAATATTTGTTTATTCATAACATATAGGGTGTTTCGTAATATAAGCACAGGACTTACTTAAAATACGAAAAAAAGTTTCTATTAACTTACCCTCTAAAATTCAACATTTTCGAGATCCAGGGTGTTGAAATTAAAAAAACATAATAGTTTTTTGATAATATCTCTGGAACCGTTTATCGCACAAAAAAACAGATTTCGAATGCATTTTCTAGTCATAAAAAGCTATGTTTTATGCAGACTTTTTATTTTTTTAAATTCATAATTGGTGAAAATTTTGAAGGGGTAGTGGGTGTTTTTTTCTCCAACTTCTACGCCACTGGAAAAAGTATGATTTTGAACTGCCTACTTAAACCACCAATGTTTTCTACACAAAAAAGGGGGCACTTCGTCATAAGCTCTAAAGTTGACCGTTTTCAAGTAAAATCAACTGTCATGTTGAAAAACATGGTAATTTTTTTTAAATAATTTTTTTCCTAATTAAACAAAATTTATTTAAACGTTAAAACAAGTAACAAAACCAAACGTTGACTTCTTAATTGCATATGAAAAAAACAATAACAATCATACTCAGTTGAATTGTTGGAAATGTCCGCCGTTAGCTCCAATGCACGCAGCAATTTTTCGAGGATAAAACATTATTTAAACAACATGAAAGTTTTCTTGAAAACGGTCAACTTTAGAGCTCATGACCAAAAATACCTTTTTTGTGTAGAAAACATTTGCGGTTCATATAGGAGGCTCAAAATTGTACTTTTTACAGTGGCGTAGAAGTTGGAGAAAAAAACACCCCTACCCCTTCAAAATTTTCACCAATTATGAATTTGAAAAAATACAAAATCCACACAAAACAGCTTATTATGAGTAAAAAATGACTACGAAATCTCTTTTCTGTGCGATAAACGGATCCAGAGATATTCGCAAAAAACGATTATTTTTTTTATATTTCAACACCCCCAAAATGGTGCATTTTAGAGAGTAAGTTGATAGAAACTTTTTTTCATATTTTTGGACGAGCTATCACATCCTGAAGTCCTGCGCATTTATTATGAAACACCCTATATAGTAGTTTAATCGAATCTAGAGTTTTCTTTTTGAAGATGCTAGGATGCAAAATCTCATTGAAGATTCTACTAGAGCATTATCAAGTAACATTTCATATTTTCGAGTGAGGATGACCTTCACGTTCGCATTTTTATAGGTTCTGAAAATATAGTAGATTCAACTAATTCTTCGTCATGAATATTTTGCGGTACACTGCTTTTTCAATTTTGTTGATAACATAGTCATTGAAGAGACTTGCTTTTGCAGTAGGTATTATTTGTATGGTTTAAATGCGTTCAGATATTATTAAAGTGTTTTCTGATTGCAATTCTTGTCATATATCATTAATTAATTTTAATTTTTTTATTATCATCACTTGTATTCAATATTTTACTTTTATATCACTTTTAGTTTTCCTGATGAAATTATTCAGTTTATTTCGGTACATTTTGTATTCGCTTTGAAGTTCATGGGAAAAGTACATTTATAATATTTTTTCAACTGGAGAGAAGGTTACTTAGATATTGTAGATTTCATTTATTTCTGCCACAAATATGCCTGTTCTGACCTACCCTTGCACTAAGGAGAGGTAGCAACCAACTCCGAAATCAGTGTGCAGGTGGCTCCCCTGTCCGAATCAATGCAAAATTCAGCTAGTTGGTCACAGAGAGCACTTATTATACGGTCATCGACAATGAGGATTATATTGCACAAATACCAGTTTGCTATGACTCAATGCCCGTCCCGGTATTAGCCAGAAAAGTTGCCATAATCGTCTACACCGTAGGGGGGTAGAAAAAGTATTTGGTGGTCAGCTGAGTTTGAGTCAGTAGCTCCTAAGAAATTAAATAATTCCAACGAACGAAATGTTTCCCATTCAACCAAACATTTCTCTTACATATTTCTAGATGCCGCAATGTATCCAATAACAATGGGAATGAAAACATACAGGGTGTCCCAGAATAAAGGGACAAACTCCGATGGTACAATTTTCACTTCATTAGCTATAAGTTCCAGTAAACATATACCCTAAAATAAATAATAACCGAGTTACAGGGTGTTGAAAATGACAAAAAAAATTTATGTTTCCCATAATAACTCCATAACGGCTCATCTTTTCTTGATGAAATTTTATATGTCACGTGGCAGCATTCAGTTCCAAATTTCGATGTGAATCATGAAATTGTAACTTTAAACAGAAGAGTACGGGAGGTTGGTGCCCCTAATCGTTCCTCCCCAATTTTCACGACACTGGATTAATGTCGATTTTATCTTCTTCTTCTTAATCTCAACATTTCCTATACAAAAAAGGGATAGGTTCCATTATTAAAAATATCAACGGTTTTCAAGATTTTTTAAGTTGAATAAGTGCGTAAGGAAAGTAACTTGATTATTTTGATAAACGTTGCTTCGTCCTTCGTATTGAAAATCATGGCATAATGGTGAAATTTCAAATATATTGTGCCCACAGTGGTATTTCTCGATGAATCTCAGAAGATGGCGGAAACAATTTAAAGCATTACCCTACTTACAAAGGATTAGCAACCAATAAATACAACTGATGTAGCACCGGAAGACATTTAAAATTTAACAAAAATCTCCTCATTACTGAAAGGAATGTATAACTATTCATAACAATATAACCAACAAAGAGATTTCACACCATGCAATGAGTACAAATTAAAATTTTTCTATAATTGTTGGCATTTATGAGGGATCTTTTCACAAAAATTTCCCTATATTTGAAACAAATTACATAGCAACTTCTAACAAAAATATCAACAATGAGTTTCCGAATCACATACGCACAATACACATTTTTTATACAGGGTGTTTCACAGAGAGAACCACTAGACAAAATTATTATTTTTCAGAATTAATTCGAAACCCTGTATTTATGGATTGATTTTTGGGAAAAGTGTGTCTCTGATCTCCAAAATATTCAAGGTATTCTATTTTGGGAAAAGTACAAAAACATGAACAACCTTTACTCAAATATGTCCTCTCTCAAATGTAACTATTTTCTCAGTGTATATTGATTTTCATACCATCTTCAGAAGTATGAATTCTGAATCCGATACTATGACAAGTTTTTGAGATACAGGGCGTTAAATTGAAAAATTACTGATTTTATCAGTTTTTTCTTCAAATTGAAAAGGCGGATTGATTTCATGTTGAGCCTATGAGTTTTATATGAGTTTCAGTCAGATGTACATGAAAAGGTTCAGCTAAAAATATTTACTGTTACAGGGTTATTCACAAATAAATCTCAATAGGTTTTTGCAAATACTCAAAATTCTACAGTTCCGTCACAGATAAATTATTCCATGAAGTTATTCGTGAATAACCCTGTAACAGTAAATATTTTTAGCTGAACCTTTCCATGAACATCTGACCGAAACTCATATTAAACTCATAGGCGCAACATCAAATCAATCCGGCTTTTCAATTTGAAGAAAAAAACTGATAAAATCAGTAATTTTCCACTTTAACACCCTGTATCTCGAAAACTGGTAATGGTATCGGATTCAGAATTCATACCTGTGAAGATGGTATGAAAATCAATACATAGTGAGAAAATAGTTACATTTGACCGAGGAAATTTTTGAATACAGGTTGTTCATGTTTTTTGTACTTTTCCAAAATAGAATACCTTCTTATGACTAAACCACCTTGAATATTCTGGAGATTAGCGACACACATGTTTGTGTTATCACTTTTCCCAAAAATCAATCTATAAATACAGGGTTTCGAATTAATCCTAAAAAATAATAATTTTGTCTAGAGGTTCTCTCTGTGAAACACCCTGTATAAAAAATGTGTACTGTGCAATATTTTCTCGTCAAAATACTATATCGAAGAGAAAGTTTCAAAAATATGCCTCCCTGCCGTCAGAGTAGAAAAAGTTAATTTTGGCAAAAAACTCTCGTTATACAGTCGTGAATCACCTTGTAAATATAAATATTTCCACTAATTTCAATACCAGAACATGTAGTAAACGTCTGCATGCAACAGAAATTGATTGTAACTTTTAATAAATAAAAAATAAAAACGAAAATCTGGGCAATTTCAAACTTTAACACCCCGTATTTAGAAAACTAGCCATAGTATTGCGTTGGGTCCATTGACACTTTTGGTTACTGAGTCGGGTGCAGCAACATACCAAACTTTCAGAAAATTTGACCGGTCGCCACTTTACATAAGAAAAGTGTGGGGTCCTTTGGAACTGAATGCTGTCATGTGACACACCAAATTTCATTTGGAAAAGTTGAGCTTTTATGGAGTTATTCTTGAAATCATCTTTTTTTGTCACTTTCAACACCCTGTATCTCAGTTAATATTCACTTTAGAGTATATGTTTATTGAAATGAAGTGAGGATTTTACCGTCGGAGTTTGTTCCCTTTATTCTGGGACACCCTGTATAGAGTCGTTGAATGGGAGAATGAAAGGTAAATATTCGGTAAATATTGAATCAAAACATATTAATTATATGTCCAGCAAGTACTGGTACGCAATGGAAAATAATAATAATTGCCGTCATCTATATATATATATATATATATATATATATATATATATATATATATATACCTGTCTTTGTAAATAGGTATTCATATGAGTGTTCATAAGGGATGCAAGTTATTTATTATTATTTTTCTGTATTAGTCCGCCGAATCGCATGATTACAAAAATTATCGATATTTCAAAGTATTTCACGGAATTTCGAAAATTTCGACTTCAATATCGATAATTTCGAGTTAATGTCGAAATTTCGATTTTTATGTCGAAAGTGACTTCAATTTCGAAATTTCGATTATTAGGACGAAAATTTGACTTTTATTTCAAAATTACCTTTCAACCAGAATACGGAGTAGTCCGTTGAACAGAGAGTTCCGATAAATATCTTCAGGCTGGTAAAACTCATGGGGTTCACATTTGAATTTAACATCAATTTATTGTAGAACAATTTCTTCAATATACCTGTACAAAATTTGATTTCATTCCCATTTTTTTCAATTCCTGATCTGGTCTGGTTTATAACATAACAGACAGGAAGGAGTGCTTTTGGCTTTTGGCACGCTCGGTAAGATCCGTAATTTTCCTTACATTTTTTGTTTTCTATAATAATAACTCCCAACATGAAAACAAATTTTGAAAGAACGCCATTTCGACCAAGTTTGTTTATGAAAACTTTCCCACACCCATCCTAATGAACTTGAACTTATCCGATATCAGAATAACCACTTCCTCAGTAAGAAATGGATTCATATTTTCACGGTGGTATTTATTTTTTTCAAAACAACTGATAAATGGGTGGATCTGCTGGTATTATTAACCACTATGTGGATTACAAAAACATATAAAAGTTCACCTGTTGGATATTTTCATTCAGTTCATTCCTGTGCTGTCTTCAGTTGTCTTTGTGAACTGTTTTGTGAAGGGTAAGAAATATTTACTTTTTATGATTTTAGTTTCTAAAAAAAAAAGAATTATTATTATTATTCATCAAATATTTCAAATATTTTGAAGATTTTAATTAATTATGAACTGATCCTTTGGTTGTTTCTCCGCATTCTGAAATGTAAGAGTTATTTTACAGTTTGTCTCACTAAGTTGGAACCATATGGAAAACTTTTTCATTATTCATTTTAGGAAAAAAGTTATTCTATATAAAAAGTTTTGCAAGTTCTAAAATCTTAATTACAATCATCATGTATCAAATTTTCACAGTCGTATACGCGGTGTGACAAAAAATATGAATTTTTCTCAAGAGTAAAGTAAAATAATTTGTTCAGAATTGAAAATTTCGTTCAAATATGCAATTACGTCCATAGACATTGAAAAACTTTTATTTTTAATTTTGAATGAACATTCATCTCTTTTGATTATGTAACACATGATCACCTTTCTGTTTCTTAATATTTTCTAACAATTTTCCAATTTAAACACGTATTTAATGCATATGCATATATTGTGCAGGTGCGAAAATACATACAAATGATTTTTCCATGTAAGTAGATGCAATTGCATATTTCAACGTAATTTTCAGTTCTGAACAACTTTTTTCTATAAGAATTTTCGATATTATCAAATATAAAGGTACTTTACTCTTGAGTAAAATTAATATTTTTTGTCACACCGCGTACACGACTGCAAAAATTTGATATCTGATGATTGTATTTCAGATTTTAGAACATGCAGAAATTTTTATGAGGAATAACTTTTTTTCCTAAAATTAATAATAAAAAGGTTTTCTATATGGTTCCAACTTAGAGAGACAAACTGTACATAGTGTTCATGAAATAAATTTCTTCAATTTTTTCACAATATATTGAAAATTTTCATTTCAATCCTATGCTTCGGCTTGTTTTTCTATATTCTGAGAATAATAATTAAAGTTGGCGGAAATGCGGATGGGATGATGAAGAAAACCAAATTTTACATTGTCGAAATTTTTTAGAATGAAAACACCAAATACCGAGTGTCCGCAGAAGGTGGCTCGCCCCTTATAACTGTTTTGTTTTTGAAGATAATGGAATGAAATTTGGATAATAAAACATAAAACTGCGTTTATTGACCAGTAACATTTTTCAAATGGCAATATAGTGGCTCGTCGGGTAAGGAAAAAATACCATTTTATTTCGAATAATTTGATAACCCACACTAATAGGTTTTAAAAAAAAGCTCCGTTAAAAAACTCAAAAAACTACGATAGATCTTTTATAAAATAAGGCATCTTTTGGTATTAAAATAGGATTCAAATGCATCCAGTAACCTGTAACAAACAACAAATAAAACAAAATCATTGAGGAGGTCGACTTTTACCTCTTTTCCAAAAGTAAATTAGATATTTATTGTGTAATTATTTAAAGAGCATGTTTATGATAATATTTATGCAACAAAATATTTTATTAGCTTTTGGACTATTGATCTTGTTTCAGAGTTGTGTTAGTTACAGGTTGCTCAATATATTTAAATATTATTTTAATATCATAAGATCCTTCATATTGAGAAATTTCTAATTCAATCTTTCAAGGTTTTTTAACGGAAGTTTGGTTGAAACCTATTAATGTGCAATATCAAATGAATCGTAATCAAATGGTTTTTTTTAACCCCATGAGCCACAATGAAACATTTTGAAAAAAAAATTAGTAATCTGCATTTTAGATACATTTTGATCAAAAACAGTAATGCTGTATTTTTCTCAAAATTTTATGACTGAAATTATTGATTTGAAGATATCCATAGCCCTCTAGAATAAAGAATAAATTTCAAAACAAAAATAAAATTCTGGTTCAAAAAGTGACAGGTATTACATAGTTGTATCCAGTATGTCATAAGGAGATCAGAGAAGTGAAAATATACCGGATGTCTCATCCGAAAATCGAAAGTTTATGCCACTTCCCTCGAAACCAAGAGCTGCATGAAGTTGAATTACTTGTCAAAAGATGCAGTTTTATGTCTTATACAGATCCTTCAAATTTCATTCCATTATCATCGAAAAAAAAGTTATAGGGGCTTTCCGCGGACACCCGATATATTAAAATGGAATTCAATCGTTAAAGAAGAAGAATGGATAGAAACACCATGAACATTATATAAAAAATACATCAATGGTTCTCCAATCCATTTTATCTTGGAGAACCACCCTAAACCCATTGAGGTTGTTTTTCTGCATAATGTTCGAGGTGTTTCTATCCATTTATATTTTTTAATGATTGTAATCCCACATAATTTATTTTATTTTTCATCTCCACTTGATAATTCCATATTAATATTTATGTTTTTGTTCTCATACTTTGGAGCCCTGAAGATGAAACAACACAGTTTCGAAACGTCGGTGATGTACAATTTAGTTTTCTTCAAAATCCCGACCGAATTCCCGCCAACTCAACAATTTAATCATAGTTAAACCATTGTTTAAATAGAAGATAGTCAATTCCTGTGGAAAAGGTATTGGACCCAAACGCGAGTGTCATCTAGCGTGATTAGTCACAAACATGAATATTTGACGTCATTTTAATGAAGGTTTCTTTAAAAAACCCTGATTTTAATGCTGTCCCATTGTTTCAATTAAGTTACGACAAGACTTGGAGGCCGGATCACTGAAGTTACGACATGACTTGGATGTGAGATCACTGTCGCCATCTACGTGTCGCATCCATTTGAATCCAATATAAATCCCATAAGGTTGGCTAACTATCTTACTACTATATAAACAATGGTTAAACGGTCCCTATCTCTTTCAAACTATAGTAATATTTATATATAGTTTTCATGACAATGATTTCCATAATTTTCCCCAAAAAGTTATAGAAATACATTCAGCATTTGATTTACTTCATTACATTTGAAAGCAGACAAAATATTAAAGCAAGTTTTTTGTCTGTCTAGTGTGATTAATTTTTATTATTACGCACTTAAGTTCCTTAAAAAAAAGTTTACCGATGGTTTCTGAAATCCATGTTTATTCTAATAGAAGCATACATCATACTGTACTCACGGTCGGGTATTATTGGTTCTTTGAACTTTTTCCAATACTTTCTCACGTTGCAAATCCAAGTCACATTATCAAATGGATGAAATTGTTGAGAACAACCTATATAGGCTTAGGAATCTTCATGCGATAATAAATCTGTTTAGAGCTGGACGATATTATTTTTTTCTTCTCAGTTTGTTTTAGAAACGTGGTGCATTAGTTTATTGCCTTATTTTCTGCTTTTTTGTCTTGGCCAAGCTGAATATAAAAATAAGAGTATCTTTTCATACAAAAGACGCAAACAGCCTATACTACTTTTTATAAGATGGTTCGTAAAAGTGGATTTTTTCAAACAAGGAATAGAGAAAAAAATTACAACATTTTTGTTTCGAATATCTCAAAAAGTATTTGAGAATAGAACTTTTGTAGAGCATCATAGAGCATCATGAAACCTACAAAATGTTTTTTTATAGGACCAGATCGGCGCATTTTTCACTGAGAAAATCCGGTAAAACCTCGAAAATTTCATAGTTTTTATAAATCTGTAGCTAGACAAACAGTATTGCGAAAACTGATAGATAATGACATGTGGTTCAACTGTGCGCAAGGTGGTTTCTGTCCGATGTGTTGTTTTTGCACAATCGCGTTAAGATATTTTGCCAATAATTTCAGAATATTGTACAAGGGAGATTGTACCAATACTGCTGAATATTTTGAGGCCAATATAGCGTCAAGAATATTTCGCCAATATTAATCAAGTAATAATGGACAAATATCGCCGAATGTTCACATTTTTTCTCGCAAATATTGTATTTCAAATATTTTGCCAATATGTTCACAATATCGTACCAATATTCTACCAATACAGGTGTGCTACTTGGGTAGCTATGTTTGATATTTCAGTTATCTAGCTCATCGGAAAGTTAGTTTAATATCGAATGCAAACATTTTTCCGAGCAAACAAAAAACAGACAGAAATTATTCGTGTTAATAAAAGAAAATAATAGTGTTGTTCAAAGTTAGTTTCAACAGTTAGTATTCTTTTGGTCATAGTGTAAATAATCCTTGAAGTTCAAGAGAAAACGAAAGCAATGGATTTTAAAGTGTTAAAAAAAATACTTTATTGATTAAATGAGGCTACAAGTGACCATTTTTTCACGATGGATAAAAAAAGCCATTTGCTTCTGGTTTCTACTTGTCAGTTTTAACAATTGGACTGTACATTGGAAGAAAAATAATTTTTGTGACAGGTGTAACTTCAACCATTAATTTATGGTGTGTTTTCAACAATAAAGGTACTTCACAAAAGAGAGAATGGAGGTTTCAGAGTATCTTGTATTTGAACAGAAGCTGGAACTCAGAAGAGTATACATTATTCCAATTTAATTGAAAAAAAAGTCAAACTTTGTTTTATTCAAACATCCAATTCAATAAGTGAATCAGATATCTGATACACTGAAAATATGGAAGTTACATAACCTACCAAGTATTCAAGTAATCAACAAATGAGACGATAAACTAGAAACTGATGATTTGAAACAATAAAACTATTTATTTAATTCACGTATTTGTAATTTTTATGAAGTTGAACGGTATTAGAATAGATTTCTGATTTATTTTATTTTTCTCATGTAGCCCTTCTTGATGAAGTCTGATTTGGACTCTAGTTATATTTTCTTCACAAATTGAAGGAATGTTTTCACTTAACTCAAACAGGATCAAAAAAAATTTTTTTTCTATTTCAAATTGCATATTTTTTTGGAAATTGTAAAGATTTGTTGTCGTCGAATGCAATAGTATATTGTGCAACAAGTGCAGAAAAGTGCTAATTTCTCACGAGTTTGAAAAAGTTGCGGCACGAGCGCAAGCGAGTGCTGCAATTCAATCGAGTGAGAAATTGCATTTCTGCTCGTGTTACACACTATACTTTTTCTACAACACCCTTTTTGCTAAAAATAATACTATACTATAAGACGGAATGAAATGTCAGTGACTTATTCTTATATTTTTCTCTTGAAGTTGAAGGTAGTAAATTCAATGACAATGATTTAACTTCTTCTCTTAGTTCTGGCGGAGTATTTTCAATTTCAGAATTGTCGCTATCCATTTTAGTTCAATCTCATTAAAAAATGACGGGACAAGAATATTTTACGAATATTTTATGCTTGACGTTTGTTGACATTCAAATGATTCGATAGATGTTGCTCCGTTGCCTAGCAATGGATAGTGTGTATGTGGGTATTTGAGACAGCAGTAGTGATGTCTATGATTTTTGTTCAGAATATTATGAATTTGTACGACAATTTCCCTCATATTATATAAACCAATAGACTTTGTCTATTCATTCTTGAAGTTGCCTGATCGAATATCATGCAGAATTTTCAAAATATACTTTCACCTTGCTGTCACGAAAACTGTATTGCTTAGAAATTAGGTACTGAAAAATGTTGGCACAGAAATGTCACTTTGTGGCACAGAAATGTCACTTTGCGGCACACTAATGTCAAATTTCAATTATTGTGAGAAATAATCATGTTTGCGAACGTAAAACTATGCAGAAAAGCATGTTGTGGAGCGTGGTTGTAGAAAAAATAATTATTTCAACTACTTAGTAGGAATTTTTCATTGAAAATTCCTTTAAGATGTGCTGTTCAGATTTGGAAGGATACTTAAAAATTGTTGAAACTGTGTGAGATTTCTTTAAAAGTTTTTTTTTAGGAAACTTTTACCGGTCAGAGTAGATAATTGAAAAAATATCTATTCAAGGACTTGTCTTCGGTAAAATTATTTAAATTTAACAGTAACGTACCGTATTCTGAATTTGCCTATGTGAAAAAAATAATTATCAGCTGAAAAAAAAAAACGATGACGTTTCGGAAACTATATCTGCCTCCGTTCTCAAAACTTTCTGATAAGTCTATTTTCATTTGGTTTGCAAATATAACAAAAATAAATCAATAACTCCATTCTTTTCGGAATGAAGAATTGAAATTTTACAACAATTCTTTCCAAAAATTCATCACATTTTCTTCGAGTGTCTATTCTCCAATTGGTCCTAGTTTATCATAGTGAAAATGTATTTGAATAATTCGTCTTCTCGCGAAGAAATTGTATTGTATTGAAAACTGCAATTGTCATTCCTATTTTCAAAAAAAAAATTACCCTGCGGAAATAGCTAACTACAGACCGATATCCATCTTAAGTATATTTTCGAAAGTTATCGAAAGGTTAATATATGAGAGGATGTATAATTATCTATCCAAGTTTAATATTTTTACTGAATATCAACACGGCTTCCGGAAAGGAAAATCTACTCAAACAGCTGCTTGTAGTTTGATTGAATTTATTTATACTGCCTTGGACAGTGGTAAACAAGTGGCGGGACTCTTTTTTGACCAGTCACGAGCATTTGATTCCATAAATCTTAATTTTATTAACAGTAAATTATATAACATTGGGTTCAGGGGAACTTTTCTAGATTGGATTGACGATTATCTGAGGGGCAGAGAGATGCTGGTGAGGGTGGAACACTGTTTTTCAGAGAAGAAAAAGTCTAGCATTGGTGTTCCACAGGGTTCAGTGCTTGGGCCGCTGATATTTTTATTATTTATTAACGACATGCCTCAGCATATCAATGCCAAACTTTTGGCTATTTTTGCAGATGACACTTCCTTAGCGGTCACAGCATGTACATACGAGGAATTGATTGAATCAACCAAACAAATAATGATATGTTTCAACAGTTGGTGTGCGCAAAATGGTTTAATGGCGAATATCCCTAAAATTGACTGCATATATTTCACTCCCCACACAAATACAAAAGTACTACAGTTTTACTTGAATGGAGCAACTGTATAATCAACGGAATGTACCAAATTTCTAGGTATATATGTCGATCAGTCCCTTCGATGGACAGACCATATTGATATACTTAGTAAGAAACTGAACAAAGCTAGATTCGCAATAATGCGTTTGAGATCCTCTCTGCCAGTGGAGTCATTGCTGGCAGTTTATTATTCACTTGTTTATAGTCATATGCCGTATAATGTTATCCTCTGGGGAAACTCTGTCAATAATCATAGAATTTTCGTAACGCAAAAAAGAATAATTCGCACCATGTTCAACTTGCCTCCTAATGAATCCTGTAAGCATAATTTTGTCGCCTACGGAATATTAACATTTCCATGTCTATTTGTATTGAAGTGCTTGCTGAATGTTAAAGACAACATTAGAAAACTCAAAACAAACTCTCACTACCATGACTATTTTCCACGCTGAAATAAAAACTATGAAAAATATTGATGTTCAAAATATCTTCTCGAAATAAAATAACCTCTTACTTTACAGAAAATTTTCCAACATGGCTGCCACTAAGAGGAATCTTGTCAAATTGTTCGAGCGCCCAAAGGAATTGGTCGTCATGCCAAAAGGGGACGACAACTCAGTTTTTGATGTGCCTGCGAGTTATTTGGTAAGTTTTGAGTTCATTGAAATTCATTTTAAAAAGAATAGATTGGTGATTATAATTTTTGTGAAGAAAAAAGTAACAGGCAAGGACCTGGTGGAATATGTTGAGTTTTCAGCCTTGAGGAAAAAATAGTTATTTTGTATCTAGTGCGCGAAATGCTGCTTTGGTGATCGAGAATTGATTTTTTTCAACGAGGCGCAGCCGAGAAAAAAAAATAGTCGAGATCACCAAAGTATTTCGCGCACGAGTGGCAAACCAAATTTTTTCTACAAACGTCAAAAAATTTTGTTCTAAAATAATTGATATGATTAGCTTAATACAAAAAATAGTGTTGAACTGGATTAAAAATGTTTTTCCAAATCAAGTAATTACTGTAACTATGGAAATAAAATGGCATTTGTTGACAATAAATGATATCTTGGATTTCTGCTTGATTAAGGACCATAAAGGTTGAAATATAAAAATACCATATAGTTCACATGCAGTGTACGGAGTAAGTATTTCGCACACTTCGTTTGTAGAAAAATAGTATGAGCATGAAATGACATACATTTCACACGAGTAGGTATATGAAATTTTGTAGTACGAGCGATTTCTTATACAGTGTGTCCCACTTTGAGCAGCCACACCCTCATATTTCGTTGAGCATGAAATAATTCGAAATTTTCTTTGACTCAAGTTGTAGTTCTCGGAAATACCTACCTTTATGTTTACGTAACCTTTGTATATCCATTTTCCACGGCTAACTACGACCAAATGAAAAGTGAAAAATTGGGAAAAACATACTAGGCATTTTTTTATCGCAAAAATAACACCAGATTCTGTTTCAGGACACCTTAAAACCCCCAAATCTCAATGCTTGAATCATTTGTAGCTGGTAGCATTATCAACTCTAATCAAATAATGTTTGGAAAATTTCCAAAATGTCTTCTCTTGTCAAAGAATTCCCAAAAATATTTAATTAATACTTTGAAAAATAGCCAAATATCACTTTTTCAAGGCTAACTCTGATCAGAATGAATGATACCCTGTATATTCAAATGATTCAAGCATTGAGATTTGGGGGTTTTAAGATGTTCTGAAACAGAATCTGGTGTTATTTTTGCGATAAAAAAAATGCCTAGTATGTTTTTCCCAATTTTTCACTTTTCATTTGGTCATAGTTAGCCGTGGAAAATGGATATACAAAGGTTACGTAAACATAAAGGTAGGTATTTCCGAGTACTACAACTTGAGTCAAAGAAAATTTCGAATTATTTCAAGCTCAACGAAATATGAGGGTGCGACTGCTCAAAGTGGACACACTGTATAAATACTTTTATGAAAATGGATTTCTAGCATGATTTCACGCATTCAACAAGAAATAATTAATTGCTACGATCACTAGGAGCCGAGATGATTTTTTTTATTTCAAAAGAATCTAGAAGATACAATAATCATCGTACAGCAGTCACCTTCATGGATATTAAGGTTGAATACCTATATTTTCAATAAAAAATACTAGGACATGTCTAGTTCATTTGCAGTATTTTAATTGATGAATAAAATGATGCGTGCAGGCGCGGGTCGTGAGAGCTGTAGCGGGTGGCGGAGTGGGGATAGCACTGAAAACTCATTTAGTGCGTTCAAAGGGGCTTGCGTTTGAAAAATATTGAGTATCTTGACTTCTGGACAACGTACAAAAATCCCTCTTTACATAATTTGGGGTAGGTCGTCGAGAAAAACACGAATATCATATTCACAGAATGATAAAATAACTCTATTATACAGTGCGTTCATAAAGTGTGGAAACGATCTATTATCTTACGAGTTGATTATTTTCGGAGGAAAAGCTCGGACAGGTCGATTTTGTTTTTCAGTTTACCACCTTCTTTTAGAAAAAAATTATTTTTCCTCCACCACCTTTCAAGATATGACGTCATCAATATTTTTTTAATGAAAGGGTATATTTTTATGTCAAAAATTGAAAGCCTGTATTTTTCTGAGTTCAACCATACCACATACGTCATATCTCACAGTTCGATTTACAGTATACCGAGTATAAAGGAAACCAGTGTTCATATTTTCAACATTCATTTCATTATTCAATTTGCAACGTAAACCTGAGAATTACTCAGTAGCTAGTACGAGTATATTGCTATATTTGAATAGTTGGCTGAGCAAACATCTGAAAGCCCTTAGCAACCAGACAATAAGTTCTTAGTTACCATAACATATGTCATTATTCTATTGATTTATAAGTCTGCAATAACTTTCTGAAAAATATTATCCTAAAAGCAATTATTTGAAATAACGATGGTGCTGTCAGAAAAACAGAGATTAGAAGTTCTGATGATCTTAGGTTACGGCGATCGTAAAAGAAGTATGGCAGAAGTATGCGAAATCTTCAATGAAAAATATCCCAATCGAGAAACAATAAACAAATCGACGGTGAGCAAAATATTACATAAATTCAATGAAATTGGCAATGTTAGGGATAAGCCTAAGAGTGGCAGACCTACCGTTGCCGAAGAAACTCAATTGAATGTATTACTTGGAATTGAAGAAAATCCTCATTGTTCAATTACAACTACATCTGACTACAATGAGATCTGTCGTGGTGCTGTACAGAAAATTCTTAGAAAAGCTAAATTACATCCATATAAAATTAAACTCATACATGAACTTAATGAAGACGACTTCGATAGACACATGGAGTTTTGTGAAATTATGCAAGAAGTGTGCAATCAAAATAATGGGTTTGAATTTAATGTCTTATTTTCCGACGAATCAACTTTTTTTACAAACGGTACTGTGAATACACAAAATTGCCGTTATTGGGCAACAGAAAATCCCAATTGGACAATGGAAGCTCATACCCAATATACCCAAAAAGTAACTGTGTGGGCTGGGATTCTCAGGAATACCATTGTAGGACCATATTTTTTTGACGGTAATGTGACAAGTGGAAATTATTTGGAAATGTTACAAACTTATGTGGTTCCTTATTTAACTGAGACATTCCCAGACATCAACCAACCTGATCGGATAGTTTCTTCTATTTGATTCCATCAGGATGGAGTAGGTTCACATTATGCTCGAGTTGTTAGAGATTTTCTTAATGAAACGTTCCCCAATCGCTGGATTGGACGACGCGGACAAAGTGAATGGCCTGCTAGGTCCCCAGATTTAACTCCCATGGACTTCTTTCTTTGGGGTTACTTAAAAAGTGAAGTGTACATAAACCAATCCACCAATTTGGAAGACCTTAAGGAGAGAATTCGAACTGAAATTCAACTAATTACACCAGAGGTGCTGTCTAACGTAACCCAAGAATTCATTAGCGTCTTGGATATTGTCAACTGACCCAAGGAGCTCAATTCGAGCATTTGCTGTAGATTTCTTATTTGTTTATTTTCACTACTAACCTATGATATTTTGATAGCAAATAAATTATGAAATGAATGTTAAAAATATGAACACTGGTTTCCTTTATACTCGGTATACTGTAAATCGAACTGTGAGATATGACGTATGTGGTATGGTTGAACTCAGAAAAATACAGGCTTTCAATTTTTGACATAAAAATATACCATTTCAATTTAAAAAAAATATCGATGACGTCATATCTTGAAAGGTGGTGTGGGAAAAAATTATTTTTTTCTAAAAAAAAGTGAAAAACTGAAAAACAAAATCGACCTGTCCGAGCTTTTCCTCCGAAAATAATCAACTCGTAAGATAATAGAGCGTTTCCACACTTTACGAACGCACTGTATACAAAACATTTAAGAAATTATTACAAAAAAATTATTAATATATTATACTGATACAGATTTCAAAATTCTTTTTTTTTTAATTGAAGGGTTGTCTGCTGAATCATTTGGCTCTTCTTTTTTTCTTCATATTCTTCCATATTGTGTGTGAGCAGACTATCCATGAAGTTCTACAATTCTTCATCTATTTTGATGAGTAGTACTTGAAAATGAAACAATAACGACTTTTCAATAATATTGTCAGAACGAAGTGTCAACAGAATTTGTATCCCTACTGCGCCACCCGATAGCATTGTAGTATCCATATTGGGAGAGCATCTTTTCTGAGAAAACTTCATATATTTTGAAAACTAATCAATATTCATCAATTTTCCAAATGAATAATTTTTCGGCTTGCCATAGGCTACACAAAACTGTAAGTTACAATTTTCAATAACTTACAATTAACGAGTAGGTAATAGAAAACCCGATTTTTCACGGTTTTTCCGATATAACTCGTTAAATATCAATGTTATCAAAAAATTATAACCCATTCAGTTGATGGATCTTTCTAATACTTACAATTTCCTGATTCAATTTTTCTTGATCAGAGCTGTAGTTTTTTAATTATCTACAAAAAACCGTTTTTCGCACAATTTTTTAGGTTATGTTCGGTAATCAGGATCGAGTCGCATGAAATAGAAACTCATCCCGAATTTTAATTTCCTGTACGCTCATTTTTTTCCGATATTAATTTTTGCACATTTAACATTGGACCGCTTCCTCGTTTCTTGGACTATACGTGAATGTACTAAATCTCAAGCATTAATATAGTAGTATATCATCAACAATGTTACATTCTAAGAAAAAGTTGAATATCTCAAAAACGTTGAGAGTAAGGTACGGAGAAAATGCAAAATCAGCCTACTTTATCTCAAGGAATTCAAGCAAGACATTTTCTCCCGCCCTTTTTGATAATCTTTAATAATCTTCATTTTTGAAATATATTTCACCAAAATTTCTGAAAAATATTATTCGGCCACACGTCTCCGAGGCGTCTCCAGCTCTACTCGCTGTTTCACATTCTATGGTATTATCAGTTTTACCCTCTCGCTCACGAATTACAAATTTTGAAGATTAAAATCTGAATATTTTCATACAGTATCTATGATTTTTTTGCAATTTTTTGATGTATTTTATGTTTTTTTTTTCAAAATGTCCTTTTAGACTCTATGGCATGTCCTCAAATGAGGACAGTGTGAGCCAACGGCGTAAAAATTCCATTAACCCTATTATATGAAATAAGAGGATATCATATTATCATAATGGTATTTAGTTAACCATTGTTCACATTCACATTATAATTAACTAAACAGTTAGATTTTTTTGACAAACATAATTGAACATTGCACTTGCACTTACATACCGTCTTCCAACTCAGATTCATCATCGTCATCACTCATACATTCAATATCTGATGAACCTTGTTCAATCATTTCCAATAGCTCCTCGTCAGTGAGAGGTCTCCTAGCCATTTTTTATGCACTGAAATACATTATACTGATACATAAGAAGGTTACGTCCATTTTACCGTTGACTCACAATGTCCACAAACCAGTACACCACACTATAAAAATCTTAGAGTTCAAAGTACACGAAAAATGAATGATGCACTAATTATTAACTGAAAATCAACAGGTTTTCTCCACAACAGACTTTATTTGACAGTTACCACTATTCGCATGTCACCAAAGCTCTACACGATCACATACGCACCGTTCTAGAAACGTTTATTTCATTTGAATTCTGCTTTCTTACTATATTCTATAGATGGCTGCACTTGTATTATATTGAAATAATATACTATCCTAATCAGAGTGCTATAGAAGATTGCAGTGAAAATTTTTTGCTCAAAAAATTATCCTATCAAATTTGTCTATTTCTAGTCATGTGTGTCGAAATAACCAATGAAACCATCATTACACTGATAACTACCCATGGATAGTTTTCACGGGTAGTTATCACTTATTTCATGACATTGCTAAGCAACCAACACAATAAAGTTGTTTGATATTTCAGTAATTCAATTTATTTCGAAAATGTCACTTCCCCGCTTTGGTGTTCAAAATGATGCGGCAATTGACAAAATCATTGAAGAAAATACACCAAAAAATACTGTCAATAATGAAAAATACACTTGGAAAATATTTATGGAGTTTTGTGACGCCAGAAAATATAAATTGGATGGAAATCGTACTCTCGAAGAACTTGCATTAATACTCAAGGATTGGGCGATCAATATGAGAAAAAAGGATAGCACAGAGTTTGAGGAGGCTACTGTTAAAACTGTATGGAATATAACAAGCAAATCATTACAAGAAAAGTATTACAAGGAGTATAGTATCATGCTAGACCCCTTTAAAAGTGTTGCATTCAAACAAGCGTGGAATGCACGCGACGCAGCACGAAGAAATTTACAAACAGATCCCACTGAACGCAAAACAAGCTCAGTACCATTAACTTCAACATAAATGAGTTAAATTATAAACTTTTGTGATGAAAATACCACTATAGGACTCCTACGCAAATTTCATCACATAGCAGCGGTGGAATTGGCTTTGAGAGGTAGTGAAGGTGCTGTTTGCTTAGTTGATTGATTTCATATCGAAAAGGGCAACAATTGATCTCCAACTAATAGGATAGAATATAATCCAATTTTCAGTAACACCTGCCAAGGGGGTTCAAAGAACTGCGCCTCTAGCAAATGGTTAGTTCAAAATAGTGATAACAATGCTTGTCCTGTCAGATTATTCATTAAATTATTATCAAAACGAGGCACAAATATCAAGACAAATAGACTATTTTTAAGGCCAAATCGTCAATGGACGACAGAAAGCGAAACTGGTACGACAGTATGCCTCTGGGTAGAAATATAATCAACGGATGGACGAAATCTTCTGGTGAAGCAATTGGCTTGGATACGAAACAGAGGAAAATAACCAATCACTCTAATAGAGCAACTGCAGTCAGTCAACTAGCAAAGAGTGGAGTTCAAGAACAACAATTGTTGGAAATTACTGGGTACAATAATGGAAATTCCATAAAACCTTATTTGAATATTGATCAGGAACATCATAACCAAATAATCAATAGTATGCGTGGAAACACCTATGCAGTAACCGAGGCGAATACAGCAAGATCAACGGAATATCATTATACGAATTGTTCTTTTAATAACTGTGTGTTCAATAAATAATTTTGTTCGAATTGCAAATAAATAAAAAAAATTCTCACCGAATATCCCTCGAACATTGATAAATAACTCATAATTTTATCACAATTTCCTCAAGCACGTTATTTTAGGTAACATCCCTCCGCCTTCGGCGTCGGGATGTTACCAAATAACGTGCTTTCGAAAACTGTGTTAAAATTATTTCGTTAGTTATCAATGTCCTTGGGATATTATAGCTGAAAACAAACAGAGCTCAACATAAATAATGTTTGAATAGGTTGTCCTTATTTGGGGACACGGTGAACGAAAGGTTTAAATTATAGAGGTTTCTTCTCCCAAAAACCTGTGTAGTATAAAACTCCCTTGGTAAAGTAATTATTTTTCCCACAGCCCGATCAATACAAAAACGTCGGAAATCAGATCGTCAGTAGATTTGGCGAAGAGGCTAATACAAAAATACCAGTGTCCACCATTTCCATTCCTCCCCTAGGGGAGATTTTGGAGCTTGCTCGCGATGAAAACTTCTCTCTCTTCCTCCCCAAGCACAGACGAATTGCTGGACGACTCATTGACATCTACTTGGGTAAGTTTTTACTTTTCTGAGTATTTTAGCTATGAATGAAATCGTTTGGAGAATTATACAGAATTTGACGGCAGTATTGGGATTTGTAATACACCCTTGAGATACGTCGTTTCCATCACTAGGATTATCTGCTGTGATGTATCCCATTTCGAAATGCAGTGTGGATGGAGACCAGAAACCTGCTTGTTCAAAACGCCAAAATAGTCGAAAGTGCACAAAATCTATATCTTTTCATAAATTGTCTGAATTTCTGTGATCCATTTCAAATGATTTGGTCCAACAGAAAGAACCAGAGATATAATTAATATCACAATAAAATTTCCTGTAAACGACTTGGATAAGAGCAACTATACAACAGAAAATGTAACCCCTTGTCTTTCCAATCTGAATGATTTATTCAATCAAAGCGGGACTACCTATATACAGGGTGTAAACTAAGTGATGTCATTAATTTCAGGTGGTGATTCCTTGTCATATTTTATGAAGAAAAGTTCATATAAATGAATGTCTTAACTTGCTTTTTTTCAAGTGACTGAGTGTCAAAGTTGAAATTCGGTTATTTATTAATTACTCAAAGGTCTCTTCGTCGATTTTCATGAAGCCTGGTGTGTTTGTTAGCATTTACAAGGGGCTTGTTTTCATGGAATTATTTTTCAAATCATAAGTAGTAAGTAATAATCATTATACTCCAGTGTTTTTCTCAAAGTTTCATATTTTTTCAGAAAAAATAATTAAAAATACAACTTTCTTATAATGCTGTGAATTTGAAATAGTTGAACTTTGTCAAATCAAAGTCAGTGGCGTAGGAATGGTGGTTACGCACCATCAAAAAGTCATGCGAATGATATTTTTTCGGATTCTCCATATTTTGTTGACATTCTATTTAATTTTATGCACAAATGTTTTGTTGAGTTTTGATAGAAACAGTTGACAATAATGGGCCCAGGAACACAACAAACAACCAGTAGATGAAGTTTTCGAGTTGGCTGAGTTTCAATCTTCCAGCTTTAGATATTGAGTTACTGATCCTATCAAACTTTCTGATTCTAAAAGAGATTTGGAAACATGAGTTCTGAATAATAATTTTTTGTATTCGATCGGCTTCTAATTTTGTCAGCGCAGGGCCATATACGGAGTCACAATAAGAGATTCTGGACATAATTAGGGATTCGCAAAGACTCAATTTCAATTCCGGATTTCGGGATGCTCTATGGGAAAAGAGTTGTCGCGAAATATTATATAACGATCTGATCAGATTGTTTACATGCTTGGTAAATCTGAAATCGGAGCCCACACACAGTCCCAAGTTCTTTCCGTCAGATGATAAAGGATCAAAAAATAATGAGAAATAAGCTTGTGTATCATCAGCATAGTGATGGGTGGTACAGGTTTTTAGATGATTGTGGAAATCTGAAATATAAATAAAGAACAATGAAGGCCCAAGTACTGACCCCTGAGGCACACCAAAAGTGTTAATTCGGTAAGAGAACGTTTCCGTGTTATACATTACACGTTGAGATAGTTTCTAATTAGTTCAACCGCTGCATTATCAAAACCATAATATGACAATTTTTTACATAAAATAATTGGATCCATAGTGTTGAACGCCTCACTATAATCCCACAATATCAGACAGCTAATCTTACTTTCATCTGTGGCTTTTATAATGTCATCGGTTATCATAGCTAGGGCAGTAGTTGTACTGTGATTCTTTCTGAAGCCATGCTCTTACTCTTGATATATTCTGTCACTTGAATTTTCATCAATCAATCAATCAAAATTTTATTGAACCAGTTTTCTTTTACAATAATATTAAGTAAAACCTGACAAAACTCGAAAATAATAATTACTCCAACATGTTAAAAAGACAAAAGACAAAACACAAAATAAAGAATAAAAGACAGTCACTCAGAAGAGTGAAATATACGTAAGTATCAAAATGTTATTTAAAACAGTAGTATATTCTCCTATATTCAAATTAATTTCACATAAAATTATGAATCTTGGAGAAATTCATCAACTAAGTGGTATGCTTTCTTCAACAGAAATAATCTTACTTTATTCTCAAATAAACTGACGTTTGGAGATGATTTTAGCTCATCATTGAGCTTATTCACACCACTGTACATGAGATGATTCTGCGACAGTCAAACTATTGAAGGGTTGGTGTAAATTATTCCTGATGTAATGGTCATGTATTTGTTCATTCTTTGGTAGACAAGAAATGTTCCTTTTGATGTAGATCAAAGTTTGATAAATGAGCAAGCTTGGTGTCCAGTTTCCATCCCAAGTCGGCGCCCATGACTGCTCCTGGCGAACGTGACGACGGATAACAAATGCAGTCAAATAATGTCAATAATATTTTTCAATTTCTCTGAATTGTCAAACTTTACATCTTTGTAAAATATCTTCATTAAAGAAAAGAATTGCAACCAGCGCGTTCATTCTACATTTACATTTAAACATGGTCCTTCATCCGGATATTCAAGTAAGAAGATTGGGAAGTTGGTGAAAATTTCGGAAACACACACGAAGTCATTGGCAAACAATTCGATAAAGTCGAAGTTTCGTTTTCCACACGTGTTTCGAGTTTCCAGTTTCGCAGCATCCAATTTCTACTGTACAGAACTAATTTGCGTTCTCCCAGGTAATCATTCCTAATCCTTGATCCCTTTCCCTTATTTAAAATAGCTTTCACTTGCATTTGCATATATATTTCGTGAATTATTTAACAAATTCAATTTGTTTGCTTTGTCAAAACGCTCATTCTTATTAAGGAACTGTCAGTTTTGAGTGTTTCAAACACATTTTTTCACACATCAACAGTTTAAATAGTTCACGTTTCATTTATCTAATAAAAAACAACTTTTTCTCATTCAATAATTTTGTATTGTGCTAATTCTTGTAAAGAAGAGTTTCTTTTTCCGATAAATATGACAGAAGCCGAAACTAGAATGACTCTTGACAAATTGAGAAAAAGGCGGGCATCTATAAAATCGAAACTTACAATTTTCAAAAACTATATAAATAATCTCGAAAATGATTTAGCTAACCCAGAATTTATCTTTCCTGAAAATGAATTGAAATTGAGGTTATCAAGGTCTGAACTTCTTTTGAATCAATTCGAAGAAATTCAAACTGAAATCGATTGTCAGGTCGATGACGTTCAAGATGAATCGGCTCAAAGTGAACAATTTGAAAACGATTACTTTGGCATAATTGCAAAGGCCGAAACTCTTTTGTCCAAACATACTGCCAGTGTCGGGGAGTCTTCCAACGTGAAAGGAAATCCACATGAACATGATAGCTCTCACTCAGGTGTTTCAAGTAAAGATGAAAATAATCATGCATCTTTGGGTATCAAATTACCAACTGTTCAATTAACTAGATTTTCCGGTAATTATGAGAATTGTTTGGAATTTCATGATTCTTTTCAGTCTATGATTATTAAAAATGTGAGCATCAGTTTAGTACAAAAATTTCATTACTTGAAATCATCTGTCAGTGGCGTAGCTGAGAAAGTTATTCATAGTATTCCGGTATCTTCCGAGAATTTCTCAGTGGCGTGGCAAATGCTTTGCGAGAGGTTTGCGAATCGTGAACTTCTCGTTTACAATCACACCAAATGCATATTCAATTTGCAAAAAATTATCAAACAGTCTTCTTTCAATATCAGGCAGCTAGTAGATGGCCTACAAAGTAACTTGCGTTCTCTGCAATCTTTGAATGAACCCGTAGACCATTGGGATACCTTATTGATATTTCTAATCGTTGAGAAGCTTGATTCTGAAACCACTCTTGAATGGGAGTCAAAGAAATCAACAGAGACAACTCTCAAAGATCTTTTGAATTTTCTGAAAACGAAAGCTGACATTCTTGAAAAAATTGAGGCTAATCACTTTTCTAGTGGCAATAAAGATCGCAATCGATTTCAGAAAAAATCTCTTACGAGATCTTTGACATCAAGTCAAGCTTCTTGTTTTCTATGCAAGTCTTCAAATCACAAATTGAGCAATTGTCGTGATTTTCTCAATTTAAGCATTACTGATAGAACAGAGCAAGCCAAAAAATTAAAGGTTTGTCTAAATTGTTTACATCCTGGTCACGTGAATTCCAATTGCAAATACGGCAAATGCTATAAGTGTGGCAAGAAGCACCACACACTCATTCATGTCGAAACTACCGAAATTGCTCCAAATGTCATTTCGAGTGCCAGTGAAGCAGACTCAAATATTGAATCTACGCATGCGCTTTCAACTAGCGCTGTTCGGAAAAATCTTGTTCTTTTATCCACAGTAGTAGTTCAAGTTTTGGATAGTTCTGGTAAGGCACAAGAATGCAGAGCTCTCTTGGATAGTGGTTCGCAATCAAATTTTATCTCATCCCATTTAGTCTCAAAATTAGGTCTTCCAAAAAGGCGAATTGACATTTCTGTGATAGGGATTGCTCAAACTTCCTCTAATATGAATTACCAGTGCAATGTGTTCCTTAGGTCACTCCACTCCTCATTTTCGGCATCCCTAACTTGTTTAGTCACCAATGCCATATGCAATCAGCTCCCAGGTTGTCAAATAGACATTTCTTCATTGCGCATTCCTGCTAATATTCAGCTGTCAGATAAAAATTTCCATGTGAATTCAGATATACACCTCCTGATAGGGGCCGGCCTTTTCTATAACTTGCTCTGCGTTGGGCAGATCAATTTGGGCCCACAAAACCCCGTACTTCAAAAGACAAAGCTTGGGTGGATTATCTCAGGTCCTCTTCCCCAGGTACAGCCTTCCCAGAATGCCTTCTGTAATTTCTCGCACAATAGTGTATGTGATGAACTCTCACGATTCTGGGAAATAGAAGAGTTTCCCACTACTCGGTTCTATTCTAAGGAGGAGGAACATTGCGAAGAGCATTTTAAATCTACTCTTAAAAGGAATTCAGATGGACGTTTCGTAGTTTCAATGCCTTTCAAAGATTCAGTTGAAAAGCTAGGTGAATCAAGAAGCACAGCCGAAAAGAGATTTTATAGTGTTGAACGTAAGCTTCAGCACAATTCAACCCTAAAGAAAATGTATATCGAATTTATGGAAGAATACGTTTCCATGGGTCACATGACTCAGGTTGATCACCATCAACCATTCAGCTATTACCTCCCTCATCACGGAGTTTTGAAGAAGGACAGTCTCACCACGAAACTTCGTGTTGTGTTCGACGGATCGTCTCCTTCTTCAAGCGGTTTATCACTCAGCGACGTCCAAATGGTCGGGCCAGTCGTTCAAAGTGATCTTTTGTCGATCGTTCTTCGATTCAGGCAACATTCTCACGTAGTATCAGCGGATATTGCAAAATTTTATCGCCAAATATTGGTTTGTCCTTCTCAGAGACATTTCAACAAATATTGTGGAGGTCTGATCCATGTCAGCCTTTGCAAACTTTTTCCTTGAACACGGTCACTTATGGTACTGCATCGGTGAGCTTCCTTGCTACCAGATGCTTGAGTGAACTAGCGCAGGAGTATTCCGAAGGTTTTCCTGAAGCTACCAACATAATAGCGAATGACTTCTATGTTGATGATCTTTTAACTGGATCTGATTCAGTTTCGGAAATCATTGTTTATTGTAAGCAAATCATTCATATCCTGTCCAAAGCTCACTTCCCTCTTCGCAAATGGGTCTCTAACAATCCTTCAATATTGGATGCTATCCAGCAATCAGTTTCTTCCTTGGACATCGCCCACTCTCTTGGATCGAACGATAACACAAAAACACTTGGACTTCATTGGTATCCCAAATTTGACTCTCTAAGATATGTTATCTCTTCGGAGATTCTTCCGAAGACAATCACAAAGAGGTCAATCCTGTCGGGTATAGCACAAATCTTTGACCCTTTAGGTCTTCTCTGTCCAGCTACAATCCAAGCTAAAATGTTGTTACAGCAACTTTGGCTAGAAAAATTAGGTTGGGATCATTCAGTTCCTTTACATATTCATACTAGTTGGTTAGCTTTTAGAGATCAACTCCCTCAACTCAATAATATTCAGATTGCTCGGAAAGTGAAACTAGACAACGCTGTTCATATTGAATTACACGGTTTTTGCGACTCTTCTGAACTAGCGTTCGGTTCCGCTATTTACATCCGCAGCTTAGATCAATCAGGTAACGTCCAAACCCATCTGTTATGTGCAAAGTCAAAGGTTGCTCCACTCAAAAAAATCAGCATTCCGCGGCTCGAGCTCTGCGCTGCTGTAATCCTCAGTAGGCTAGCTACCAAAGTTTTCAGATCTCTCTCTCTTAAATTCAATAAAATATTTTATTGGTCGGATTCTATGGTGGTTCTAGGATGGCTCAAAATGTCTCCTCATCTCCTCAAAACATTCGTGGCCAACAGAGTCTCAGAAATTCAATCCAATACGGATATCTCTTGTTGGAACCACGTGAATACAAAGGAAAATCCTGCCGATCTCATCTCAAGAGGTATTAGTCCACAAAGTTTGAAATCATCTGATCTTTGGTGGCATGGTCCCAAATTTCTGAATGATTCCATTCAAATTTGCTCCACTCAACCGCTTGAGTTGACCAATGAACTTCCGGAGATGAAGCGAACAGAAATAACTTCCCTGAATTTGACAGCCCTCTCCAGTTTTCCTTTCGAACGATTTTCAACATTGAATCGTCTCAAACGCACCTTTGCCTATATCTTAAGATTCGTTCACAATTCATTAGCTCGTTTCAGATCCCTGGAAAGAAATTCTGGTCCTCTTTCTATGCAGGAGTTGAATTCCTCACTTCGTTATCTTATCAAATATTCTCAAGCTGAATCATTCCCAGGGGAACTGCATAACTTATCGAAAGGCAAACCTCTTCCTCGCAAAAGTAGAATGTTGTCCCTACTTCCTTTTATTGATGAGAATGGTATTCTCAGGGTTGGGGGCAGACTAAGACATTCTCCATATGAATTTGATAAGAAGCACCCCATAATCATTTCATCAAATCATAATTTCTCAAAGTTACTATTCCATAACGAGCATAAAAAGCTTCTTCATGCTGGACCTCATCAATTGCTCTACTCAATACGTGAAACATATTGGCCCATACTTGGGAAGAATCTTGCGAAGAGAACTGTTCATGAGTGTATCGTGTGCTTCAAAGCCAAACCGATTTCTATAAATCCTCTAATGGGAGATCTTCCTGAAGCAAGGGTCACTCCTTTTCTTCCATTCATCAATACAGGGGTGGATTACGCCGGTCCCTTTACGTTGAGAGACAAACCTGGCCGACGTTTTAAAACCTACAAGGGTTATGTTAGCCTTTTCATATGTTTATCAACAAAGGCGGTTCATATTGAACTAGTCAGCGACTTAACCAGTGATGCCTTTATTTCTGCTCTTAAACGGTTTATAGCAAGACGGGGCAAGCCCCAAAGTATCTATTCCGACAACGGGACAAATTTCGTAGGTTCCAAAAATCAGTTATTGGAACTAGGTAAATTTTTGAAAAACCACAGCGAAGAAATCGAATCTTCTACCTCGTGTCAAGAAATATCATGGCATTTCATTCCTGCGTACTCCCCACATTTCGGTGGCATTTGGGAGGCAGGTGTGAAGTCAATGAAAAGACATTTGAAACGTGTTCTATCAGAAGCGCTCCTCACATATGAAAATTTTCAAACTGTTTTAGTGCAAGTAGAGGCTATTTTAAACTCCCGTCCTTTAACTCCTTTAACCTCAGACCCATCTGATCTTACCGCCTTAACTCCTTCACACTTCCTCATCGGCCGCACGCTCACCTCTATTCCTGAGCATAATTTCATGGATATCAAGGTGAATCGATTGGATCAATTTGAGAGACTTCAGCAACTACGCCAGCATCTTTGGAAAAGATGGTCTCTCGAGTACATATCAGAACTTCAAGGCCGACAAAAATGGAGAGAAAACAAGTCACAAATGAACATTGGCGACCTGGTTATTATCAAAGACTGCAACCTAAGTCCTTTACAATGGAAGCTTGGTAGGGTCATCCAGTTGTTTCCTGGTTCCGATAACATTCCGCGGGTTGCTGCTTTACGTACGGTGAATGGTGAAATTCGAAGAGCCATCTCTAACCTGTGTCCTCTACCTCTGTCTCGTGAGGCTGTCCCGCTGAAGCTGAGTTGAAAGGCCACTCTTTCAAGGTGGGGGGGCATGTCCAGTTTCCATCCCAAGTCGGCGCCCATGACTGCTCCTGGCGAACGTGACGACGGATAACAAATGCAGTCGAATAATGTCAATAATATTTTTCAATTTCTCTGAATTGTCAAACTTTACATCTTTGTAAAATATCTTCATTAAAGAAAAGAATTGCAACCAGCGCGTTCATTCTACATTTACATTTAAACACTTGGCATAGTGAATACATTGAAATATATGAATAATGGCCTGCAGTGTGCTCTGTATCAGACACCTGCCATAATTCTTATTGCATTTTTCTAAACAGCAAAGAATTCATGAGCCTGACTTGATAATCCCTATTGTTTAAGGCCATATGCCAAAACAGACTGTATCAAACTATGATAAAGCAGTAGTATACTGATTGGCCGCAGTTGATTGAATTCGGTAGGATCTGGAATTTTGGCTAAAGGAATCACGTTTTATAATATTGTACTACAAATCAGTGGCGGGTCTAGGATGCTGTCATGGGGGGGGGGAGAGCTTGATTGATAATAGGAAAAATCAAAAACTCAAAAATGTTACATTTTTAGAGTAACAAGAGATCAATAAAAAAATAATAATAGGCAACAAAATATTTTTTATATTTATTATAAAATATAATTTCCAAACATATTATATCCTAAGAAATAAATAATTAATAATTTATCGATAAATATAACGTATTTTATTAATTTAGTCCCAATTTGACATGTCCAAACGACGAGGCTTTTTTACAAAAGGTAGCAATTGCTACCCATTTAGCCTTTCTTCACCCATTGTACTTCAAAGGTAAGTTTTGAGCCTCCTTAAAACGAAAACACTCCGCTCCGCGGTAGCTGTTGTTACCGGTAATAAAAAATTGTTAACATTGTTTTTCCCGTTAACCAGCTGTCGTACCCTTATGAACGGTAGCCCTCAGAAGTCTTGTGCGAGCAAGGATTAACGAGTTCTTACCTTTTTATATGCGATTCCTAGGCAATCAGAAAAATTTCTACAGTCGCCATGGTTTGGACCATCGCCGACTGGCAGCTAATGTGATTGAAACAATGTCGCTTCAACAACTCGGCTACCTGGCTACAATGAATATATGAAGCAACATTCTTAAATTTGGAAAAAATAAATGATGACATTTTTTCAGAGCATCCAGAGCAGTTTTTGGAATTGCTTGTTGACCCTGCCACTTCTGCCTCCGAATTTTAAGCTTAGAACTTAATTCTATAAACGATCCTGATATTAGATATTATCTATGTCGTATACTGCAGATGCTTCAAGTATTTGTGCATCTTCATATTTGTGAAGATATACGGAAATTAGGCCTTGGAGTACAATAACATTTGCCATCAAAACGGGATTCAATTTGAGCAATTATATGATCCATAAATGGTATAAATAAGTTGATTCTGTAATATTCTTCTGTACTTGATGATCCGATATTGCTTTTCTCGGTTTTCCGTTTAAATATTCGAGGCATAGAAATGGTCGCACAAATTTCACTGGCAAGGTTGTTCGCCTGATTATATAGGTAGTAATCTAAATTCCGTTTCACTTTTTTCCCTTATATTTTGAAACACTGATTTTATATTATTAACGTACAGTTAACGGGCAGTTGATAGATCCTGTTCAACACTTTGCAAAGAGTTACTTAGTGCGGGTTGTACAAAACAAATTCAACAATACTTTAAGTAAACTTGCTTCAGTTACTAGGGATTACCCAATGAAATTTCTATTTCCTTAGCAACTGAACTCAGCTTAGTTAAACTGTTGGTGAACTTGTTTTGTAAAACTCGCCCTTAATGTTTTAAAGTATGAGATAGGCAATATGCTGTCACCTGTCACTTCCATGGAGATAATAAAATCGCTTCGTTTTAACGAGGAGCAAAACATAGCGGCTTTGCTTGAAGTAGTGGCATCTTGGCAAAGTAATATTATGGTATCATTAAATAAGTACCTTATACGTTTACGAAATAACCTTTTTTAATCTTTTTGTACCTATATAGAGTATGTTTTCTCTTAAGAATTTATGGCCGCTGTTATTTAGTGGGTCACTCTTGGGGGCGGGGGCTGAAGCCCTGTACCCCTCCTCCATAGATTCGCCACTGCCACAAATTATGTGTAATTCAATATGAAAATTTCACAGGCATGCGCAACGTTGACGACCTTTTGTCAGTGGCGGTGTACACCAGAGATCGTGTGAACCCTTACCTTTTCAACTATGCCTTATCTGTCGCCATATTGCATCGGCCCGATACACAGGATGTCGACTTGCCTTCTTTTATTCGCTCTTTTCCGGACAAGTATATTGACAGCAAAGTGTTTGCCAAGGCTAGGGAGACGGCCAACATCGTGCCTGAAGGAAACAGGGTAAGCAAATTGAAATTGAAGAATTTATTTAGTAGTAGTACATCAAAAAATTCTTCACTGAAATAACTACTTATTTTTCAATATTTCAGATGCCAATTGAAATCCCTAAAGACTTCACAGCTTCTGATTTGGAAATCGAACACAGGCTCGCCTATTTCAGGGAAGACTTGGGAATCAACCTCCATCATTGGCATTGGCACTTGGTTTACCCCTTCGAAGCTGCTATGGAAGTTGTTAATAAGAACAGACGAGGAGAACTCTTCTATTATATGCATCAACAGATCGTTGCCAGGTAAAAATTTTTAAAATATTTCATTAGTTTTTTACTTTTGTTCGGATGGTCCTGGAACTGAATGCCATTTGATGTAGCCGATACTTGATGGAACTACATGTTAATATCTATAGTGAAAATATAACTGAAATGATTTTCACTAAAGAGGTTTGCAAAACTACGACAATTTTTTCGCTGAACAACAGCTTCTTCGAGTGGAGAAGCATAATTACTTTCGGATAAATCCCATTCATAAAAAGTTGGTCTCCAAAAATTATCAATGTATTCAAAAACGAATCCAATATTGAAATATCACAAAGAAATGACCTGTTCCAAAGAATATATTCTGTAAAATATCAAAGAGAGAGAATGTGCACCGATGAAAAGCAATATAGTTCATACTTAGTATACCTTGCATTTCTTGAAACAGAAACTACATTTGACAAACGAGTCATACTTTGAAATCTCGAATTGCTGGTCATAAAAGTGAATGAAGATTTCAGAAATTCTCTTGCGCACTCTGATCATGGAGTTAATTAAGATCACGTAATGAATTATGATATTTAATAATTACATTCCAAGAACAATATTTGAAAGAAAAGACTTTCCTCAGAAATGATTGCAATTATTATTGATAATAAGAATATGAATGAGAGATTTGACATCGACCAACTTAACAAAATATACTCATTTCTACTTACAACATAATTTTTATACATAATGAATACCAATAGAAAATCCCCCAGTACAACCTAAAAAACGATATACTTTGACAGTCACATGTGATGAGAATCTGAGGATGTTTCAATTATTGAACTAATATTCGCACAGGACTCCTGAATTGGCAGTGTATATGTATACGATATGTGTATATGTATTCGATTTGCACAACGGTGGATGCGTTGATTGCTAAACATTGCATCTCTGAAAAGAATAGCAATATTTCAGAGTTTCAACGAGTTGACTTATAGAGAATGAAAAGTAAGGGACCCAGTATGGACCCCTGCGGAACCCCAATTTCGCCTTCAAGAAAACTTGTTCCCAAGATATTTTACTCAGAGGTTATGATGACCAATAACTGACAACTTTATTGAAGGAGAAATGTAATTGTAGGAGTTCTGAATTATTTTTTGAAAATAGTTCACCAATTTTTACTGAGTGTACGCTTTCGTTCAATTCAAATTGTCATGAAAATTTCAGATACAACTTCGAGCGACTCTGTCACAAATTGAAGCGTGTGGACCGTTTGATCGACTTCAGAGGTGAAATAGCGGAAGCATATTTTCCAAAGTTGGACAGCCTGGTTTCAAGCAGAACCTGGCCATCACGTGTAGCCAACCAAAAACTCAGTAATCTAAGGAGGGAAGTAGATCAAATTACCCTTGATTTGGATGATATGCAGAGGTGGAGGGATAGATTCATGGATGCTATCAATTCTGGAAGAGTCAGAAATGTAAGTTGTATATGTGCTCAGGAGAAACTTCTTCAGCGGAAAGATGATTGAGTTTCGATTTCATCAATTTTTTGGTCAATGCATCAATTTGAGAAAAATGCTATGGAAGAAACAACTGCTATGACGAGTTTGGATCCCAAATTAGTATAACAGTCGAATATTTCTTGAGAAAGATTTTTGGTGTTTTAGCTTTCCACTGCATTTACTGCTAGTACAAAACTGTTTTCTTGAATAACTTATTACAGATTGACAAAATTATCGTTTTCTTTTCCAAAATACGTTGACATTCCTGAGACCTGATACTATATCTGCCTCTGTATTCAAAACATGCCAAAAACTCAATTTTAAAAAGATTAAAAGTTAAAAATTAATTCTCCAAGTCCTCGTTTTCTTTCCATTTCAACTCATAAAAATATATATACATTTCTGTGTATGGATGTAATTTTTTTCTCATGTTACATAACTGAGTGTTCCAGAAATAAAATATATTTCAATCATAATAATGCAATATCAGGTCTGTTTACGTAAACTTTTGACTTGAGATATACCCACAAAAAAAACTAGTGGGATTAGATCAGGAGATCTAGCTGGCCACTATAAAAATCCTCGTCTGCGATCGAAATCACCTTTACTAAGTTCATGAATTACTTTTACTTCATATGGGTGCCACTTATTCTTTTTTAGTCAATCTAAAACAGATGTTTGACACATTGGCCATATCAAGCGTTTAACTAATTTGTTCCAACCTTTTCGTGCTCACAACTCTATCCTCCTTCGAAATTAGTTTTCTACAGCTCTTAGAATATGCTATCAAGCATATTTATTACTCAGCAGAGCCCTTTGAGAATATATTTTCATTTCCTTAATTTTCCAGGCCCAAGGTCAAGAAATACTACTCACAGAATTCGAAGGTATTGATGTCTTAGGAAACATGATGGAGTCCAGTATACTTTCTCCAAACCGAGAATTCTACGGAGATTTCCACAACATGGGACACGTTTTCATTTCATACATACACGATCCTGATAGCAGACATCTTGTAAGTTGATAATGGTATTTTTGAGATGAATACGAAATAGTTCTCTCTTGTGTGTTTGCAGGAATCTTTTGGAGTGATGGGCGACTCTGCTACGGCCATGCGTGACCCTGTATTCTACAGGTGGCACGCGTATATTGATGATATATTCCAGAAGTTCAAGTCTTCTTTGCCCAGATACCCAGTAGAGCAGGTAAAACATACTGATATCATGCTTTCATTAAAAAAAATAGTTTTATGGAAAGTACACTTTTTTTTAAAACCTTCCTACAGGGATTGCTTCATTATCAGTTATATAAATACTACATTTCATAAATATTATTTGTATTATATTTTGGAATAGAGAAGTGAAAAGGTACTTCAGAATTATATCAAAAATATCTTCATTAAACTTTTTTCCACACTTGAATTCACACTTGGAAGCATAATGCAAATCAATTGAGGTAGTATGATGGAATAACAAATAATTTCAGATACACATACCGGGTGACAACAAAATCATATTCCAAAGCGTCATTCAGCTGTTTCTTGAGTCGGACCTGAAATTTGGATCGAAGATATAGTTCCTTAAAACCCACATTTTCCACGGAAAAACAATTAAATGTCACTTTTGATTTTACCGAAAATAGACCTGAGTCGAGAATTTTAAATATAGAACCAACCCTGCGAAGATATTTTTATGCCATTCGATAGAGCAAACATTTTCCTTTTCAATGACATATCAGAAGTGGATATTTGTTTTTAAAATGGCGGCACAGGAAATTTTTCTCTTAAATCAATATGGCGACACGGTGACGTCATCGATAGAAGTTTTGTCAGGCAACCTAAAGAAATAACAAATAACCGAAGCACTTCAATAAGTTTTTGATGAAACATGCGAAAATATTGCTAGTCAGGATACGTTTTAGTAATTCTTTCAAAAGATATTCCTTCTCTTGAATTTTCTCAAAAATTTGAAATAGTAAATGGTACTTTTTTTAAATTAACATGAAAGTATAATTCAGTATCTACAGATATATGCTTTACACACTCTACCTCTTGTTTTACATTCCAGTAAAAAAATCATTGAAAATTGTCTTTTTCATTACACCTAAATAAATTATTATGTCTGCATTAATTTAATTTCAAATAATTTTTTATTTAAAAAAATTACATCAAAGAAACTGGGGTGTAAAAAAAATAATTCATTCGAATGTTCTATCCGCTGACCATCGTCTTGCTGATAAAGTTGAATTCTTCTGATATTTTCAGTAAGTAAGATTCTTAAATGATGTCCCGAAATGATGTTAATAGCATGTCTTTTTCGATTTTCTAGGATCTCTAAACATGGTTGAGCAGTTGCATACACTTTTTCTTTGAAAAAACTCCATATGGAAAAGTCCATTGGAGTCAAATCGGACGATCTGGCTGACCACCTGTTTGGACCATTTGTGCGCAACCAATTCTTCTCAAATCGTTCATTAAAGTAGCTCGTCACATGTCATTGAAAAATATTTTTCTTCGTTCTATCAAAGGCGTAAAAATATCTACAGGATTCCATTCAAAATTCTCGACCAAGTTGTATTTCCGTTAAAACCGGAAGTAGTATTCAATTGTTTTTTCATGGAAAATATGGGTTTCAAGGAGCTATATCTTCGATCCAAATGTCATATGAGTCTAACTTTGAAAACAACTATGACGCTCTGGACAATGATTTGGTTGTCACCCAGTATTTTCTATTGTCAGCACTATTTCAAAGGATGAAATGAATATTTACTGTATTTCAGTTGAACTATCCGGGAATCACTGTAGACGAAATAGCGATCGTGACTGGAAACCAACGCAACAGCATCCAGACTTTCTGGCAACAATCCGACGTAGACCTATCCAGAGGAATGGACTTCCAACCTCGCGGAGCAGTGTTTGTGAGATTCACCCATCTCAATCACACGGAGTACAGCTACAGAATAGTCGTAAACAACCAGAGCAACGGGAACAGACAAGGCACATGCAGGATTTTCTTGGCACCGAAGTTTGATGAGAGGGGCAACCCGTGGTTGTACAGGGATCAGAAGAACATGTTCATCGAGTTGGATAAGTTCACGGTCAATTGTGAGTATTTTCGCATTTCTAGTGGAATATTATACGAGTCGTGAATTTTTGATAGGAATGAAAGGTAATTATAATTTTCCACAGTAAATTGTTCTAGAAATCATCTTCAAATTTTTTGATGTAGGACTCCACGAATCCATTCATTTACTCTTTCACTGGTTGATTTTGTTTCACTAAACTAAAATCCACTAAAGTTCTTCATTGCTGTTGTTATTAATCTGCCAACAGTCTGATAAACATGCATAAAAGAATACAGATATACAGATAGATAGATAGAGTTTAGATAGATAGATAGAGTTTATTTAACCACGTTACATACAGTATGTTTGCGGCAGGTCAGAATTAGTACAAAAACAATTACATGTTAAAATATCAATATCAATGGTAATGGTCAAAAGATTAAAAAATATAACAAATATCAATTGGCAATAAAACTGTAACGTGAAATACATTGATGGTGATTCACTAAGACTCATTAAAATAATACAGGATATATAAAATCATATCTATAATAAAGAAAGAACAGGACACGCAGGATCTTTGCAGTATTTATAGTTCTAGACTCTAAGAGAGTTGGCTTTTTGGAGGTATTCCGATACACTGTAGAAACAATTTTCAAGAAGAAATCTTTTGATTGTTTTTTTTTTAATTTTTTGAATTCTAGTAATTTTACTGATCCATCGAGAGTATTGTATAAAGTGAGATTTAAAGAGTTTTGGTAGCTTATAGCTAATCTGTGTCTTTGAGGGTTCAACAAGTCAGCAGATCTGGTATTATAATTGTGAATGTCAGAGTGCTTAGAAAAATTGATCCTGTTTTTATGTATTTCCAGCAGAACTGTGAATATATAAAGGGTAGGGAGTGGCATTATGCTTAGTTTGATGAAATACCGTAAAATGGGGTGAATAACAACAATATTCAACATTTCCGGTTGTACAACTTCAAAACGGTTTGACTTAGAAAACTTGTTCTTAGCGCAAAACTCTTTTCTTAACTTCACCCTCATCCCTGCAAATCGAAATTTTTCAATTTTTTTTGTAAAGGCCCTTTTTTTAAAAAAATAGGGTGTGTTGCGATTCACCTTACATCCGGTGTGAATAACAACACCTGCTTGATTTTACGTGTTTTGGCTTTCACACTGTCTAAGAGGTGGAAGACAACACATCTTATATTTTAAAAAAACATTGTACACTAAAAAAAAATTTACTTCATATATTTAAAAGTGAAAATTTATAAATAAACTGTCTAAGAGGTGGAAGGCAACACATTTTATATATAAAAAAACATTGTACACTACAAAATAAATTAACTTCGTATATTCAAAGGGGAACATTTATAAATAAACAAAAAATTTTTTCTTCAAAACAAAATATTCATTTTCTTAAAAAAACACATAGGTATAGGTACAAAAGTTACTTCCACTTGGTGACGTCCACTTGAAATATCAAAATGCCTCTTCGGCCCTTTTCAGGGTCCTTAACTTTTCCAATAATTTGGTTGAAACTGAATTCGGTCAGATCTGGAATGTCTGGATAAACAAAATATGTTTTATTTGGAGGTCTTTTTATCGAAGGCATCACCCGAAGAAAATTTGCGGTGTAATTTTCATCGATGGATTGAACTCTACCAATGTATTTCTGACTAAAAAATACAACCAATATCCAATCGTCTATTTTTATAGACTGAATAGTAACTGGAAATACACCTTCAAACGTTTTACCGTTCTTGGTAACAAAACACTCAATGGGGCAAAGGTGTTCATTGACACTACTGGTGCTTGGTCCTTGAGAAAAATCAGAAAGACTTTCTTCGTCATCTTCCATATGATCTTCCATTTTATCATCTTCTTCATTGGAATCACTACATTTGGTTTCATTAAAATCTGTTCCTGCTACACTTCGCCCTGGTAAAACGTTAACTTTTTTCGCTGTTGCCTTGGTTTAGGGAGATTCTCGTATCTTAGTTCTTTCAAAATATCAACTACAGAATCTGTTAAAGCTTCCGCATCATTTTCAGGAACTTGTGAATCTGATGGTAGTCTTGATAATATTTCATCTGGATTTATTGGAACAATTCCACATTTTCGAAAACCCGACCTAACATTTTTTGCCGCATTTGGTTTAATGGCTTCCAACAATAATTTAAGCAGATGAGGAAATGTGGTCTTTGGGATGCTCGATTCTCTTCGGCCCGGGCCTTTTTTCCAGTCGGTTAATATCTTACGCCAAGCCTCCTTAAATGGGCGAAAAAAAGCCACATCCAAAGGCTGAGTCATGTGGCTGGAATTCGCTGGTAGAAACACGAATGATATGTTGTGCTCTTCACATCTTTCTACAGCTTCCAAAGAGATGTGCGAAGAGAGATTGTCCCCTATTAACACTTTTTTTCCGGGCAAGTTTCGAAAATACGGAATGGCAATGGTTTCAATCCAATCCTGGAAGCAGTTGCTGTCGAACCATCCAGAAGGGGTTGAACTGAAACGAGCACCTCGTGGCCCCCCTATCTTCCAAGTTTCGTACATATGTTTGGCCTTATACACCACGAAAGGAGGTGAAATTGTTCCGTCTGCTGCGGCTGCAAACATAAGGGAGGTGGCCGACTTACTGTGGTTCATTACCCTTTCCGGGTATTTCATTCCCCGTTTTGAAATTACTCTTTTTCGACCTGGGTCGTCAGTCAAATTGGTTTCGTCGTAATTGACGATATTGGACGGACTGACACCATCTATTGAGTTTCGAAGATTTTCAAAATAACACCTGACTTGTTCAGTAGTTAGTCCAGCCCTTGACCTTTTAATGTTTTGACAGAACCTCATCGAGAGTCTTTCTTTGTGACGCTTAACGAAACCCAAAGCAAACTCCATCCCCGGCATATTGTTTTGAAACCGTTCAACTCGTCGGCCGATTTTGTCCAGATAATTTTTCACTATAACTCTCAGATCATATAAATCCAATGGTTGTCCCCATTCGGAGCACTGAACTAATCTGTTTACAATTTGGAGCTCAACTTCTGCAGACAACACAGTTTGACCACCTTTGGAAAGACACTTTTCACCCCTTTCTTCTTTGTTTTTGCGTCTACACAATACTGTATAATCAATTTTATATTTAGCTGCTGCTACTCTAAGTGAAACACCATTTTGAACTTCCTCAATCGCTTTTTTGTAAACATCTTCTGACACCCTACGGCAAGGTTTAGCCCTCGGATCACGCTTATACTCACGAGGCATCTTTGTCACTAAACGAAAAACAAAACTCCGTGATATGCGGCGGACCGACAAGCGTTAACCTGTTGTTGCATTTGACCCCACTTTTCCGCCATTTGTGACCAATCAAATTTAAAAATTCATAGATTCCAGGCATTTTAGTTTAGGTGTTGCAAAGTTTAAAAATTATAAGTAGAAATGTATCAAAGACATGTGTTATCGAGCTTTACCTCAAATTCAAATGTTAAGGAAGTTTGTCAGATAAAGTTTTTTCAGGGACAAAATCTTATTGAAAATTGATTAATTAAATATTATAACCTCAAACATTATTCTTTCAGAAATTTGGTTTTTGTGCTTCATGGATTAGGTAAAGTTCCCATATATATACAAAAAATATTTCAACCGCCTGAAAAGCATACAGAGTGGTGAAAAAAATATAACGTTGTTTTCCTGAAAACTGTTGCGATTGGTACAATAGTTGCGTTTCACCCCATTTTACGGTAGTGTTGACAATGATCTCCATTGCCAAGATTTGCCAAAATTCTTATTGCCCTTTTCTGTGATCTGAAAACCCTTATTGCATTATTAGAGTTACCCCAAAGAAGAATACCATAGGATATGACAGAGTGAAATAGAGAGAAGTATGTGATTTTGAGTACATTCATGTTTGTGACAGGTTTGAGTTGCTTCAATATAAATAAGACACTTGATAACTTGCTGAGCATATAATCTACGTGGCTGGACCAATTTAATCGATCATCGATTTTAATACCCAGTAGTGAAATATTTTGTCCTTTTTGATAAAGAGGATTTGAGGAGACGATCAAATTCTGAGTTTTGTTTTCATTTAATTTTAATTTGTTTCTCGTAAACCAGCTTTTTGCCATGTTCTTGTCGCGTTCGGCAGCTTTAGGTAAAGCATCATATGACTTATCCGAGTATATGAGGGTGGTGTCATCAGCAAATAGGACGCCTTTTATCGGTGCAATAGACTGACATAAGTCGTTTATGTATACTAGGAACAGAAATGGTCCAAGTATGGAGCCTTAAGGTACACCATGTTCAATTTGTTTGAGATCTGATTTTCTGTTATTCAAATCGACACACTGATATCTATCGTTCAGGTAAGAACTAATGAGGTCCAAAATGGTGCCTCTCAGTCCGTAATGACTCAATTTGTCTATAAGTAATGCATGTGATACACAGTCGAAAGCCTTGGTCAGGTCACATAGTGTTAATGACGTGTGTTTGCCCTGATCAAGGCCCTAGACTATGTCAGTCACTATATGGAAAACTGCTTGAGTGGTAGATTTTTCCTTGCGAAAACCGAATTGTGATTCGCTGAAGTAAAACCTATTTTCAAAATAAGAATAAAGACGATCCTTTAGAATCATTTCCACAATTTTTCCAATTATAGAGATTATACTGATCGGACGATAATTGTCTAAGGATGATTTGTCACACTTTTTGAAGATGGTATAACTCTGGAAATCTTGAGAATATTTGGAAAGATTCCTTTGCTGAAAATCTGATTTATTAAGTTGGTTAAGGGCATGACGATTTGATCGGCTATTTCTTTTATTAAGTGGCTGTTCATGTCATGGATATCTCGAGAGCTAGAATTTTTCAATTTATTTATAGCACTATGAACTTCATATTGGCAGACAGGTTCTAAAAAGAAGGTCTCAACAGGAGAAGGGAATTTTTTGAAATTTTTTTCTCTATCCGCATCCAGTTGTGGAAGAGATTTAATTGTTTTTTCAGCTATAGTACAGAAAAAGTCGTTAAATTTATTTTCTGAGAATTCATGGAAAAACTTACTTTATTTTTATTTATTGAATTTTTCTCCGAGTTGATTATATTCCAGCAAGCTTTCGACTTATTGGCGGAGTTTATTATGTATTAGTCATAAGTTCGTTTTTTTTGTTTCAATAGTTCAAAGTGATAAGTTTTCTTCAGATGTTTATAAATTTCAATATCTTTTTTGCATCCAGACACCTCAGATAAATGCATTGAACCTCAGATAAAAGCATTGAACCTGGCAATTTTCACCATGCAAGGTTATCATACTTTGGAAATACATCAGTGTCAAATAGTTTGCACCATATGGGAAACATTCTTGAGATTTTTTTGCAAGTTTTAACGACCTTTTCCTATGATGACTGATGTTTGTTTTTTTTGGGTTTGAGGTCTTGAATTAAAGAAAACTCCAGTTCTTTACAGCCAACGTTTCGTCAGTTTATTCTGACATCTTCAGGGCACTGTAAGATATAAAAAAGGTTGATGTTTTGAATTTATAAACTTTAGAACATTTATATATGATTTTTTTTCCTTCCCAGAAACAACCACTGAACTAAATTATTAGTCAACAGATAAACCTTAAGAAGAAGAAATTGTTATATTTTACTTACGAAAGGATGAGTCTTCCGCGTGATACGTATATCTATATCCTACGACTATTTTAGGTTACACGTGATTCAGACCTAATATGGTGCCAGTCCGATGTTATGCATGTGATGTTTGAGTTTGCAGTGGCCAGTAAGCAAACCTACTATAACTCTGAGATGCGCTCTACTGAGTTCTAGCAGTTTGTCAGAGTCCTGTTTATTCCTGGGCTAAGCCCAGTAGACTGTATGACATTCTTAGCAGTGCTATATGCTGAACCGACTACCGGTTCTGGTTCAGTGAACGTTGTTTCGGCCCCCCTTTTTATTATGGCGTCCGCTATTTAGTTTCCTTCTAGGCCTGAGTGACCTGGTATCCAGACTAGGGTAACGTTGCTGCGTTGTGCTAATAGGTTTAAGGTGTCTCTGCAGTTCCATACTGCTGTAGATTTGAATCAGTTGGATCCAAGCGCTTTCAGTGCCCATATATTCCGGCTCCGATGCCTTCCAGAGTTTTGGATCCATCGGCAAACCCTACATAAGTCGGTTTCAGTCAGGACCCAGTCTTTTCTTTCTGGAAAGACCACAGAGTAGGACGTGTGAAGGTTGATAGTTTTAGGCATGATGTCTGAGGGCATTCCTAGAATGTTGTGAGCTATAAGGCCATCCAGCATGCTGCTGCCTCTCATGACACATGCCTGCGGCAGAGTCATGAGACTGTATGTTGCCCATCTTGTCTCTCTCCAGAACTATGTGGAGAGGAAGTAATCCAAGGAAGGCTTCCATTGCTGCTGTTGGCTTAGAGCGAATACTTTCAGTAATCGCCAGGCACGCTTGTCTCTGTAGTCCTTAAAGTTTAGCAAGGGCCATTTTTTTATACTGGTGAACATTGAGGACGTGCTTTGTTAGTGCCCCAAACCTTATGTGACTATCCAGTATTTTCTCCATGCTTTTCAACAGAAAGGATGTCAGACTAATGGGTCTGAGCAATTTTGGGTGTGGATCACTCAGACCCATCTTATGAATATAGATCACCCTAGTCGCGGTCCAGTTAGATGGACAAGTTAAACTGGCTCCAAAGGTATGATATGTTCCAGTCCGATTTGTAACAGAACTGGAGCTATGCCATCCTCTCCTGGCGATTTGTAGGGTGGAATGAGTTAACCGCCCATCTTATCGCCTATGGTGTAATTATTTTGTTGGCAACCACCCAGTCATCTCTGTGAGGTCGTTTTATCCGACCTATATTTGTGATTGGAGGTTGATTGTCCAGAATCAGGCTGCCTGGGAAGTGGTTATTAGCTGAAAGCTCTAGTGTTTCTTTCCTGGAGGCCGTGAAGGAGCCGTCTGGACGTTTAAGAGATCCCAGCTCCTGTGTCAGCTCTCTGCTGCAGCATTAATATAAATTAGTATAATTACGATTCGTGAATAATTAAGATTGCATTTCTTGTGTGAGGTTGCAAAGTTTCATATCCACTGAGACCGATATTCTCTTCATTTTCAACCACGATAAAAAGCTTTTTTTACAACCGCTCACCAAAGTAGCCTTTGACCCTTTCAGATCTCAACGCAAAGTTGACGTTTTCCCAGATATGTCATTTCATGACAGCTTCACTCTAGAGCAAAAATAATGAAAAACTGCTCGATCTCCTTAGCTTTTGTTGAAAACGAATCAATTCTTGCATGATGAAAAGTATAGACAGTAAATTCATAGCACTCTCAGTAACTGTGGTGGTGCTGAGGTTAGCGTAGCTGGTTAGTAAACTGAAGGCATGGAGTTCGATCTCGACATTCCTAAATTTTTTTTCTTGAGCAAGTGTGTGTGTATTGATAATGGTAGCGTCAAGGGACACAATTTGATAAATAAGTGTGGCGTTTTTCAGACATGGTTGCAACTGTACATGAATATGTTAAAACTTTTTTTTCATTCACTTATCCAATTTGCAGAACTTTTGTAAATTCTTTGAACATATCACAACGGAAAAGGTTCCGTAATATTTACAATGTTGCAAACTCAATCCGTGTTTTAAAACCATAATATTGGGAGTATTCCTAGTTTGCAGAATTTCTGCAATTTTCAGTGCAGATACAAAAATAATAAGTTTTTTGCCATTTCAACAATGTTCCGTTCATAGCAGACTTCAGCAAAATTTCATAGTTTGATTTCATCAATGCACTAATATAATAATAATAATAAAGTTTATTCAGATTTAAAATAATATAACAAATACAATGTAAAATGTTCTTATTGAACAAACAGAAGAATCACTGAAGCTGTTGTAATCGCAGCAGCTTGTGAGTGATTTTTTTACAAATTAAAAATATATAATGTGGCATCATGTGAATATATTAATATAAAGAAATCCTAAACATAAGTGGATGATTTGCTATTTAAAATGACTGTACAATAATGTGAAAATGCTTCTTTGGCATTTTTCTAATGATTCTGGGGGAGTGGATGCATCACGGGGTTTTTTCAACTTCACGGACTTAAGCCTTAGCTTGTGCGTCTGGAAATCTAATTTATCCCGTGCCATCTCTTGGTTAATCTCTTTTCCTAGTTTTCAGGCGATGAGTTTATTTTGATTTATTTGCCCACTATGACATTGACATCTTGTTTTGATAACCATATTTTTATTTCTTTTTTGTATTTTATGGGATTTGTTATTTCTTTGATATTATCAGGTAATGTGTTATATAGTCGGGGGGCTAAGTAGGAAAAATTTTTCATACCTATGGTTTTTTGAGCTCTTGCTACTTGTTCATTCACGTGTGTTTTTGCTCTAGTGGCATATTGATGTGTTATTTTGACATTTTGGTTTCTGTTTTTGAAATGATTGTTCAATATGGATTCACTGTAAATTGTTCTTATGTGAGGGATTTTGGAATTTTGGTAGAGGAGTTTAGTGCTATACCGTTGAGGTCTTTTATAAAGTATTTTCAGAAATCTTTTTTGAATTTGTATTAGTGGTCTCATATGTGTCTTTTTTGCCGCTCCCCATCCTATTATTCCGTATTTCATAATTGACTCAATCATTCCAATATACACGATTCTTGCATGTTTTTCGTTGTTCACGGTGTTACATACTTGTTTGAAGCAGTACAATAGTGATCTTAGTTTTTTAACGGTATTCTATATATGACTATCCCACTTCATATGTGAGTCCATTGTTATACCTAAATATTTTGTTTTATAACTTACTTGTATATGTAAATTTGTACCTAATATTTTGATTTCAGAAAAATGTGGTAAAGATTTGGTGTATGAGCAAAAAGGCACAAATGTAGTTTTCTCAATATTCATTGTTAAATGGTTTGCATCAAACCAGTCTTTGAGATTTTTCATTTCTTCTCCTATTAAAGTTTTCATCTCTTCCCAAGAGTTTCCCGAGTAAAAAACTGCTGTATCGTCTGCAAACGAAATTATATTTCCTTCCATCTTGAGGCTCAACATGTCATTAACGAATATGATGAATAATAGTGGGGCTAGTACTGTGCCTTGTGGTAGACCATATTTAATTTCTCTTTGTTCGCTCAGTTCATCGTCAATTCTTACATGTTGTTTTCGCCCGTGGAGATAGTCGTTGAGAAGAGTGTGGCAGATACCTCTGATACCATAGTTCTCAAGTTTCGCTAATATTTTTTTGTGGCAAATCGTGTCGAAGGCCTTTGCTAGGTCTATGTAAACACAGATTGAATGTTTACTTTTGTCTAACTCCTGGTATATTTGTTCTGTGAGGAAGGCTATTGCATCATTTGTGGTCATTTTATCTCTGAATCCGTATTGTTTATTGGAAAGTGATTTATATTTATGAAGGAAATTTACCAATCTTGATTTGACTGCTTTTTCAAAAAATTTTGATAAGGTAGAGACTAGGGACACTGGCCGATAATTTTCAATGCGATTTTTTTCCCCTTTTTTGAAGAGTGGCTTTATAACTGATATTTTGAATTTTTCCGGGCATGTGCCAGTTTGGAAAATATTGTTCACTAGTGTAGTCAGTAGAGGAGCTACAGTGTCTATTGTTGTTTTCAGCATTTCCGTTGTTATGCCATCTAATCCAGGTGCTTTGTTGTTTTTCAAGTCTGTTATATATCCTTTAATTTCGGTTTCATCCGTAGGAGTTAAGTAGACTGAGTGGATTGATTTTTCAATATCGAATGTCTTTTGAGGAGTGGTAATTTTGTTTGCCATATTTTCTCCTAGATCAGAGTAATAGTTGTTGAAATTATCTGCGATTTCTTTTTTATTTTTTATTAATGTACCATCATTTAGTTTTATTTCGTTTATCTGGGTTTTTTTTGTTTAGAGTTCATCACTGTTTTAGTTAGTTCCCATAACTGTTTGTTACAATTCGCACTTTGTTCAATTTTTTGTCTATAGAAGGTTTGTTTTCGGTTTTTAATTATAGAGTTTACTTTATTTCTGTAAGTTTTATATTGTGTTTTGAGTTCTTCATTTTCTGGATTTCGTAACGTATTTTGAAACATTTTATCTCTAGTTTGTATGGATTTGACCAAACCGTTGGTGATCCATTCTTTCCTTTTTTTATTTATTTTTATTTGTATTTGTTCTGTTGATCTTTCTGTAGCCTTTCGATAGTTTTCGATAATTATATTGCAGCACCGGTTCACATCATTTGTTGTGTAAAAGTTTTCCCAACTTGTTTCTTCAATGCATTTTTTAAATTTTTCAAGATTTATCTTTTTTAGAGTAATTTTTTCTTTCTTTGATTGAGTGTAGTTTTTTTCAGGTGTATCATTTATGAATGCTAGAGTTGCAAAGTGATCGGTCAAGATTGATCGTAGAACTACAGGTACCGTGGGTTTGTTTTCAATATCTTTTGTTTTTAGGAAAATATGATCAATGCAGCTTTTACTCTCATTTTGCATTATAGTGTACTTATTGATCAAAGAATGAAATCCATTTTGGCTTAAAATATCTAAATAATCATTTGAAATATCGTTATCTGACAAGATGTCAATGTTTATGTCCCCGGTGAGTATAATATAATCAGAATACTCAAGTTTTTCCAAGTATGCTCTCAGGTCATCCAGAAAATCATATACATTTTGAGAGGGGGGGGGGCGATAGATTGCCGTGGTTATAACTTCATTTCCATTTATGTTCATTTTAGGCTTTAATCAATCCTATATTTATATTTTTTGTGTCGTGATCTACATTGTTCTTTATGTATAAAATTGTTCCGTCGTTCTGATTGATTGACCCATGATTATAGTATATGTCATATCCATCTAGGTTAAAGTTACCTACATTTTCAATTTTCCATGTTTCTGTGAGGCAGATACAGTCAAAGGAGATTTTTGATAAGTAAGCTTGTAGTTCATCAAACTTTTTTGCTATACTTCTGATGTTAGTATGAAAAATTGAAACTATTTTGTTTTTACTATTATTATAATCTTTGCATTCTTCCATTGAATCGGATAGTTTAGTTTCAATTTGTAGGTATTTGAAGTCTCGTAGATAGGGGTCAATTTTTTTTTTTGGAACTTGTTATGAGTATAAAACACAATAATAGTAGTATGAAATAACACAATAGATAAATAGATTGAGTTCGATAGGTACATAAATCGGTAAAATTTCATATAAAGTAATGATAAAGAAGTAAAGTTAGTTAAATAATTTATGATAGTATGAAATAGTAAAATATATAAATATATAAATAGTTTAGTACATAAAATTGATAAAATTCAGAAGTAATGATGGTAAAATAATGTTTATTAGTAATTTGATGATCCGCTTTGGAGGCGATTTAATCTGGTTTTTGTTGTGCGTGTCCCTACTTGTTCTCTTTTTTTTTGGTGTTGGTTCGTTTTTTTCTGGTGACTTTGTATGCTTTTTTTTCCTCTCCTCTTCTGTCTTCTTGTTTGAGGTTGCGGGTTTTCTGTTTTCTCTTTGATCTGTATAATCGAATTCGGGCTTCTTTCTATTTTCCTCTCCAAAAAACTCTTCTTCTTCTATTTGTGTTACTGGTGTTGCCGGTTCGCTATTTGCTAGCCTCCTCTGTGGTGGTGAGAAATATGTATTTTCTTGTATATGTTTTTGTTTCTGTATTTCTTCAATGCTAAATGTTTCACCATTTATTATTGAGGTGTTGCCCTTCAGTTTAGTGTTTCGTCCTGTTTCTATTAGTTTTTTTATTCTTCTACTAGCATTTTCCTTTCCTCCCTGTTTTCTTGACTGAGGTCCTCACTAACTGATACGTTTGTCCCTTTAAGCTTCCTGAGATTATTTGAAACTTCCTGTTTTTGAGAACTGCGTAGGAACTCAACTAATATAGGCCTTGTTTTTGTAGTGCTTTATTTTCCTAGACGAAAAGAGTTGCTAATATCTTGCTCGCATAGGTTTCTGATTTCCAGGTTATTTTGTATAACTTCTGTGATTTTTAAGATCAATTGAGCAGTATTTTCTTGATCTTGTTCTTTCAGTTCATAAAATACTAGGTGTTTTGATTTTATTTTTCTCTCGGTTTCTTTCAGTTTTTTCCTCAATGTTTTATTCTCGATTTCTACCTCGATCAGTTGATTTTCAATTTTTTCGAATTTGTTTTCTATTTTCTGTGATAGGCTATGGAGGTTCTTTTCAATGTGTCCTATTTTTTGATCAAGTTTTTCGTTAAAATATTTCATCTGGTTCATAACATCTTCCAGCGTAATTTCCTTGTTTCCACTCATTTTTTGGGTTTTTGCATTTGTCTCGCAAACTATGGATGGCGTTGTTTCTACGAATCATTTACATTACCGTCAATTGCAGATTTCTTCGTTGGAGATTTCGCAGTATACTTTGTTTTCCGTGAGAGGCGATAACGTTCAATGATCATCTATCGGTAGGTAGATGAAGCTGGCTTGTAGGAGGTGTATACAATATTTCCGATACAGATCGCTGATATAGTGTTCGTCTATAGGTGGATGGATGGAGCAGGTGTAATTTATTGATATGTTTCTATTTATTTTGTTATTTTGTCAAATTTATGTAACTATCTCTGTTAGGGATTCATCTTGAACTGACCTTGTGTTCACCAGTTAGGGTGCTCCTTTCAACTTCTTCACTCTTTTAAAATTTCTCATACACTTGTTCTTTATTTAATTTGTTTACACTACTTTAGTAGCAGACATGTTCTACACACACGTAATAATAATAATAAAGTTTATTCAAAATTCAATAAAAAAGCATTACATCAATTTGTACAAAAATGTGAATAAGCGGTTCAATTATACCCGCGAAGTTAAAAACTTGTTGCGAGAAATTTCAGGTAGGAATTACATGTAGGTAAATGTTTTGTAAACTTTTAAAATTCATCAAAATAATAATAAAAATAAACTAACCTGAGTTAATTGAAGTGAAAGATATCATGAAATAAATTTTGATGAGACTCTTGAATCCATTTTTGAACTGTTTTTTGAATGAGAATAATGACTTGATCGCTTTTATATGATTTGGAATTAAATCATAGTGAAATGGCAATAAATATTTGTAATTTTTCTGAGACCTTGTTTTTTTAACTCTATTTTTCACTGTGACACTATTTTTATTCCTTGTATTATAAAAATGATTATTGAAGTTTATATTCGTTTTATGTTTGTATATATAAATCATTGTGTTGTATCCAAATAATTGACTCTTATCCATTTTCTTTGATTCTTTGTACAGTTTTCCACTTCGATATAAATAACTTCTACTAGGGCGGGGATTAGCGCAGTGGTTAAGCGCTCGCCTGGTAATCGAGAGATTGCAGGTTCGATTCCCAGACGGTGCGATCTTTTTTCATTTTCAGATGTGAAAATCTGAATGACTGAGGCTCGTGTCGGCTGGGAATAATCCTCCACGATTCACTGTTGCGTTAAAAATTAACAGTGCTGCTCCTAAAGTGGCGTATGGAGTTAGTAACAAGGCCTATCCAGAACACATGGCTAATGACCATAGCAGTCGATGCCAAAACACCAAGGAAAAAAAAAAAAAAAAAAATAACTTCTACTATATATATTTATTTAGCGTTGCTAATACAATATCGTTTTATCACATAAATAAAAGATGAAGTATGTTAACGTGTAACAAGACAAAAAAGGAACATTAACATAGAAGAATACAAAAAAGGAACATTTACATAAAATCCTAGTTGTTAATTAAAGTAAAGCAGTGGCGGAGCATAACACAGCTTTGAAAAAGATCACTATACCTACATAAATCCGAACACAACAAATAGAATAAATTGCATTACTGGAATTGATCATGTAAAATATATTGACGGATATTACTTTTGAAGATATTGATGTTAGGAGACAATTTAATGAAGTCAGGTAAGTTATTATAAATTACCATTCCAGCGTCAAAAATACTTTTTTTCGTACACATCAGATTAGTTTGACGTACGTTTATGTGGTTTTTTTGGCGGGTATTATAAGAGTGTATTTCATTGCGAAACTGCAAATTTGTGGACAAATATTCTGGCAATATATTATTTATGAGTTTGTGAATAAAGATCATTGTACGAAATGTAATTAAATTTTTTACTGACATCCAATTTAACTTTATTTGCATTCTGTTAATATTTTCATATCTGTTGGTATTTAGTAAGAATCTCATACTCCTATTTTGCAGAATCTGTAGTTTATGAATATCTGAATTATTACACAAAAAGTAAAGAAGAGCAATATTCGAAATGTGGTTTTATTATACTATTATATATTAATTGTCTAGTGTATTGAGTTACTGGTTTGCTAATTCTATATGCAAAACCTATTTTTTTAGATATTTTCTTGGAAAGATAATCAATGTGCTCACTAAAAGTGAGGTTTTCATCAATGATTATACCTAAATATTTAATACTGCTCACTTGTTCAAGATCTCTTCCGTCAAATCGATTACTTATTGCATTTTTCGTTTATTTTTAATTATCATATATTTAGATTTATTTACGTTAACAACGATCTTATTATTATTGAACCAGTCGCAAATTTTTAAAAGAATTTGGTTTAATTTTCCTATCAAGTTATTAATATTCTCACCCATAATGTAAATTATAGTATCGTCTGCGAATAAATGTGCTTTGCATTCGCCCAAATCCAGATCTAATATGTCATTAATAGAACATATGAAAAGCATAGCACCCAATACACTACCTTGTGGTACTCCAGTTAAAACAGTTCTTTTATGTGATATTTTATTATTGATTTTAGTTTTTTGATACCTATGTTCTAAATATGACTCGAACCATTTGTATGCGGATGCATTTACTCCAAAGTAATATTTGAGTTTTTTTAATAAAATTGACCTATTTATAACTTCAAATGCACGACGTAAATCTAAGAAAACCGCTACAATACATTTGCCTTCATCAATAGCATATTTAAAGTCATTCACTACTTTTTGTAGTGCGGTTTCACAAGAGAAACCGCTTCGAAAGCCTGACTGGTTTTGGTTAAGCAATTTTTGAGTATCAAAATAGGCTGTGTATTGTTTATAGATTGACAGCTCTAATATTTTTTCCAAATAAGGTAAGGTGTTGATAGGTCTAAACTCTTCAATATTCCTAGTGCTGGTTATCTTTGGCACTGGGATTACAACTGAGGTTTTTAAATTATCGGGAAATTCTCCGACCTGTAAAAAGGTATTAATGCAATGTAAGAGAGGGTAACCAATAACATCAAAAGTAATTTTTATTAATTTAAAATTTATTTCGTCTTCTGAAAATTTATTCTGCTGCTCAAAAATTATGTTTTTGAGTTCTCCAAGTGAAAGTTCTTTGAAATTGTCAAATATATGATTTTCAAAAACCATTTCTGAAGAACATCAAGATTTTTGAGGTGGGATTCCATGACTCATAATTCAATTGAGACTGTAATAATGAAAAATTAAAAATGTCAAGAGTTTTTAGGTTTCGAGATTGAATTTTGATAATAAACTTGGGCCGTGGTGGTCGGCTGGTAAAAGCGTACGCCTCGCAAGCGTGGGGTCATGGGTTTGATCCACCGATTCACCGGTCTCGTGCATGGCATCACACGTTAAAAGGTAAGGGCTGCGTCTTACCTTGCTCACACAAGTCTCTCGAAGACTTCCGAAGGTTGCGCGTAGGGGTGCAATCGTTTGACGGAAATAACAATTTTAACAACAAAACTTCGCAATTTCCTTAATAGGAATTCTATTTGCTTGAAAACTTTTAGAATTGATGTAAATTCGTCTGGCCTACTACCAGCATTTCGATACACAGTATGTGTCACATTTAGTTATTCTTTGGCAAGATTATCGACGTTTGTTGGAAATGGTTGTGATTTGTGAAGGTTTTTTTTTTGTTCAAATTTGATGTATCACCTAGTATGTATGTACGTAATAACTACCAATTGGGTCAATTTGAAGAAAATCAGTGAATAAATTAATTTATTGGAACTGACAATTATTAATCATTTTATTCATATAGTTGACTTGGTAGTGCTAAGCGCTGGTTGTATACGTTCAGTTTAAACACAGGATCTAATGATGAAAGATGAACCCTTGCAACATACCCTTTAATGAATGTCATTTACATTTTAAACCATTGGTGAGCCCTTCCGTAGTTTAACTGGACTTATATAACTGGCCCTGAATGATATCTTACTTAGGGGGCTGCGAATCCGAAGGTGGATATTGTTTTCAATGGAAAACAACTTTTCTGGATAAACTTTCTGATATTAAATAAGGGTAGGTACTTTACTCTTGATCAAACCTCCAAAACTCACATTTTGGGTCTTATTGTTCTACCTTGTCCTTTCGGAATTGGGAAATATGATACCTTTGGAAATTCTCACCAATTCAACAATGCACATTTGGTGCAAACTTTTGACACTGACTGAATATCAACATCATCACATCATTACATCTACACGTGATCAAAATCATCACAGTCTCAGATTATTCCATGTAATTTACGGTGGCCAGTTGTAATTAATACCAATTTAATTACAGTGAAACAAGGAAAAAACACCATCAATCGTTCTTCCACCCAATCATCTGTCACCATTCCTTTCGAACGTACGTTCAGAGACCTCGATACTAACAGGCCAGAAGGAGGTACCAACCTAGCCCAGTTCAACTTCTGCGGATGTGGTTGGCCCCAACACATGTTGACCCCCATGGGAAATGCTGAAGGAATGCAGAGTCAACTGTTCGTTATGATCTCCAACTACGCAGATGACAGAGTGAGTATCATACTTTCAGACAAAACTGTAGTAGTGGCAAAAATGTTGGGAAAATGGTATGATATTGATAATAATGATTTATTACAATGACTATTTCACGCACTTGCCAAATGAACAAATCAGGGGATCTAGTCAAGTTCGGATTATCGATAATAACAAACTTGACACTTGACTCTGATTGGTCTGTCCAGTTCGGTGTTTTCAGCTTCGTATATGTGACAGTTAAACGTCAAGTATAAGAAATGACGCTATGCACGCATTTAAAATCGAGCAGATTTGGGATAAGTTCTATCGAATTCATCAATGTTTCCTGCTTATTGAACTTTATTAATTTCTCAGAACTCTTTTGGTAGTCTCGTCTAATTTTGCCAAATTTCAGATTGTTTCACTTTGTTTTTGAAATAGTCTAATAAAATTCCACTCGTGATTGCATTTATCTTATAGTCTGTCTTTTATTTCTGAACTCAACTGAATTGTATTGAGAAAACAACACTCGTCCTGCGGACTCGTGTTTTCTCGAACAATTCAGTTTCGTTCAGAAATGAATCAACAGACTTATCGCGAAAATTCAATCACTTGTGGTATTACTGTTGAAACTTTTTTGCTTAGGTAAAGAAACATCAAATTTGTCTATTTCTAGTCAGGTGTGTTGAAATAACAGTACACTGATAACTACCAATGGATAGTTTTCACGGTTAGCTATCACTGATGTCACAAGGTTGACACAAAGGCTTTGACATTTCATCAGTTCAATTTATTCCTTATATGTCACTTTCCATTCAGAAAAAATTCCCATCGGATAGCCCTCGATAGCCATCACAACTTACTCAAGCTCGTTGTTTTAGGAAACAGCCCTCCGCATTCGGCGTTGGGCTGTTACCAAATAACGTGATTTCGAAAACTGTGATACGATTTTTTCGTTAGGTATCAATGTCTTAGGGATATTATAGCTGAAAATTAGAGAAAAAAATGTTAAAGGTACTATACGAACAAAAACAGGCAGGTACAGAAACGTTGAGAAGTAAAGTGAAATTATAAAGCTTACATTCGATATGTATAGGTTTATACAAAATGCAGAAATTGGGTTATCTGAAGTACAAGTTTAAAATTATTCAGGATCAATAGAGTGGATAATATATTAAGGGCCGGTCTTTTCACCTCAAGATAAAGTCTCTGATAACTATCTATCGGATAAACTTCACAGGTCAACATATCCTTATCTGATAGATAGAGTTATCTGGGACTTACCTATAGGTGAAAAGACCGGCCCTAAGAAGGATATGAATTCAAGAATAGTGACTTCTCATTTTTTTTTAACACTATGCATCGTAGTTAGAATGCTGATATTTAAAATATCACTTGTTTTGAGTAACAATGATCGTACTGCCTATTTTTCTCGTAGTTGTCATAATCTTACACATCTTATTCGGTTACTTAAAGAAATGAGTCTATAGGAAAAATAGCACAGGAATTATTTTAATGCTGTATCGCGTTGTTGATTCTATTGGTTTCCCAATTAGATTTCTTGGATGAGCAATCGATATGTTCTTTATTATTTATTTTATATGATTATGGATGCACTAACTCAACGCTGTCCTGAAGCCTCCGCTATTGCTTCTATATTTCCGAGGTTTTGGTTTGTTATGCCATGGCTTTTATTCAAAATTGTATAGTCACTAGTATAAACCGTCACTATGATAACATTGAAATATTTCAGGAGATCATTTATCAATATAAAAAATAAAACTTGTTTGACCTAATATAATCATTGGAGAACTTCATTATCTTGAGGCATTCTGTCTGAATGAATCCTGAAACATATTTTACTTTAGATAAACTTTTCTATACACAGTTTTCAACTACTGAAACTACAAATTTGTGTAATTGAAATCAATTCAAGCTCGATTTGAACTTTTTCTTCGGTCCATCTAGTGAAAACAAATTGATCATTCTGAAAATCTTGAGATGACTTCACTCTTTTTCAAAGGAACACCGCACCAAATTCATGGGAAAATAGCTTTCAGCCAATTTTGATAATCATTTGGGATGTTGTAGCATAAGTCACTAAAAGTAACACATGCAAATTTGAATTAGTTTCTATGTCTAGTTTCGGAGATATGAATTTTTGAAAATCATGAAAAATGCTGTTTTACCAAAACATAGTAAGGTTCGCTTATCCAAAAGTATTACTTTTTAGATGATTAGCAACGAAATAATAGCATTTCTGGTTTGAGAAAGTCAAATGACATGTCAGTCAGTCGGTCGTTGAGATAGAGGAAGCCACCTATTATACAGGGTGTGTCAAAAATAGCGATAATTCAGAATATTTTTCCAATCTTTATCATCGGTCCCATTAGTGATACTGAGCATATTTCATTAGGAAATTCCTTACCGGGATTCTTTTCTTATAACATAAAGATTTTCAAATGTTTGTTTTTTATAATACATGTTTTTACAGCCTTTTTTTGTCAAGAAATCCGCATTGAAGCCAAAACTACTTGAGGAAACCTTATAGTAATTGCTTAATATGATTAGCTTCATGGAGTTACGATCACATTTTCGACGGGGAGCGTCTACAAATATTAGTTGATATCGGTTTTGTACGTAATTTATTTGTTTGTTGATTATTTTTGAACGGATCTGCCAATTCCAATCATATTTTTTGGTTATACTTCATAGTAAATCACCCTACATTAGGGTAAGTTTAGTTAATTTCCTATGTCTGGTTTTTGCAATATAAATTAAAATTAATATTCTATAGGAAATATTATTCAATCTTATTCCTTGATGAAAATTCGGTGTCCACATCCACATAAATTGTACTCTTAACCTCGTAAGGATTCCGTGAATATTCATAAATAGTAATCATGAACCCTTTCCGCAGAAGCCTATAGTGTTTTGTCAATACATGATTAACAGTTAATGAACTACTGGTATTTTCAAGTAAATAACATACTGAAGAAATAACCGTAAGATTGGATAATATTTTCTATAGAATAATAATTTTAATTTAAATTTCAAGAACCTGACATGGGAAATCAATGAAACTCACCCAAGTGTAGGGTGATTAACTTTAAAGTATAACTTAAAAATGTGATTCAAAATTGCAGATCCATTCAAATATAAATAACAAACATATATATTACGTACAAAACCGATTTCATCTAATATCCATAAACACCGCCCGTATAAAACGAGATCGTTACTTTTTGAAGCTAATCATTATTATAAGTCTTCCTCGAGTAGTTTTGGCTGCAAAATCGGATTTATTGACTCAAAAAGGCTGTTTTGTGTAGCTATCGCAGTATAGAGGAAACAATAATTTGAAAACAAATTACTCTGTTGTAAAAAAGCCAAAACTTTTAGGGAAAACCTTGCAGCCATAAGAAAAGAATCCCAACAGGGATTTTCCTATTGAAAAATGCTCAGTTTCACTAAAAGGACTAATGATAAAAATTGGCAAAATATGCAAAATTGTCGCAATTTTTGACTCACCCTGTATAATAAGTGGCTTCCTCTCTTAACGACTGACTGACTGAGATGTCACTTGACTTTCTTCAAACTAGCAATGCTATTATTTTGTTGTTAATCATCAAATGTTTGGTAAAACAGCAATTTTTATGATTTTCAAAAATTCATATCTCCGAAAGTGGACATTTAAACTTGCATGTGGAACTTCTAGTAACTTGTACTATAATATCCCAATTTAACAAAATTTGCTGAAACCCATTTTCCAATGTATTTGGTACGAAGTCCTTTCCTTGAAACACTTCTCATTCACTAAAATTGGGGGGCTAATCAATCCAGATCAAAAACAGCAGGATTAAATCCAGTTCTCCAAGTTCTCACTTTTTCGAATCATATGCTACATTTATAGGTAGTAAAACTACAAGAATATTTCGCACCAAGAACGATTTTTTGTCTTTCCAGATCGAGCAAAGCACTGAGGGTACTTGTAACGACGCCGATAGTTTCTGCGGTATCAAGGACAAACTCTACCCTGACCGCCGCTCCATGGGTTACCCCTTCGATCGCCAGCCCCGCGATGGCGTCGACACCCTTCAGCAATTCCTGACTCCCAACATGAGAGTGCAAGATGTCGATATCAAGTTCTCCAACAGGGTTTTCAGACCAAAACAATGATGAAAATTGCAGTTTTGAGATGTTATTAATTGTCTTTGGCTAATAAATGATTGATAAATATTCAGCTTTATTTTTTTTTTATATTCTTCCCTGAATATAATCGCACGAAAGACTCCTTAAAGTCGTCATCAATGTTTCGACAATATCGGTGAAGGTACTAGGTGATTACTTAGAAGTAAATAGTCGAAATTAAATTGGAATTGTCTCAAAAGAGTACCCAGTATCGAAATCGAATATTCAGAAAATATAAAAATTCCCAATTTTATCGATGCAATATGAGGCCATTTCAACTATTCACTGCTTTTGATAGTACCTTATTTTCTTGTTAGGTAGATATTTGGGCTCAATCATAATTGATTTGATATTCAGCCTGAATCATCATTTAAATATTTTTTCTTTGCGGATGATACAGCGATCTTTCATGATGCCGACCTGGAAACAGCTGAAGAAGAAATCTGTAACAGATTTCCAAAAAATTAAAGAATGAGTTCAACCGTTGTATTGCCTCAAAACGCACCATCTACCATTTACCTGATATTCCAACAAACTATAGGTATCCAATTTAGAATCACTTATCATCGACAAAGATACTGACATACCAAAAGCAGAATCAGTAAAATATCTAAAAAAAATTATTGAAGATCGGATTTTCAAGTTAATCACATAACAGCCGAAGTAAGAGGTCTTTGATACAAATTTAAACAACTGAACTAACTCACTCTTGAGTACCAAATTTTTTCAAATTCTTTAATACTAGCTTGTAATATCACATTTGAACAATGGTATTTTGGGTTGGTGTGGGGACGTCCATCTACAACACCTAAAAATGTTACAAAAATTTATTCTGAATGTAATCCTAAATAGAAACAAGTTCTTTTCAAGCAATGACCTATTCTGGCAATAATGAAAATTGTCCAAAAATATTGAAAAATAAACCATGTTATTCACCACAATAACTATGGAACAAGAAACAAACATGTCCACTTAGCTCCTAGGTTATATGAGATTCTTTCCGACGATCTAAAATAAACACAGGTCAAGAAGCCAAACGAACTGAAGGCATAGAAAAAAGACTCTTATTATATGGTTGCTCCAAATTCCAAGATATGAAAAATTCGAAATAATTTATGAAATGTATGTTTCCATCATTTCTGTGAAACATAAATTGTTTCTTCTAGGCAGTCCATGAAATCAAAATAATACTTTTGAATGGCAGTCAGTAAGTACCTAGTTAGTATCTAAAATAGGATGTTCTTTTATACTACCTGAATGTGATTTTAATGTGATATTTATTGTATACAACTCTTCTCGTGATTCTTCAAACTTCTGTTTTTCTGAGTAAGGTTATTATGGACTTCCATTGTCTAAAAAAGAACAAAGAAAATTGAAGAAAAATTCCATTCTCTGCAATTTTTATTCACGACGTTTCAATTGTTAAAACAGTGCTGTACCGGGACCCTCCGGTACAGCACTGTTAATTCTTATCGCAATTTCAATTGATTCATGCCACTAACTAAGGGTTTCCACACATTACGAATTTCTATGCTAGCTTGACTGAAGACTTTGTTGTTCATAATATATACACTCTCTTTAAACTTCCTTCTATGCCAGCCCTCTTCTTTATGGGTGACTTTGGCTTCAGTCCATTTTATATTGTGTGGGGTCGTCCAGACATGATCCGCTATCCCTGACTTTGATGTTTCTCCTCGTTGGGTGTTTCTCTTGTGTTCAGCGAGTCTAACGCTAAGTGGTCTCTCAGTTTCTCCAAGATGAGCTTCACCGCATTCACAAGGGATGCTGTAGATGCAGTATTTGGAGTCAATGTCAGCGTTATGTGGTCTCGTCTTTGTGAGATGGCTGCCAATAGTGTTATCTGACTTGAAACCTGTCCGTATTTTATATTTCGACCCAATTCGCCTTATTCTTTCCGATAGACCTCTAACATACGGAACGCACAGGGTGGCTTGTGTCGGCTCGTCTGGTTTCTTGTTCTTATCCCCCCTGCGGGCTAGAACCTCTTCTATATGTTTTTTCTTGGTACCCATTTCGTCGCAGATCTTTCTTGATATTGTCCAATTCGATGGTAAGACTTTTATGTTACACAGGTTGTAGGCACGATCCACCAGCGATCAAACAACCCCTCTCTTTGTAGCACCATGATGGTTCGATTCGAAGTTCAGGTATTGTCCAGTGAGAGTCGGCTTTCTGTGCACTGATGTTTGGCATTTATCATTGTTCTTTTGAACTTTCACGTCTAGAAAAGGTAAACCGTCTTGGGTCTCCTTTTTAATCGTGAAGTTTATGGACTTTCTGATGTTATTCTGTTTTTCTCTTTTCATTCTTATTTTTCGTTTCAAATAACAGAATCTTCTAGTTTTTATATTCATACATTATGATTCATTACACTATATACATAATATATCGCTATATGAATGACTCTTGTAATGTTATGAGTTTCATATACCGGGTGTACGCGGAAAATGGCTCGCCACTATAACTTTTTTGTTTTTGGAGATAATGGAATAGAATTCAGAGGATCTGTATAAGACATAATACTGCATCTTTTTGAAAGTAGCGTAGTTTCATGAAATTTCCGGTTTTGCCAGAAGTAATATAAACTTTTTATTTTCACATGAGACAGCCGGTATTTTTTCACTTCTTTCGATTCCATAGGACATACTGAATACAACCATATGTCACTTGTCACTTTATGTTATCGAATTTGTTTTTTTTAATTGAAATTTATTTTTATTCTAGAGGGCTATGATGTATATATTCAAATCAATAATTTCAGTCCAAAAATGTTGATAATACAACTTTACTGTTTTTGATCGAAATTTTTAAATTTCTATTACTATTTTGTTTCAAATGGCAACATGGTGGCATGTCGGGTTACGAAAAAAGAGCATTTGAGAACGACTAATTTGATACTGCACACTATTGAGTTTCAAACAAACTTAAAGACTTTGAAATTTAGAATTTAGAATTGAAAATTTCACAAAATGAATCTTATAAAATAGTTTTTTCCCAGAAAATTGTAATTTTAATTTAAAAATTAAATGTCACATAGCGCACACATTCTGACCAAAAACAGTGAAGTTGTATTTTTCCCAAAATTTCATGGAAGCAATTAATAATTTGAACGTATCCATAGCACTCTAGATTGAAAAATAAAATTAATAATTGAATAATTGGTTGGTTACAAAAAATGACAAATGATACATGGTTGTATTTAGATTGTCATATAGAGACAAATGATGTAAAAATATACGTGGTGACCCATTCAAAAATCGAAAGTGATTTCCGGTGAAACCGGAAGTTGCATGAATTTGAGTTACTTGTCAAAAAAACGCAGCTTTAGGTCTTATGCAGATCATTCAAATTTCAGTCCAATTTTTTCTTAACAAAAAAGTTATAGGGGCGAGCTATACCTCCTGCGGACACCCGGTAGAAACATTACGCACAAGCTTTTCATGGTATTTTTTTGTGATTGTCATATTTGAATATTTTCCAAAATGAACATTATTATTATACCTGTTTTCTTGTGCGTTAAGCTTGTGATAATGTCTAGTGATAGTCACCAAAGCCACCAATAATAGTACGCGGGAAACTTGGGAACCCCTTAAGAATAACTGGAGTTTTACCACTTCAACACTCTGTATTTCCAAACGCGAATAATAAGGAGACATTTTCAGGAAATAAGGTACTATTAAACAATCACACAACAATGTAGAGAACCATTCTGCATAAAACAAGTGTGGGGTCCTTTGAAGCCATTCTCCTGTTGCACATTTACGTGCAATGGATCTAACTTAGCTTGGGGACTTTTTAACTAAAAAAACAAACATAGGTGAAACTTTTGCAGATCAAAACAGTATCTGAAGAGAGTCAGGTATTGAATTGAGAACACGACTTTTTTTTCCAAAACAATAGAGATTGAAAGAAATAAATGTTACGCCTCAGTATTTGTAAAGTAAACTTCCGTTAGTAGTATTGACACTAGCCCGTACTTTTATGTTCATAAATAAATCCACTGGAATCTTCACTTAGCATCATCTATTAAAATGGGAATTCCACAGCGGTAAAATGAAACTTGTTAAATCAACAAAATGAGTTAGACGCTATTATCGAAATAAGTGTCAATTGACATGTAGCAGAGTATTAATAAAAATGTTCATTCATTCATGGCATTCGGGAAATCCTGTGACTGTGACTTCTGTGAGAAATGTTAAAAATATATCTTGGTCAGAAAATACGTAAACAAGATTGAGAGAAACGCAAAACGTTCAGATAATGCTTATGTCTATAAAAATCGATGATCCACCTATTTGATAACTACCTACGGAACCACATAATCCACATCATCAATTCTGTGATAACTTCTGGAAGGTTCTGTACCTTCACTTTCCAGAGTTGAAGGATCAAATCAATTCTAGAGGGAGTCATTTCAGGTGCTCTACCTATAACTAAAGGTTAACCGTAGGAGTAGATTTTTGGATCCTCACTGTTAAGTTTATTTATTTACCTGACTTTCATCACTTTGTTAACACATGCACCGTAATCACTATGACGACGACACCCAGATCTATTTTTCCTTTTTCATTCGCGATCAAGACTTGGCATAAACTCAAATAAATACTGATCTTAAAATCATCTTCGACATTTTTTCTGCATATAAACTCAAACTCAGTGCAAAAAAGTCTGCAGTGATGTTATTCCAAGAAGAGAAAGATCTCACAATCCACATTGAAATTGACTTACTTCCAATTGTGGAAGAATTTGAAAATTCAGGACTATAGGTAGATCCCCAGATTCACTAAATACGCCAGCCACCTCAGTTTATTACCATACAATGTTTAAGGCAACTTCATCCAAACAGGACTTTTTTTTCTTCCTTTCGGATGCTGGTCCTGTCACCAGCTGCACCTCAGCCTCTTGGGCTTTTTGTGCATTCCAATTAGTTTCATAGCACCCACTTCGTAACTCTAGTCCCCTTACCAGTCTGTACAGGTTCTTCACCGGTTGACTGTTGTAAGTATTCTTCAGGAGTTAGCCTGGGTTTTCCGAATATTGCCTGTCTGATGCCTCGCATTCGACAGTACCTGTTTGGCTGTTTCTGTCCCTTTACCAGATTTTCTGCAAGAAAGTTCTTCGTTGTACAGCCCCATTTTGTGCAGGAGTTTTCTCATTGGGCTGTGACCAGTGAGAAGACCCATTATTGTTCTAGTGAATCTTCAGTTTTGTGTTTTGACGGTTCTTTAATGTATGTTTCCCGTGGTGCATAAGAGGGCTTTGTTCCACCTCTCCCTTTCTTTTCGTTTGATCCAGTCCCGAATGCATCCTCGAATGTCGGATTTAGTAATCCCGATTACGGGTTCTGGGCCAATATATTGAGTTGATGAACCGTTTCTGGCTAGTTCATCAGCTTTTTCATCGCCCTCGATGCCACAGTGTCCTGGAACCCATACTCAAGTTGTTTTGTTGTGTTCTGAGAGGAGACTGAGTTCTTCTCGGCATTCCCATACCAGTCTTGATGTCACCTTCGGGTGGAAGGAGGAACTTCTGCAGAGCAAGCTGATTATATAAATGACTATTTTATTGATTGTAATATAAATCGTCAGGTACCGAACTACAATATGTTTACTGAGAGAGCACCTGTAAGCTTCTTTTTAACACCAACAGCACCTGAAGAAATTTTATCAATAATAAGGAAAACCGCTGCGAAATCTACACCTGGGTCAGATGGTATTGATGGTAAAGTGATCAGATCAGTTGCCACACTCATTGCTGAACCACTTTGTCACCTGATGAATAATTCATTTTCTCTTGGAATATTTCCAAACGTTAAAAAATCAAAAGGAATAACAATTTTTAAGAACAAGGGATCCGCTAGTGATATAAAGAACTATAGATTGATATGTATCCAAAATCAGTTTTCTAAAATTTTCGAGTCAGCATACTGTCAAAGGCTAACAAATTACTTGGAATGTTTCAAATTGCTTCCTGACATACAACATGGTTTTAGAGAAAAAAAGTCCACTACAACTGCTATTCAAGATACTTTGGAATTTTTGTACAAGTCACTTAATATGAAAGAAAATACATTAGGTCTTTTTTATGACCTGAGCCGAGCGTTTGATACGATTGCTCGGGATCTATTGCTGCTTAAGTTAGAGGCTGTTGGTGTTCGTGGGGTACCTCTTGACTGGGCGAAGTCCTACTTATCTGAGCGTACACAAATAACAATGTATGATAACACAAAATCACAAATAAGAGAATCTAATTTAGGAGTACCACAAGGATCAATTTTGGGACCCCTGTTTTTTATAATATTCACATCTGATATAAAAAAAAATCTGCAACTATCCTGATCAAATCATCTTATATGCTGACGATACTAATATTCTGACGTCAAACAGTGACATTGAACAACTAATTACGAATAGTAATGGAGCTTCTAGTGAGTTTCATGAATACTGTACTCAGAATGGTCTCCAATTGAATGCTACGAAAACATATTTTATGCGGTTTTTACCAAGGAATGTTACGCCTGACCATAATCTCTATTTACATATCAACAACAAATCAATTCAAGCTACAGAAACAATGAAATTTCTGGGTCTTGACCAAAAATTAACATGGGAAGCCCATATACAAACTGTATGCTCCAGATTAAGCACATGTTGTTATATGATAAGGAATCTCAGAGACTCTGTTTCCTTCGATGTACTGAGAATACTGTATTTTTGGCTAGTACAGTCAATTTTGCAGTATGGATTAGTATTCTGGGGCTCCTCTTCACATGCTGAAAAGGCCTTCAGAGCACAGAAAAAAATACTAAGAGCTATGTTCAATGTCCATCCATCGACAACCTGTCTATTTAAAAGATCACAAATACAAACATTGTCCAGCTTATACATATTTCAAAGCATTACCTATGTTAAAGAAAATGAAAACAGCTTCAAGAAAAACGAGGACTTGCACTCGCATGATACACGAATGAAAGGAAATATACACCAAAGTTACTCACGACTACAAATTTGCCAGAACTCGCCTAACTACATAGGAGTTAAATTATATAATAAATTCAAATATATTTGTAATAAACAATATACCTGTAATATGTCTAATATGTCTTTCAGCACAAAACTTAAACTTTTTTCGACAGAACAAATATTTTATAGTATAGAAGATTTCCTCAACTTTTAAAATGTATTTTAAATGTACTTTAATTGTATTTTAACTGTATATTAATTATTTTAATTGTATACTTATATCCCATTTTTTTGACTAGTCCGATAAGAATGCATTTGTGTTTGGTCTTTTTTGTATTGAATATATATGTATTTTTTTGTGACGAATAAACTGATACTGATACTGATACATAAGAGTCTTCAGTGACGCCTGGCTGCCTGAGCATATTCAGAACCGTGCATTGCACATTTCCCTCATGTTGATCTCTCTTGCGCATTGCAAGATAGCGAACATATCCGCGTGGATAGCTCGAACGGAGAGCGCCGGTTCACCGATATCTGAGGCTAAGCAATGCTAGGCGAGGTCAGGGTTTGGATGGGTGACCAACGGACCTCCTTTCGATATTCTCCTCGGATCGTGCTAGGAATCGCACGTGAAAAGGTAAGACCTTGTTAATCCTTGGCTCACACAAGTTTCGACTTTTGAGAGCTGCCGTTCGTAAGGGGATGACAGCTGGTTAACGGGAAAAAAACAATTTTAACAAAAATATCTGCCTGAAATACGGAGGTGTTTGTTTCTAGTGAGATGCTTATCTGGGAGTTTCTCCCCTCATTGTATGTTCCAGTATTCGATAGTTCACATTCTGTATATTGTATTCATTTTCATAAAGATAGATATGACAGGATGACAGGAAGAGTTGAGCATCGAGTTATAAATAGTTACGGAATAAAAATATAATTAAGATCCAAATTGGAAATTTATTGATCTTGAGACTATACAAATACAACATCCAGCACCAGTTCCTTCCCTGGTGTTGGATCCGTCCGTATACCAGATCCTCTCTCCAGGTTTTCCTCGATGTTATCATCTGACCATTCCCTTCGATCTTGTATGATAACCTAGAAGTTGATGTTGAAGAAGTATCTAGGAGGATGTGGTCCGTTGGTTCCATTTCAATGTTGCCTGCCACTATATCATTTATCTTGTGATCCGATGTATTGCTCGATTTTTGTTGACTTAGAAGTCCCATTCTTGCCTCTCCCATAATTATTATATCAATCGGTGGGAGGTCCAACAGTGCTTCCATGGCTAATGTGTGTGTTGTTTTCGTAGCTCTCGTTATGCTGAGGCATACAAGTCTGTACCTTGCTCAACTCAGTTGCGGTTATTTTTTGAGTTGTCTTTGTCCACCATATCAGAGATGCATATGTGATCATGTGTTTCACCATAATGTTGTATATCCAATACATCACTTTGTTATATAGCCCCCATGTTTTTCCGTGTGTCCGTCTGACTATCACTGACGTCGCCTCGGTTTTCTTCTTTACTTCTGCCAGCAGTTGTTTCCAGGTGAGCTTCGAGTCTAAAGTCACCCCGAGATATTTGGCTTCCCCCGACAGCTGTATAAGGGTACCTTGGAGGATCAGAGGTCCTAAGCCCTCAGCCCTCTAACTTCCTCCTTCAGGTAAACGCTACAATGGTTGATTTGAAGGAACTAATGGTTAGGCCCTCCTTATCTATCCATGTACTGACCAGATTTAGGGCCATTTGCATTATTTTCCTAACCTTGTTGTTAAATTCACCTTGGACCGTAATGTCTTACTTTCTACTAAATTAGAGCTAAAACTTTCCGCGAGTCGTTCATATTTTTTCAAATCTCCTACTGAGACAGTATAACGCGCTCATACTCATAATTGAATGATTTTTGTGTTTGGGGGATACTTGGTCAATACAAATTGTCTGACTGATTGAATATAACTTCGTAAAAGTTGTTTTAATAACATATAATTGAAAATCAGACATGTAAAAATGAGTCAAGTTCGTTTATTTTTTGTGGAGCTTTAAAACGTCTGACAAAAGTTCTGATCCATGGAAAACATCTGACACTTTTGATATTACTTCAGAGTGATATTCTACAAAATATGTATGAAAAACAACCATACAATTTTAAGTTAGATAACTCTTATTTTTAATTGCGTTTTTCACCTGGTACCTGCCCACGTGTCACATAGCAAACTCCAAAAGCACGCAGGTATTGAAAGTACATGAGACACTACTCAGAAACTACGTCTTCAATTTTTTTTAAATAAGTTAAGTCTGAAGGCCGTGGGATCTTACTCTATAGTAGCTTTCGACCTTAGTGACAACAGGCGAAGTCGAGGTATTTATTCATTTCATTCTGTTGCGTCGATGAAATTAAGAAAAACTCACTAATGTATTAATGAGGTATTTTGAATTATCATCAATTGTTCACTAATGTAGCCATGTTATCAAAACTGAACAACCATCATTATATCAAGAGTTAAATGCTCTTTATCAACTAACTGAACTAACATTAAATTGATTATTATGAAAACCTAATTAAGCGAGGTCATTGGCGAGGATGAGTCCACATGTCTAGAGCAAAAATAACAAGATCAAATCACTGGGTAACGGCTCAGTTTTGACTAGTTTATTATTATTATTTCAAATTCCATGATACATTTCGAGAGAAGTGATTCGCCAATTCGCAGCCTGCATAATGTCTAATGGGTGTCTCTTTGAACAATTTTTATGACTTTTATCTAGTACTATTCTTGTGAATTGATTCATTAGGATTTGTTCCTGAATACAACCTCTTTCAATTTCGCATATGATTCATATTAAAAATGATTCCTGACTGAATTCCACTACTCAAAATTGCAAACATTACTACGAACAGACAAAATCTGAAGCTGAACAAACAGTATTGCGAAAACTGAAAGATAATATCATATGGTTCAACTGTGCGCAGGATGTTTTCTGTCCGATGTGTAGTTTTTGGGTATATATATATATATATATATATATATATATATATATATATATATATATATATATATATATATAAGTGAAAATAGAGTATATCTCGTTTTAATTCCAAGAGTTCCAACCTTTGACAGCTGTTTCGTGCTAACGCACTCATCAGAAAGGATTTATGGAGCTCTCGAAATCAAAACGAATCCACTCAAGAATTAGTACCGTGAAGGCAAGACAGATATAACAGAAAGTTACTTATGACATCTACAGTCACTAGTTGAAACTTAATTTGACACGAACCAAGGAATCCAAATTATAGGTAGGTCATTAAAATTACTCAATCCTTTGAAAAAAAACTGAATTTTGTGATTTCATTGTTTTAACAGGCTCAATGAATATATTATTTCTTGATCGGGTGTTATAATCATGGTGTTCAGGAACAAAAGATATTTTTCCCTCAGATAAGTTGGGGCATCACCTGTTCTTATTTTGAATATAAAAATCATGGTTTGATAGAATAACATTTTATCTACTGATAGCCACTTCAATAAACTTACTTTGGATTCCTTGGTTCGTGTCAAATTAAGTTTCAACTAGTGACTGTAGATGTCATAAGTAACTTTCTGTTATATCTGTCTTGCCTTACGGTACTAATTCTTGAGTGGATTCGTTTTGATTTCGAAAGCTCCATAAATCCTTTCTGATGAGTGCGTTAGCACGAAACAGCTGTCAAAGGTTGGAACTCTCGGAATTAAAACGAAATATACTCTATTTTCACTTAGATTCTGCTTGCGTTCCTCATAACGTACTAGAAACTTGATTGAACCTCGGGTTGGTCAGAACAACGAAGTGTTGGCTGCCTGTCAATTTGTAGACAAACCTCTACTTTGGATTCCTTGGTTCGTGTCAAATTAAGTTTCAACTAGTGACTGTAGATGTCATAAGTAACTTTCTGTTATATCTGTCTTGCCTTCACGGTACTAATTCTTGAGTGGATTCGTTTTGATTTCGAAAGCTCCATAAATCCTTTCTGATGAGTGCGTTAGCACGAAACAGCTGTCAAAGGTTGGAACTCTCGGAATTAAAACGAAATATACTCTATTTTCACTTAGATTATGCTTGCGTTCCTCATAACGTACCTACTAGAAACTTGATTGAACCTTGGGTTGGTCAGAACAACGAAGTGTTGGCTGCCTGTCAATTTGTAGACAAACCGCTACTTTGGATTCCTTGGTTCGTGTCAAATTAAGTTTCAACTAGTGACTGTAGATGTCATAAGTAACTTTCTGTTATATATATATATATATATATATATATATATATATATTAATCCTTTATTTAGTCTAAGACTAATGTACATGTATAAATAAAAAAAATAAAATATAAGTCACTTAATTAGATAAAAATACAATAAAAATAAAAACAGACAGCAAGGAACATCAGTCAACAAATAAAATAAAAGAACTATAAACAAAAATCAAGGTCAAGGCTTGCACTCATTCAGCATGATGTTCTTTAATTTTACTTTAAATATAGGTAGGTCATTAAAATTACTCAATCCTTTGAAAAAAACTGAATATTGTGATTTCATTGTTTTAACGGGCTCAATGAATATATTATTTCTTGATCAGGTGTTATAATCATGGTGTTCAGAAACAAAAGATATTTTTTACCTCAGATAAGTTGGGGCATCACCTGTTCTTATTTTGAATATAAAAATCATGGTTTGATAGAATAACATTTTATCTACTGATAGCCACTTCAATAAACTTAACATTTCATTAATAGGTGTTCGTTTAGAACAAGATAATATTGTTCTCATTGCTCGATTCTGTAGTTTTTGTAGGCGGCCTATTTCATTTTGTTGTAGCAAATAGAGAATGGTGGAGCAGTAGTTGAAGTGAGGAAGTATCAGTGTGTTGTATATAATAGTATTAGGACATTTGGGCGCGGCCAACTGGGTGCGAGTCAACTAGGCGCGGCCAACCGGGCGCAGGGACAACTGGGCGCAAGGACAACTGGGCGCAGGGACAACTGGGCGCAAGGACTACCGGGCGCAGGGACGACTGGGCGCCAAAAACACAAAATTAATAATAAGTCTCCATAATAATTCAAGTTCCATTAAAAACTATTAAAATACTACACTTAAAATGAATTTTTATTCAACTTCCAAGCTCTAGATTAGTTTGGTCAGGTTAGATCAGACTAATAAAATACTACACTCAAAATGAATTTATGATAACAATTTTAATTAGTAGATATTTGGTTAAATTTTTTGTTTATTTTTTTTTTGGCGCCCAGTCGTTCCTGCGCCCGGTAGTCCTTGCGTCCAGTTGTCCCTGCGCCCAGTTGTCCCTGCGCCCAGTTGTCCTTGCACCCAGTTGTCCCTGCGCCCAGTTGACTCGCGCCCAATTAGCCGCGCCCAAATGTCCTAGACTCTAGTTTTTGCACAATCGCGTTATACAATTTGAGGGCTCATCTTGCAAGAACCGCCGATTTAAGGGAAATCGTCGGATTCAAATTCTGTGAACGGCATCTGGAAGCAGAGATCAATATCTACAATTTGTATAGTTTTCGTTCTCACCAGAGAAGCGGAAAATGTGTTGAAAATGTCACTGAAAGTTGATCAAAACGCTTTAAAGTGCGTCAAAGTCACCCGAAGTCGCACTGAAGTTAACTCGAGTTGTGTTCGGGCATTGTTTATATAGAATATAGTTAGTCAACCTTATAGGATTATAATTGGATCAAAATGGATGCGACATGTAGATGGCGATAGTGAGCTCGCATCCAAGTCATGTCGTAACTTCAGTGATCTGGCCTCCAAGTCATGTCGTAACTTGATTGAAACAATGGGATAGCATTAAAATCAGGGTTTTTTGAAGGAACCTGCATTAAAATGACGTCGATTATTCATGTTTTGTAACTAATCACGCTAGATTACACTCGCGTTTGCGTCCAACACTAATTACACAGGCATTGACTAACTATCTTACTTCTATATAAACAATGGTTCGGGCGTCTTCGGGTGAACTTTGAAGCATTTAAAGTAACTTCCAGTGACATTTTCAACACATTTTCCACCTCTCAGGTGAAAATACAAAATATACCAATTGTAGATATTGATCTCTACTTTCAAATGCCGTTCGCAGAATTTAAATAAGATGATTTTCCTTAAATCGGCGAATTTAGAAAGATTTGCTTTTAAATTGTTTGTAATGCGATTGTGCAAAAACTACACATCGGACAGAAACCATCTTGCGCACAGTTGAACTACATGTTATTGTCTATCAGATTTCGCAAAACTGTTTGTTCAGCTGGAGATTTATAAAAATTATGAATTTTTGAAAAATGGTATTTTTTTCGAGGTTTTCCCGGATTTTTTCAGTAAAAAATACATCAATCTGGTTGTATAGTGAACTATTTTGTAGGTTTTATAATTGTCTACAAAAGTTTCATTGACTGTAAAACGATTCCTCCAATACTTTTTGAGATACTCGCAAAAAAACTTTAAAAAATTTTCACTATTTCTTATTTGAAAAAATTACAAATAGCGATTTTGGGGGTTTTCGTTTACAAACTATCTTATAAAAAGTAGTATAAGGCGTTTGCATCCTTTATTTTTGTGAAAAAAACCTCTTATTTATTTATTTTATCTACAGCTTGGCATAATAAGGCATCCTTTTCCGCACGATTCTTCGTTTTGAAAGTTCTACTTTTCCGCACGATTTTTACTTTTACGCAAGATTTTCTCTTTAAAGCACAATATTTTAATTCAAGATTAGTATATTGTACAATGAGCATGAAATGACATACATTTCCCACGAGTAGGTTTTTTTCATAACAGATTCTATCAAAAACACTCATGTCGTCATTGAATATACAAATATTGAAAATTATAACGAAAATTGAACAGTAAGTACTCTCATCGATTTCAAAACAAAAACAAAAAAAAAATTAACTTTCCCAGGATTCGAACCACCTACCCCTTTAACCATTAACCAGCGTAGAACGACTGCTCCCTTACTTTGCCAACTGAGCTATTTCAGATATTAATTTAATTGCTATAATACCATATCAAATCCTGTCAAATTTTAAATATCACTATTCATTTTGGAACACAATTTTTGGAACACTCATCATACAACATACCTTGTTCGTGTGGAAAAAGTTATATAGGTGAAACATCAAGACCTTTGACTGTGCGTAAGGAAGAACACAAAAGTTATATAAGGAATCGGAAAATAAGTGGTTCGAAAATATCCGAACATATTCTGACATCGGATGGCGATCATATGATGAAATGGAATGACGCCAAAATTTTAATGAGTGAATCAAATCAAGAAAAGAGAAAGTTGAAGGAAACTGCCTGTATTTTATTATCGACGAACTGTTTTTCGACCAACTCAGTAGAAATGGATAGCACATGGTTACCTCTCCTCAGAGAAGATTTGAGAAATAACAGATGGATTGATTGATATCCGACACCCTATATGTATCCAGACAGCAAATGTCATCATAAAAAATATTTGGCAGATTTCATTAAATTTGACTTTGTCAAAACAAATCTTTCAATCCAAGCTGACAAAAATAGAATTTTAGCAAGTCTTCATCCTTCGAGTTTTGATAACGGAGACAGATTTAGTCTCCGAAACGTCAACGTTTTCGAAAAAGAGAAGTATTTTTAGTCAATTTAAATTTTTTTCTCGTCATATAGACAAATTTAGTATTCGATACGTTACTGACGAAATAATAAACTGTTTTCAAGACAACAGTCTTCTAAACGCAATAACTGATCGGGGCAAGTTGATTATTGCCCCTCTACACTTGTACAGATTTCTTTGAATCAACATTTTTTTCATTTTCAGACTGTGGAAGGTTAAAATTCCCAAAAAGGTATGTCAAGAAACGAATATCCTCCACAAAAACAAACTTTCATTCAATACTTTCTATGTAAAGTTTTCCGATATCATGTTTAGTTTTCGAGTATTTGAGGATTTAAAATTTTTTCATATTTTTTTTCACTTTTTACTACAGTTGGAGGAAAGCGGTTTGAAAATAGCAATGAAGCATGAAGCATGAAGCAATTTTAATATTTTCATATGTTTAATTAGTTCGATCAATATCTCGATTTTCTATTTTTTTAATATCTCCCATATTATTTTCCGAACTATGTATAATACGAAAAAAAATCCATTCTCACTTTTTGTAGATTTTTAAAAAATGTATCTTGTGAAATTCCAAAATCTTTTGCCATCTTTGAGTTTTTGGTGGTTTTATAAAAAAAATCAATAATCTTTTAATTTTCCAAGAGGTGTAGATCTTTTTGAGGTTACTGTTTATATAATGTTTTTATATGTCCATTCGTTTTCGTGTTTGAAATTAAAAAAAATCCGCAAATTGATATAAGGTAAAAAAATTATCTGAATTTTTTGTAGATTTTCAGAAGATGGTTAAAATAGGTTTCTATGGAAATTTCAAAATTTTCCAAAATATAAAAAAACTTTTTTCAAACTTTTTGTAGATCTGACCAAGGACAACAAAACTGCCAAGTTTTCCAACATTTTTTCAAGATTTTGAGGTTTTTACATCTTTTTTAAATTTTTTCATGTTTTTTCCACTTTTTAATAGAGTTGAAGGAAAATGGTTCATGAATATCGATGTGGCTTATGAAGACGTATTAGAACTGTTCTTAATATCTTCATTCATTTCATTAGTACGGTAAATATTTTGATTTTAATTTTTTTTAAATAATACCCGGACTACTGATTTTACGGAAAAAACGTTTTTTGTAGATTTTCTACAGGTGGCCATGAAAGATTTCTTGGTAAATTCAAAAATATCAGTCATTTCTGAAATATTTCGTATTTTTCAAAATGCAAATTTCCATCTTCTCAAAGTTTATCACGATTTTCCGATCATTTTCGTGAAAAATAGTTTTCGTAGTATTTGTTCGCCTATTTGGCATCTATATACTCATCGCATTTTTCAAAATTCAGTTTAAATGAACGGTTCGACGTATTCAATTTTTTTCAAGTAGACATTTTCCGGAAAATCACCTGAAAGAATTTTCTGATTATTCTCAAAAAACTATACACTTCTGTAGGACATATTTGAGGATTTCTTAAAAAATACTGAAAGATTAAATCAATTCCTGAACTTGTATCGAGTAACAAAGGAACCTAAAAAAAACGGAAAATCTTTCTGAAATTTTTCCGGATTTTTCGATCACGAAGAAAAAAAACTGGCAAATACTGTCCTCGAGTTATTGATATGGTAAAAATTTCAAAGGTTTGACTCCAAGGGTTCGGGCAATATAACTGTTGGTCACGAATTGGTCACGACAGACGGACAGAAGGACAGACAAAATTTCTCCGCTGCTGGAGAACCGTAGTCTACTTACAAACTTCCCTAGAGGTCGTAAAAGCTGGTTCAAGCAACATTTTTCCATTTATGTAATGTTAATTGATGGGTATTAATTTACCAGTGATTGAACAAAATATACAGGATGGCCCAGCAAAAACAAAACAATGCCGATATTTCATATTTATCGATTGCAGAAAAAAAAACGCACGGACCCGTCGATTTTTATTGCAAGGGAGCATCTTTTGCGCATATTCTCAACTTTGTCACTTCAAACCCCTCGGAAAGGTTAGCTTCAACCCTTAAATCTTTGATGGAATTAGGTTTCAAGTGATACCGCATTTTGAAGGTCATCGAATTTTATTACCAACGTATTTTTAATTTGATGCAGTAGTTCTCGAGAAATCATTTTTAATATACTAACAAGTCAACATTGACATTAATTCGTATAAATTTTCAACTCGAATTGTTAGAATTGTGTTCATGGCAATTGTTTGAGAAAAAACTAAGTTTTTCTAAGTTTTTGATACATAGAAGAGAGAGGGGTGATTGAAAAAATTTAAATAAAAACTATGGATACTATTTTACTTTTTATTTCAACAAGTGTTCCAAACGTTGGCCTCCTGTTCCCATGCAGTAATAGAGGTTTGAAGCATCACATGTGTAATATTCCGACATTCATCAATGATCCGTTGACGTAAATCATATAAAGGATCTGGTTAATTTTTATATATGATATACTCTTCAAATGAACCTAAACAAAAAATTTGACGAGCCTTAACCTGGTGACCTTGCGGGCCACTCCACTGCAAAAATCTGGACTATCGAGTTACCAGATGAGACATTTATTTAATGTAATGTAAAAATCATATCCTGCCAGACCTACAGCTGTACAGAGTGTATCAAAAGTCGGTACCAACTTTTTCAATTCCAGAGAAAACCTATTTTTTTCACATGTTTTGATTGGCATTCTAATTCTTAGTTTAAAAAACCTGGTCACACCAAATGTCATGCCTTGTGCAGCAGTTCTGGTCTGACAGAATATGAGTTTCATAATGGTCCTAGTAAGGTAGAAAAAAATTATCACCCGGTAACTCGATAGTCTAGCTTTTTTGCAGCGGGCTCTTGAACCAAAAGGTTTCACTAATAACTTTGTAAAAAAAGATTTTGAAAATACTTTCATGATTTTATAATTTGCCAGCGTGGAACAGTATACTACCTGTCGTTTAAAATAGTAAATGAGAATATTAGACGCGTTTTTCTGAGCTGACATTAAATTATCCCTCATTATAGTTGGACAGGATAGGATAGCATAGGAAACAAAAAGAAGTCATTCGTAGATAAAGCCCTTACTACCTACGAGATTAGAAATACTGATGAAAGTGAAACAAGCGTTACTTTAGATTCTCAGCTGATGATTGTTCTAAACTTGTTTTCCCGAGAACTACTGCATCAAATTGAAAAAAACTGCATCGGAAGAGAATTTGATGACCTTCAAAATGCGGTATCACATGAACCCTGATCCCATTAAAGATTCAAGGGTTGGAACTAATCCCTCAGAGGGAATTGAAGTGACAAAGTTGAGAATGTGCGCAAATGATGTCCCCCTGGCAATCAAAATCGACGGGTCTGCGAACGATAAATAAGAAATATCGGCCTTGTTTCGTTTTCTCTGGGCCACCCTATATAAACTTGAATGTTTGAAACAACACTCACTGCTGAAAGAAATTCCAAGATTTCATTTCGAAAATGGTAAAAGACCGCAAAAATGTAAAATCAAACCGCTGTCCTTAAAATTCAGTAATTTTGTAACATGCTGATATTCCATCATGCGTCTATAGCCTGCGGTCAAAAACGCAAAAATCCATACGTAAAAGCAAAACAACCGCATCAACTCACGCACTTGATATCGATTTGCAATAAACCATGACGATCCCGACGCGTCCACAGAAAACTTTGACATTGGCCTTGCAATTACTGTGACGAACCGTATCGCTTATAAAAGGAAGTGGTACTCTCGCTGTATTTCCATAATAACCTCGTACTCCAGAGAGAGTGACATTGAGCGTTCAAAAAGTGATTAAAAAATGTATACAAACCCCTTCAGTCGTACGCACAGCCATGTTCGGCAAGTGCTGGATCGTTTTCTCCTCGTTATCAGTGACAAGAATTCCAACAGGAACGGACTTCAGAGAAATAGTTCAGAAAGTTCGGTTTGTTCTTCGTCTTCAAATCACTCTTGGAAATCGAAGTATTCCATCATCGGCAGTAGCCACAAACTCGGCAAGAGGGGTAAATGCTGAGAGTGTAGTTTGGGAATTGATATCCATTCCAGGATGTCTGAATGGTAAGTTTGCCTCCACCATTCAGTTTATATCATTTAGTGGAAGTGTCCTTAAAATGGGATACTCACGTTTTGAGTAGGTAGTCATAAATAAATCCCTACAAAAATGAACAAACATGTTTTCTAAAGTGTTTTTCATTATATGTCAAAACAATTAATGAAACAAAACATAAATATCAAAAATATATAATTTTTTTAAAGTGCAACTGTCCCGTTTCACGGAGTATTGTGGTTAAAATGGGATACCCTTTATAAAATGGGATAGTGATTTCTATGTTAATTTTCTAATCAAAATTATTGCTAAATATAACAAAATTGAATTAAAATGTTTCGTTGGGCATACATTTTTTAAAATATACAAAAGCGATCCACTATTTAAATAAACAAACAAAAATATACATGAACAAGACATTATTATAATAAAAATATTGAAATAACGAAAAGAAGCGACCCACTATAAGAATGAGCAAATATAAATAGAAATTAGGAAGGAATGCAGTAATTGCAGAGAAAGATTTTCACGTCTTCCTTTGCTCCAGAGCAAGGCATCATACAACCATCGCTTGCAACTCACACATTTGACCCAGCCTTCTCCTTTTTTACTCTCACTAAAATTGTTTCTAAAAAATAAGTCTTTTGATCAATCAAATACTTATGAGAGATACACTCGTATAAAAATGTGTACATTAGGGACATTTTTGTGACAGGCTTCCATGATTGATGTCATGCTCATTTTTTTCTTCAGCATTTGTTGTGATCTCGTAAGTGAATCCTACTTTATCACAAATTTTAAATAGTTTTACACCGTAGGTACTCATTTGATTTACAAAGAATGTATTGCTTGAAATACAGCCTGCCAGTAACAGGTACTATAGATTCATCAATTACTAGATTCTGATCTGGTATTTTAACTTTCTGGAATTTTATTTGTCAAACAGTGACCGTATTAATTTTGAAAAGTCTATCACCATCGATATCTTCATCACAGTGCCAAAATCGTAATATTAGTTGAAAACGGTTTCTGTTCATAAACAAGTACATCTCATTTTTATGAAGTTTCTTATCAGACCAGAGTGAGACTCCAGTGGTGGCATATGCACAAGACCCATCTATATTCTAAGTCTCATAAAAGTTTTCATTTCCTTTACGCTTGTTTCTTTCCATTTTCTATATCTACTACTTCTTATAGTAATATTTTCCAAAAACATTTTTGAATTTTTATTTGATTTTCTTTTGATCAACTCAATCATTTCATCTGACATAAAAGTTGATATACTCGTACATATTTGTATAAACAAACATAACAAGGAATCTGATAATTTCACTCGCCGTATGAAACCTGGAATATCAGGACCAATAGGGGACGTATTTCTCGATAATACGCAATTCCTTCCTTTTGAGCCGGTAATACCACTTTGTGATGGCAACCACGTATTCAAACAACAACGGAAAATATAATATCATCTTGCTACTAACACGAATGTCAGTCTGACAGACTTCATGTCACTCAGGCATTATCTTTAACTATTGAAGAATTCACGACAATGGAACTCTTTTCACATTGTTGGTTCGTGAAATTATCTCAGTTAAAACCACTCGTGCTCACAATACTATCGAATACTATCGATTATTTCACTTATGCTAAAATAGCGTGTTATGATTGGTTGAAATTTTTGTGTTGATAAATGGAAACATCATGTTTTCGATTTTGTAGTTCGGCTCTTGATTGGCTACTGGATATACAGTGACCGCCAAAAAGTATGTACCATATGGGAAAAATTTTTATTATTGGAGTATTGGAAAAAATATTCTGGGGAAAAGTTTGTGCATGTCCGATAACCTAAAAATCGATTTTGACACATGTCACGTAATCGCTAGAATGGCGGCATAATGAAAAAAATTGCAATGCAAAGGCAAAAAAAGGGGTAAGATGGCAAGATATCAAAAAAAGTTATTTGAAAAAGTCACTTAGAATCTATTTAAAAATATTATTTTTTTTTCTTATGAATAGCTTGACTATACTGAAACATTTGCATTTTAATGATAATGACAAAACTTTCTCATTTTCTCCACACCAGAGGGCACTAAATTGAAAAAATGGGATTTGTCAGAACCCTTGCTGTTACATTGGTTCGTATCTAACAGTTATATCCGAATTCCACGACCATTGTGATGACATGACACTCCAAAAACATGGTAATTTCCAGATTATAATCAAGTTTCGATAATAATCGTGGATGAGCGTTTCACTTCGCACATAAACTTGAAAATAGTGCGTCAAATTAAAGATTCTTAAAGTTTATGTGCAAAGTAAAACGCTCATACAGCATTATTATTGAAACTTGATTAAAATCAGGAAACATGGTGTTTCTAGATTACCATATTAACACAATAGTCTTGGAATTCTGATATAACTGTTAGATAAGAACCAATGTGCAAATGGCAAAAACCATTTTTTTTAATTTAGTGCCCTCTGGTGTGGAGAAAATGAGAAAGTTTTGTCATTATCATTAAAATGCAAATGTTTCAGTATAGTCAAGCTATTCATAAGAAAAAAAAATAATATTTTTAAATAGATGGGAACATAATTTTAAAAAATTGCTATTTTCAATTTTTTTGAATTATCTCTTGAAACTTCGCTTATGTGTATAAAATTGAATTCTGAGTGACTTTTTCAAATAACTTTTTTTGATATCTTGCCATCTTACCCCTTTTTTGCATTGCATTGCAATTTTTTTCATTTTGCCGCCATTCTAGCGATCACGTGACATGTGTCAAAATCGATTTTTAGGTTATCGGACATGCACAAACTTTTTCCCAGAATATTTTTTCCAATACTCCAATAATAAAAATTTTTCCCATATGGTACATACTTTTTGGCGGTCACTGTATATATATATATATGATGTGTTTTCGATTTTGTAGTTCGATTCCTGATTGGTTATTATCAAAACACAAACTTACCACTAGTAAGCTGCTATAATGACACAACACCAAACTTTGACCAAAACTAAATAAGCACTCACTATTAATTCATTTCAACTTCACAATTTTCGACAAATTTTGCATACTCGTTGATTAATCAAATCACTAAATCAAAATGTTATCAAAACATAACCTCGAGCTAGAAACTAGACATGCAATGACGAAACTTGATGACGCGCTCTGTCATTGGTAACTGAAATAGAGGGATGTTTGAAATATTAAGTAAATGTTTTGTTAGTTGCATTATTTCAGAACAAAATGCGGGATTAATGTTCCTAGTAAAATTGAATAGTAAATAAATAAAAATGGTTTCGATTTTATTAATGATATAATCTTAACAAATACAACTCGTGTTATCGGCGATTATCGTTAATTCCTTCTCGGTTTCGAATCAAATTATGTTGCTTTAGGCAACCACACTCGCTCAAGCGCTCATGTGGTTGCCAAGCAACATAATTTGATTCTCAAATTCAAAGGAATTGCTATTTCGATAATCACCGATACACTTGTGGTATTACCTACGATGATTCTGTCAGAAATCTTGAACTCGATCAAATTGCTTTGAGGTGTTACCAAGCAATTTGATTTCGTTGATTTCTGACAGAAATACTGTTGATAGTATTGCGAGCACTCGGTATAACTCCCGATAGTACACTCCATAGAATAAAAAGAAAAACAAGAGAAGTTGGTAAGTAGTTCACTGTCAGATTCCTGTCAATGGAATGTATTCGAAAACTAATAAATTCTATACAAAAATCAGTTTTCAGCCTTAATGCATAACAAATGAGTCTTGCATTTTTCGGATCAGAAGAAACTTTAATTTTTTTTTGATCTGTGAATGAATATTCAGGTGTGCATTTTTGCAGTCACTCCTCAGTTTATCCTCATTTATATTATCGTTCACAATATTATATCATTCGTCATACCTCCAGAGAAATCACTTTCATCACTATTATTATTTTCACTAGACACATCTGATTATATTTACTGAAATTATGTACAGCTTGGCAAATATAGCTGTGCCTCTGAGATGCGCGAACGATAAACAGAGAGGGTAAATATCCACTACCAACTTTAATCGGAAAGGACAAGAAACGACAACGGCTGTTCTACTGCGCATCCACTATTCAGAGGCACAGCTATATTTGCCAAGCTGTACTCACTCCCAGAATCCTGGAATGACTCTTCATCCGAACTCTTTCAAATCTTCTAGTTCTCTTCGATTTAAAACTTGTTTTTGGATTATCGCAATCTGAAATACTTACTCGACGCCTTTTAGCCTTCATTTTATAATCTGTTTTATGCTTTGCAAATGAAAAACTAAACTGAAACGAACAAAATTAAGTGTCAACCCATTGGGTTGCACAAAAATAACTTACTCAAACCAGCTGGTTTTCGAAAACTAATTTTGACCAATTACAGGGTTCTGTATCTGTAAAATATTTCTGAGTCCAGTATGAAGACCTCATTTAAGAATGGGAAACATATTTCAGCCTCCCAGACAACCGGTTATTGTACACAAATATGGATGGACACAATATTGAAAATTTTAAGGTTCATCCTGTTGGATGGATAAATACGTTATTTTGAGTTTTTTTTTCAAAATGGACCTAGCAGTCAGCCTGTTCAGTCTAGTCTACCAGAACAATTTTGGTGAATTTCTCTTCAAGGGCACCGAAAATTATGATCCAGGGCTCATTCGATTTGGAATGACATCTGGGAACTGTTTGGAAAAATTTGAAGATTGCAGTAGTTAGTAGTAGTAAAAAAAGGGCGGGGGGTTAGTTTTTCGCAAATATATCGGAAACCATCAAAGATATCCAAAATTTGAAAAAATATCCTGAAAGAGGAGGAAATTTCCTAATAAAAATCACACCTACCAGAACTCTACCACCAATAATTAGAATTTTAATTTAGAGGCGAAAATAGCACTAAAAGCTGGTGATGTGAGTCCCGCGTGCGCTGCCTGATACGAAAAATAATTTTAACCCTTTAAATATTAATATTAAGGAATAAAAAAAATCACTCACTTTTTAGACACTTGAATAAACGAAAATCCATGGAAATTTTTTTTTCGTAATTATTTTATTACATATGCTTTTATTAATTAACTAGTTTTTATAAGTTTCAAATTTACATACAACCCTGATAATTGTTAAACTAAAAACATCAAATTTGTTTCACTTCTTGGAGCTATTCTTGAAAAAAAGATCCCCATTGGAAAATTTAAAAAAGTGTTGATTTTCCATTCTGTTATTAACAATCTAAAAGACTAAAAATGAAAAATGCAACTAAAGCTATGAATTTTTTTTCAATATTCCATTTTATTCGTATTTTAATTATTTAAAGTTACATTTTTTTTAATTTCTTACTCTGATTGTTTAAATAATTGTTTTAAACAAATGATGAGATATTTGAATTTTTTGTTTTTGGAATTTTAGTCAGCATTAAATTTTATGATCTTTAAGAACAAAATCGTTTCTTTAAAAAAAATGTATTGCTTAAAAACGCATTTGTTGATTAACTATTTTTTTTTTGCTCCCAAATATTAATACTAAGGAACCATTTTTTGAAAATTTCCAGTGCTTTTTGATATTCTAAAAAAAACATTCATTTATAGTTTTTTTGTTTATTCAATAAACAATTTGTTTTAAACAAATGAATTTTCACGATACAATTTTTTTTGAATACTACAAAAACAACGATGTGTCATTTGTTTAAATATTTTTTTTTATTTTTACACAACAAATGACACATGGCTGTTTTTGTTATTTCTTGCAGTAATAAAAAAAATTGTATCATTTAAATAAACAAAGCAAATGTGAATAAATATTTTTTCGGAATATCAAAGAGCAATGGAAATTATGAAAAAATATGGTTCCTTAATATTAATATTTGGTAGCTAAAAAAAATAGTTAATCAACAAATGCGTTTTCAATCAATACATATTTTTTAAAGAAATGATTTTGTTCTTAAAGATCATAGTATTTATTGCTGATTAAAATTCCAAAAACAAAAATTCAAGTATTTGTTTGTAATAATTATTTAAACAATCAGAGTAAGAAATTTAAAAAAATAATTTTTATGTAATTTTAAATAATTGAAATACGAAAAAAATTAAACATTGAAAGAAAAAATTATTTTTCTCAGCTTTATTTGTATTTTTCGTTCTTTAGTCTCTTAGATTGTTAATAACAAAAAGGAAAATCAAATATTGTTTTTCCAATAGGGATCTTTTTTAAATCCTTTCAAGAATAGCTCCAAGAAGTGAAACAAATTTGAGGTTTTTATTTTATCAATTATCAGGTTTTGTATGTAAATTTGAAACTTGTATTGTAAGTGAATTTTTTTATTGCTTAATTTCGATATTTATTGTTCAAGGGTCCGTATCAGTCAGCGCACGCGTGTTCTTAAGATTTTCCGGTAGTAAATTATATATCTTAGGTGCTAGAAATTCAACGGATCGTTGGCCGATAGTTTTTTCTCTGTTAGATACAACTGAAGATTTCTTTTTTGTTCGGGTGTCGTACGAACAAAAAAGAAATCCTCATTTGTACCAAACAGAGAAAAAACTATCGGCCAATTGTTTATAACTTTTGAAATATTGGCCGGCGAACCTTCAAATTTTTCAAAAAGTTTCAAGAGTTCACTCCGGATCGAATCAGCCCTGGATCATAATTTTCGGTGCCCTTGAAGAGAAATTCACCAAAATAGTTCTTGTAGACTAAACTAGTTAAAATAGGTATTGGTATTGAAACAATATTCGTTCAAAATGAATAGTCGTTCACAAGTAGATTTTTTTGTTGGTGGTAGGTGCCCCCAAATAGACGAACCCTTGAATAAGTTCATCATTGTTTCTTGAGATGATATAAACATCGGGTATATTTGTGAATATACGTCTTTACTTATATAATCATGCATTTTCATTGTGTCTGTTCTATAGTATTTCCTTGACAGTTCCTAGATAAAATACTAGTTTCAATTCTTGGAAATTTACTAAAAATGTTATTTTCGGTAAAAATATGAATCGAATTTTTTTAATCTGTCATACGTATCAGCAAGAATCATGCACAGACATTTTCTTAGTGAGCTTCGAAACAATTTGATTTATTACATTTTTCACATGGTGAAACAAACCTGAAACTTTAGCGAAATTCCTGATGATTTATGTGAATTTTTGTTCGTGAACTCCCGAACATGCGCTAATGAATCAAATACCGATGTTCTATCTGATCTCTCACTATCTGATCTCTAACTATCTGATCTCTAACTATCTGATCTCTGACTACCTGATTTCTGACAATGTGATCTCTGACAATGTGATCTCTGACTACCTGATCTCTGACAATGTGATCTCTGACTATCTGATCTCTCACTATCTGATCTCTGACTAGCTGATCTCTGGCTATCTGATCTGTGGCTATATGATCTCTGACTGTCTGATATCTGACTTTCAGATCAATGTCTATTGCTGATCGTGGTTCCAGGCGCATTAGTCACCTTACAACTGTGCATGCGGTCTGTCAATTTTAGTTTTTTGCGTTTTAAGTTATTGCAAGACATTATTTTGACGTATTTTCATCAATCAGTGGTTCAACAGGCATTGAAAATCTTCGTTTTTCTTTTTGTGGGGAGAGCACACTATATAATTTTCCGAAATTAGTCCTTGTTCAACCTGTATGTCTCTGTGCTTCATAAACAAACATTCAATCATCAAATACAAATTGATAAATTTACTCAGGTACGATATTTTCAAGGAAAGATCCAACAGTTTTCCTGTTGGGAGTTTTGCACAATTTCCTTGAAATGGAAATCATTTAGAATTATTTTGTGATAAACCACTTTATACTTTCAATAGCCTTCGATTCATTAAGGATATGACTGTGTGAATGATAATTTCTTCGTGTATATTGGGACGTGAATTTAGAAACAGCTTTAGAAGATATTAAGATTATTTTGACTATGACATATCAGTATTTTTGGTGGAATGAAAAATGTTCATTTCTTATTTGGTCCTTGGGACTATGATTTCCTCGATTATTACCGATTGTTGGGTCACGACCTTCTTTAAAAGTAATAAATAACCAGTTTTATCAATTAAATATTCAATTCATTTACTATATATTGATTGTTTTTTCGAAAACTGGTAATACATGACAAGACATACTTATAAACCATTAACATTCAGAGTGGGAATCATTAGGGATCTCATTATAATTGTTCTGAGTTAATTGTTGACACCTGCGAACAAACTATGACCATGATCATGAAGGCAGTGATGATGATAAATATTTTTATCGCCCTAATAATAATAATAATATATTAATAGCGTTTACTACTACCAAACAGTTTTCTATTTACAAAACAATTTTACAATTTTGATTAAAAGATTGATTAGTAGTACTGATTTCTACTGATTTCTAAATATGATATTAATCAAAATCACGAATCCTACTTATTTAAATAATATTGAGATTTCGAAAATATAACAGACTTTTTGTAGTTCACAAGCACTGCAAGAAGAAAGGAGTCCTAATGGTTGAAAAGTTTGTTTACTATATACATCATAAACTCAGAAAAAACGAAAATGATCCTACTCGGGAGACTTTGGATTTCAGATTAGCTATTTGTATTACTAGGGAGAAAAGTGCCACTTTTCCTCCCGCAGGATGTAGTAATACATATGATTTTTCCTCCTACCCACTCAATTAAACCATTTTGTGACTTTGTTTGCAAATAGACCTATTCTTACTTGATGGAAAGTATAGACAATACAGTCATGTATATCTGAGAATCTGCGGTGGTGCAATGGCTAGCGTCTTGGGCTTGTAATCCGAAGGTCCCGGGTTCATCTCCTGGCAAATTACAACTTTTTTTTTTCAAGAACGTTATTTTACTTTTTTCTTGTTAGTGATTTGAATTATTGGACATTTAGATAGCTTATACATTTCGGATTGCTATTGAGTGATTTTCTCATAAGTAATGTTATGTGCCTATTTGAATGAAGTGTCGATCATTTTTTTCTATGTGCTGCGTTTGTAGAAAAAATAATGTGTGTATTTCGAGCACAAAGTGTCATTGTCGTTCTCCAAAGATTGATCTCTTTGTCGAGCAACAATCAATCACTTTGCGCTCTAAATACACAAATAGCTATTAAAGAACTAGAGTAGAAGTATCATTCATGTTTGATTTTTACCAGAATACAGGATATATAAGATGTTCTAGAAATTACGGAAACAATTTGATTATAATGGATTCACAAGTTTCATCGTTTACAACTTACTTGAAATGAGGGGGAGGAAAAGTACTTTCCTCCCTAGGGAGGAAAAGTATGAGTTTTCTCCCTGGTTTGAGGGAGGAAATTGTGTACTTTCTATAGGAGTAAAGGAAAAATATTTTACTGTTCCGTATCATACCTTGTATAAGTTGGTATTGACACATGAATACGATAAGCCAACGTAAGGGTAGACAGTTTTCAGAATCTCCAAATTATTCAAAAATCAATAAAATATTGGGAGATTTAATTACCTTTCACTTTGGTTTCATAGTAGCTGAATATTACCTTGAAAATTATGACAAAAATTTAAAAAAATTTACTATATCATGAACGATATATCTTCCACGCATTTTTCGATTATTGACTGAATGATTTATTTTACAGTTGATTGCTGCAGCTCTGTCTTTGGTCAACAAATCAATAGATGACCATCCACTGCCAGTTGATGGAGAGGCTTTGAAGAGTTCTTGTCAAACTTCTAGTGTTCCACCTGCATGTATTAGAGAAATAGTACTGAAGGACGCAATGGTTCTAGTCAAATGTTTAATTAGTTTGTAAATATTTATTTGTATAGATAGTTATGTTATAATAATTTATATTCACTAATGAAGCTTCAAATGAAAGCAACTTTCTCAATAAAATTGTATTCTTGGAAATCATTTGTGGTGTTTTAATTTTTTTACTTTGCATTGCTATTCATCATACATTTCTCTTTGTCTTCAGCTGATTCTGTATTACAGTTTTAGTTTGGATTTTTTCTAGAGAAGTCTGATTCAGAATTGAGCGAATATGACTATAATAGGATATAACCTTTGCTAGGTTCATGTAGTTATTGGTCTATTCAATTCAACAAATAATTTTTTTTTCTATACGCCATTTATGTGTAATATTTTGATGAATTTTGAGAGTCAAAAGTTGTCTATTTTTCAGCATAGTGCAATTTTTTCTGCACGGCGTGCAAAAAATTACAGACCAAGTTTGTTTGAATATAGGTAATACACAATTCCCTCAATTTTCATTCAAATCGGTTTTTATTAAACATATCATAATCATACTCAGTCCTTACTAATTTTTTAAAAGATTAATATTAATGTTAATTCCAAACGATGATTTTGGTATCACTAAATCAAATTGCTTTTCTGAAGCTGAATGGTCTTAATTTAGTATCATTAGAGTTTCTAACTGAAAAACTAGCGAGACTCCATTTTCCAAAAGACCTACTAAACTGGATCAAATCGTATATGGAAGGGCGTTACACAGCAGTTAAGTGTTCCGGGGTACGATCTTTCATGATATAAGATTGGGAGTTCCACAGGGTTCGGTAATGGGACCGTACTTTTGTATTCAAATGACTTGCCAGAACACATGAATGATTGTTACATTACAATGTTTACCGGTGTGAAAATAATCGCTTAGTGCTAAACACAAATAAGTCAGTATTTATGACTTTTCACAGCAGAAAAGATCAGCTAGTAGATAATACATACTTATAGCTATTGATTTTAAATTTTTAGGCATAGTGCTAGATCCCAGTCTGACTTGGGAACTGAAAATTCAGAGTGTTATCAATAAATAAAGAGTCATTTAACGCTATAAAACAATTACCAAAGTGTGTACTATAAATAGGTCTAGCTTATTACATGTTTATTATGCAATGGTTTTCTCTCTTATTTCCCTCAGTATGATGAAAAGTTTATGCGGATGACATAGCAGTCCTCATACAGGAAAAGTATACCCAAATAACCTCTGAGCTAATGCTACATGCACTGAGGACCGTAGAGGAATGATGAAAAAGAGAAAGACTGAGGGCGAACCCCAGCAAAACTACACTCATTCCTGAAAATTATCTAATTCAAAAGTAAAAAAATTCATAAAACTATTGAAAATGTCCAAGATAAATTTTTATCTGTAATAATCATAATCGATTCTCGAGATATTACGTATATTAAAATCGTCAAGAATATAATATAATATAATAATATAATATAATATTTATTAACTTCTTCTTCAGGTACAATATATATTTTAGACATAGTAATAGGTAAGTTAATAAACGAAAAAGTCACGTAAACTGTTTCCAGTTTGTGTGTGACTGTGAGAATTACAATCAGGGATATAAAAATCACGTAATAAAATTATAATAATAAAATACGACATTCATATTTAACACTAGATAGCACTACTTATATACACTTATATTGGTTACATCACATATATATATATATACATATAAAGGGACAGTTTGTTATCAAATAAAAATACATATAGTATACTAATAATAGAGGACACATTTGAGGAGACAGATGACTATATGTATAAACACAGAATTATTTGGAATATACCATTTTATGTATTTGTGTACGAGGCAAACTAGTGATGTAGTCATTCAATTGTTTTTTAAATTCATTTTGATTTTTTGAACTCTTCAATTGATTGGGTAGAGAATTAAATAATTTGGGACTAAGGTAGCTATAGCTTTTTTGTCCTACAACTTTATTCATAAACGGCATTTTCAAATTATTTTGTTTTGTTCTAGTGTTGTATTCGTGCTCTATTCTCGAGTGTTTGTGTTTTGATTTGAAAAATTTTTTATTAGTATGTAAAAAGTAGAGTTGCACAGGATCAAATATATGTGTTTCGAGATAAAGGGCATCTGTTGGGTGGGTCCTTTTCTTTTTGAAAATTATTTTAAGGATTCTTTTTTGTGTTACTATCAGCTTATTCATAGCGGTCTTCCCAGCTGATCCCCATGTCAGTATTCCGTAAGTTATGTGTGTTTGGACGAGAGCGAAATATAACGTTTTAACTGTTTTGCTGTCTAACATATCTCTAAAGATTTTGAAACGATGCATTAGAAATTGGAGTTTTTTTATTACATAAGTTATATGGGATTCCCATTTGAGTTGTTCATCTATAATAATCCCTAGATATTTGAACTGTTTAACAGGTGTGATAGTGAAGGTATTGGACACATTGAGAGAAGTAAAAGAGGGTGAGTAGCGCGCAGAAGCATAAATTGGTAGATAGTACGTTTTGCTGAAATTTATTGTTAGGAGTTTATGTGAAAACCATTTTCTGATATTTCCGATATCCATTTCTACTTTATTTTTCAAGGAAGTCCAGTCGGTGTCCTCATAAAAAATGGCTGTGTCATCAGCATATGTGAAGATTTTTCCTGTTGTTGGAATTGAGAATAGGTCGTTGAGGTAAATATTGAAAAGGATTGGGCCCAGGATGGTTCCCTGGGGCACACCATATTCTATATTCTTTAAGTCACTTCTGTGATTTCCAATTTTCACGCTTTGTTTTCTGTCGAGCAGGTAATTTTGAAACAGTTTTAGTGTGGTTCCTCTTACACCAACGTTTTCAAGTGATTTGAGAAGAAGTGGGTGGCTAACTGTGTCAAAAGCTTTTGACAGGTCTATGAAGACACATAGAGCTGCCTTCTTGTTATCCATAGCAGAGTACATTTCAGATGTTAGATCTACAATAGCATCTTGGGTCGACACACCTTCTCGAAAACCGTATTGTCTGTCTGAAAGGATGTTATTTTTTTTGAGGTAGGATGATAGTCGGATTTTTATAATTTTTTCGAAAATTTTGGCTACAGAAGTGATCAGTGATATTGGTCGATAGTTTATAACTTCATTTTTATCCCCGTTTTTATAGACTGGGATCACTTGTGTCAATTTCAGCGTGGATGGAAAAATACCGTCTATGAAAGATTTATTTATTAAATATACTAATGGTTCGATTATGAATGGAATTGTATTTTTCAAAATTCCAGCCTTTATTCCATCGACACCTACCGCTTTTCTGCTTTTCAAAGATAGAATTATATTTTTCACTTCGGTGGTATCAGTTGGGAATAAAAACATTGACATGTGATTGTTTATATTTCTGTTTGGACATTCATAATTTGGGTCAGCTTTTATTTCGTCTGCTAATTTTTTTCCTATATTGATGTAGTGATCATTAAAACTATTAGCAATTTCGGGAATATTATCCGTGGTTTTTCCTTCTATATTTATCTGTGTTATTTTATTTATCGGCCTTTTTTTTCCACAAATTTCCCCCACAGTTTCCCATAATTTTGTGTTATCGCTTTTATGTTTTTCAATATCATTCCTGTAGAAAGTTATCCGTGCCTTTTTTATAATATTGTTTAATTTATTTCGGTAGAGTTTGTACTTTTTCAGGTTGTCATCATTTGGGTTGCGTAGATATTCTTGAAACATGCTGTCTCTAGTATTTATTGAATTAATTATTCCATTTGTTATCCATATTTTTCTTTTTTTCTGTTTAAATTTTTTTTTTGTAGCTGCATTCAGAAATTTTATTATCTAGGATTTCTATGAAAGTTTTTGTTGCCGATTCAGCATTAGTTGCGCGATATACTGATTCCCAGTCAACCGTCTGAAGATGCGCCCTAAGTTTGTTAAAGTCTACTGCTGTACCTTTGTTTATAAATCTTTCAGTTCCATTTTTATTTTTATCCAGTACTATTTGGAGATATGTGGTATAGTGATCTATTAGCTTTGTTGTGATGATAATTGGTAGTAGGAGGTCAGTATCCGATTTAGTTCTAATGAACATGTGATCCAGACATGATTTTGTCTTTTCTGTCACCCTTGTATGCTTATTGATCAAAGATATGAATTCAAATTCGCCTATAACATTTAGGTATTCGACTGTTGATATATCCATATTCTCGTCCATTATATCAATATTTATATCTCCAAGAAAGATGAAATAATCCGCCTTATTTTCGCATTGTGTGAGGTATGTTTTCAGAGAGTTCACAAAAAGTTTGCGACAGTAGGGAGGGTTTTTATACATAGCGAGAATTGATAAGCTCCTGTTATTGAAATAAATATTGCAAAGAATCATGTTGTTTTCATTGCTCAAATTCACTATTTCATATAAGTACTCAAGATCTGATTTTATGTACATCACCGTACCATCGTTCTGATTGTACATTCCCTCATTGTATACTATATTATATCCATTGATGAGATATAAATTCAGATCTTGAATTTGTCTCGTCTCAGTGAGTACAATAATTTCGGGTTTATCTTCTAGTTGCTGCAAGTAACACAAGAGGTTGTTGAAATTTTTATGTATACTTCTTATGTTATTGTGAATTATCTTAAAATTTGCCTTGTTATTGTTTATTTTCACTACTTCATTGCATTCTGTTAGGTTTGATAATATTTCTGTCTCAACTGTTCTTACTTCAAAATTCTTAATGTATTTTTCCATTTTTCACTAGAGTGGCAGAAATGTTTTATTTGTGTTCATCAATTCAAAAGTTTTGGATACATACACCAATACATAAAATTTACTGAAGTACAATGAGGTTCGTTTGCTTTTTGATTTCTGAATAATTTAAAATTTGGCCACTTGCTTAAATCAGTTTAGGAGAGTAACTATCAGTTTACATAACTAGAGGGGCGTTGAGTTTTTGTTGAACAGAATAGAAATTAACTAAGACATGTAATTTGTTTTTAATTATATTTTGCTTTACTTATTAGATCTAAGCCTACCTCTGGCCCCGTCTCTAGCTGCGTCTTTGGATGACGTCCCTGTGGTTTGTCTATTTATTTTTTTCGCTGCGCCTGTTTTGGGGGTGTTATGATGTTCTTCTTTGCTTGTTTTTTCTTCCTCGGTGTTCGTTTGGGGTTGGGGATTTTCGGGTAGTTCAGTGTCCGGTGTTGGAATGTTGTAAGTGCTTGGCGTTGAAGGAGCACTGTTATTTTCTGTGTGGAATTCTCTTCGTGGAGTAGATCTTCAATCTTGTATTCGATGTATAATATACAATTTCGCTAATGTTCTCTATTTGCTGCTGCAAGCTGATTCGTATTATCATTGCAAACTGGAAAACCATTTGTGCTCTTTTTCGTAGGATCACATGTTACTTATATCCTGACGAAACAAAAACTGATAATAACAAAAACAGAAAAAAATATAAATTAACTCGAGATCAAAAAATGAAAAATATATAAAATCGCTTTGCTTAGTGGTGGCATAGCACTCTGGGACCGAAAGGAGAAATATCAGGAAGTCAAATCAATACTGATTACCTGAAGCATCCAAAAAGGATACGAGCTGCGGCAGCCAGCAGCTCCCCCTGTTTTCAATCCTGGCGGTAATTCAGTTATTCGCTATTAGACAAGCGCTCCACCTATGGAATGTTCAATAACTGGGCAGGTGTTCAATATTTGTTTACCAAATATCATAATCTATTATTGATTTTGTGTTATTTAATAGCCTGGTATTTGTTTACTAAATATTTAAATTGATTAGATATACTAATGACATAAAATGTGGTAATAGATAACTGGTGCAATCTTTCACCGAAATATAAAGTAAACTGTTAGGCGCCAGTTCAGCAGCTTTATTCATAACGATTTTATTCAAACTTATTTATATTTGCTTACTTTTTTCTTGACTTACTCATCCTTATGAACTAAATAAACTCTATGTGATAGTTTTGTTGCAAAACATGACGAGGAACTGATGATTCTTGCGATCTTCCGTATTTGAGATATGATAAAGGTTCTTTTTATCTCACTTCCATAAATTTTCTCGACTGTCCATAAAATTTTGCATATTAGTCCTCAACTATTGAATTTAGTCACCAAATGACCATCTTCTGAAGTTTAATCTTCCTCCCTTAACATTTTTCCAACTGATGGTCACCTGGCGACTGAAACACATGTCGATGTGTTGAAAATAGTGATGTGATAGTTGCTGTTGTAAAGGTATACAGGGTAACCCAAGTAGCAAAATCTGTTTTATAAGAGTGTTATAAACTACTATACAACATGTCTAATAAAACTACAAATATCCTATAACTCCCTTTACAGCTCTGATACAGTACGTATACATCCATAAAAGGCCCAAATTATAAAATATTTTGGTTCTTTAACACATAGTATATAACTATTTATATCATCTCAATGAAATGTCTTTATGTGATAATTAAAAAACTGTTATATAATTATGTCTATTAGATTATTTAATTATACATCATATCCAAATATGGGGTTAAACCATTATAATTATATTTATTAGGGATCCTATAAAGCGGTTCAAAACTATTTCAAGAATAGCTATACGTACATAAAAAACTTGTTTCATAAGGATGATATAACGCTGTCTGGTCGGTGTCCTATAGATGAACAACAGTGAAATTATATACGATACTTCTGAGACGCAATTTACAATGAGTATGTCGAATAACGTTGACATAACGTGGGACGATGAAACTTTATCGAAATGGTAGTCATAGTTCGAAAAGATAAAAGTGAAACAGTCGCCATAATGAAAAACGTGAAAATATGCGTTATCATTGGGTTTATAAAACTCTTGAAATGTGTTTGGCACCAAGAATTACCCTACGCAGCGAAATTTTATGATTGAATATATATATATATATATTATGTTTATGGTAAAAAATAGAAGCGCCTTGAATTAGTGACAAATTGGCAGATCTGATAAAAATATTAAAATATGTACTATATATTTCGAAGTCATTATTTTTGATCGGAAATACCTGTATAATGATCGATTAATTAAATAAATAGAGTGTAGCGCTCTATATTTTTATTAAAGGTTCATAATTGCTTTAAATATATGTTTTTATATTCCAAAATATTTTTCGTGAACAATGGCGGCTACTTGCAAATGCTCAAACCCGCAAATAAATATGGTGTTTAGTTATACAATAATTATGTGTCAATAAAAACGTTAAAGAAGAAATTTATTCAATAAGAAACCTTATAGAACCTAATGATTTTATAGAGCTCTTTTGAATGGCACTAAAAAACAATTTTTCCTGAACACACCTATATTGATTTTATTTATTTCTGTGGTTACCACATATTGTTTTTTTTTAGTCTGGTTCAAAGGTGATCATGTAAAATACACTGAAAGAGTTTTAATGCTTTTTTACATGATACATTTCCATCTTCTCATTTTTTGTCATATTACAACTAAAATATCTCCAAATTAAAGTTAACATCAGACATATTTTAATTTGTGTTGTTTTTTATTCTGCAAAAATGGTCAAAAATAATATATCATATCAGAACATAATTTTCGATCCCCGAGAGAGGGAGTAAAATAGTTATTTATCTCCCACCAACACCGAGAGTAACTTAAGCATCTTCAAAACAACCTGCGACTGCTATTATTTTTGAATAACCAAAAAGGTTAAATCAAAAAAGCGTTTACTGCCATTCATGACAACTTCTAGATATTTATCATATCCTGCAAAACATTTAAAATGGCAAAATCTGGAATAAAAAAAGCTGTGAAATAATTGATTATATACACACCGTACTTACTAGGGTCCTATATATTTTTAAAAAGTTTTTGTTAAGAGCGATAGGTACATTAGAACAGCAATGCTAATTATTGTACCGTTTGATTTACGTATTCGTAAACAAAAGAGATGAATCCGTTGAGTATTGCCAATAGTATATTAGGTGTAATTGAAGTTCTGCATCATGTGGCAACCCCGTGTACCATCTTTCTGTGAGTATCGTGTAGGGAAACATCAAGCGGCATTATAAATCATATAGTCATATACGGTTGCATGTAGCTGCGCTTCAAAATTAATTCGTTACCTTGTGCGGCGCCGGCGGTATAAAACCTAACCTGTAAATTGTAAAAACACGTGGTGGGTGAAAATAAGTTATTGTGGAAGTATTTTTTGTGAAAAAAATGTTCAAAATAGTGGAGACGGTGGAAAAGGGTAGAAAGGAACTAACGATTGTACCGGAAAGCTGGGAAAATGGTCAGGGAATATTATTTTGGCCCAAAAAATTTCCTTCCAAATTGCAAAGAGACGCAACATCCGCTCCCGACCCAAGTTGGTATACTTTTCATTGCAAATTGAAAAGGAGCCACTTGCCTTCTTACGAAGTGGCCGAGGCGGAAATGGAAAGCATGCTGGAATCAAACGATACAACTGAGCGACATCAACACCAATACATCAACACCAATACTGTCCTGTTTTGTATTTAATTCTGCCCTACTGTTTGATGAACCTAAAATACCAAATATATTAGTTATGTCGACTCTATCAAAGAAAATAAATATCTAAAACTTATAGCCATAAGATTCATTGAGTTCACCAAAACTACAATCATCTAAAATCTGCAGATACTTTTTTTTCACATTTCTTTTGAAATTGCCACTCCTTGTTATTTTCTTCCAGGGTGATAATTTCATATTATTTAACTGATTCAAGGACTAAGGAAATTATAATAACGCAATATAATTATTAGTTGAAAATTTTATAATGCGGAAATTTTTAACAATTTTGCTCGTTAAATTATTACAAGAATTCAAACTTGGGCACTAAAGGGTTAATATAAAAATGTTTTATATAATATTTATTGCGCACACACTGTAACGATTTTGTTCCAAATACTACTACTTTGTCCTATAAACTGTTTATAACAGAGTAAGCGACGCCTTTATAGGTAGACTATAAAACAATTTTATAGAGCAATTGTCTCTATCATTAAAAAATGTTTTATTCACCACACTATAAAGCTTTTATACAGCTTGTATATTACTGTTATAAAACTGCTTTGTACCGCAGGACTTGAAGGTGTTATACAGAAACTATATAATCATTATAAAGCACTTAAAACACGCTTTCAAAACAGTTTTAAATCGGTCTCATAATGCGTTTTAAAACTATTTCAAGCCAAAAGCAAGCTTGAATTTTATAATGCAAGTTGTATAAATATTTATAGGACAATGTTATAAAACCATTTTTCTACAATCACAAAAATGTCGCAGTCAAACTCACTAAGTGATGAAATACTCCTTAATTCGGCATTATAAGATACTTATAAAATATATCAGTTCCATAAAGTAATGACTTTGCTACTTGGGAATGTACGTGCCTCAAAGAACTTTCAAATCTCAGCTGGATCAAATATTTTAAAGGACCACGCACGTTTCTTATGGAAAATGGCTTTCCGTGAATTTGTCCGAATTTTTGGTATGGTGTAGATCTGGATGCACTGATCAAAAGTGTCCATTGCCAAAAACTCCAAAAATGGACAGTTTTCGAGATATGGCTCTATCAATTTAATTTTTTTTTGCATTTTTTGGATTTTGACACATAATCAGTTCACTCTCATACTTAGGAAAAAACGAGTTTCAATCATTTCACTGCAGGAATCGATTGAAAAATTATTCTTTCTTCGTTTCAGATACTGCCATTTGAAAAAATTGTTATACACTGCTCGTCACTGACGATGTAACTGGAATAATATTTTCAATTTCTATAGTACAGTTTTTGTAGAAACAAAAACTTCTGAATTGCTCAAGGTATCACAGAGTCATATATATTCAATACCTTTCGATAGGGGCACTAGAAAAATAATATTCGATAGACACTTTAGGAACTGAATCTGAGATACTTTTTTTAAAATAGTTTCCTAGTCGTCAAAGAAATAGTGGTAAATTCAAAATGAGCATATAGAAAATCGTTCATAATGTAGGCTGACGACATAAATACTCATATCGAATGCAGTTTGTCTATACCGAGTGTTGAATATCAATAGAAACAAGGGAATACATCCCCAATAACCATTTCTAATCGCTAATCGATCCGTTAAGGCAAACGGATCCGTGAAAATGTCTGAATATTTGATATGATGTGGATTTCGATGCACTGATCAAGTGTCTATTGCTACAGACTACAAACATGATATGGCCGTATCAATATCTGATTCTTTTCGTTTTCTAGATTGTGGCCCATAATCGCTTAGCTCTTATACCCAACAAAAACGGAATTATATCGATTTCTGGAATAGACTGAAAAACAGTTGTATTTCATTTCAGATACATTCATTTCGAGAAATTAGCATACACTGCTCGTCTCTGGCTATGTAGCTGGGCTATTATTTTCAACTTTTGTATTTCCGTGTTCGTAGAAACAAAAACTCTTGAATTGTTCTAGTTTTAACAAACATACTTTAAACATCCAACACAATTCAATTGTGGCATTTGAAAAAATAATATGCGATACACACTCTAAATATGATTTGAATTTTTTTTGAAATATTCTCCTGGCCATCAGGAAAATAGTGGAAAATGCAAAATGAGAAACTAGAAAATCGCATTTATAATGTACTCTGACGAGATGAATACTCGTAGCGAATGCAGATTTAGTATACCGAGTGTTAAATATACATGCTGAAAAATCATTCCTAATTGTTAATTGAACCGATAACTGATGAGAGAATGTAGGCTTTCACGGCCGGAGTCAATATATTCAATCATGTCTGGGCCTAGCGGCCAGATTTTTCTCATCCGAAAGCCTATATGTACTTGAAAAACTGAGACCACCGGTGAGGAGTGCTGTGGTCTCAGATGTTTAACGTTCACGGCCATCAACTCTAGACAACATTGAATTTTGAAATAAATGAGTTTTCATGGGAAGAATATATAACTAATAATGGAAAAATGGTAAAACTCTGTAACAATATTTATTTCATGAAAAATATCAATTCTCCACTAAAGTGATGATGATAGTAGTAAGAATAATAGTACGTAAAAGAAAGTTGGTCCAAACGTTCATCAAATCATCTATGCGTAACATTTACCGAGGGTCAATTGTTCAACCAACCAAATATTATTGTATTCACTCGGACTATTGCCAAATTATACATGGGGCATATAAGATAACGTTGTTCAATCTCAGTTCTATGTCTGCCTTCGCAGTAGCCAAAACGATGAAAAAAAATATGAAGAGTACAGACAGAGTCAAGGCACAAAAATCTGACGTAATCATCTTTACAGAAGTGAAATGTAGGTGCATTCACTAAATGAAGAACCATAGAACGAAAAATGTATAGTTTGAACAAAATAGGGTAGGGTACTATACAATGATGTGGTTGCTGTTGTGATCTTATTCTATTTGTTAGTTGAAGAAATGAATATTTTTTTGCTGTTCACTAGGTATCCAAGTAACTCCTCACTTGTTTGTTCATTCCACAACTGCATTCATCTCGTCAGCGTACAGAAACTAGAAAACGAAAAAAATCAGATATTAATACGGCCATATCTTGAAAACTGTCCATTTTTGTAGTCTGTAGCAATAGACACTTGATCAGTGCATCGAAATCCACATTAAATCAAATATTCAGACATTTTCACGGATCCGTTTGCCTTAACGGTTCTATTAGCGATTAGAAATGATTATTGGGTATGTATTCCCTTGTTTCTATTGATATTTAACACTCGGTATAAACAAACTGCATTCGATACGAGTATTTATGTCGTCAGCCTACATTATGAACGATTTTCTATATGCTCATTCTGCATTTACCACTATTTCTTTGACGACTAGGAAACTATTCTAAAAAAAAGTATATCAGATTCAGTTCCTATAGTGTGTATCGAATATTATTTTTCTAGTGCCCCTATCGAAAAGTGTTGAATATACGTGACTCTGTGATACCTTGAGCAATTCAGAAGTTTTTGTTTCTACAAAAACTGGACTATAGAAATTGAAAATAATAGTCCAGTTACATCGTCAGTGACGAGCAGTGTATAATAATTTCTTCAAATGGCAGTATCTGAAACGAAGAAAGAATAATTTTTCAATCGATTCCTGCAGTGAAATCATTGAAACTCGGTTTTTCCTAAGTATGAGAGTGAACTGATTATGTGTCAAAATCCAAAAAATGCAAAAAAAAATTACAATGATAGAGCCATATCTCGAAAACTGTCCATTTTTGGAGTTTTTGGCAATGGACACTTTTGATCAGTTCATCCAGATCTACACCATACCAAAAATTCGGACAAATTCACGGAAAGCCATTTTCCATAAGAAACGTGCGTGGTCCTTTGTTAAGCTGTCAAAACAGATTAGATTCTTTCTTACTAAAATATTTTCATGTCCCACCGATGGTTCCATTCTGTATCATATGGGCGATTTTCAAATTTTTATAGTTCAACAAAACTTTTTTTTAAGTGCATTTAAATAAAAGGTTTTTTCAAAAAAAAATTTTCAAGTTTTTTAATTCATTTCATCCATAGTTTTCTTTTGATATGTCTGATCATTTCAATTGATGCGTCATTTATGCACGGTCGTTAGCCTGTTCATTCACCGTTGGAAATTTTTCCGAATTTCTACGAGTTCTCTATCTAGCTTTCAAGGGGGTAGATTATTAAATTTTTTTGAAACCGTATTTTTCAATGGTAAGATAATTTTTACTATGTCCGAAACTGTTGAGACATTTTCCGAATTCCTCGGTCTCTATCAAGCATTTGAGGGGGGACTGGGGGGTGAAATCATTTTAAACCATAATATTCGACAGTCAGATATTTTTCACTATTTGTAAGGATTTTTCCGATTCTGATTTTGTGAGTTTTCCGACTCTTTTCGAGAAAGGGAGGGCGAGCCTCCTATCTAATTCTTTTTTCGCTGTAAATTTTGACGTCCAAATCCGTCAAGAAAATTTCCGAAATCCTACGCGTTCTCTATCTAGCTAGGGGGGGGGGCAGGTGTCACAATTTCTTTGACATGAATGTATTGTCATCGGAACTGAACCAACATGTGAACTTTCAATTCAATAGGATAATAGGAAGTGGTTCTAATTCAGCTTGCAAGATTTGTACCCAACTATCAATCTCATACACACACAGCAAGTTAAATAAAAGCTTTCAATTGAAATAAATACCTCAATATTTCAAGTATGCTATGAAAACTAAAATCCATTGTCGTTATGAAGGAGTTATTCTGTAAGTGAAAATGTAATGTCAGCGTATTTAATTTGAAATATGCAATCCAACCAAGCATGACACGGGGAAAGTTCTCACGATGTGTGATACGATTTTAAATATTTTTGAAAAATGGCTAGACTCGTTGCGAGAGTGAAACTACTAACTGGCAATCAAAATAAAATTACTATTCTGCGATATTTTCAAGCATATCCTCAAGCCTCGATAGGAACGGCATCTATGGTCGACGTAAATGAACAATAAGAATGTCATCTAGGAGAAATTATAAAGTTTTTAATATTTGGGTACATACTCTTAATAGACATCCAAATATAGATCGAAACAGTTTTCACCTCCCAGGAGAGTGCTTCATCCCGTTTCGCTCAAGAAACCACCCTCAAATGTGACCCTCTGCTAGTTTTTTTTTTTAAATTACTACCTTCACGAGGAAAATGAGTATGACTTGAATTATTTGCTATAAAATCTTACATTTTTTATGTATTAAGAGTCTGCTCCAAAATTTTTGAACTTTTTTAATAATTTCACTTCAAAAACCTAATTTGCTTCGACTTCTTAGGAATTTACATATTTTGCAATGCAAACCATTTTATGCAGCGATATGGTACATCCTCTTTCATTCATACGACTGCCATAATTACAACCAAGTGACTCATAACGTACGCTAAAGTTTTGCGTGAATTTATTAGTCAAAAAGACCTCGCCAAATTCTCATAAAACATAATTTTGACTGATGAGGCAGAGGAAGCTAAGCAGGGAGTTTACAATTGGTGAAGTAAACATTTTAGGGTTTCTGAAAATCCAGATATAGTGATCGAAGATGACAAAAAAGTACAATTTTGGTAGTAAACAAAATGTGAATAGTGAAAGGATCTTGAAATTTCTTCGGAAGGTGGTGAAAATTTGCCAGTCTAGAAATGCACATTCATGACACCACCGCACTACGAAATAATGGGCATACCAAATTGAAATCCTTGTTCTATCACCATTGGTGGAACATAATACTCCTCGTACAGGGAAAGTATGCCAAAATAATGCAAAAATAATGCAAAATGACCATAGAGAAATGGCCCAAAAAAGAAGGACTGAGGCTGAACCCCACCAAAACTTACTCCCTTCATACGTAAGAGAATTGTGGGGGACATGGAGCTACCCAAGTTTTTTGGCGTAACACCACAAGTTGCTGATCGTATCAAATTTCGACGTTATCCCAGTATCCAGTGTTTTCTGAACAGGAACTTTTATATTATCTGACGTTTACATAGAGCAACGTTGACTGGAGGCCCACTGCGCACCGACAGAACCGCGCCGCTGCCGCATTGACAAGGTCCCAAGCCGATATTTTCAGGTTTTAGAATCTCAATGAGTTTAAAGCAGGTACACTTAGGGACAGTTTTCTTTGGTGCACTGTTTTCCTCGGTCTCGAATCCCCATATTCCATCAAGGACTGATTTTATTTTTCTTTCCTTAGAACAATAATGCGATCAAATGCCGAGTAACCTCTATTTTAAGTACTTAAAAGATTGACTGGATTGCATTTAAAATTTGTACAAGTAACCAAATTTGTATAAATATTTTCAATAAGAGCGTTTTTTTTTGCAAACTGGCTTTTCATTCATGTTGATACGTGCTTTTATCTCTGCGTTATTAGCATTTGAATTTATAAACTCCCTCAAGATTTTGTAACCTAAAATATGCGAAGAATTGAAAACACTCGTATTTAAAACCAACATTATTTGGACCGGTTGAACGTTATGCAATTTGACAATGAAGTATTCCTCAACTGTTCATTTTACTTGTTATAAGTAATAAGACATTATTTCAGTAATCACAAGCATTATTTCACGAATTCAGGACCTTTAATATTATAAGATTTTCAATTGCAGTTTTGCAGCTGGCAACTGCGCGTATGAATATAAATAATATCAGAATACAAAGCTGCGATCTTTATCTTCAAAATGACGTGAGATATATCCGAATTGAACATTCATGTGAGGAGTTATAGAACTTTACTTCACACGCTGGTTGAAAAACGCACCTTGGCGGGAGCCGGCGCATCACCTGCCCCATTTCAAAAGCATATAACTTCAACAATTTTTTTCAAGAATACCGTGCAATTTTTCAAAATTTTGGAAGACAGAGTTTTTTTGTAAAAATTTGTGTCTTTTCTGGATATAATAATAATAATAATAGTTTATTTTGAGTTTTTTTTTATAAACATTTCTTTATATCTATACACTATATCTACTCAGCCCAAAAACAGACTGAAAACAACATTGGCCTGACGGCCTGCTGATCTTAGTTTCAGCCTCAATTCCAAAATAATACTTATAATTTTGAACTAAGCACAAAAAAAGAACAAAAAACAATAACAGAAACATTTAGGAATAGCAAAATAGCAAAATCACTGATAATTTCACAAAGATTGGTTTGAGAGAAGTAATTTTTTATATTGGGTTTTGAACTTACTGATAGACAGAGACTTGAATGATTGCGGTATTGAATTATAAATTTTTGTCACGTTATAGGTGAATGATCTACGAAAGAGAGTTGTCCGGTGAAGGGTTGGCGTTATTAATCCTTTGTACCTCAGATTCAGAGTATGAACATCAGTTCTAAATTTTATCTTATTGTATAGGTAAGTACGGTGGGGTCTTCGTAACTATAATTTTATGAAATAATGTAGCTGAATGTAGTAGTCTTCTATTCGCCATTGTAAGCCATTTTGTTTCATTTAGTTTATATGATATTCGGTTCAATTTTCGGATACCGTAGATATATCGCAGACATGCTCTTTGTACTTGTTCAATACGTTATATATCAATTTTGTCTAGGCAAGGACCATATAAAACATCTCCGTAGTTGAAGTGACTTAAAACTAAAATATCTGTTAATTTGGTTTTCATTGACTTACATAATAAATGCCTATTTGGGTAAAGCAATTTTAGATTCATATAACTTCTCTGTACACATTTCTTGATGAACGTTTTGAATCTCAAGTTTACATCCATATCCACTCCCAAATTCTTAGCAACTTCAGTTCCGTTGACAACTTCATTATCTATGGTAATGTTCAAAATATGGTCATTTATGTCGCGTTTACCCTTAAATATCAGTAAATTTGTTTTTGCAGTATTGACTTTCAAGTTATGAGCTATAGATGATGAAATCAATCGATTTATATCTTCATTAATCATAAGGTTTGCATCGATTATATTTTTATTATTGAATGAATAGTAAATTTGTGTGTCGTCGGCGTATATATGTGCAGTACAGTGACGGAGCTGAGAAATTAAATCACAGGTATAAATACAAAAAAGCAAAGGCCCCAGAATGTATCCCTGTGGCACACCACATTCCACAGTTCCGTAGTTAGATTTTCCCTTGTTTGTTTCAGTGTATTGTTTCCTGCCCCTCAAATAGCTTTTCAATAGATTTCGAGCATTATTTGAAAAACCAATAAATCTGAGAATGGCATAGAGGATTTTATGATTTATCGTTTCAAATATCAAGTTATATTTTTGATTTGAAGTAAATTTTTTGAGATATTTCGAAATTACCTCAAAAATTAATTTCAACGCGTTTTTTGGGGGGGTTCCACCCCCCTGGAGTTGATAATTTTTCTCGGAAGTAATGTGCACACTGTGTTCTACAATTACATTTAACGACAAATCACCAAGAACGCGTTTTTCTCAGAATAATCGAGTAGATATATTGTTACCGTGACTCCGGGGTATACGATTGTCCCCAATATAAATAAATGTCAGATAAAGTCATTAAATGTCAGATAGAGTCGGATATTAAATTCGCGAGTGATAAATTGGAAAACATGTCTTCCGACGAAGAATTTGTGGATTGCACCCCACCAGAAGTACGACAGGCTGCTCAAGCAGCAGTCTAGGGCTTGGTGCCAGAGAAAAGTGAGCATCGGTATCTAAAAGTCAATGAATTATATAGGAAGTGGTGCGAAAAAAAAAAAAAGGTTTAAAATATCGGTTCCGAAAGTGTACTTCTGGCATGTTTTGTAGAACATACCAGACAAAAGAAGCCGTCTACTTTGTGGGCAATGTACAGTATGATGCGAACGATGCTAGAAATTGAAGAAAAAACTGATATTTCGAAACATGGGAAACTGCTAGCCTTCCTAAAACGACAAAATGTGCCATGTCTTCTGTAGCTATTGCAAGTAGTTCACAAACCTCAGTCATTCAACATGAAATTAATTTGTCGCCCAAAGAGACAACTGTTGGAGGGTCCAGCGCTGGTACAGGCCTAAATATCTCAATAAACGCTTACAATTATTCTAATTTAACGATTAATATCAATAAGTTGTTTGTTATATTTTAGTTAATTGTTGTTTTTTAATGTTTGCCATTAAATAGGTATTATGAAATTTGTCAAAAAAATGTGTTATTTTTTTAAATATAAAAAATATTCATCTAGAATAGATAAAATGAGGGCGGGAAATGAGGGCGGGAAGTGAGGTCGGGAAGTAGAGGTGTGTAATGTGACACTTCCCAACCTTCAATGACGTTAGTAATGACAGCATTACATACAGGGTGTATCTAAATAACACCGAAAAAATTAAAGGGGTGATTCTGTGATGAAAATTAATGTGAGTGTTCGGTATAAATTTTTTTGAAAAAATCTTCCCCGGAAAAGTTACACCCCTTCGAAAATTAAAAAAAAAATGTTTTTCTTTTTTATTTTCCCTGTATATCAAGCTAAAGTCACAAAACTTGGTAAACATTATCTGTCAATAAGATTACACTTTTTGAAATTTTTTCAACCCTGAAGTATGCTTAGAAGGGGTTGATTATTTCAACCCCTAAGATATTTTTTCTTACAACTTTTTTTAGATGAACATTTCTTCTTTAAAAAAGTATGACTGAAAAGCCCAATTCACTGGCTAACTTTTTTAACTCTACAAGTTTTTTTCGAAAACTTAAGCATTTATGAGAAAAAATAAATAAGCTCATGTAAAATAGCATTTTATTAAACAACAGCCAACCAAATTATGATTATGATTATGAGACTTCTACAACTAAAAACAAAAGTGAACAAACAATGAACAAACACCTGTCGAATATCGACAATACAATTATAATAAATGTTGAAAATGACCTTCAGCTTCAATACAAGCATCTACCCTTTTCCTCATAGAATTGCGTATACGATGAAATATTCCTGGAGAATTTCTTATAGTTTCACACCCTGCTACAATGCGGTTTCGCATATCATCGATATTTTCAACTGGGTTTGTGTATATCAAAGATTTCAGATATCCCCATATGCAAAAATCCAAAGGATTAAGGTCAGGGGAGCGGGCTGTCCAGTTTACAGGTCCTCCTCGACCTATCCATTGATTGGCATATACCTCATCCAGGTGAGTTCTTGCACGTATACTAAAATGAGCTGGTGCACCATCGTGCATAAACCATAAATTTTTTCGTCAGCCCAAAGGTGATTATTGTGAAAATTTCTAATACAGTCTCTTGAGAAACTCGCCTCGTCAGTAAATAAAATATTACCTAAGAACTGTGGTGCTTGGCCAATCATATTAATAAGCCACTGACAAAAAATCACACAGGGTAAAAAATCTCGAATCATTAACGCCTGCACCCGTTGAAGATGATAGGGATACAACATTTGTTCTTTTAAAATTCTAAAAACAACGGAATGGCTTACATGTAGGACACGAGCTATTCTCCTGGTACTAGTTTCTGGGAATTCTTCAATTGAATTAAGTACGGCTTCTTCTACAGCTGCAGTTCTAACTTCTCTAGTACGACCAGAATCATAACTTCTTTTTTCAAAATTACCACGTTCCCGCAAGCGTCGGTGAATAGTTGTGAAGGTAGTATGATGGGGTAGTCTACGCTGTGGGTACTGTTCAGCATAAAGTCTTTGCGCTTCCAATGAATTACCGTTAGCACGACCGTATGTAAAATGCATATCTGCCATTTCCAAATTCGAATATGCATTCATATTTTCAATCAACTAATATTTCCTACAATACACAATCATAAAACTTGTGAAACAATAAGATGGGTGACAAAAAATGACACTACACAATCCTAGTGTTTTTATGCAAAGCACAGGCCACTAGACTTGACGCAAAATACACTCGCGTTAGCTCATCTTTTTGAAAATGCATTGCATTAGATTTTTTTTCTCGTAAATGCTCAAGTTTTAGAAAAAACTTGTAGAGTTAAGAAAGTTAGTCAATGAATTGGGCTTTTCAGTCATACTTTTTTAAAGAAAAAATTTTTATCGAAAAAAAAGTTGTAAGAACAAATATCTTAGGGGTTGAAATAATCAACCCCTTCTAAGCATACTTCAGGGTTGAAAAAATTTCAAAAAGTGTACTCTTATTGACAGATAATGTTTACCAAGTTTCGTGTCTTTAGCTTGATATACAGGGAAAATAAAAAAGAAAAACCATTTTTTTTTTAATTTTCGAAGGGGTGTAACTTTTCCGGGGAGGATTTTTTCAAAAAAATTTATACTAAACACTCACATTAATTTTCATTACAGAATCACCCCTTTAATTTTTTCGGTATTATTTAGATACACCCTGTATATGGTTGTAAATAAAGGAGCATTACAGTTCCACTTGGCAATAACACCACATTATTCCAAACTGAGACACATGTCTAAGGGCATGCAAACAGATGAATCTAAACAGTGGATGTATAGGAAAACACATTAACATTCTATCCGACAGTCAGAGCTCAATAAGAGCTATGAATTCAGTACAGAAAAAGTCAAAGCAAGTTTGGTAATGCCTTCAGAGCTTCAATGACGAACTGTCAAAACACAAGGTTACAAATGTTTGGGTGCTTGGACGTAGGGAAATAGAATGCAATGGAAAAGCATACCAACTTACAAGACAATAGTTTGAGTATCATTCACAGTTACAGAATAGCTCAAAGGAACTTATATGTAGACTATTGTTAAAAATCTCATATATTCATATCACGATAATTCACGATCTCACCCAAAGTGAAAATAAGAGAATAATAATCATTCCCTCTAACCGTCCACTAATGAAAGCAGGCAATATTTCATAAAGTTTTCCTTATTTCAGATTCACACTGCGTGTGCGTACATATCAAAATAACGTCGACTTCAAGATACATAGCCTGCCCAAGTAACAATTTAAATGTTATTTGGATTTATCCTAGTTTTAAGAAAGTTTTATGAAGGTTAGGTAATGCCCAATTTGATTTATGCAGGTCATATATTATTCCTTTTATGCTACCAGAGCAAACAGATTTATGAATCAGTTTCAAAACACTCCTGAAGGCTATAAGATAAAACCATTCAGCATTTAAGTATATTTGTTTTTATGATGGTTTTACAATGGCTTATACACATACACGATGAATATTTTTGGTATTTAAGTAATCCACATGGAAACTTAGTTTTGTGATGGTTTTATAGCACTCCTCAAGTCCATGCAATGGTTCTGTAATAAAACTAACGATGAGGTTTTATTAAGGCTTTGAGATGTACTCTCGAGAACCGCTATAAAATCAAAGCATAAAACTATTTTTACTTAAATGCTAGTAGCTCCCCCTAACCGGTAATAAATAAATCACATTGGGTAAAGATAACTGGAAAAAATAAATAGTAATTAAACATTTCACAAGACTTAGACACCAAATACTTATCACGGGAGTATATCACGGGAGTATAGACACTGATCACGTCGATCACGAAAAGACGAATGTCAGGCGGGATTGACAATTGACAGTTGAAATATTTTGGAAATAGCATTAAATAATACCTACGTACTTTTTTAGGATAAAATGATTTTAAAATGGTTTATTTTGAGGAGAAACGACTTTATGACGGCAATATGTGCAGCTAAATAGAATAAAGGTAGGGTAGCCATATTTTATTACAACCAGAGGGAACAACTACTGAGAGCCTAATTTCAATTCATGTTTCTTGCAATTTGGTGTGTATGACGGAAAGGAAATACACAATTATTGGTATTCATTTGTATTTAGATATAGTACAAATCATTCCGGGATAGATATGAGTCAAAATAATGTTTTAATTTTATGTGATATTTTGTTTATTTTCTCAATTTCGCGTTATTATTGGGGCGCGTTGCAGATTTACCACCTAACCTATGTAATTTTGTCAAAAAAAATTCTTTCGCAGGTGATATTCGACATTTCACGTTGTTGAATACCTATATATTCTCCATATATCACTGCCAGGACGCCATCATTATATTTTTGCTAGTAAATTAGTCGCCCTACTTTTTGCAACTGAAGAATTAGATTAATTTAAGTCCGTTTTGGCTGTAGTTATTTATGGAATATTTTCTATTCCAATTTCATTCAGAAAAAGATATTTTGATGCCAAATACATTTTTTTAATGACATACAGGTTTATAACAGCCCCATGATTTGGTTTTATAATGATCGTCAGGAAGTTATTAAGAATCCTGCGAATAAGGCAAGCAGGTTTTATGCTTGCATTTCAAAATAGCCCTGAGTACCTTCATAGGAGTGGGCCCTCGTAGATTTATAGCAGCTTTAAGGAGGTTTCATGGATGTCGTTACAGCAAAACAGTTTTATCGATGCTGTGATTGTTATGGTCTTCAGAACCTTCTGAAGGCTATCACAAAACTGAAATTGTTACTTGGGCTGGTGTGATCTCTTATAGCTGTGAAACCGACATACAAAAGTGTTAAGGTACGGCCTACTTGATTCGTGATATTTTTACTGCGTTGATACCGTTTCACCTCTTTAGCACACAGATGGCGGCAAAATTACAGATTCATGATGACGCTTGGACAAGTGTCACGTTATGTAATTTTCAACATTGAATTTTATTTGTTGTGATATTCATTAACCATAATTTCAATCCAATAATTATGACTCAGTACTTCAGAATGTTGGAAATTCCGCTATTTTCGACTTATACGCCATCCATCGACGAATGAAGCCAACGGTATCAGTGCAATTACAGTCTCAACAACTTTGTTGAAACAAAAGCGAATCAGTTATAACACCATGGTTTCTATACATACATCTTGGTAGACTTTAATACTTCCTGATGTTTTTGAGTACTTCAGTATCTAATGTTCTTACCATTTTCCTGTTTGTTGAACTTTAAAATTTATTACAACTTTCTTCAAATTCATATCGATGGTAGCGGGTATATATACGAGGATAGTTACTTATGATATCTACAGTCACTAGTTGAAACTTAATTTGACACGAACCAAGGAATCCAAAGTAGAGGTTTGTCTACAAATTGACAGGCAGCCAACAATTCCTTGTTCTGACCAACCCAAGGTTCAATCAAGTTTCTAGTACGTTATGAGGGACGCAAGCAGAATCTAAGTAAAAATAGAGTATATTTCGTTTTAATTCCGAGAGTTCCAACCTTTGACAGCTGTTTCGTGCTCACGCACTCATCAGAAAGGATTTATGGAGCTCTCGAAATCAAAACGAATCCACTCAAGAATTAGTACCGTGAAGGCAAGACAGATATAACAGAAAGTTACTTATGACATCTACAGTCACTAGTTGAAACTTAATTTGACACGAACCAAGGAATCCAAAGTAGAGGTTTTTCTAAAAATTTACAGGCAGCCAACAATACGTTGTTCTGTCCAACCCAAGGTTCAATCAAGTTTCTAGTACGTTATGAGGAACGCAAGCAGAATCTAAGTGAAAATAGAGTATATTTTGTTTTAATTCCGAGAGTTCCAACCTTTGACAGCTATTTATTATACTCTATTTTCACTTATATTCTGCTTGCGTTCCTCATAACGTACTAGAAACTTGATTGAACCGTGGCTTGGTCAGAACAACGAATTGTTGGCTGCCTGTAAATTTTTAGAAAAACCTCTACTTTGGATTCCTTGGTTCGTGTCAAATTAAGTTTCAACTAGTGACTGTAGATGTCATAAGTAACTGTCTGTTATATCTGTCTTGCCTTCACGGTACTAATTCTTGAGTGGATTCATTTTGATTTCGAGAGCTCCATATATCCTTTCTGATGAGTGCGTGAGCACGAAACAGCTGTCAAAGGTTGGAACTCTCGGAATTAAAACGAAATATATATTAAAAAATTCTTAGCCTACTATAGAACCAAACAAAATTTCAATGTCAAAATATTTTATTACTCAACATATTCTCCTCCTAATTGGATACATTTATTACAGCGAACCTGCAACGTCTCCCAAGTAGCACACCTATATTGGTAAAATGTTGGTACAATATTGTGAACATATTGGCGAAATATTTGAAATGCAATATTGGCGAGAAAAAAAATGTGAACATTCGGCGATATTGGTCCAATATTACTTGAATAATATTGGCGAAATATTCTTGAACTAGTATTGGCCTCAAAATGTTCGGCGATATTGGTACAATATCGTTGATACAATATTCTGGCAATATTGGCACAATATTCAAAAGCTATATTGTCGAGAAATAAAATGAAATGTGCGATATTGGTCGAATATTGTTTGAATATATTAGAAATAGTTTAGGTGAAATATTCTTGAAGCAATAATGGCCTCAAAATATTTATCGATATTGGTACAATATCATTTGGATATATTGGAGGATGTCAATTTACCTTGGTGAATTATTAAATGTCTTCTTTTAGTTGATGAAGGTGACACCAGAGTCTGCCTTTTGATAGCCATAACCACTGAGTGAGCTGTCTTGAAAACAAGTTATGGGAAGTGTTTGATATAATTTCGTAGGTTTTAGAAGACGTTCTATATGTAGAGCCACCTAGCAGATTTTTATCCAGGTTTGATCATGATATAATTTCAATATGTTTCATTGAATATTCGGCCACTATTCAAATTTCATCTCAATCTAGATGTAGGAACAATATGGAGACAATATTGTTTTAACGATATCGATAAATATTATCGAACCAATATTGACCCAATATTAATTAATAAGTTTCGTTGAATATTGGCGAAATGATATTGAACCATTGTGTAATCACACTTGGAGATACAATATAGTTTTTATTCCTAGAATCGATATTAGGGGAATATTGGGATTGCGATATTTATTCTAGATGTTAAAAACGATGTGAAGACAATATTGTTTTATCGATATTGGTAAATATCATTCAACCAATATTGACTCAATATGAGTTATTACAATTTGTCAAATAAAGTGGAAATGATCTTCAACCAACATTCTAACAAACTTGGAAATACAATATAGTTTTTGTCCCCTATAATCGATATGACTGGAATATTTGGATTGCAATATTTATTCTAGATGTGGAAAACAATATATAACCAATATTGTATTATCGATATTGGTGGAAATTATTCAACCATTATTGACCCAATATTTCGTGTGATAATCTACATTCAAAACTAGTTCAACCAATATTCCACCAATATTATTAATATAATATTGTTTCTTGAATATTCACCAATATTGGACCAATATTGATCTTTCATTTACAATATATCTATATTGGTCACATATGGAACCAAGATTCAGCCGATATGATGTGCTATCTGGGCTCTAGACCTTTCAAAAATAATTACTTCTTGCTCTGCAAACCAGACCTCCACAGCTTTTATTACCTCCTCATTGGAAGAAAATTTACGACCTTTTAAACTTTTTTTCAGTTGAGAAAAGAGATGATAGTCGGACGGAGCCAAATATGGTGAATAAGGGGGGTGTTCTAGTAATTCAAACCCTAAATCACGATTTGTTTGCAAGGCAACAAGAGATTTGTGTGCAGGGGCGTTGTCCTGCAAAAACAAAACACCTTTGGATAGCTTTCCGCATCTTTTCTCTTTAATTTTTTCCCGTAGAGTGGTTAGTAATGTCGAATAGTAATCTCCAGTTATTGTTCTACCCTTATCTAAACAATCAACCATGATTACTCCATGGCAATTCCAAAAAACAAAAGCAAGAACTTTTCCAATAGATTTTTTGACACGAAACTTCTTAGGTCTTGGAGAACCGGAGTGTCGCCATTCCATCGATAGTTGCTTTTTTTCTGGATCGTAGAAATGTACAGATCGACAAGCGTAAGGATGCCTCTGAGATGCGCAAACGATAGAAAGCGTGAGTAGATGTACGACAAAGATCGACTACTGTTTAATAAGGCAGAGCGATTGAGCTCCTGCCCCACTCCAGGGTTTTGTCTACTGCGCAACCAATTCTCGGAGGCATCCTTACGCTTGTCGATCAGTACCCAAGTCTCATCTATAGTAATAATTCGGTTTAAGAAGTCTACATCGTTTTCAAATCGAGCACAGATCGAACGCGATGCTACTACCCTTGCACGCTCTTGGTCAACATTCAAACTAGAGATCCATTTTGCAGCAATTTTTCTCATGTCCATATTGACGTAAACTATATGATGAACGCGTTCGTATGAAATATTCAGTGCTTCAGATATCCGTTTTATCCCAATTCGAAAGTCTGTTAAAATCATGTCATGAACTGCATCGATATTTTCGGGGACTGACACAGAAACTGGCCTTCCCGATCGGTCATCATCTTCAATGTAAAATTTACCTCTTTTGAAGCTTGCAGTCCAATTTTTCACGGTCGCATACGAAGGACATTGATCACCAAGGGTATTAAGCACATCTTCGTGAATCTGCTTACCTCTTAACCCTTTTAAATACAGGTACTTGATGATGGTTCAATATTCCAATTTTTCTTTTAATTTATTGCGTAACTCTGGTTTACTTTTTTGACGTCAAACTTTACACTGACACTTCTAATAAGTTATTGTTCGTTGCTATGGTAACGCAATATTTTGTTTATGCAGGGAACTGGTCTAGGCTAACTAGATATCAATACATCCTCGTACGACAAAGAGAAAACAACAAAGAGAAAATGACGAACAAAATCACTGAATCTGGAACCTAAAGACCTAAAAACTGTATTCCTAATGATGATTAACTAATGTCTTTTCAAGATCTCAAAGTGAGAATTCTAGCTTCGACCAAAGATAATCAAGGTCAGAGTCATCAGCAATATAGCGAATAATAGAAAAATTACAGAAAATAAGTAATTGCCACTAATTATGTCAGTCTATAAAAAATTAATGTATCGAAAATGCCAAATTTTATAGGAAAACGATTAGTTGAATCCATAAAAAATGAGTTTTAATTATACCTGCATCATAGTCCTTGTGTAATGACGTAAAAAGCGTTAAACATTAAAACGTCGCACATAAGGGTATTCACAACAAGAATTGTTTTGAATTGAAATTGTAGGTATTTAAACAATTCTATTCAGTTTAGAATCATCGTAAATGGTGACAATGGTGACGATAATTTTGTCAATAATTACATGGAATGGGTGCACTCGTAATAATAATAATAATAACAATACTTCCTCCCTTACACTCCTAGAATGTACCCAAAGGCATAGCATGTGTGGGTAGAGGACGGTACTCCGCTGCCACTTACTGATTTTTGGTGATGCGCTGTAGGAAAACCTGGAAAATCTACGTCATTATCTTCGTCATTATACGCATTATACGTTATAGACCGTCAGATAACGACAGATTTTGCTGACTCATTTTCTCTCTTCTGGGAATTTAACCACTGAAAATTATGTCAGTGTTGAGCCCAAAAAATGAAAATTTAGCGATCGGACGTGTGCTAGGCATATAGAAAATCATTTTCCTTTTGCAGAAAAAAATCGTTTTTTTTCAATTTTATCGTTTATGGTTCTTTAACACATGAATAGGTATAACAATATAATAGTGAAAAACCAAAGCCATAAGTTTTGCAAGTGGACAAAGGGTTGAAATACGCAGTTTATTACGCTCAACCTGTGGGTTTGCTAATTTCCAGGTTCATAAACGTATTTTCTTTTTTTGTGAAGTGGTCAAGTATGGCAGGTATCGTACCTGCTCAGAAAGGGCCGTGGTTCTTCGAAAAGATTTTAATTCGATTAAGAGGATGCTAAAATTATGGACACCAAGTGATTTGGACAGCCCTAGTTGTTAAAAAGAAATCACTAAAGAAAATATACCAGATCTCCCTAACAAACAAAGATACGCTTCTTCTAATTACGTAGCTATATTGTATAAATAAATAAAATAACAAAATCACAATATTATAGAATTAACCAACAATCTAGGATTTTGATCTATAATGAGTGTCTTTTGGGGAAGAGACTCTTGCAAGAGATAGGAGAAATGGGAAATAAATGGGGTTCTAACTTATGGTTATTTTAACTATTTATATGGCTATTATTATCACTACTACTATTGTTATTGCTTCTGTAACCAAGAATAACTAGCCGATGAACGAAACAAGATGATCTCCTCTATGAGGTTCTTATCCAATGTATTGTCCAGGCTGAGGAGAAGGTGTTTAACGAACTTTTTCAGTTGCCAGTCAAGCGGAAAAACCACATCCAGTACTGTTATAAACAGACTTTATCAAAAAAAGTCTATCTGGCAACTTCGGTTTTACTCAGAGAATTCAGTTAGTACGACTCCAACAAAAAAACGTCTCTGAGTGCCGACTCCCCTAACACACAAGGACGTTTTCTTTTATAACGGTTATGTCAACGATAATGATCCAACTAAATGTATCACAATATTGACTAGGACGAATACTGCATACAATTCATAAATGAAGCCAATATCGCAGAAGCCACTTCGAATGATTATCCGTAGAAACGAAATTTATTGTATTCATTCGCTTGGCCAAAAATACCGTTATCAACCTTTTACCTTCTAAACGAATTTTATCGTGGACCGTTCGAAATTCTACTGTTTTTCTCTGCCCGCAAAAAGTGAACGCATATTCTGCGGGTGTAACTTCGAAATGCGAACATAAATGCTGCCACATTTTGTGCTGCAACCCTATTATACAGTGCGAGGCTAAATTATGGAACAAATTCATTATTTCTGGATATAAAGATATTTCTGAAAAATCCTCGGACAGGTCGATTTTCTTTTCCGATGGGCTAATTTTTGACCTCCACCCAAAATATATAGGGTTATCCGCAATTGAGTAAAAATGAATTTGGTAATATTTTTAAATTGGACACCCAGTATTTTTTTCCATATTTGGTTAGGGATCGTCATTACAAATCCAGTGATACCAAGTTTGATGGGATTATGTCAAACGGCTGCGGAGATATGGCAAAAAAACTTCCCCGTATGTCTAATGAGTATGACTGCAAGATTCCACATGATTCAGAAGGTTAAAATTCTCTGTCGCACTCACTGGGTATATGGAGAGGTTTTTTGGCCATATCTCCGCAGCCGTTTGACATAATCCCATCAAACTTGGTATCGCTGGATTTGTAATGACGATCCCTAACCAAATATGGACAAATATACTGGGTGTCCCATTTAAAAATATCACCAAAGTCGCTTTTCCTCAAATGCGGATAACCCTATATATTTTGGGTGAGGTGAGGTCCTAGGATTTTTCCGATATATCTTTATATTCAGAAATAATTAATTTGTTCCATAATTTGGCGTCGCACTGTATATTGATTTATACCATGTTAACATTTATATTCCACCACAGAAGTGTTTTTGATACTCAATTGCACCTAAACTATAAGAACCATGAAAAATATACTTATTAATAAATTAATATTGATACTTATTAAATATTCAATAGGAGTCAATAGGAGTTTCAAGTCGTCTTGGAAAGCCGCAAAATGTAATTTTGCAAACTACGAAATTTTCTTGGTATTTAACACTCGATTTTGGCTATACCACTGACCCAAATTTGATATTGTTTTTCGACGTATTATTTAGCCCTCTTTATTATTGAAAGAAATTACATTTTCCGTCCGACGCACCATTTTCCAGCTGCAATCAATATACTTGAAAAAGTGCAAACATTTTGCGGTTTTTTGGCTATCAAAAGTTAAGCTCACCATCTGGGATGGTGCGAACTCAGATTAGACGCTTTTAGGGCCAAACAGAGGCATTAAACCGATTCCCAGCTTGATGGAAATTAATTCCTCAAAACGGGCTTTGTCGCTTCAATTGTATTGGACTATAACATGTTTATTCAAAAATAAATTCACTCTGATTGACTTATTGGAAACAGCGTTGACTGTTTGTAATACGAAAGATTTTCAGAGGATGAACTTGAAGCTAACCTAGTTGATTCAGCGATGTTATCGTTAGTGCTTCTGGAATGTTGAGTCCAGGGAATCAAGCTGTCAGGAAACTTAATTTTTCTGGTTAATCAGACTTTTTTCACTCACAAAACCACATTCTGCGATGAACATAGGAATCTATTCAACAATCGAACAATAATCTACAAACCTTTCTACGAGATAATCCGCGAATATCTATCTACCCTTGAATTATCCCTACCACATTCAACCCACCTTTTTCTTGGTCCATCAAACTGCCGAACTGTGACTCAAGTTTAACTCAATTTAACAAACCCAATACCAACAGCCAAATCATTGAGAATGAACTCAACTAAATCATGTCCAAGTACCCTGATTACACAGAAATATATACAGATTCATCAAAAGCCAATGAAGGAGTGGGAGCTGCAATAGTAACAACATCCGGATCTTTTTCCTATGAACTTCGCTCAACTACCAGCATCTTCTTGGCAGAACACTATGCCATTTATCGTGTCTATGTAAATACGACAGTTGGAGTGAAATATGTTATTTTTAATGATTCACTTAGCTCCACATACAAACTGAGGAGTTTATATCCAAAAAATCCAATTGCACAGAAGATAAAGGGAGTACTCCATATAATCCAACAACGTGAGAAAGAAGTTTGCTTTATTTGGATCCTATCACATATTGGAATTCAGGGCAATGAAAAAGCCTACGAATATGCCGATCCGAAACAGTTTTGACAGTAGGATCAACAGACGTTAAATCGATGGTGAAAACAGCAGTAATCCAAAAATGGCAAAAGCAGTGGCATGTATCTAATGCAAAACTCAATATTTGAGACTGCTGCTGATAATGAATAAAATATGATGTGAAACCGTGGCCTGACTTAACAAAGAACCGAAAACATAGAGTGCTCATCAGTCGGCTACGCTTAGATCACACCAATCTCACTCACAGTTATCTACTAAGCCATCCTACCAAGCAGCCAATGTGTGACATATTTGATACAAAACTGAGTGTTGACCACATCTTCAGCGAATGTCCAAGATACTGGATGGAGCGAAATAACTGCAACTTCCCTCCAGATATCTTCAACATTATTGGCAGAAACTGTAATATTTCAAACATTATTAATTTTCTGAAAAATGTCGATATTATATCAAAACTATGAACATTATGTACGACTCGCTAATAACCATTAGGTTGATGCGATTATTTAAATAAAAAAAGAACTGAGAAAAACACTGAATATAATACTTCAGCAATTGATGACAAATTAATCCTTTTTTTATTGACATTTTCTCGAACTCACAATACCAAGTGATTGATATACAAAATATAACATAATAATGAAATGACAGGTATTACAGTAAATAGTTTGAGTGCGGTATGGTTCTTAGGCAGAAATCGCCAAGCACTACGCCTTCTTATAGGAATACTAACAGGACATAACAAGTTAGGCAGACACCTATCACTTATAGGTATAGCAGACAGTACCACTTGCCCAAAATGCGAAGAAGACGAAGAAACTTCATCTCACTTCCTCGGCGAGTGTGAGACATACGGGAGGCTAAGATTTAGAACCTTCGGAGAGAAACTCCAACAAGAGGAACTGATCGACTTGGAGTGGTCGGACATACTGACCTTCATTAGGAGGTCACAAAGGTTCGAAAAGGAAAACTAGGAGGATGAATGTAGATGAGTGGAGAACAGGGGATGGCAAAAAGGGCCCATGAGGGCCTACTTGCCTGGCTGCGGTTGTGGCCTCCCCAAAGAACTACTACTACTTGAGTGCGGTGGGGTTCATTCTCTGTTCTCATACAATATTTGAGACTATGCTGCTGATTGTTATGATTAACATCCAATAGAATTTATAGCCATAAATTATTTAATATCGTAAAAACGCGAAGTTCAATGTTTGGTAACTTTTGTTCACAAGATTTGATAAAATTTTCCATCAGAGATACGCGAGGTACCAGAGAGATTCAATGAAATAACTTGTTTTGATTCAGTGGGAATTCCCAAAGTCAAGTCCAGTTATATTAAGGATGCTGAGGACGGCCTTGGCAATCTACGGAATTTCACCTCGTCGGCCAAGCAACTATTTTTTATTGTTTGAGATTAGCGACAATCTGTCTCACACACATATTAATATGATTTCAATATTCCAATTAAGAAATGAAAAGATTTGCCACACTTAACTCAGTCGATAACTACAATAGAATATGGAAAAATTCTCTTTCTCAAGTTGGGTTCTTTGGAAAGGTTGCCAGATATCAAATTTGTCAAATTTTATATTTGATTGAAGTATACGATGAAAAAAAATTTTTTTTTATTTCAACAATGAGAAAGAATTAAAAAGAAATAAATGGATCTAATTTTGAATTATACCCTTCCTACGAGAACTCATGAAATCTACTACAATTTTGATGTGCTTTACAATACAATTTCAATTTCTGAAAGTGAGATTTGACCAGCAACCTTATTATTATTTTTAACGTTCATGCAATGCTTAAAATTAAATGTATTTTTTTATAGTTCAAATTACTTTGTCTATGTTTTCTTGATTGAAAGTTTTTTTTTCAATGAGACCCTTCGAACACCTGGTTATTTCTGCTTTGCTTATGTTGACAGAACCACAATAAGATTTTGAATTTTGTTTGGAGATACTTGGTAGATTAACTATGATAAAAATATACCTGTGATATTCTCCTCTGCTCTCCAAATTTCTTCTGGATTCTTCAGATGTGAATACTTTTCTTTATGAATTTGTTTGTAGTAGTTTCTCTTCTTATTTATAATCACTTTCATTAATTTTCTTTACGTTTTATTAGTTTTGTTGAAACGAAATTTTTCTAAAAATTCTTGTCAAATTTTTTCTGACTTTTTTCCTCCTCTGTTCATCAAACACAGCAACCCAGATTTTTGATGTTCACCGAACTTTGGTTTAATATCGTTATCATATAATTTGTTGTGAACATAGACCTTCTTAAAAATAACTAAAACTATTTCCTAAAATCTACAAGATATTCACAAATTTGCTCCATTTCTTTCCTTTTTAATGTTTGCTAAAAAATATATAATTAGTGTTTTTTACTACACTGAAAATAATGGTGTCAGAAAATTGTTGTTATTTTTCATAACAATATACAGGGTGTTCAGAAAATCTACTATTGACTAGCATCATTTCAAAATATTACAAAATAAACTATGGTAAAAACCTCATGTTGATCGGGATTAATGAGAATTGTATAATCTGAAAAATGATAGTAATAAAAGAGTATCCTGTCCATCAATTTTCCCCCCGTGGAAAAATTATAGAAGTTTGATTACAAGATTGGTAAGTAGCACTTATTTCTATATATGACTGAAAATCACAAGTTCTTTTCGAATACTTTTCAAAATTATTAATTTTTAAATAACAGAAATGCAAGATAAGCAGTACAAACGCTGGAAAGTTTGTTTGCATTACCACACATTGTTGATTGGTGTTCTTAACATTAAATTTGTTTGAGCTCTTTTGCAGGATAAACTAGTGTTGTGTCTAGATGTAATTCTTCGAAAAAAACATTTCAATTTGCAACAGTAATGCGTCACAGTCAATTTCACCATTGAATAATTTATACAAACATAAAAATGATGCCGGATTTCTACGTTTGCAAATTCAAATCTGTGTAATAAATCAAAATGATTACAACCTCTTGGAGGGTATATTGTATTGATTTCGATGTACTTATATCGATTTTGAAGTTTGAGGTTTCGAAGTGTTTCTTTTGAACTTTATCTATATAGACCAAGCTATAGAGGTTTTTTCCCACACAAAATAAAAGACGCAAACGGCCTATACTATTTTTTAAAGGATAGTTCGTTAATGAAAACCCCGATTTTCGCGCCAGCAAAATCGCATTGTGGAATTTTTTAAACAAGAAATAGTGAAAAAAATTACAACTTTTTTGTTTTTTTTGCGAATATCTCAAAAAGTATTGGAGGAATCGTTTTACAGTCAAAAGCACTTTTGTAGAGTTTTATAAAGCCTACAAAATGGTTTTTCATACGCCCACACAGAAAATAAAATTGGTCCTAGTATCAAACACCATCTGTGATTAGCGAAAAAATCATTGTTACAAGGCAATTTTCATTATCCCAATCAGAGGGTATAGATTTTTCAACAACCACATTCCTTCACAAGATCAATTAGTGATCATCAATTTGATTGTCGGAAACTATATCGTAACAAGGACATTTTCATGGGCACAATCAACAAATTGATTATAAACTCTCATTATTCAATTACTAGTGTCCTTAGTATCATCAACATTAGTATCGCTCTCAATAATTAATTTCATTGTTGATCAATGTTGAAATTTGGTAACACAATCATGCGAAATCTTCAACGTAAACCCTACCTATTCTAAGATCAGTGCACAACTGCATCAATTTACTGATGTAAATCTAATATCCCGTTTACATTGGCACAATATATATGAATACAAATATTAAACATAGTTGTTTTCGCAACTGATCACCAAAACATCAAGCCAATCCCGAAAGTATAACCATAATTCTCAGATCCTTGATTCGCATTGCAAATTACAACTTCCAGACAAGGTATGCACCGGGACCGGCGTGCCCTGACGCTGAGTCTTTCTGTTTTCCCGCAAATTTTGTCATAGAACCACTGAAAGAAGGAAGAAATCGAAGATTTTTATTGTGACTGTGTAGTTTTTGTGTAGTTTTTTGTGGCAAATAGGTAAGACATCTAATTAGACGAGTTCTTGTTATATTATTTGAACTGAAATAAGTTTCATCCCAGAAAGCTTGTATTTTGTTAGGTTAAGGGGCGAAAAATATCTGAAAATGTGAACAGTTTCACAAAAGAAAATAAATACTCCTACCTATCCATGTAGACATAGGTATTAGAAACGTAGATAATTCCCTAAAATGAAGTGATCAGACTGACATATTATTCCAAGAAATATAGGGAATGGAAATTATGAGCTACATAGGTATCATGAATTACCGATACCAAAGGTGTTGGATTTCAAACTTCCATAATTTCTAAACAGGGTTCAGCGTCAGTGGCGCGGTCTTCCCATAGAAATATAATACACGGTATTTCCTATCTCTGTTAAGAAAACAGAAGTTGATTTTGTTAATAATTTTCTAGGGAGTTGAATGGTTGCGCTGTTTTATAGGCAGATCTTTTTTTTTATCAAATGGCAGTTTTTCAGCTTCAACATACTTACTTAAGAAGAGGTTTACCTTCTGAAAAAGGTCAAAGTAAATTTGCGGTGTGAAGGGGGAAGTAGGAATCTCGAGTGAGGGAGGCGGAGTCCAATATTAAAAGAAATCTAATAGCTTCTCACTCCAGCTCATTGCCCATTTACGTTATAGTAAAATTGGCCTTGAAAGCGCCATCCGCATATTCCTACGAAGCTGCTCGTATTACATTTTATTTTTACAACTCGGCCATCGTCGATAGATTTACTAATAACTCTGGTAACTCCTTTGATGTGGTCGAAAAATGCCGATCTTTTTGTGAACGGTCGTAAATCATACGGACACCTGCAGAAACCTCTGATACGAGGGTCAGTCTACAGTGTGAACAATATGTTTACTGGAAAGTATGTCTACGAGGGTCGGGCGTTGAGTATCCATTATATTTGATGGTTATATTTCTGTATAAATATTGGCTTTTGATCTTTAATTGAAATGAGTCAGATTTTATACGATTATACAGGGTCCTGCAATTGCGCTCCGGTGGTCCATAGCTTCTAAACGGCGCAACTTAAAAATGTCTTTCGAATGCAAGCATGTTTCCTTCTTGAGAGAGTATGTTCGAAAAATATTACGAAGTATACACGGTGACCCAGAAAAGTGCACCAAACCAAACTTATATTTTTTGTAATGGAACATATTTCATAACATGGTTGAATAGAGAGTATTTTGACCATTCAAAAAATATGAAATCATGTATGTTCATCAACGTTATTAGCGGAGATATATCGATATTACTTCAAAAAACGTAAGGCATTCAACACTCTGTAACTCCTCGTAGAAAAATTACTCTGAAAACTTATTGGAGGCAAAATGACTCCAATATAGTCTAGTTTCTGTAACATGACACACAGTTGATATTTCATTTCTTTTTGTTTACCGGATAGATCGAAACGCAAATTGAAAGATATCTTGTTTTTTTTTTTTTCAATTGGAAATTTACGTTATTTACAAAGTTAAGTAAATACCAAGTGTGATATAGCATTCGAAAGGAAATTTTATGGCCTTCCCAATACTGAACTTGAATGAATGGGTTTCCAATTGAAAAAAAAAACAAGATATCTTTCAATTTGCGTTTCGATTTATTCGGCACACAAAAAGTAATGAAATTTCAACTGTGTGTCATGTTACAGAAACTAGACCATATTTGAGTCATTTTGCCTCCCAAAAGTTTTTAGAATTATTTTTCCACGAGGAGTTACAGAGTGTTGAAAAACTTATGTTTTTTTAAGTAATATCGATATATCTCCGGAAATAACGTTGATGAACATACATGACCATATATTTTTTGAATGGCCAAAGTAATCTCTATTCAACCATGTGAAGAAATATAGGGTGTTTCATTACAAAAAACATGACTTTGGTGTGGTGCACTTTTCAGGGTAACCTTGTATACTTCGGAATATTTTCTAAAGAAACTCTTTCAGGAAGGAAACATGCTTGCCTTCGAAAGAAATTCTTAAGTTGCGCTGTATAGAAGCTATGGACCACCGGAGCGCAGTTGCAGGGCCCTGTATATGAAATTCTATTGAGAAAAATTGAAAAATCTATTTTTGTAATACCTAACAGAAAACATCTGATATTACATGTCTTCAATTGCAGACAGGTAAAAATATGGGATACTCAAAAAGAGGTTCCACAGAAAATACAAAATGAGTAAATACAAATGACGTTTTCAGTAATATACATAAATTTTTTACCTAAATATATTTACATTTTCCAAATATTTACAAGTTTTGACAAATTTGTAATTTTGGATTTTCTTTATTTGAACATTGGGATCTTATTTGCCTGTTCGCGAATTTTAATGTGTAATATATTCGCACTCTAGTATATAAAGAAACCAAATAATCATGGGGAAAATTACTACATGGGAGACAATCCTGATTCAAATTACGGGTCAATAAAAATTTATAATTTTTATTTTTCAAAATTATCCATAATTGTAAAACTGAGGAAATAGTAAGCCTCCAACCGAAAATAAATTTAAGAGAATTTGTTACATTCTTACCTGAAACTTTCAATATTGAAAAAAGTGTGTCCATTTTATTTAAAAATTCAAATTGCGCTGTGGTTCCCATAAAAGCGTGGCATGTTTCCAAGTAGCTTGAATTTAATATATCAAACAATTTGTTCATGTCTTCAATAAAGTTAGCAGTTACTTTGGCTTCTTCCGGTATTTTTTCAAAGTCAATATAAGTGTGCATAGCAACGGCCCCAGAGTGACTGAATACTTGAGAAGCTAATTTCACCTTCATTTTTTAAAAATTGTTTGGATTTAGGTGTTCATCACGTAGCCTAGGCGCCAACCTATACTGTTTTGCCTTATCAAGGGTATACATCGTTTCTAAATATGATTTATGCGTAACACCATCAACGAGATGAAAGTTATAAGAGAAAAAGTTATTCCTTGTTGATTTTAATAAATGTGGAACATCAAATAGATAAAAAACAACTTGTTGCCATTTGGCAATAGCCACTCGAGCCCTTCGGGCTCTCGTGTCTATTGCCTGGCAACAAGTTTTCGAAAAATCTGTCTAATTATTTTCACTTTATTCTCACTCTCTTGTGGTATTACAACTGATCATTTTCTTAAAAAGAGTCGTTTACGATATTGATCACCAGTTCGATAATTCGAATTTGGCATAATGTTGCTTGATTAACAAATATTGAAAAATACAATAAGTGTCACTATCACAATACAAGAGCAAACTAAACTCTAACGGAGCCTCCTGCCTTCTCTGTGACACTCATTTCGGGATAATTGGTCCCTTTGTCACTTGCCGCCAGTCGCTCGCCAGCCCTTTGCAAATTGCAAAACACATCCAGTTCTCAGTAACTAATTGTGTGAGTGATCTGGAACGTAATCACGATCTATCAACAAATCGTATCTGCTCCTCATTACTTATTATTTGTCCATTTCCAGGAAGCAAATGTTCAAGTTAAATTGAATTATGACATATATAAGAATTACAATTTGATAATATATAACTTCATTATTCTTATATAGGCTACCTAATTTGGCATATTTGCAACTTCAATAAACCCATTTACAACTTCTATTGTTTTATCTCCAGAGTTAAAATTTCCGGAATAGCTTCAGAATAATTTCTCTACTCATGAATGAATCTACAATTCATTCAGTTATCCATAGTATCCATGTAAAAGAGCATAGTTATGTGAGGGCGCTCGAATCAGTGAAGATAAATGCTCGAAAATTGAGTCTGCAGGGGTTCAATAGAAAACGCTTTGACGATGTAATTTTGAATGGATCATTCCAATTTTTTTTTTGAACATAGATAAATGTATAAGTGAGGCATTTTACGAAGTACTTTTTCGAAAAAAAGAACAGATCCTGAGATAAAAGTTAGTGAATCTGGTCAATGTTCTGCCAATTTTTTTAACGTTTTTCTTTTTTTTATTTGAAAAAGTACTTCGTGAGATGCCTATATCCAACATTCGAAAATCGGATGATGAAAAAAAATATCGAGTTTATTCAGCAAGCTCCGAGTATTTCATTTTCTTCCGTTCCTTGTTTTACTAATAGTCACTAATAAGGTTAAACCCCTCTTAAGTATCTTGAATCTCAAAAATCTTAAATATTATTCATTGCGAATGAAAAACTTTTAAGTACCTATTTGAAAAAGAATACCTTTGAGTAAATTTATTCTTATTAATGTTCATTACAATTTTGTAATATTTGTACAATTTTGGGAAGTGCTCCTTGACACAAAAAATTAAATGATTGAATGAGTTTATAAAATCAATAAATTTTGCCATTCATTTTAGTTCAGAAACAGAAGAAGGTAATCAGCACCAAAAGAAATAAAGTAATTTGTTATGAGAGACATTCATATCAAAATGTTATGTTTTTTATGCAAAAGGAAATTTATTGGTTTAAGTATTCTGATTTCACATTTCAAACGAAGCCATAATTTAGATAGACACTCTTTAGTGAGATTTTGTGATTGCACTCAAATGTTTCAAAATATTTATAGTTTTAAACGACGTGAATCGTCACCACCTAAATATTGCCCTGGAAACAATTTTTGATTCAAATGATAATGTAAGGGAATTTGCACCTGTGCCTTCTACTTCTTCAGTTCACTCTAATTATTTTAATTACGAACCAGATGTTTTGAATGTGCAAAATGACTGTGAATTACAGAACAATGCACCTATACCACCAAAATTTGATTTCGAAAAAAGTATGAAACAATTTACAACATCCATGTTGGAATTTGTACTTTCTCTACACAATGCCGATAACTTTTCAAGAAAAAATGTTACTGATATTCAGACGTCTGTGAACAAAATATTTAATAGAACCTTTACTAGATACATTTTTGAAGTTTGCGCAGTATAAGAGTATCCTGTTACTCATAATTAAAAGTTTATAGAATAGTCTTAGGGAAAATGAATGATTATATCGAGAATAATGAAAATTCCGATAGATTACTCTTCAGTACTCTTGTACATTTACCGATACTAGAGGTGACCCCTGTCAATACTGATATAACTTCATCAACAATGGAAAATAGTACCTATATAGAAAATGCTTCCGAATCTACTTGGATATCTACAAATAATGTCCTGATAGAGTCAGAATTATCAACAGACCTCCTCCTGAACAAAGAGGGAGAAAAAGAAGAGATCTTTACTGGTGAGTTTTCAACAAGAAAACTTACTAGATCATTTCATTGGTAAGTCACTCTCCAGCACTCTTTATACAATACCAAAACTAATTCATTCTAGTAAAGCTTGCATAATCTTTTTTTCTAGAACAAAATGTATTTGTTAATGCCCTACGAATGATAAAAAGGCATCATATTGAGAGACTTTTGAGAAAGTTTAATAAGGGGACACAAATAACTTTTGAACACAATTTGGAAGAGTGTCGTCAACTAATGGGCATTCCTCTTAGTGACGACATAGGGAATAGCAGAGGAGACGACTCACCACGATCTACAAATACTTTGATGTCATCATCTCCCAGCTGTTCCAGATATTCTCCATACCCATCTTCTCCATCTCCAGACCCAGGAAATAGTATTTCGTTATCAGACATTCTGAACGAATCTTCTAAAGCCAATATGTTGGCAGAGTACTATAAAAATTTTTCAAAATTTCAAGAAGAACAAGTTATCGTTTAGAACGTGAAATTTTGGACAGATTTCCAACTGAAAAATTGGTAAGTTTTGTAGTATTGTAGATATTCATTACTATGTATTTCAATTTGCTCCATTCTAGGAATTCTATCGTACTAACAAACGTGGGAAAATCTACAACAAATGGAGAAACTCAAATTCTACCTTCAAGTCGACTATATCAGGCAATATAACTCCAACATCTAAATCAAAAACAGAAAAAGGAAACGAGACAAGGATTAAGAAAGTCTTTGGTAACAATTTATTTTTTTCGCTAATACAATGTGTACTATATTTATATTACGAAAAGCTATACTGGATATTTACACCATATTGTCCTTTCACAGGCTAAATTGTATAATTTTTTTTAGTTGCCGAAGAAGATGCAGAAGTATACTTGAGATCTTTGCAATTTGATCGAAAGTATTCTACATAATTCAATTTATATATTGAAAGGACCATTTTTTCAGATGGCCGTGATGCTGCAATATTATGATGCCTTCATGGCTATTTTGTTCCAACAAACAAAATAGTGAAGATAGATTGTACTGGAAGAAACCAAACTATAAAATTCACCATACGAGATTCTCAAGTATCTTTTTTGTGTCTAGGAAAAACAGCCAAAGACATAGAAGAAAAAATATTGGCTTTAAAACAGAAGAAAACTGCAATTGAACCATTTATTTTTGCCATAGGCGAAGACATTTTTAGAGTAACAGATATTGGGTTGTATTTTGATGAAATAAAATTCAAATTTTTTAACATAATTAGGGCAGTTGACATTTGTTTCAAGCTGTTTTATTTATTCAATTTAGATTACCCGGTAGAGAGTAGAATGTTTTCGAACTTCCTTGAAAGTCACTTTTTCAAAATTGAACCTTCCTCAAACTTTTCAAAAGTGCATGTTCTATGTCAAGAACTGATTGAAAAATAAAGCAGAAAAATCATCATTTGTGTTTTACTCATTTTCTCCCCAATCAATTAACTATCAGGTATTTTTTTTGACTGTTATAGTCATTGAAATATATTCACCTGAAGACGATTGCAGATTCAAGCAATTATTGAAACGTAGTAGAAATTGAAAGAAGTAGAAATCTTTCAACCATTAAGGCGATGGAAGTCCGAAGTACAAGTAATCAAGTTACTACATAGTCTACAACCTTCAAAAAAATCATTGAAATATATCTTTGACAAAACAACATTTCAATAGTTGAAAAACATTATAGAAATAAAATGTCCAATGATGTTTCCAAAACATCTGGTATGTTGGTTTGAAATCCAGTTTATATTTATCATCATATTTATTATTACTATCAATGATGGACTTGAGAAAATATAAACCCCCTGGAGGGAATGAGGTAGACATCAGGAGTTATTCAAGAAGAATGGAAGAAGAGGTGTAGTATCACGATACATTTCACGAGTAACTCCTTTACCTATCTTACTCTATAATATCTATATATGCGTTTCGATACCTGAGTTATCATCATCAGTGAACACCTTATAGTTTAGATACTGATGATGAACTTGGTAATTGGAATGCGTATATATTAGATGTTGAAGTGTGGTTAGGGTAATACTCGTGCACGTTATCAAAGTATATTCAATAATAATTTAATAATATCATCATCATTATGATGTAACAATTCATCGTAGTGATGTCTACATTCAATGAACCCATGGTTCATATCAATGTCTGAATGATAGAACTGATGTTTAGAAGAGATTGGACAGAAAATATTTTTCATTGTAATGATTTAACAATGCATCTTAATGATGGGCTACATTCAATGAACCCATGGTTAATATTAATATCAGCATGATAGAACTGATGTACAGAAAAGATTGGGGCAAAAAACTTTGGTCATGAGTTAATGCATCAGCTATAATCATTTCAATATCAAAAACCTTGTATTGATCATCACATTTGTTCGATATTCCAGGATATTCAATGTTATACTATTGAAAATCAATAGTTCGATGGATTAATTTGATCATTAGCGTTGATTGGCACCAACATATTATTTATTGTAGCAATCTAGAGTAAAAGAGTAAATATATCATCCATTTTCATTAAAACAATGTCCCTGTAAGCTCTCCACGACTCAATCACTAGTGCTACATTGAACCGAGCAGAAGAAGCATCGGTTGAAAATGAATCATAGAAAACGTTGAATCAATCACTTTTTTCCTTGTCTACAGGCCAATTTTTCTTTCTGTGCAGGTCGGTGTATTTTTTACTGAGAAAATCCGGAAACACCTCGAAAAAGAGACAATTTTTCAAAAATTCATCATTTTTATAAATCTGAAGATGGATAAACGATATTGCAGAAACTGATAGATGACACCTTGTGGTTCAACTGTGCGCAGGATGGTTTCTGTCCGATATGTAGTTTTTACACAATCGCTTTATAAACAATTTGAGGGCAAATCTTTTTTAATGCGCCGATTTAAGGGAAATCTTATTCAAATTCTGTAAACGGCAATATCTACAATTTGTATATTTCGGATTTCCACCTGCAAGGTGGGAAATGTGTTGAAAATGTCACTGAAATTTACTCTGAATGCATCAAAGTGCACCCGAAGTCGCCCGAACTCAACTCTTATTAACTTCAGTTCGACTTCGGGTGACTTCGGACGCACTTTGAAGCGTTTTGATCAACTTTCTGTGATATTTTCAACACATTTCCCATCTCTCAGGTGAAAATCCAAAATATACAAATTGTAGATATTGATCTCTACTCCCAGATGCCGTTTACAGAATTTGAATACGACGTTTTCCCTTAAATCGGCGCATCTTGCAAGATGTGCCCTTAAATTGTTTATAACGCGATTGTGCAAAAACTGCACATCGGACGGAAAATATCTTACGCACAGTTGAACCACATGTTATCTATCATCTATCAGTTTCTGCAATATCGTTTGTCCAGCTTCAGATTTATAAAAATTATGAATTTTTGAAAAATGGTATCTTTTTCGAGGTTTTCCCGGATTTTCTCAGTGAGAGAGGCACCGATCCAGTCGTATAAAAAACCATTTTGTAGGTTTAATAATTCTCTACAAAAGTGCTATTGACTGTAAAACGATTCCTCCAATACTTTTTGGGATATTCGCAAAAAAACAAAAAAGTTGTATTTTTCTCACTATGTTTAAAAAATTCCACAATGCGATTTTGCTGGCGCGAAAACTTGGGTTTTCATTAACGAACTATCCTATAAAAAGTATTATAGGCCGTTTGCGTCTTTTATTTTGTGTGAAAAGAGCCTCTCATTTTTATCTACAGCTTGGCCTAATAGCAGATGAGTATTGAATATATTTGAATATACAGGGTGTTCATTAAGTACGTTGACAAACTTCGGGAGGTGATTCTTTGAAGGTTTTCAGGACGAAATGTTCATTTAAACATATGTCCCAAACGGCTTGGTTTTCGAGATACAGGGTGATAAAAATACATTTTTTTCAAGATTTTTTAGAGTTAACTTCGACATTTTCTACAATAATCAGTTCAAATTAGGCAAGTACAATCCATTCAATAGTACGCACGATACAAAATAATGCATTTCTCAAATAATTCACAGGGTCCTCCTTTTTTCAGAGTCAAGCTTTGTTCAACCCTTCAGAATTTTTTTTCTGCCGCCACTGACATATTATGAGAAAGGAATAATGAATGTTGTTTCATTTAACATCTTTTTGCTCTCTTGATGTTTTTCATTTACTTGTACGGTTCAGGAGTTACAATGAAAATATTAACGCAAACATTTTCCAGTAACGCATAACATAAAGAAATTTGAGAAGCAAATAGTCTAACAAACTTGAAGGGTGATTCTTTGAAAGGTTTCAAGATGAAAAGTTCATATAAACATGTCCCAAGCGGCTTGGTTTTCGAAGTACAGGGTGATCAAAATACATTTTTAGGAGTTTTTGGAGTTTACTTCGAAATTTTCGACAATAATCGATCCAAATTAGTTCAAATTGGACAAGTACAATCCATTCAATAGTGCGCATGATATAAAATAATTCATTTCTCGAAGTGTCATTGCCACTCTACAAAGATTAGCGCGTGACGCAATACGTCATTTTGTTCTCATTACACAAATAGCTATTTTCTGCTCGTGTAGAGAAAATGTAATGTTATGGAGCTCCCATACATTTTTTACCATAAGTCAGGTTGAATATGTATTGCACAAAGTTAATTATGGCAAAATAATTTTGGACATTTTCAATAGTGAATAACTTTATTATCAAATACTAGAGCAAAGTAACATAAATTCCCTAGGAATAAAATTAAGTTCAGAAAAGGACCATTATTGAAATTGATATGTCAGAGCAGCTGCTGGAAATGGCCACCGCCAACTTCAATGCATGCGTTTATGCGTCTAACCATAGACTGGCGGACACGCTCAAAAATACCAGGAGTGTTTCTTATAATTCCGCATGACTCCTGTATGCGATTCCTCAGGTCTTCTTCACTTTGAACTGGAGTTCGGTACACTAATGATTTAAGGTGCCCCCAGAGGAAAAAATCAAGTGGATTCATATCGGGTGACCTTGGTGGCCAAAGTTGTGGCCCACCACGCCCAATCCAGCGATCAGAATAATTCTCTTCTAAATATTGGCGTGCAACCAATCTGAAGTGTACTGGAGCACCATCATGCATAAACCAAATTCCAATTCTTTCCCTCAGTGGGATCTCTTCTAGGAGTCCAGGTAAGATGAATTCAAGAAAATGTCGATAATGGTCACCATTGAGTCTATGAGGCAGAAAATGTGGCCCGATAAGGAAATTCCCTACAATTCCAACCCAAACATTCACAGAAAACGTCTCTTGAAAATGGTTTTCAATCACGGCGTGTGGGTTTTCATCAGCCCACATATGATTGTTGTGAAAATTAATAATGGCTTTACGGGAAAAGCATGCCTCATCGGTGAATAACACTTGAGATAAAAACCATGGATTTTCCAACAATTTATTTCGAATCCAAGTGCAAAAAGTTAATCTCTTTGGAAAATCCCTTGGCAGAAGAGCTTGAACACGCTGTATGTGATAGGGATAAAGTTGTTGCTCTTTTATAATTTGCCATACCAATACATGGGTTACGTTAAACTGTGCCGCAATTTGTCTTGTACTGGTGTCTGGATGCTGCTCAATTTCGTTAAGTACAGCTTCTTCTATCTGAACTGTTCTAACTCTCCTGGGTCTTCCTATGAGAACAGCAGACCTCTTGAAAGTACCCGTTTTACGAAGACGGGAGTGAATATTGATGAACATTTGTGTGCTGGGAATATGACGTTGTGGAAATCTTTCTAGATACATTCGTCTGGCGGCACGAGCGTTACCATCAGCCATTCCATACATTAAGTGCATGTCTGCCATTTCTGAATTTGTATATTCAACCATTTTATCCAAAGGAATATTGAATGAATCTGCTTTATAGCTTGCACTAATGAAGAATTAACAATGAGACAGTTTCTCAACTTTCGATAACTGTCAAGTTGTTGATATTTAAATAAATGAATTAATATCAAAGCCCACTTTGCTATTTTTATGAATTCAAATTGATTTCAAAATTTCTGCGTTACTGCAGAAGAAAAAACAAACCGAAATTTCTGATAAAATAATGTACTCCGTACGGAAACAAAAGTTTGTTTGATTTAGTTTTTCGGAGTTATGACCAGAGATTCATAAATGAAAATCAAATGTGTAATGATCTGCGACTATTAGATAAACCCTATTAACTATCTTCCATTACAGGATTACCTTTCGGAAGTTTTTTATGTTGAAAAGGAAACGTTCAATTGAAAACTAAAAAATATCTTTTTTTAAAATAACAAAAAATTTGTATGAGTTCTCTATCAAGACTGATGGGTAAAAATATTTTCAATCAAATATCTCAATGAAAATGCACATTTTTACCATCAGAATCTTCAGGTTGAAAGTTAAGGTTTTCCCAATATCTGTCAGATCTAGTTTAATATCCAGCGTACCGCAGTGACGGGAAGATAGTAGTTTTCTGTCAGATATCACAAAAAGAAATCACATCTTTACAATAACAAGCTTTTATTTAGCTTCACTTGTAACTAACTAACAAACAATTTAATAAAAGTTGAATTTGACCCACTTCTAATACTCCGAATAATTTGAAATTTGGCAGGTTTCCGTAATTCCGGTGACAATGCATTAAAAAAATGTTTGTTAAAAAACAAAATGGCGGCTCCAATATGGCGGACGAGTTTTGTGATTATGATCCGATTCTGTTCAAAATTGGTATGTGATGGTTTTTGGGTTGGAGATTTTAAGTTTCACATAAAAAATAAACTAAAATGTTAAAAATGAAAATTATAAAAAGAAAACATTTTAAAGTTTTTATACAATACACTGAAAAGGAAAAAATAATTCATTTCATTGTTTGATCTAGGTAATCTGGTACAGAAAGATTTTTCCTACTGTCTGTTCGCAATTGTCAAGTCTGTCAATAAATTAACTCGTTTAAATTACTATTATGATTATGTGAAATGTAAGAATGCAATAAGAAAACAATATTTGTTGAAGAGGATTCAGATTTAACAAATACGGAAATGAAATAAAAGTAAAAGGTAGGTACACGAAACATCACAAGGAGTTTTCTTGGTTTATATCGATTGAATCAATCATTCTCAAAGGAATGTGCGAATTGTTTGGGTTAAAGAATTGAACATTTTTGGTGCGTTGTTGGAAAAACTAGTTTTCAGAGGTGATTTTGTTATACACGAAAAAAAAATGTAATAGTAGCAACTGAAATTTGCATACCACCAAGTGAAAATTTGCATACTATATGGGACAAGTACACGCTTTATTAGCCACAAGAAAAATCAGATTCCTGAATTTGATCACTTCACCGAGAAAAATCCAGTTATACAAGTTTTTTTTCAAAAAATTCTTATAGCTGCTAAATAAATTATTTTAGCAACTAAATGTTATTTGATCAATGTAAAAAGTGAAGGTTTTAAACGTTACACGGGTCTTTATTTCAAAACACTCATTTTGCTTTGAAAAGGTTACCTCTTAGATTCAATAAAGGGCACGATTGTGGTTAAAAGATGGAATTGAAAAAACAAACTGTTTAGCCACTATAATTCACATTTTAACTGTTAAAAGATACCTTTTAACCACTAAATAGTTGTCGTTTATTTCTGGAAATATAACGGTTTTTTCCACCACCTCTGATCATGCATCTTCTTCGTCACACACGTGTTTCCTATGATGTTTTATTCCACTCACCCCTAACAGGCCGTTTCATCATCGGGTCATCTATGTCATTTCAATTCTTATTGTCAATCAGTTAACGTGTGGATTTGGTTGTTTTGTGTAAGTGCAGAAGTAAAGGTTAAAAACGTTTTGTTTATAGGTTGTTTCTACAAGAAATAAATTTCGGGTGAGTGTTTATCTGAGTGTGTGTTTTCAACAACAGATTTTATCCGTTGTTATTACTTGTGGGAGGTTAAAATCAAACAAGTAAGTATTGGGTGAGCTTCAGGGATGGTGCAGTTTTATTTTAGATGATATTCATTTGTTCGAAAAAAATTCACGGTGATGGCTGGAATTGAATGAAAATATTACTTTTTCAGGAATCGAACGGGTTCAGTAGTACTTAATTCCGGTTCGAACAGAAACGACACAAATTAAATATTTTTCAAAAGAAACATCCTATGTATTTTATAGTTATGAAGTAGAGAGCAAATTCTGCGAACATGAAGAGGTTGTGAAGTTATTTATAAAGATATACTTTTATCTTATGACATGATGATTATTGTCAGATGATTTTTTCATATGGGAACCTAAGATTATAGTTTCTAAAATTTGCAAATTGAATGAAATCAACATTTTTAATATCTGACGATTTCTTGTAGGGTAGGGTTGTCACAGATTCTGCCACATTCAAAAATTTTCAGGTACATTAAGTCATTTATTCGAAATAAATACTGAAAAATCGTTTTTTCGCCATTCTGATTTGGAGTTATTTCGAACATTGTTAAAAATATAAACGTTTTTGATACTTTATTATCTACAACTTTTTCATTGAACATTTTCTGCTAAGAGGTCATGTGGGTACTCATTTTGTTTTTCAAACCTCTGGAATTTCATATGAAAGTATTGTAATGAAACACTCTATTCAATACATTTGATTATTATTAATTATTCTTGAGCATGAAATAAAATAGTATTTGAATATTAAGTAATGATTTTGTTTTGTTTCAGATGACTAATTTATTGTATAATTCGAAGATTCTTCCCTCTAGTCAACTCTATCCATGGTGTATATTTTGATGTATTTCTAATGTTTCCATATTTAAGAAATACTTTTTTTATTGTTGATATGTAAGTTTTACGACCTTTGTTATGGTGACTGATTTTTTATTTTTTTTGGGGGATTTGAGGTCACGAATTGAAGAAAAATATATTTCTTCAGAGCCGTTTCGTTAATTAAATTTGTCATCTTCAGGCTACTGTAAGATACTGAAAGAGGATTTTTTCAATCAATAAAATGATAGAAAAAATAATAATAATATACAAATCAACTTGCTACTAATACTTTTCCAGAAACAATCACTGAACTATGTTCTGGTAACAGATAAAACTTCAGAGTAGATCAGAGTTAATTAATAATAATTCAATCTAAAGTTTTATACGTTACCAAAACATTGTTCAGTGATTGTTTCTGGAAAAGTAGTAGTAGCAAATTGATAAGTATAGTATTATTTGTTTTTTCTATTGTTTTATTAATTTAAAAAAAATCTCCTATCTGTATCTTCCAGTGCCCTGACGATGTAAAAAAATTAATTGACGAAAAGTTGACTCTTAACAAATAGAGTTTTCTTTAATTTAAGGCCTCAAATCTCCCCAAAAAAAATAAAAATCAGTCAATATATTTTAATTTCCTTAATAAATGTTGAACAATTTCTCAACGAGTTTCAATGCTGAACTGTCCACTGATAAGTATGAACAACAAATGTGATACTATTTCAGGAAATTAAATCAAATATGACGAATCTCTATAACAAAAGTAGTTTTTTCATGATATCCATAGGATTGAAATTTTTAAAAGCGTACTTGTTGAAGTCTCATTCTGAGAATATGACACTGGCACTCACCGTGTTGCAACTTCTGTTTAACATATTTTTCGTAGATATTCATCAAATGGCAAACATTTTCGCTTCCAAACACTTTGTTTCTGACCAAAACGTTTTTGAATAGCATACACATGAAAATAACCTCCATCTAGAGCTCTGATAACATCATCAACGCCAAAACACCACATCAACTCCTTTAAGTTGAAAAATGTCGAATAGCACATGTGGTGATATTGAAGAGTTTTTGAGGATTAACAGTTGGGCAAAATTTTGAAAATTCAATAATTCAATTTTGATAGCCTCTACCTTAATGTGTATTAATGATCCGAATTTCATGATGTACTTCATGCACTATTGAAACTGTTTAAGTTTGTAAAATGAGGTTCAACAACTGTAAATCCTTAGGAACTGTTCAAAATCAGCTAAATCGCCACATGTGCTATTTAAGATTTTGTGGCAGTGTTTTGACGTCAATGCTATTTTCAGAACTCTACAGTAAGAAATTATTTTCATGCAGGTTATTCAAAAACCGTTTAGCTGGTGAAGAAAAGTTTTTGGATGCAAAAATGTTTACCATTTGATTGTTACTCAATTTTTTTTAACCACTATAAGATATAGTATAATAATGAAATACCAATCATTTAAGTATTGTCAAAAACAAGTCATCTTGAAATGAGTATCTTTTCAATTTTATTCAGTCGTCATTTACTATCGAAATGTCAATCATTTAAACATTATATTGAGAGCAAGTAAGCTTTATATAAGCATCTTTTAATTTTTATAATAACTTCATATAATATTGAAACGCCAGTCATTTAACCATTATATTGGAAGCAAGTAATTTCGATATGACAATATTTTCATTTTTATACGAGTGTTCTTTAACAGTTATACAACTTTTTTGAAAAAATTACCCTGATCATTCTGAAAAGGTTATTATGTTGGCGCCTATTCAATTCAGAAATCTTTTAAATGTTATACAATTTTGTATAACAGGTAATAGATATTTCTCTCGGTGTTGCTGTTATTGATGTAATTTCAGGAACACAATGTAACCTAACGATACTAAAATCTTTATTAGAAGCAAAGTTTTCATTTTATCAGCCTTAATCTACGTTTTATTTGCAGTAGGTGCTCAGTTTGATAACTACTAGTGACAAGTAAATTTACCATTGATTAAGCATGATTTACTCTCAATTAACTCATATACTTAAGTCTACTAAAAAAATTATTAGTAGCAACTATACAGTATTCTACTGCAGCAACATTTTTAGATCATTATAGTAATTTTAGTTTACTTGGCCTAATCAAATGACTCACTTTTGGGTAGTTTATTATTGTCTTACCTTTAATAGCTTTCATTCCATCTTTTGTATCAGGATACACCGGACTCAATTGAAATATGCACTTGCCCTCAGTTTAGAGTTATTAGTTCTTCAAAGAAGGATCATTTGTTTTTTATAAAGCCTTATTTTCAATACATTGATTTCATTCTTGAATTTAAAATGATATGAAAGGTTCAGTTGCACCAAGGAAGCAATGACTCAGTTTACACTCTAAGAAAACGTACCTGCATGGCATATACAGGCTAGCAAAATACACCACATAAAAAAACTGGAGATAGAGATTGCAGTTTTTATGACAATATTTTTTCATGAGCTATAAGTTAATGTGGAAAGAAGTATACAACATTTTGACGGTTCTTTTAATAAAATAATCGCCTCTGGCCACCCTTACTGGATCACCCAGTACAACCTGTTTCATAATTGATAATTTCGGAACGTTGTGCATCTGTTTGTATATATTCATCAGTATGAATGAATGAGCAAGCAGGCAAGCTTATGTCTTTTCTCATTATGATCATAACAAATCCATGTTATATATAACATAAAGTAGAGTTAGAACGTTCTGAAAATTGAAAATAAAAGATAATTAAGAAAGGAAATGAAAATATGTAAATTTTTAATATTTTTATTGAAACAAAACTGTTGTTTTTTGGAAAATTCTCCTGATTCTATTATACATAGGTAAAATATCAATACTCTAGAAATGTTAGGTCAAAATCAACATTTCACATACCAACGAGTAAAATACATAAATCAAACTGACACTATACACACAACTCACAACAGTAATAATAGTATAATTCCGGCACACGATGTAACACGTCCACATACAACTACTAACTCAAATGCTGGAATTGGAATGAGGAATGAGGCCAGTTTTGCGAAAACGTTGTTGAACATGAGTGGCGGTTACTACCGATTGATCCCGTACTGGTTGAGTATCAACAAGTAGGTGAACAGGTTATATTATCGTAGGAACACCAAGCTTTACTGTAAATAAACAGTTGTATGATGCCTGTAACACGAGTATCTGTTGTTATGATATACTTTTCAGAAACCCAAAGTTGATAAATATGAATATACAGTTTTTCAGCGCTAGCAAAATGTTGACCTGTCATTATACAAAGTGAATTATCTAATGTTCGAAGTATGCAAACAATTTTTTAAAGAGAAACATTCTCAATTGAAAATTGAATCAATACTATACTACTACTATACTACTAAGTTCATGCGTTCAGAGTACTAATTTTTTTAGAGACAAAACGTTATTTTTTTAAATGTAGGTTTTATTTTTTTTACCACAATCGAAATAAAGTCAGGAAAATGTTTTACTTGGACCATTTTTTTCCGTGTATGCATAATTTCGTATAATTTCAAATCATCTTTAAACATCAACCTATTACACTCCAAAAAGTTGCACAAGTCGTTAATAAATATTGAAAATAATAAAGGACCAACGTACGTTAAAAGTTGAGGGCTGCGTCTTCCTTAGCTCGCACAAGTCTCTGACTTCTGAGGGTTGCTTTTAGGGGTGCAACAGGTAGACGGAAATAACAGAAAAATTATAGTCAAAATTCGAAAATAATTCTTTATAAACCATTTCACCAGGCAAGTTCTATTTCATTACTGAAAAATTAACAGAAAATTGTCGGATCACCTTTCAACTTGATTACAACATTTTGTAATTATGATGCCTATGCCTCTTTCAGTTTATATTTTAATATAAAATCAATCCTTACAGATATATGCACCAATTTTAGGGACAACATAAGCTTAAGTCGAAATAAGCCCAATATTTGCCAATTTTTGTTCTACTTAGGGTCGGTCTTTTCACCTCACAATAAAGTCTCTGATAACTATCTATCGGATAAACTGCACAGGATTACCTATCCTTATCTGATAGATAGAGTTATCTGGGACTTATCTATAGGTGAAAAGACCGGCCCTTAATCTTACCTCTGATCTGGTACAGCGTTTCGGACAGCCTGCACTTAGCTGAGTTTGTTAACAAGGAATCGGTGCAAATAGCTGTTGGTCTACTAAATTTCTGATAGTAACCAATATTACCAGTAGCTTTGCACATTTTTTTCAACTTGGCCATTTCTTCAATAATTTTGTAATTTCGTTTGAATATCAGACTGGACTGGATGTCCAAAGGTTTCGAAAAGTGGAATGTGGGTATTCACGATTCCATAAAACCTATTATAGAAACTTTCTACTGCAACGTTGATTTCAGTAAATATTTCTAAAAAGTCCCAGTTACCTACCATATGAAAAATCATTCATGAAGAGTGACAGTTTGCTCTTTCGAAATTGTATGTTCTGTTGTCAATATTTGTACCGAAATCACGCCTTTTTGTAGTGAGTCCAATAAATTCAATGGGTGATAGAGATCTTCATTCACTATAGTAACTACTCACTGGTTACTGCACAATGGATATCACTCATCTTAGGTCTAAGATGTTGTTTCCTTGTTTAATATTCACGAATATCAACGAATTTAAGATTGTTTTCCAAGTTCTAAATTGTTATCAATGAAGTGTGTGAAAATGAAATGTCCCAAAAATAAAACACTATCCGAATTGAGTACATCCCAACATTATTAAGCTTCAATTTAGTTAGCATATTCATCTAGAGACAAATATAGAGGAACGTAAGCATAAGCTACAAAAAAAACAGAATAAAACAATATGAGAAGCAAACGGAAAAGTACCATTTGTTTTCGTTGAAATTTTGGATTATTCTCAAGACAAACCAAAAAGTTTGCAAAAAAGATTATGTTGATGACGAATTCAGCTAAAGTTTTCATATGTTGTGAAATCAGCAAAAGATCCTGTGAAATTGAATTCCAAAGTGTATATAAAGTTCTATTGACTGTATAACGATTTCTTGAAGAATTTCTGATATTTTTCCAAAAAAAACGAAAACTTAATTTTGTTCACTATTGCTTGTTTAAAAAATTCCACAAAGCAACTATGCTGGGGCTAGAATTACGGTTTTCATCACAAACCGTCTTAAAACAATTAAACTTAATCTTGATTCGGTTCGACGTTTAGTGTCTTTCCTTCACCGGCAATTGACTTTTCTGGTCTGGAAGGATGGCGGTCAGAGGTTCCCAAAATGTCGACCCACATTTCACAAAATTTTGAATGAGTCAATTTTTTTTCTCGCAATTTTCACACCTGCCATTCGTTCGAACATGCCTTCATACACCTCTTCTTCACGGGAGTGCAAGAGGTTAGATAACACTCTGTATATCACCAAACCTATTTGAACTTATTTATTTATTTATTACAGGGTAAGAAATACCCATTTACAATAATATAAAACACTAAGAAAAATACATAAAAATATAAAAATATATATAACTACCTATATCTAACAGTTTCATACAGTAACTGGACGAAAACAGAGCGAATTGAAATGAAATGAGCAATTAAAGCTAAAAAACATGAGCTGCATAGTAGCTCTCTTCATTTGCCAAAGCGAAGCGAAAAAAATATCTATAGCCCTTGAGTGGACATTTGCCTGTCGCAGTAATCCAATCATCCCTATGTTTGCACCATAATTCGAAAATGTGCTATATTCACGTAGTGCCCTAGGAGGTACATATATTTTCACTACTTCTAATAATTCAGGAGCATCTATCAGACCGTTTAAAATTTTATAAATGAACAAGGTGTCAAACCCTTGTCTTCTGTGGATCAGAGGACTCAAATTCATTACTGACAGCATGTTGGTATATGAGTAAGGAATGTTCAGCCTAAAGGAGCAGTACATAAAAAATCTGCGTTGAACTCTTTCACATTTTTCGATGTGGACTTGAGCATAAGGGCTCCAAATAATCGAAGCATATTCAAGATGAGATTAAACCAATGAAAGGAATAAGATTTTCACTGTACTTATATGAACAAAACTCTAAAATGTCTCTTATGAAACCCAACTGCTTGAGTGCTCTATTACAGATGTACTCAATGTACGAAGAAAATGAGAGGTTAGATTGGAAGATGACTCCAAGATCTTTGATCAAGGTAACTTTCTCAATGACAGTGTTATCAAAAATATAGTCTATTGCACTGTGCGATGGAAACGGATAACTTCACATTTCAAAGGATTCATGCTCATTTTATTCACCAAACAACTATATGAAAAAACATTCAAACTCTTTTGAAGTATAAGACAATCATCTGGATTTTGTATGACATGGAATATTTTGATATCATCGGCATATATGAGGAATTTACAATCGGATATTTCTTTGACAATGTCAACGGAAATGAATACCTCCTCCAAAATATTCAGATAGCACCAAATAAAATAGTTACTGTTGTAAGATAATTGGAATAAAAAATATTCCTTGTCAAATAATCACAAATAAGGCGTTTAATTCTGAGTACCTAGAACAGTTTTGTTCATGACCTTGCAAACTCGGATAGGTACTTTTTTTATTAATAGCGAAGAAGTTCCATATTTCCTACCGCTCAATTATTAATATCGACAACCGACATTATAATGACTGTTATTGATTATTTCATCAGATATGTTTTCCTTCCATGACGTCAATGCAAATTGGCGTTCTACTCTGCATCTACAGTTTCTAATTTTTTCATTGCCCTCTCACTGAAGTTGTTGTTGGTAATTAATGGTTTAACTTGTTTCGTCTAGAGATCCGTTTCTAATTATCCTCCTGATATTCATTTGGTTACTTTTATGATACTGGCCTTTTTTCAAATAGATTGGTTGTATAATAATAAAAAGAATAATAAAAAAATTGTTCTTTTTTCTGGAAATTTCATGTTTCAGAAAAAATGCTCGCCCGGTAATAAGGCACTACAAAAGATCGCGTAATAAGGCCCGCGGCAATTCCAAAAAACGACGGCCTTCAAACCCGAGTGAAAATTATGTATTCTTGTTCGTTAATTACCGTATCTGGATTTGGTACATTCTCACTAACCCTAATTGACCCCTTTTTACCTGTCGGCTTAATGTCGTTGATATCCTTTGTTCTTTCAGAATTACTTATTCTCGTATCTTGGTTAAGCATATTTTCGATAACATTAATTGACACCTATTTGCCTGTTGTGTCAATGGCGTAGTTTTCTTTTGTTACTTTGGAATTTCTAAGAATGGGATTCCATATTCGGTTGAGTTTAACATCTTCTTCTTTTCTGTTGAAATTCTCCTTGTGTTTGCGGATCTCTATTGCCTCCCGTACAAGTCGGCTATGATCTCCCTGGTTGGGGGCAAGAAGTTTTACGTCCTCGAACAGAATCTTGTGGTTTCCTTCACTGAGCGCGTGTTCTGCCACTGCTGACTTGTCCGTTTGGCCTAATCTGCAGTTCCTCTGCTGGTCCTTCAGCCTTGTTCCCATCGATCTTTTTGGGGTTCCGATGTGTACCTTTCCGCAAGTGCATGGTATGCGATATACCCCCGCTGCAGATAGTAAGTCTCTTTTGTCTTTTGCCGACCTAAGGCTTAGTTGTATTTTCTTGGTGGGTTTGAAGACCGTTTTTATGTTGTGTTGCCCCAATAGTTTTCCAATTCTGTCTCTGACTTCAGGAATATATGGAAGATACGCACGTGCAACTATTTGAGCCTCCTTCCTACTTTGTCTCGTGGAAGTCCTCGGTTTTATGGCCCTGTTGATTTCGGGTACACTGTATTCTTTCGATCTCAAGGTTGTCTGGAGATGTTCTATTTCATCCTGTAGATGCTCAGGATCACATATTCTCCGAGCACGTTCTGCTAGTGTGGAGATAATTCATCACTTCTGACTAGGATGGTGGTTTGATATAGCATGCAGATACCTATCCGTGTGCGTAGGTTTTCGGAATACTTTGCGCCACATCTTTCGATTAGTACATCTAGAAATGATATCCGCTGTTTCTGTTCAGTCTCCATGGTGAACTTGATGCTGGGGTGTTGGGCATTGTATTAGCAGAACGTGCTCGGAGAATAAGTGAACCTGAGCATCTACAGGATGAACTAAAACATCTCCAAACAACCTTGACATCGAACGGATATAGTGTACCCGAAATAAACAGGGCCATAAAACCGAGGACTTCCACGAGACAAAGTAGGGAGGAGGCTCAAATAGTTGCACGTGCGTATCTTTCATATATTCCTGAAGTCACAGACAGAATCGGAAAACTCTTGGGGCAACACAGCATAAAAACGGTCTTCAGACCCACCAAGAAAATACAACAATGCTTTAGGTCGGCAAAAGACGAAAGATACCCACTATCTGCAGCAGGGTTATATCGCATACCATGCACTTGCGGAAAGGTATCCATCGGAATCACAAAAAGATCGATGGGAACAAGACTGAAGGAACATCAGAGGAACTGCAGAATAGGCCAAACGGACAAGTCAGCAGTGGCAGAACACACGCTCAGTGAAGGAAACCACATGATTCTGCCTGAGAACGTAAAACTTCTTGCCCCCAACCAGGGATATCAAGCCGACTTGTACGGGAGGCAATAGAGATCCACAAACACACGGAAAATTTCAAGAGAAAAGAAGAAGCTGTTAACCTCAACCGAATATGGTATCCCATTCTTAGATATTCCAGAGTAACAAAAAAAACTACGACATTGTGACAACAGGCTAAAAGGTGTCAATTAATGTTATCGAAAATATGCTTAACCCAGATACGAGAATGAGTAATTCTAAAAGAACAAAGGATAACAACGACATTAAGCAGACAGGTAAAAAGGGGTCAATTAGGGTTAGTAAGAATGTACCAAATCCAGATACGGTAATTGACGAACAAGACTACCTAAATCAGAATAAATACAATCTTCGCAGACGGAATCTCCAGTCATCTGAGATTATTCATGATGTATAAGACTCTGAAGAAGCTAGCCACTCGCGCTAGCGAAACGTTAGGAAGAAATTCCAAAAAACGACGGCCTTCAAACCCGAGTGAGAATTGTGACACTGAAGATAGATGTTACTGAAAAGGTAAGTGGAGTTTATTATTTTTTAAATTGAAAGAAATAAAAATAGGATTGTAATTTACCTATAGATGATATACAATCGATACTCATGCTGGGGACAGCACTTACCTGTGGTTATGGAATAATTCCAAAGAACGACGGCTTAAACCCGAAAAATAATGGTTATTTCTTCTTTTTTTTGGGGTCCCTCAGAGACTATCACTATCTGAAGAGAAGGGTATTATTAGTTTTCTTCTAAAAAAAACAGTTAATTGAAATGACCTGAACTGTATGAGTTCACCGTATTTTATTTATTCACGTCATTACAAATAATAAATGTACAATTTTGAAAAAATCCCTGAATATTACTTCCGTCACTGGACATAATTTCTTCTTTTGTATGGCCGGAACTTGTGTTCACTACAGTCGGGGTACATGTCTCTTCTAATGGCAAAGTAGACAACATACGCGCCGCGCGTTTTATCTCTCAATTCGATGCTATCCTTTAAATACCCCTTCACCACCGTGGAACTTTTCCGACCTACGTGCCTTTTTAAGTTAGTCATAGTTGCTCCTGCATTGGCTAGAGCAGTTTTTATTTATTTATTTATACTGATTTCAAACAGACCTAATCTAATTACATTTAACAGTGCGAAAGATATAAGTGACTACAGCTAATAAAAGTAAAATTTTGTCAAATGTATGAGAAATATAACGAATAGAAATATCACAACATAAAAGGGTCAACTAATCTAATATTGAGTAAAAATATCATACAATAGAAGTTAAAAATATGCACAGCACAACATTTTTAACATTAACTGTCTCAGTTGGGAGATTAACAGATTTCTTGAGATATTTAGTAGTTCTGATTCAGAGACTTTCAGGAAATCACTGACAGTAACTAAACAGTTATCAATATTGTTTGTGGTTTTGAACATGACATTTCTAGTTCTTAGTTTTAGATCCGGTACATCAAAACTAAAATGTGACAATATATCAGGTACATTGATAAAGCCATGTAACACATCAAAAATGAACAAAATTTAATTATTTTCAGGACGTTTGTTTAATAAGATAATGTTGAAGTCTGTTCTTTGGCTTTCATACGATATTAGCATGGGATATATTCCATACCTTCTGAAGTGCATTGACCTCAAAAACTTTTTTTGATATTTTTCCAGCATTTGAGAATGTACGAGAATGTATTGAAAAATGCTTAGCCTACTATAGAACCAAATAAAATTTCAATGTCAAAATATTTTATTACTTAACATATTCTCCTCTTAATTGGATACATTTATTACAGCGAACCTGCAACGTCTCTAGACCTTTAAAAAACAATGTTTCTTCTTGCTCTGCAAACCAGACCTCTACAGCTTTTATTACCTCCTCGTTGGAAGAAAATTTGTGACCTTTCAAACATTTTTTCAGTTGAGGAAAGAGATGATAGTCGGACGGAGCCAAATCTAGTGAACAAGGGAGGTGTTCTGTAATTCAAACCCTAAATCACGAATTTTTTGAATGGCAACATGAGATTTGTGTGTAGGAGCGTTGTCCTGCAAAGACAAAACAACTTTGGATAGCTTTCCGCGTCTTTTCTCTTTAATTTTGTCCCGTAGAGTGGTCAGTAATGTCGAATAGTAATCTCCAGTTATTGGTCTACCATGGCAATCCCAAAAAACTGAAGCAAGAACTTTTCCAGCAGATTTTTGTACACGAAACTTCTTAGGTCTTGGAGAACCGCAGTGTCGCCATTCCATCGAGTGTTGCTTTGTTTCTGGATCGCAGAAATGTACCCAAGTCTCATCCATAGTAACAATTCGGTTTAAGAAGTCTACATCGTTTTCAAATCGAGCACAGTTCGAACGCGATGCTACTACCCTTGCACGCTTTTGGTCAACATTCAGACATTTGGGAATCCATTTTGCAGCAATTTTTCTCATGTCCAAATTGACGTGAACTATATAATGAACGCATTCGTATGAAATATTCAGTGTTTCAGATATCCGTTTTAGCCCAATTCGACGGTCTGTTAAAATCATGTCATGAACTGCATCGATATTTTCGGGGACTGACACAGAAACTGGCCTTCCCGATCGGTCATCATCTTCAATGGAAAATTTACCTCTTTTGAAGCTTGCACCAATTTTTCACGGTGGCATATGAAGGACATTGATGACTAAGGGTATTAAGCATATCTTCGTAAATCTGCTTACCTCTTAACCCTTTCAAATACAGGTACTTGATGATGGCTCGATATTCCAATTTTCACACTTTCGGTGGACATATTTTTTATTTTAATTTATTGCGTAACTCTGGTTTACATTTTTGACGTCAAACTTTACACTGACAAGTTATTGTTCATTGCTATAGTAACGCAATATTTTGTTTATGCAGGGAACTGGTCTAGGCTAACTAGATATCAATAAATCCTCGTATTTCAGTTTTAGGGTTCCAGATAACGCAGCAGTACTCTAATTTGGATCTGATGTATGAATTGAAAAGCTTTATACATGTTGGGTACGCAAAATCTTTGCAAGATCTCAATATGAAACCTAGTTTCCTATGAGATTCTGAACTAAGCCTGGTAATATGTTCATTAAATGAGAAATTTTTTGTGAAGATCACACCCAAGTCTTTGATTTCATTAATTGTTTCTAGTATGATATCATTGATGGTGTAATTAACCTTCAAATTTTCTTTTTTTCTAGTATAGGACACTATTTTGCATTTGGATTCATTGGATTCATTGTCAGTTAGTAGCAGAAGTGCGACAAAGGCAATGTCACGTATAGGAAGATGGGCTTGATTTTGCAGGGGATTATCCCAAACATGTTTTTTCCAATTGGCAGAGATGTACATTTATTTTGTTGGAAGTTCCAAAAAAATCAGGACGCAAAGACATTTGAAGTCTTATTGAAGGCAAAGCGGAGAAACGTTTTTCATCCACAACTATAAATTTCTTCGATACACCAGTTTTCATTTCCGGTACGTTCACTACCCTAATGGAATCCCGGTCCTCTATATCCGAAATCTTCAGATTCAAAAGTTCCTGAGTTCTTCATCCTCCAAAATAACCCATAATCAAAACAACCTATAATAAAGAAATTAAATATCTTCTTCAGGAGATAAAACAGCAGACTTTTTGGCTTATAACTCTTACTCATCCGTTTTTTTGTAAAAAAATATTTATATGCTTAATTATCGTGAAGCGAGTTACCTTCAATAGATTTCTACATAACTAGAATATTCACCTCTCATTTGTGTTGCCAAAATCAACCTTCAGTGAGCTTCAGCGTTATCAGGTCAGAAATGGACTAATGGTGTTTCAAACACTTCCGTCCTCTCCAAAATTGATTTCAATAAAAAAAATCATTTCCTATTTTCTTTCATTGTCGCTATCATACGCATGTCATTGAATTATTTCAAAGAGACTATAGCACTCCGTGATTTTAAAAACTACATAAAAACGATAACGAACATATTTCTCTCTCTCTCTTTTCCATGAAAGTAGAACTTTGTGTAAACAAATTCAATGCAGTGACCCTACTTTAACAAATCGAATCGTAATAGGAAGAAGAAGCGCTGTCGTCTGAATGCAGTGACTCTACTTTAACAAATCGAATTGAAATAGGAAGAAGAAGCGCTGTCGTCTAAATGACAATAATCATATTATTCCAAGTTTATTCATTTTATTTATCAATGACATAGTGTGCCATGTTCAAAATTGCAAAATTAAATTGTTTGCCGATGATACTATGATCTATTGCGAAGGAGATGTAGAGAATGTTCAGAGTACTTTATCATCAATCAATATGGCCATATGGCTGAACGACAATGGGTTAAAATTAAACATAAATAAAACCAAATACATGGTAATATCAAATAAAAATAATTTGAAGAAATTGAAAGATTTAACATACAGCAATCATTTATTGATTGATAACAATGTTATTGAAGAAGTTAAACAGTTCAAGTACCTGGGCTTCATGATAGATAATGAACTGAATCTCAAATCACATTGTGAATACATTAAGAAGAAAATGGCAATAAAAATTTATTTCTTTTATAGATTGAATAATAAAGTATCATGTTTTACTAAGTTAACTGTGTATAAAACCATAATATCTCCCCATCTTGATTTCTGTGGAACATTCATATACCTGATGAATAGTGAACAAATTGACACATTACAAAAAATACAAAATCGTGCTATGAGAGCCATTTTATTATGTAGAAAACGAACGTCGATAGCGTACATGTTGGAAGCCTTGAATTTATTGAATGTTCGACAGAGAGCTACTTATAATATGCTCAAGTTTGTGTATAAACTAGAGTCAGGATGCTTACCAACCTATCTAACAAAAGAAACAAATTATCTTCAAGAAATACATAGTCATAATAATAATCACATGCTTCGAATGATTTTTATATCAGTACTGCTAATGCTGCTACAAAAACAGTGTACGTCAAAGGTTTACAGCTTTACAACTCACTACCAAAAGAATTAAAATAATGCTCATCATTGGATAAATTCAAAAGCCAGTGTGTAAAATATATAAAAGGTTTATAATCCATTATGGTAATATGTCTACTCGTAGTTTTTCGATTTTATTTGTGGTTCGTTTAGTTAGAATATTGTACGTGTGTTGTAAGTTATGTGTGTTCTAAGTTATGTGTGTTCTGTATTTTATTTATACTCTGTATCATTTTTTTATGTATTTATTATACTATTTTATACTCTGTACTGTACTTTGCGAGCTGATGATGCTAATAAAGATTATTATTATTATTATTGTAAACATTCCTTCTTGATAACCACACAATTATGGATTTATTTAAATCACCAGAGATATCCGTGGGAACCAAGGGCTGTGAAATTAAAACAATTATATTTCAAGTGAAATTGGATGTTGTGTCTGTAGGAAACTCATTTCATGTGGTGATCGAATGACACGTGTTTGGAAATTTCACCATGTGACCTGTTTATACGAGGAAATTAACGATGTACAGATTGACTGGAAGAGCATGGTCTGATTGCGTTACTCACGTGACAAGATCAGAACATGAATTCTGCCTTTTGACAGAAATGTAAGAATAAATAATATGTTCCTGTATCGGTATATTCAGTTCTGTCAATAAAATCTATTATTATTATTATTATTATTATGTACCGTAGTCAATGTTACAAGATGAACTGTATTGTGTATTGTTGAGCGTTTATAATTTCAGCGCTATCCAGTAATCATGAACTTCATTCTCACGAATGTCAAAGAACTGCGTATTTATTTATCACCATTTATTTGCACAAGAGATGTAAATCTAATGCATTCATTATATTTCTGTGATCATAGTACCAATTCAATCGCCATGTCAGATAATTGCGTATTAATTAAACATCAGGCAACCGATCTTTTGGTAAAAAAACCAATTTGCATGGATCTCTCCAGTTTGTTATTTTCCACTATAATTTTTAACATTGGCCTTGCGGCAATAGGTGAGGACGTCACGATTTGGTATAAAAGCAGTCTGATCCCAGCAAATGAGTTCATTAGACAATCAGTCCACGAGTCAAATAGAGATAAAAATTGAAAAAGATTTGAAAAATGTACACAAATCCTTTCAGTCGTGCTCACAGCCATGTGCGTCAAGTTATCGATCGTTTTCTTCTTATCGCGAGTGACAAGAAAACAAACAGTAAAGGACTTAAGAGAAATAGTTCGGTAACATCATCATTTTCGTCCAGTAGTAGTTCATCGTACGACACAAGGCATTTCTCTCTAAACAGTCAAAAAAAGCTGGCTCAATTCGATCTATGATTACACCTGTGCCATTTTGGATGTTATGAAATGCCATGGATTACCAATTTCAAAACGGTGAGTAGTCATTTAAATTATCGTTAAAATCAAACGAAGTTCATGTCTGAAGAGTTTGACCATGTTATTGACATTGAATATTGCGATGCTTTTTGATTAAGCAACAAACAATAAAAACCGCTAGTTTCTATCTAGATGAAAGGAACTGGCTACGAGGTAATCAGAACGTTGGGCAATAGTAACTGATTTATTTTGGAAACGTAGAATTTTCAAAGTATTGTGGCATACTTCAATATTTCTGGGAAATGGAACTAAACAGTAACCAATAAAAACAATAATCTACATAATTGTGGAATACTGAAAGTTCCTAATGTTTCTATTTATTGAAAATTAACGTTCCTATAATATTCTATACCATAAAAGTTCTAGAAGATGGTAATTTTAATATTATTTCGATCGCTCATCCACTGTTTTTTGGGATTGGAATTTAAGTTTTCTCATACTGATTTCCATCGCTGATTTTGTCCACATCAGTTGAACAAATGTATTTGTATTTTCAACCAGATCTACGAAGGTGTAGAAGAGCAACGGTATTTCTTTTCCTGTCGAGATCCCGAATTCCATTTCGAAATCTCAAGATCTACGTCAGCATTTTTGCTATCATCTTCGATTCAGTAACATGGATGGAACGTCAGAAGGGGCTATAAACAATGTGTTCCCACAGGAGAACTCTTCAGAGTGATGAATTTCATTGATGTAGCGCGATATTCACAGGAACATATATTTAACACATTTCATTAAATGAATCAGGTTTCAATACCGGAATTTATCATAAAGTCGGTTGCATTAAAGCACTTTCATCAGTCCTTGATGGATCAGTTCCACAATTTCTGTCAGAATCTGTTTTTGATTTGACTTTTCGGCAGGAAAAACTATCATCTACTTTGGAAAGAAATCGTCAGATCAATAAGTAAACCTATTGATCTGAGAAGAAATTAAATCTGCTCTAATACCGCTAGAAATTACGGAAATCCTTTCCAAAGTTCAAAATGTTGTAGAGATAGAAATAAAACCATGCGTATATTTCCGAACCATAAACATCTGAATATAACTAGTCGAAATGGTAATTTTTTTGTTTCGTTTCAGAAGTTGGTAACCGTTTTTCTCCGAGCAACTAGATGACCAGAATCGGTAGTCTGATGAAGCAGCCAGGTTTTTCCTAGAGGTACAAACCCTGATGCGTTCTGGAGTAGAAGGTCCTGTTTCTAGTTCAACAGATGCCAGGTTGATTTTAAAAATATGTTTTCAATTACTGTTAACGAACTGTTGTAACCTGCACTGTTACAAGAGAAAATAATCAAAATAGTATGATGATATGATCACCGAAATAAATGATATCTATATTCGGAGTTTTGTTCTAATTTCTTCATTCATATGACAATGAAACTGATAGGCCAAGATGTATGTGAAAAAAGAGGCTCTTTTCACGCAAAATCAAAGACGCAAATGGCCTATACTGATTTTCATAAGATAGTTCTTAAATGAAAACCCCTGTTTCGCCCTGTTTTCGTTTTGTGGATTTTTTTAAACAAGAAATAGTTAAAAAAATTACAACTTTTTTGTTTTCATGCGATTATCTCAAAATTTTGGGTGAGAATTACAAAACCTACAGAATGGTTTGTTATGCGACTAGATCGGTGCATTTTCCACTGAGAAAATCTGGGAAAACCTCGAAAAAAAGACCACGTTTCAAATATTCATAATTTTTATAAATCTGAAGCTGGACACACAGTATTGCGGAAACAATAGATAATGACATTTGGTTCAACTGTGTGCAAGGTGGTTTCTGTCCGATTTGTAGTTTTTGCACATTTGCGTTATAAACAATTTGAGGGCAAATCTTTCTAAATGCGCCGATTTAATGAAAATCGTCTTATTCAAATTCTGTAAACGGCATTTGGAAGTAGAGCTCAATATCGACAATTTATTTATTTTGGATTTCCACCTGAGAGGAAAATGTGTTGAAAATGTCACTGGAAGTTACTCTAAATGCTTCATAGTGCACCCGAAGTAGCCCGAACTCAATTCGAGTTGATTTTATGTGACTTTGGGTGACTTCGGACGCACTTTGAAGCGTTTTAAAGTTTCAGTGACATTTTCAACAAATTTTCCACCTCTCGGATGAAAATCCAAAATATAAAAATTGTACATATTGATCTCTACTTTCAGATGCCGTTTACAGAATTTGAATACGACGATTTCCCTCATATCGGCGTATCTTGCCCTCAAATTGTTTATAACGCGATTGTGTAAAAACTACACATCAAACAGAATAGTATATTGTGTATCTAGTGCGTGTTGCACACTATACTTTTTCTACGACCTTTTACTTAGAGATTGAATTAAAGGAAATTTTCATCGGGTGCCTGAAAGTTTAATACGTGTTCCTTTTCCAAAAGGCGTGATTTTTTAGGAATGTATCCCTCGTTTTTCCGTTTCAAGAAAGCGCGAACTTTCGGATAATCACCAATTTGTACGTTGTACTTAACACTAAGGGTGCTTTTCAACATTGAGTAGTGACTCCATAAGGTAGAAGATTTAACCTTTGTTGATAATTCAGATAGGTAGGCTAATATTACCCTTTCGGAGAATGATTGGACGTTGTATTGCGCCATTGCATAAACTTTTCCAAAGTGTTTTCGTAAATTCCCAACGATTTTTGTGGCAATAACGATGAACTTGCTTCACTGGCTGCTAACGTTATATTTGGAGGAGTTGATGGGAGTATTTCAATGCTGTCCATCAGGAATTTGCGTGAAATACACGGCTAATCGGTTTAAATCAAAATTTCGTCGTACTATTTATTAATTCAGAGGGTAATTAATTACTATTTACGGAATATTAACTGATGTAACTCTGAACTTCACTCTGCGGGAACTGTCATATTTGTCAATTTCTCTCGCCACCGCTACCTAGACCAGCGACCGGTGTGTGAATTTGTATTGACTCTTATGGCACCGGTGCGTGAAATAAATCCCATAAGAAAAGCATGGCACTTCACACACCGATTCGTGAAATGAAGCTTTACACATTTTTATCGATGTGTGACGTTAGTAATTCTCATACGGGAGTAGAAAAAATATTTTACGCACAGTTGTTCCACATTTTATTTTATATCAGTCTTCGCAATATTGTTTGTCCATCTTCAAATTTACGAAAATTGAAAATTGAAAAACTGTCTTTTTCTCGAGGTTTTCTCGGATTTTCTCAGTGGAAAATGCACCGATCCGGTCAAATGAAAATCCATTTTGTAGGTTTTATGAATTTCTTCAAAAGTTCTATCGCATGTAAAACAATTCCTTGGAGAATCATTGAGATATTTCCAAAAAAACCAAAGAAGTTGTAAATTTGTTCACTATGGCTTGTTTAAAAAATCATCACAAGAAAGCTTATGAAATTTTTCTGTGAATAAGCATTTTTCATCTAGTTGAACTCTAACGGTAACACAAGAAAAACTTAAATAAGAGATCGAAAAATATTCAGTTTTTCCAAAATACTTTTATAAACGAAATGATTTTTGGATATTTCATACTTCCATATAGATGGCTCTTATGTGACATAATTTTTTTTCACATTTAACCACAACCGTTTCTATTACCGTTCCAGATATACCCGTGGGGCACAAGATTTTCTTGTACTCACTGTATACAGTGCCCGCCATAAAGTATAAATTATATTATGGGAAAAAAGTATATTATAAGAGTATTGAAAAAAAATCATCTGGAAATAGATTGTGTACATCTGACAACATGAAAAGTGATGGTATAGCGAGAAATTGAAAAATATTACCATGAAAAAGCAAGAACTGGGATGAGATATGGCAATATACAGGGTGTTATTTAAGTACGTGGCCAAACTTAAAGGGGTGATTCTTTGAGTGATTCTAAGACGAAAAGTTCATATAAGCATAGGTCCGGTAATGCTTCGTTTTCAAGATACAGGGTGTCAAAATTTTTAAAAGAAATCGTTTTTGTCGTAAATATCTTAATAACCCTTCAACCGATTTTATTGAAATTTGGCAGTGTTATTGAAGGTCATAAAGGGCGAATTTAACCCTAACTATATCAAAATTATCATGTCCAGTGGCGTCCCGGAAGGCACTGTAACCAATATTTTTGACAGAAAACATGTGCGCCACTGATTTTTTTGCAATTTTTGTATTTGTTTCACATTAAGCAACTGAAATTACAACTTTTTTATATCTAGAATTTTTTTCGTATCTTGCTTTGTATTTGAGAAAAAACATAAAAATCACTTCATTGCACGTCCCTGGCACAACACAATAAAAAATTGTTTTTATAGGTTTTTTAATGATTACAGGTGAATCTGTTATGCTTAAAAATTGTTTGTTTCATTTGGCCAGTGCGTGCATAGTGGTAACGCCGGAAATGCCAAAGCAACATCAAGCAAGAAACACCCTTTATTAAAACCACACTGAAACAAAAATTGTACCTAGGCAATTTGTTTCTGTAAGAATACATTCAATAATAACTAACACAAAACTTACAATAATTGCTCAAAATGTCCTCCTTCAACTTCAATGCAAGCATTAACTCGTCTTAACATCGATTCCCGAACACGTTGAAATATTTCCGACGCATGTCTTATCTGATCACATGAATCCCGTATTCGTTGGATTAATTCTTCTTCAGTGTTGACTGGAGTTTTATAAACGAGGGACTTTAAATGTCCCCAAAGGAAAAAATCCAAGGGATTTAAATCCGGTGACCTGGGCGGCCATGACTGTGGACTTGCGCGACCGATCCAGTTTTCTCCATAAGTTTCATCCAGAAATTGACGTGCTACTATACTGAAGTGAGGTGGAGCCCCATCGTGCATGAACCACATTGCTCCTCTTACTGCCAGTGGGACATTTTCTAGTAGTACAGGTAATACAAATTCCTAAAAATGACGATACTCTTGACCATTTAATCTCGGGGGTAAAAAATGAGGTCCAATGAGATAATCGCCAACAATACCAACCCAGACATTCACGGAAAACTGCTGTTGATAATTATTTTCTATAACCGCATGGGGATTTTCTTTTGCCCAGATATGGTTGTTATGAAAGTTCATAATTGAATTGTGGGAAAAACACGCTTCATCGGTAAATAATATACGGGATAAAAATGTCGGAGATGCAACCTGTTGTTGCAAAAGCCACGTAGTATAAACAACTCGCTTGGGAAAATCCGCAGGAAATAACGCTTGAACACGCTGTCTGTGGTAAGGATACAGTTGGTACTCTTTCAAAATCTTCCATACAGTAAAGTGAGAAATGTTTAATTGTTGTGCAATTTTGCGTGTGCTTGTATCGGGGCAACGCTCAACTTCATGTAAAACTTCTTTCTCCAGCGCCACTGTTCTTACCGTTGCAGGTCTCCCAATAAGAGCAGCCGACCTTTGAAAGGTGCCTGATTCGCACAGCCTTTCATGTATTCTCACAAATGTTTGCCTATTTGGAACATTTCGATGAGGATATCTTTCTTGATAAATGCGTCTAGCCGCTCTGGAACTGCCTTGGGCCATTCCATAGACAAAATGCATATCGGCCATTTCCGAGTTTGTAAACCGAACCATTTTCAGATATCAGTAACAAATTTTATATCTCAAAACTCTTGAAAACACTTCAAATAATTACTATCAAATAATTACGTATGTACCGTTTCAATTTGTAACAGTAATGAAGTTAAATTTGTTTGAACATTTGTTGTTCCTTCCATGGCCCTCTTACTTTAGTTTCAAAACACTGCAGTAATACATAACAACATTATTTGTTTAATCGAAAACAGGTAATATGAGTGAAAAAAATTAAAAGATGACTTCCATGTAATATTAATTGTTTAATCATAAATAAAAATGTCTTTATTGCATGTCCATGGACAACAATGAGCCCATTTTGCAGCACGAGCCGAAGCCAAGAGCCGAAGGCAAGTGCTGCAATTCATACATACATATTATTTTTTTTTTCATTGCATTAATTTTGATAGAAATTTCTAAGACTAGAATAGAGTATTGATATGAAAAAATATTAGTAAGACCCCAGTTTTTGATGGTTTAGTAGTTGAAATGTTTTATTGTGTTGTCACAGGGATGTGCAATGAAGTGATTTTTATGTTTTTTCTCAAAAACAAAGCAAGATACGAAAAAAATTCCAAATATAAAAAAGTTGTAATTTCAGTTGCTCAATGTGAAACAAATACAAAAATTGCAAAAAAATCAGTGGCGCACATATTTTCTGTCAAAAATATTGGTTACAGTGCCTTCCGGGACGCCACTGGACATGATAATTTTGATATAGTTAGGGTTAAATTCGCCCTTTACGACCTTCAATAACACTGCCAAATTTCAATAAAATCGGTTGACGGGTTAACAAGATATTTACGACAAAAACGATTTCTTTTAAAAATTTTGACACCCTGTATCTTGAAAACGAAGCATTACCGGACCTATGTTTATATGAACTTTTCATCTTAGAATCACTCAAAGAATCACCCCTTTAGGTTTGGCAACGTACTTAAATAACACCCTGTATTGAGAAAAGTTATTTGAACGAGATATTTACAATTTTAATTTCTCATCTTCCAAAGGACAGGGCAGCAAATTTTTATAATTTTTTGAGATATTGTAGTACAAGTCACTAGAAGTTACACATACATGTGCAAATTAGTTTTTATGTATAGTTTCTGAGACACGAATTTTAGAAAATCATAAAAATTGTTGTTTTACCAAAACATAGTAAGGTTCACTTATCCAGAAGTATTACTTTTCATATGATTAGTAACAAAATAATAGCATTGCTGGGTTGAAAAAAGTCAAAGGACATGTCAGTCAGTCGGTCATTGAGATAGAAGAAGACACCATTTATACAGGGTGGGTCACAAAAATAGTGACAATTTAGCATATTTTGCTAATCTTTCTCATCGGTCACATTAGTGAGACTGAGCATTTTTCATTAGGAACATCCCTAATGGGATTCTTTTCTTATGACAAAAAAGTGTTCACTTCCCGGGCAAAGTTGAAAAACAGCTTTAGCTGAACTTCGCCCTTTCATCATAATTCATTGATAATGCTTTTTTCTTGCACCTTTTCAAAATTCTTGTAATTATGATGAATAAAGACCATTTATTATTATTATTATTTTCTTTGGGAAAGTAGCACTTCCTGACCTAGTCCGGGAAGTACGTACTTCCCGGACTAGGTCGGGAAGTGCTCGAATTCTAATACAAATATTAATATAAATAGGAATTAGAATGTTTCTGTTGGTACCTATCTTCTGTTCGAATTTCAATATATAATACAAATAAGAACTGAAATGTTCGAAATATTCAAATTTGGAATCGTTTCATCCGGTTAACAGATGGGTGAAAGTCGACCTCTCTTCGTCTCTTAGACTAAATAATGCGTCTCATTGATTTGTTATTCTTCATGATTGCCGAAAAAATAGCGTACGCAACACGTCCGAAAACAGTTTTTTTGGACTCGTAGACTTCCAGGACTCGCTAACGCTCGTCCTAGAATTTGGTCTACTCGTCCAAAAAAACAGTATTTTCCAGACTTGTTACGTAAATTACTATTCTCTAAAAGTTTCGACTTTTTTATAACACAGTGAATTCTTTAAGGTTTGTTTTTTATCCTACCTGTTTTCAACAATAGCCGCACAAAACAGCCTTTTTGAGTCAATAAATCCACTATGGGGCAGAAACTACTTGAGCAAGACTTATTGTAATTGCCTAATATGATTAGCGTCTGAAAGTTTCGATCAAATTCAATACCGGGGGCGTTTACAAATATTACTTGAAATCGGTTTTGTAAGTAATATTAGTCGTTAATAATTTTTGAATGGATCTGCCAATTTGGTTTACTTCAAAGTATTATGGGTCAAGTGAAAGGAGGACTGAAACGAAATTACAAAAAAATACATACCTCTTCACTCCAGAGGGTTCACAAAATACCGAGTCATTATTTCCAAATCACCAAATAACTGAATGAGGCATATCCCCAAACTTGAAGATATTGAGAGACTATGAGGAACGACAGATCTCCTCTGCTTCTCGTGGATCTTTCCCCTCAAAATTGTCACGCCTTGTCACACTCAGAATCCGGAAACCAAAACGACAATCAGTGTTACTATTATTCGAAAAATGAAAATGACATATCTCACACTCACTCGAGGATAGAGTAAGTTCGGAACGACAATAAAAATTGGAACACGCCAGAGTTCACACTGAGCGAATAGGTAGTGTACGAAAAGGAACTAGAATGCTTATTGGTATTGTGTTCGCTGGAACAGCTGATAATTGTCTATTGTCTGAATGTTAACCTATACTTTGGCAAATGAAAACAAAATATTACCATCGTGAATTATGATCGAATGGCTCTGAAATTAAACATATTATCAATAAAAAACAAATACATACTAATACAATAACGTAATTAAAAAGCTTGACAATTGAGTATGTACAGTAATATTCATTTCGGTGAAGATAATATAAATGTACGATGAGTAAATGAAATCAACCTCACTGTAATGTAATTGTTTAGTCCAAGACTATGATAATAGTCAAATAGCTTAGCATCGACCTGATAGGAAACTTTGGTTAATGAACGAACAGGTGATGATGCAAATACCAGGATGTATTGATATCTAGTTAGCCTAGAGCAGTTCCTTGCATAAACAAAATATTGCGTTACCATAGCAACGAACAATAACTTATTAGAGGTGTCAGTGTGAAGTTTGACGTCAAAAAAGTAAACCAGAGTTACGCAATAAATTAAAAGAAAAAATATGTCCACCGAAATTATGAAAATCGAAAAATTGGAGTATCGAGCCATCATCAAGTACCTGTATTTAAAAGGGTTAAGAGGTTAGCAGATTTGCGAAGATATGCTTAATACCCTTGGTGATCAATGTCCTTCGTATGCGACCGTGAAAAATTGGACTGCAAGTTTCAAAAGAGGTAAATTTTCCATGGAAGATGATGACCGATCGGGAAGGCCAGTTTCTGTGTCAGTCTCCGAAAATATCGATGCAGTTCATGACATGATTTTAACAGACCGTCGAATTGGGCTAAAACGGATATCTGAAGCACTGAATATTTCATACGAACGCGTTCATCATATAGTACACGTCAATTTGGACATGAGAAAAATTGCTGCAAAATGGATCCCCAAATGTTTGAATGTTGACCAAAAGCGTGCAAGGGTATTAGCATCGCGTTCGATCTGTGCTCGATTTGAAAACGATGTAGACTCCTTAAACCGAATTGTTACTATGGATGAGACTTGGGTACATTTCTACGATCCAGAAACAAAGCAGTAATCGATGGAGTGCCGACAGTCCGATTCTCCAAGACCTTAGAAGTTTCGTTTCCAAAAATCTGCTGATTTTTTGGATAAGTGTGGAACAATAACTGTAGATTACTATTCGACATTACTGACTACAGGAAAAAATTAAAGAGAAAAGATGCGGAAAGCTATCCACAGGTGTTTTGTTTTTGCAGGACAACGCCCCTGCACACAAATCTCATGTTGCCATGCAAAAAATTCGTGATTTAGGGTTTGAATTACTAGAACAACCCGCTTATTCACCAGATTTGGCTCCGTCCGACTATCATCTCTTTCCTCAACTGAAAAAAGTTCAAAAGGTCGTAAATTTTCTTCCAACGAGGAGGTAATAAAAGCTGTGGAGGTCTGGTTTGCAGAGCAAGAAGAAACATTTTTTTTGAAAGGTCTAGAGACGTTGCAGGTTCGCTGTAATAAATGTATCCAATAAAGAGGAGAATATGTTGCGTAATAAAATATTTTGACATTGAAATTTTGTTTGGTTCTATAGTTTGGTTCTACAGTATTTTTCAATATATCCTCGTAAATATACACTTCATCAATTACTCGAATAAATATTCATATTGACCAATGAAAATGCAAATAAAAATGTAATTCTGCTATACAAAGCACACATCATGCTATGTAGAAATGATCAAAATGAATAGCATTTTATTATTTAAAGCTGATATAGCGTATGAGAAAAAGGAAATGCTATAGAGTTCCAACACTGCACAAAAAAAAAATGGCGGTACTCAATTTCTTGGTGAATAGACATCTGTCGTTTCCATCCAACAAAGAAAGATTCAGCAGACTTAGAACTGGAAAAATGATTATCAGAAAGGTGACAGAGTTAATTGGTTATTCTGAGGACTTGGCAGACAAACTGATTAAGAAACATGGATCCATGAAAACCTTTCATAATTCTTTGACGTTTTGAAAAAGAGGACCCCCCTGAGTATGTTCTAATCCCATATAAACTTCGAGTTACTCGGGGTTTCAAAGACATATTTAAAACCGTCAACGTGGAGGGTGGTTTACAAAACTTCGTATACAGTACAACAAATATTAGGGAGTCCTAGTAAAACAGAAGAAGACGAAAAGTAGGGGATTTATGAAATTATCTGCAAGCATTGCAAGAAGAAGCTGGGTCAAACTGGAACGGCCATGAGAGTACTTTTGAAAGAGCACATTGCCCGATTTTCAACACCAGAGAATTCGCCTGTGGTACAAAATGCTTCGGATCACTTCTTCCGATTTGATGACAAAATTAATTAGATAGGTGCATGATAGAATTTTCGATGCATTCGAGAGTCTTTGAATGCCAAGTGTAAAAATAGTATGGATGCTGTTGAGGGCCCTATTCCAAACAGCCCATTGTTTAAGTTCATGTGGGCCGTGGTGGTCGAGTATTTGCCTCTTAAGTATAGGGTCGTGGGTGCAATTCCCAGCAGGGACATCGGTCTCGTGCATGTCATCATATATTGAAATGTAAGGCTTCTCTGGGTTATGCGTAGGGGTTCGACAAATTGACGAAAAAAAAGTGCAATGAAGGTTTCTCATCTTTTTAATGACGTAATAAATTCGTGAGTAATTCATTTCAATCAAGAAATGTATGGTCATTATATCCAAAGCATTAGGCATTGAATTAATTCAGAGCAGGTTAATTAAAATTCGGTTAACAATTGGATGGAACAGTTTGATGTAGACGGGGATAATCACACTCATTGGGTATGTATTTTTTTTCTAATTTCATGTAGATTACGGCGTGTGTGGGACTCAATGAAAACCAGTTGAATTAACTTATTCGGTTAAAAAATGCTGGTATTAGATTAAAATACAAATTGGGAAAGTTTGATTATGTAAGTAAGTACAGGCATCACCTTAATTTATTACCTGTTAAACAGCGTCAACTCTGACGTATTTCATTATTAGGGTAGAAAGTTTTGAAAGCAATCGAACCAACATAAAATCTTCGCCTTCTGCGAAGAAATTCAGCATACTAAAACAAATACACACCTTTTCTTGAGGATATCTGCACCTGCCACGAATTTATTCCACAACAAATTCACCATGATATTTTCACAAGTTTGGAATTGGTTTTCTTAACCCTTAAATACTGTGGTACAAGTTTGATGACGTTGCCGAAATATTTATATATACCATAAAAAATTATATAATTGAGTTTGTTCATATTATTTTGTTGTAATAATATGAATTGAATATTTTTTGATGAAATTAAAATATATACAATTAAAAACCGGGCGTCTTTTTTACAAAATTTTATTTTCTTGGTTAACCGCTTCTTTTTTAACAAAAATGGATATTTTATTTATTATTAAACATTCAACAAAAAATAGTAATTCTAAAATGAAACTAGCAAATTTTTTTGTAGGAAGAGGAACAAACTAACAAAAAAATTAAAAACGTTGATAAAAAAAAATATTTCCACAAAAATCCCACGATGTAAAAAATTACAAATTAGACTTTCAGTTTATACAGATATATTTTGAACATCCACCTCAAATAGGCTTGGTACACGTGTAACACAAGAGAAAAAGTTTTTCTGTTTAGTCATGAGGGACAAGTGTAGCAAGTTTTTCTTTTTCAAGTTTCTCCATGGGTACTTCCAGGCGTTCTTCAGTAACAAACACGTCAAGAATAAGTTACACTAATACTGTGCTGAGGTCACTATGACCGCAAAAAAATTTCAACTCGATGTAATTCAAAAACAAAAGCGCGTAACACGTCACTTCCCCGGCCGCCTTCTTAAAATGCACTAATTTGAAGGTACAGAGACGCCCAAGGCTATACAACTAGGGAGGAGCTTAATACTGGAGTTGTTCAAATAGGCAGCGATCACGGTGACCGCACCACAGTAGTTAAGGGTTAACATTTCATCCAAAAGTTGTCGTTGTGCACTTTCAGATCCAAAGAGAAGCAGCTCTATCTGAGCAGCACTTCTTATTTTTATATTTTTCACCATTTCCTTTTCCATATCCACTCTCTTCCACAAATCAGGAGTAATTCAATCTGATTTAATTCAGTATACTTCATGCTCGCGAATGTCAAAGAACTGCGTACTTATTTATCATCATTTATTTGCTCAAACGATGTAAATTATATTTCTGTTATCATAATACCAATTCAATCGTCATGTCAAATAATTGCGTTTTAATTAAACATCTGGAACGTTTCAACCAGAGAACAACTGCTATTACCGATCTTTTGGTAAAAACCCAATTTGCATGGATCTCTCGAATTTGTTATTTTCCACTATCATTCTTAACATTGGCCTTGCGACTATGGATAAGGTCGTCAAGATTTGGTATAAAAGCAGTCTGACCCCAGCAAATGAGTTCATAAGACAATCAGTCCACGAGTCGAATAGATATAAAAATTTGAACGAATTTAAAAAATGTACACAAATCCTTTCAGTCGTGCTCACAGCCATGTGCGCCAAGTTATCGATCGTTTTCTCCTTATCGCGAGTGACAAAAAATCAAACAACAAAGGACTTAAGAGAAATAGTTCGGTAACATCATCATTTTCGTCCAGTAGTAGTTCATCGTACCACACAAGGCCTTTCTCTATAAGCAGTCAAAAAAAGCTGGCTCAATTCGATCTATGATTACACCTGTGCCATTTTGGATGTTATAAAATGCCATGGATTACTAATTTCAGAACGGTGAGCAGTCATTCAAATTATTGTTAAAAATAAACGAAGTTCATGTCTGAACAGTTTGACCATGTTATTGACATTGAATATTGAGATGCTTTTTGATTAAGCAATAAACAATAAAAACCGCTAGTTTTTAACTATATGAAAAAAACTGACTACTAAGTAATCAAAACGGTGGACAACAATCATTGATTCATTTTGGAAATGTGAAAACTTCAAAATATTGTGGCTTCCTTCAATATTTCAAAGAATATACTCCACGTAGCTGTGGAATATTGAAATTTCATAATGTTGTTCTTTCTTATTATTGAAAATCAAGATTCCAAGAATATTTGTATTCCTTAAAAGACCTGGTAGATGGTCAATTCAATTTTGTTACATCAAATTACATATCGTTGAAAATGGGTCTTTTCAACAGTATACTTTTTTATGATTTCCTTCAGTACTTTTTTTCACAATTTCGATCTCTTTATCTTTCTACATTTTCAAGTCATGTGCCCTAAGCACCTTCTGTCGACTAATTGCAATGTATGTTTCCTCAAAAAATAGAAACGGTTATACCATTCAAAATAATTTTTGTCCCATTGCTCCACATCAAACCAATTGAATTTTCGAGAAAAGGGTACCATTCACTTATACTTGAAATTTCAAGTGCATATGGTGAAAACAATATTGACCATATCCAAAAAATTTACGTAGTTGAAAAGATAATTATCTTTTTTTTTGACGATGTGTAACTTGATCCCCTATGCCATTTGAAATTTTCAAATTGATTTCCCCCCCCAACCGTCACCTCTATGTAGCAATCACGATGACTTTTATTTCAAAAAGTAGTGTCGGTGATGCCATTCAAAATAATTTTTGTTCCACGTCAAACCGTTCAAAAGTATACTAAAAAAGGAACACTGTATTTTTTACCCAGATCTAAGAAAGCATAGAATAGAGTAGAGTAGAGTTCATGACTAAGTTACATAATTTGATTACATTTGTAGCAGGTCCTTGAGAACAGATTTTTTAGAAATATCTATAGTTAAAATTATGATTAAAAAGACTGTACATTTTTAAAAAGACAATAAAAAATCCAGTCTGATTGAAATAGTTGAGACACTATACTAAGCACAAGTCAATCTACAAAAAATTTCTAGTTAAAATAGAAAAACAAAGAAGATAAAATACATTCAATTAAATTTACTAGACTTAAGGCATTTAAGCCCAGGTGGTTGAGAGTTTTTCACCAGTCCTCGTTCTTGTAGTCATAGATGAGAAACTCATTTTCCTAGTAAAAATAGTACTTCAACAAAAAAGATTTAACTTTATTTTTGAACATGTGGAAATTCAGCTTTCTCATTGCTTCTGGTAGCTTGTTATATAAGTGAATATTTAAAGAGTTTTTTTGAGACATTGAGAGACTGTATCTAGGAGTTCTCAGTAAATTTCCTGATCTAGTATAATACTGATGTAAATCCGAATAAAGAGCAAAATCGGCTCAATTTTTATGTATTTCAAGGAGAGAGTAGTGTACATATAAGCACAAGGAAATGGCATGATTTGAAGTTGAATGATCCTTCGAATGATCCCATTTTGCAAAATGAAAATTTTATCCGAGTGGCTCGAATTTCCCCACAAAATTTATTTTTGATATCCTGGCTTCTATCTCAAGATCCCGACATCTACGTCAGGATACCGACTTTTTTCTAGGGATCACAAGGTCCTGACATCTAAGTCAGGATTTTGACTATAACCTTTGAATTTAGTGACATGGACGGAACGTCAGAAGGGGCTATCGACAAATGTGGTCCCTCAGAAGAACTCTCCAGACTAATAAATAATTTTATTGAAGATGTTCCCAGGAATACATATAAAACACATTTCACTAAATACAAAAGCTTTCGAAAATTGACATTATCATAAAGCCCATCAGTGACGTGGATCTGCTCCACATTTTCATAGATTCTGCTTAGAATTCAACCACTAGGAATGAAAAAGAAGTATCACCCACTTTGAAAGATGTATATAGAGGAGGATATCCTTAATACAACCAGAGAATGTGAAATTCATTTCCAAGGCTCGAAATGTTGTACAGATAGAACTTGGGATTTCGACTCATATCCCAGGATCTTGAGAATCCGAAATAGAAGTCGGAATCCTGACTTAGATATCATGATCTTGAGAGAACTCGTAATTTCAAGATCCCAATTCAGAAGTCGGGATCTAGAGATCTCGCGATAGATGTCGGGTTTTCGTGATAGAAGGAGGGATTGAAGAAAAAAATCCTGTGACCCTTCTTTGTCTTCATATAGATCTGTTCATAGGTGGAAATTAAAAAAGGAAACTCAGGTTTTTTTTCACCATCAACAACAACAATTAAAACCATGCGTATATTTCCGAAACATAAACAAATATCTGAATATCACTAGTCCAAATGTTGATTTTTTTTGTTTTGTTTCAGGAGTTGGTACCCGTTTTTATCCGAGCAACTACAGGACCAGAATCGGTTTTCTGATGAAGTTCCTGTTTCAGGTACAACAGATGGTGGGTTGATTTTGAAAAATAAAATTTCAAATATTTTTGACAAACCGTTGTAGCCTTCACTGTTACTGAAGGATATAATCAGAATGATATGATGATGTAATACCGAAATAAATTATGTCTTTATTCGGAATTTTGTTTTTATAACCATATTTAAATACACAGGGTGAACTATGAACAAATAAGGAAAATTATTATGTGTGCTCTTCCCACCAAGAGAAGTGCAAAATGATGTGGATTGTGGAAACGAAAAAATAAAATTTTTCTAAGTATTTTTCATTCTAGATTCAATGATGTATACAATTATTGAAGCAATTTTCAATTACGGGCTGGAAATCAAATTTTGAAATTAGAAATCCCAGATCTGAAGGAAATGAAAAGTTTGGGTTGTCAAATATTTGGTGAATTTTTTTTTTGAAAATTCGTGATGATGGCAGAAAAAAATCAGAACTGTATTGAAACAGGCATAAGTGATACGTCATTGTATTGAGAAAGAAAAATACTTCGATAAGCTATATTGATGATGGTTGTACGATAAGGAAACGTCTAACTGAGAAACTGATACAATCACAAAAAAGATCATTAAATTTTTCTGTGTAGAAGAATTTTCCATCCAGTCCAGCTTTAACGATAACAAAAAAAAAATTAAATAAAATATTTACAAGTATTTCCAAAATTCTTTGAAAGTGGAAAATATTTTACAAATACAATTGATGACAAAAGCTTTATTATTCCTTTCAAATTTGAATATTCTAATTGCAAAGATACTCTTTTTTTTGGGAATTTATTTTTATCTTTTGAACAATCCATGGATATACACCCACAAACCCACAATTGACAACATTTCCATTGAAAAACACCAAGAGGGAAAAACCAGGAATGATAGCATGTTAAGCTATAGGCAAATAAAAATCAGAGCCTATAGCAACAGTTTGCTCATTGCATCAAATAAGAAATCAAAAATGTCATGGCAAATGATTAAAACTGAAATAAATATAAACAAGCAATCCAAATGTCGTTGCTCAGAGTTTCAATAATTTTTTAACAACTCGATAAAAAACAAATGGAAAATATTACTCTACGGTATATTTCCAACTGTAAAACAAAATATCAATCACTTTTTTCACACCGTACACCAAGAAAATAAATCTTTTTTAAAATATCAGTGACTAAAAAAATTACTCCGGTTTGGATAATATACGCTTTTGATTTGTCTAAATTATTTTGTTAGATCTCGTCTTATTTATTTTTCATTTTCATGAAGAACTTTTCAAGATGGCAACCACTCCACCAATTTATGAAAATAGTACATTTAATATTATAAGGGGGTGGCATTGTTATCAACTTTTCTAAAGTTTTTGGGAAAGGGTTCTACCAGATGCTTGTGAAATTTCTAGAAAATAACAAAATTTCCAGTCCCTTTCTTTTTAGATAAGATAAGATAAGATAATTTATTCACGAACCAATAAATTATCATCATACATGCATGATATACAGAGTGTTCCTTAAGTACGTGTAGAAACTTCAGGAGCATGTTGCTGACGTCGAAATAAGAAAAAAAGTTCCTATAAACACATGTCCGGAAGTTATTCATTTCTAAGATACAGAGTGTCAAAGTTTAATTCTTATATTTGTTTTTTTGTGAATAAATTCCAAAATATTTGTGATATTTGAGTAAAGTTTGGTATCTGAGATGATTTTTCAATGACAAAATCAAATTTTATGTAAATTGCCAAAAAACTAATTTCTAATTGAATTTATTTTTAATTAAAAAATCGTATCATTCAAAATCATTTGCATCGATTATTTCAAATCTCAATAACTCGAAAGCAGTTGCTCTCAGTGACCTCTACCAAGAATATATTTTTAAATAAACTTAATGATAAATATTCCCAGATACCAAATATCAAAATTATTTTGAAATTATTCACAAAAAATAAAAATCAGAATTCAACTTTGACACTCTGTATCTCAGAAACGAATAATTTGCGGACATATGTTTATTGGAACTTTTCTTCTTATTTTGGTGTCAGCAACACGCTCCTAGATTTTCTACACGTACTTAAGAAACACCCTGTAGAACAAGTCAAAATGATCCTATAGAAAAATAACACATAATAAATGACAAAACTAAGCATGAAAAATATACATTTGACAATCACAGTAAATATTGATAATAAATAAAATAAAAATATACATATTAAAATAAATTCAGGTATACGAGGCACCGAGTTAAAAGTTAAAATTGTAAAAATATATAAAAGGTCATATGAAGTTTTTGTCCTCAAAATACTCTTTCAGTGAGTAGTATGCCTTTTGTGTCAAAACTAACTTTATCTGTCTCTTAAATTCAGTCGGTGAATAATCTTTGAAAGAATCAGGTAAGTGATTGAATATTCTTATATCCATATACTTTGGACAGTATTCGGTGCTCTTTAGTTTATGTACAGGTCGACAAGCATAAGGATGCCTCTGAGATGCGCAAACGATGAAAGCGTGAGTAGATGTGCGACAAAGATCGACTACTGTTTACGGCTGGTTATCATCGGAATGTACAATCGGGAGAGATTTTTTTCTGCAACACGTAGGAACGTAGGTTCTTATCTGAATTTTCATTAATTCCTAATGAACTGTTCGAATAATATACCTAATTGTCTATGATCACTGGACCGTTAATGAAAATAATTTTCCCGAAGCCATAAGTGTAAATAAAGTACGACTAGAAAAAGAATGCATCGCCACACAATATCAGAAATAGGTAAATAAATATAATAAAGAACACGAGGAACATACAGAAGTTGACTAACAGTATCACATGACCTCTGACCACTGCCAAATCAGAATTGTCCATGGTAACTTTTGATTTTTTGTTTCTCTTTTTATTTGGAGTTGAGAATTGTTCCATTTCACCTTTTTCAATTTTATTCATTTCTGAATTAATTTTCCTAATGCTTCTAACGCAAACTCCCGTTGCGGCAGCAACTCGTTCTTGAACCTTCACAAGAGGAATACTGGTTTCACCTATCATTGCTTCGGCCTGCATAAATTTGATGACATTACTGACAATTTCCCTACTTTGTCCACTCAGAATCTTATTTCTCACTTTACTCTTTGAAGGCATTTTCAAACACAACAAACTACACTATAAACTATCTGATAATATTTCAAAACTATACACAACAAAAGGATTTCAAATTCAACACACAATCAGAATAACGCCACAATAATTTTATTCCACTGACTGTACACTCACGACGTTAACTGCTTGAATAATGCAGAGCGAGTGAGCTCTTGCCCCACTCCAGGGTTGTGTCTACTGCGCAACCAATTCTCGGGGCATCCTTTGGCTTGTCGACCAATACAGTCACCTCCAAAATATTAGAGTTCCTTGTTTCATACTGTCCTGCACCCAAGGTTTTGAAGGAGTTTATCTCATTTTTAGCATATTGTATTACATGAAAGATATAGAAGGAGATCACGGTTAATATTTTCAGTTCTTTGAAAATGTTCCTGCAACTCATCCTTCTTCCACTTTTAACAATATTTCTTACTGCTCTTATTTGAAGCTTTAATATTCTATTGGTTTCATGAGATGCACCCCAGGTTATAATACCATATGATATTATTGCTTGAAAGCGAGCATAGTATAATGTGAGCAAGATATATCTATCAACCGTTTTACTTAGTTCGTATAGTAAGAAGCATTGTGGACTTAGTTTTTTGCTAGTTTCATTAATGTGGTTATACCATGAACAGTTCTCCGTTATTTGAATGCCAAGGAATTTTGTCAAATTGACTTGATTTATGGAGTTGTAATTTTTTGGTTTTATTAGCATACTTCGATCAAAATGTTTATTTATATGGCTAAATCTAGTGAAGAAAGTTTTCTTTGTGTCAAGCACCAATCTATTTGCCATGAACCAATCATGGGCATTATTTATCTCAGAATTTGCCTCTGCCACTGATTTTGACAAGTCATTTTCAGAGATCAAAATTGATGTATCATCCGCAAACATTACACAATGTTGGCTTCTAAAATCATTCACGTATATTATGTACAACAGAGGTCCTAACACAGAACCCTGAGGTACACCAACGGGGCTTGCTAATCTTTTTGACATGGAGTCATCTACCTGAATATATTGTACTCTATTCTTAGGATAACTGTTGAACCACTTATAAGATATTCCTCTAAAACCATAATTTTCTAACTTACCGAGCAATACACTGTGATTGACAAGGTCGAAAGCTTTGCTTAGATCAAGAAAGATACTTTATTGCCTTTATCAAGTTCTTCGTAAATGGTGTTCAGAAGTCTGATCATTGCACTGATTGTAGATTTGCCTTTTTGAAATCCATGTTGGTCAACGTTAAGTAGGTTGAATTTATACATAAATTTGGTGTCATTTCTTTTTTTGCCACAGGTAACATATAAGACCATCTTCTATAATTATGTTGATTGATAAAGGGTGCATCATAAAAGCGTAGCTAACCAGAGTTGACCATTTTCCAATAAAATTCCTGATATACTTTGAGAATTTGAGCACAAAGTTTAGAGTTTTTTGGGAGATCGCCTAGTAACGATAGTCGACAGATGTTTTTAACTGTTTCGATACACCTAATCATGGCAAATACTTCCCTGGCTAATACGACGACAGGTATTGAATGGGTAATGAGTCGGGAATTAGACAGCAATACTTGTACTTGCAAAACTGAAGTAACAACTTTATCATTACATTGACAGGCAACTTACTCAACTAACTAACATACAGCATGCTCCCAATTAGTTCACAACACCCTCTCTATTTGGGACAAGTCCTTGGCGAAATAAATAGGTACGAAATTTATCGCGATTCAAGGGTTTGGTGAAGAAATCATCTGCTGTGTTGGTACATGAAACAACTTGATTTCTTCACGCAGAATACGTTCCCGTTTGAAATAGTGTCGTACATCAATGTACTTAGTTCGAACTTGATAAGCACCGTTTTGAGCCAAGTTCTGAGCGCCCTGGTTATCAACATAAAGTAGCGTTGGCTGTTTCGCATAAACGGAAAATAGTTCAGTTGCCAGACATCGGAGCCAGAGTATTCCTGAATTGCTGCTGAGATAGCTAGTCGTTGACAGGGCTATGGTATGATGACTCTCAGTTGCCCACGAGATAGGCGAGTTATATTTCAGGAATGTGTAACCGGTGACACTGCGTCGCTCATCTTTGTCTCTTGTCTAATCAGAGTCACTAAATCCAATAATATCAGTGATGTTTGCCTCTCGACCACTGAATTCAAATTACCAATGGGCTGTTCCTTTGAGATAGCGCATAATACGCTTCACAGCAGTCCAATGTGCCTTTCCTGGATTTTGTTTGAAACGACTTACATAGCTGAGCAGTGAAGAAAAGGCTTCCAACTGCTTCTTGGTAGGGGACAGTTTTCATCCTGAGTATTTTATCAAGTTTTTGGATATTGTTCCTTAGAAAGCTTTTCATTGGGAGAGATTGGCGTATCCACGAGATTGAAGACGGCGAGCATGTTGAACCTTTTCAACACGTCTTCAATGAAAATTTGCTGGTACATCCGAATCTTCTGATTAACTCTATCGCACATGATCCGAAACCCTAGGACAGACTTTGTCTTTTCCATGTCGACCATCTTGAAGTTGTTTGTTAACCGTTTTTTGAAGTTTTAAAAATAACAGATGATTCTCGACATACACGGCCACTATCAAAATTTTACTGTTTGAAATTTGATAGTATATGCAAGAATCGAATTTGGATTGTCTGAGCTTGCAACTTTTCAAACAACTATCAAGCTTAATATTCCAAACTCTGCTTGCCATATATGCTCTTTTTCAGCTTACATACTTTTTTCTATTTTTCACAGAGTTCAGGTTGAAGCATGTAAATTTCCTCCGTGGGATCTCCTTGTAGGAAAGCTGTTACATCATCCATCTGATATATTTCGAGGTTGTATTGAGGTTGTATTGAGACTAGAAGATATCTGATGGAGCTGTATCAGATTACAGGAGAACACGTCTCTTCGTAATCTATACCTTTCTTTTAGCCACAGCCTTTATCAACGAGTTGTGCTTTATATTGAGTTACTTTTCCAGAAGCTTTCATTTTGATTTTGAAGGTTTTCGAAAGAAATATCCATCAATTCCCATGCGCCGTTGTTGATCTGTGCATTATTTTCACGATCCATCGCCTTGAGCCAATTTTCTGTCTGGGCTTTCTCAACAGAAGTTGAATTGCTGAAATTTTCAACAAAACCATAATAACTCACATAATCATGGGTCTATGGTGGTCTTCTAATTCGGTATATTCTTCAAAGATGTTGTTCAGGAAGACTTGTTGTTTTCCTTAAAGGTATAACATCTGGATCAGACGGACCTGAATCTGGCTGATGATCCGGCTCAGGAAAGAAAAACGTATTTTCCCCAGAAGATTAATTGAAAACTGAATACCTTTTCTCGTATTCAGAGAAAATCACAACTCTCGAGACCATGACAGTTCTGGTTCCAGGGTGTAGATCCTGTAAGCTTCGGAATGGAGACTGTATTCAACAAAAATTCAAGGTCTTGATTTCGTATACAGTCTTTTATTTGTTTTGAATCGGGTATATGAGCATATACTTTGCAATCAAAAATGCGAACATGTGCTACAGTAGGCTTCACTCCTGACCAAATTTCCTCTGGAGTCTTTTCGGCACATGAAGTCGGTGACCGATTGAGTAGGTGTAGGTGTATATGCATCTTCAGCCCAAAAACTATTCGGAAGACCTGATTCGATCGGGTACGTTCCATTATTGAACGATTGAGCTGATCAGCCTTGCCATTTTGCTCAGGTGTATAAGGCACAGTGGACTGATGCTCAATTCCAGTGGAGCTAAGATAATTATTGAATTTATGAGAGCAATACTCTACACCATTGTCCGTTCTCAAAATCTGAATTTTCTGACTGCTTTGATTTTCCACAAAATTTTTGAACTCGACGAAACGATCAAAAACTTGGTTTTTTGTTTCAAGGAAATAACAAAATGCCTTACGACTGAAGTCGTCCAAGAATGTCAACATGAATTTTGAACTTGCCAGAGAACTGAGAATGGGATGGCTGTGTCTGAGGATCAAATTTTATGACAAACTTGATGGTGAAAACCGCATATCGATATCAATCATCGTTTTACAGCGTATTTTTCGAAAATGTGCATTTACGAGATGTTGCTGTAACTTTTTTCTTGTCGAAAATTCCTTGTTTCTATAGAGCACTTTTTTATGTAGAATTTAATGGTGTAAGTGATTTACTTTTTCAAATAATAACATTTCGATCGTTAATCAAGGAAAAAAATATTTTGAATGAGACATCCTGTATATTCATGTATATTTCAATAAAGCTTAAAATTACCTTTCCACAAATATAGCACAGTTGATATTTTGCTAGAGTCATCTTAGAAATAGAGCTTTAAGATTTTTTCATCTAGACTTTGAAACACACATTTTGAACAAGTAGGCTTTAGACGAAGCGGCGATAAAACAAAAAGCAATTGTTCGCTAGTAGCTATCAAATGTTGAGAAAGATTTTCACAGCAGTAATTAAAACTCATAGTTTCAATAAAACTTGTAACAATTTATAAGTATTATACGTATTTACTACTAATAAATGAAACTCCAACAATAATAATAATAATGATAAAGAATATATTTCTTCACAGGAGGTGTTCAAAATGTCTACTGGCTTCTCCTACACACAGGCGACACTTTTTCTGAACGCTTTTTGCCGAATTAATTAGTTCAATAGGAGTGAGAGAAGCAAAACTTTGCATCACTGCCGCTTCCAATTCGTACCTAGAGTTGGTCGGAAATTTAAAAATAAGATCTTTTAACCTTCCCCAGAGGTAAAAGTCCAAAGGCGTTAGGTCTGGTGACCTGGCCGGCCAACGGTTGGGTCCAAATTAAATTTGACAATTGCAGTGTTGTGAGGCGAAGCCCCGTCTTGTTGAAAATATATTTTCCTTGGCTCCATTAGTGGCAATTCATCATCAAGGGGTCTAAATACCTCTGAGATGCGAGACTGACATTATAAATGAACGGGTCGATAATTCTACCCCTGAAAATACCTGCCCACACACTAAATCCAAATCTTCATTGACTTCTCTGCTCCACAAGTGAATGAGGATTTTGTTTTGCCCAAGAATAAGAATTGTAGTGGTTGAAAATGACAGCACTGCTTACATGAGCTTCATCTATCCAAATACAGTTCAACGAAAAATCACGCTCTTGTTTACAATTTTCCAGGAACCACTGGCAAAAATCAATGCGACGTTCAAAATCACCTGGTCTGAGTTTGTGAACTTTTCTGGTTCTGTATGGCTTGAATTTGTGCTTTCTCAAAATCCGCCTAACGTTAGTTCTTGATAGACCTGTTGATACTTTCAAATTTCGCGTAGAGGTTTTGGGATTATTTTCAACAGCTCCAAAAACGACTATTTCTTCCAACTCCGTATCTCTATTTGATTCATATAATTTTTGGTATTTTCTTTTTAAATTGACCATCATCGATCAAGTTGTGTCGCAATCTTTTGAAAATGTCTTTAAAAGATTGTCTTATCTCTGGATACCTCTCGTGGTACAAATTACTTGCTACTTCTGCATTTTCCACGGTTTGTATAAAACAGACTATCATATCCCATTTTTCATAATTCTCATACTTCATTGCGAATGTGTTTGGAAATTGAACAAAAACCACGAATTGAGGAGCGTCTTTACTGCTCAAATCAAAATTTGACAGCTACCAGTAAACACTTGCTTTATGTTTTATCGTCGCGTTGTCCAAAGGCTACTTCAAAATGTGTGTGTTTCAAAGTCTGGATGAAAAAATCTAAAAGCTCTGCAAAGATGACTCCAGCAAAATATCAAGTATGCTATTCTTTGAAAAAATCTAAAAGCTCTGCAAAGATGACTCCAGCAAAATATCAAGTATGCTATTCTTTTGAAAAAGTAATTTTGAGCTTTATTGAAATATTTAGGAATATATCTGTCTGAAAAAGTAACTGTCTTATTGATAGTTTTTTGGAAAAATTGCAGTTTAGGGTAGTAACCCCGATTTTGACGAAATTTTTTTTGGGGGTTATTTCGAGGTCCTTGAACACAAATCTGAATTCAAAAAGCCTCGCTCTCACTTACTTTTTGATTTACGACCAATTAAATGTCACAAAAAGGGTATTTTCAACATCAAATTTTTTCCACAAAAAGCAACAAATTTGCCTTTGCCTTATATCAGCATAATCTAGACACATCAATTCACGCATTTTGGCACATTTTGTAGTATTTTCAACTTTTGTATTGAAAATATAAGATTTAAATTAACATAACAATATATTTGATGGTAATAGTTTATTGACAGCAAGTAACTAAAAATGACAGTATGACAGATATGGATAACAAACGGTCGTGTTCCGATATTCTGAAATTCACTAGACACTTTTCGCGCTACCTCTCATGAAACCCTGTTAAATCTCGTTCATACCCTCGGGAATGTAGCAATTTTTTTGCGAATAAAATGGATGCAGAACCATGTTTTCTGAATCAACGACTGGTCGGGCATGACTGGTTACCATTTTATTCGCAGAAAAAATGCGAAATTCGCGAGAGTATGATCATTAAGTCTTTAGAAGTTATAAATTTATTGACATTAAGCTGAAATAAACGTTCTTCAGAGGTAACTGACATTCGACTAGGTATATTGTGGAAAAGAGAAAGTTCAATTTTTGTTTTGATATTTTAGTATATTTTGAATCTGTACCTTTACTTGGGATGCTTTAATTGGTAATAAATTAAAGCAACCCAAATGAAGGTACAAATTGAACATGTAGTAAAATATAAAAATAAAAATTCAAAACTCTTTTTCCTATAATATAGACCAATGTCAGTTGCCGCCACTGGGCTAAGAGCGGCAGTATAAACGAGGAAAGTAATGATGATGATGATGATGATGATGATGTTGAATTAAAATCAGCTTGTCCGATTTTGTTTCCGTTAAAGTTTTTCAACTCCTTTTGCTTGACTAAACAAAATCCAATCAACCAAACACAATTTGAGAAGCAAAGCAGCAAATAATTAACAAATAATGTTACCTAAAATTCTTTGTTTGGAATCAGTTTGTGACAAGGATGACTTTTGTTACGATACACTTTCCTCGTCTATTCTTTGATGAAGGTGTATAGCAAGAACTACAAGCGAGCGAAGCTTTTCTACTACTATTTTATCTACTACTATTTTATCTTTTTACATCCACTTTTTGTAGAAAGGTTTACCCCTTACTTCTTGTTGAAGATCAGTAGCAAGAAATACGCGAGCGAAGCGAGCGCGCTCGGCCGACATTTCGCAATTCCGGGCGCGCGGAATTGCGAAATGTCGGCCGAGCGCGCGCTTTTCTAGCACTATTTTTTTCTCTACTTTTTGTAAAAAGATTAAATATTTACGTGGAGAAATAATAATGCAATACTCGGTAAACTGCAACATTACGATGTTTTGCCAAAAAGTGGGGTAATAAAATACCATGTAGTTATTGCGACGGTTTTTTTATATTGATGGGTGATACTAATAGAGCTGAAGGAGTTAGATGGTGTTGCAACGTATAGTATAGTAACGTAAGTATAGTATAGTATAGTATAGTATAGTATAGTATAGTATAGTATAGTATAGTATAGTATAGTATAGTATAGTATAGTATAGTATAGTATAGTATAGTATAGTATAGTATAGTATAGTATAGTATAGTATAGTATAGTATAGTATAGTATAGTATAGTATAGTATAGTATAGTATAGTATAGTATAGTATAGTATAGTATAGTATAGTATAGTATAGTATAGTATAGTATAGTATAGTATAGTATAGTATAGTATAGTATAGTATAGTATAGTATAGTACGGAAAAAAAATCTAAATCCAAGAGATGCCACGGGCGCAGAATTTCGAAATGTCGGCCGAATGCACGCTTTTCTACTACTATTTAATTTTTTTCTCTACTTTTTGTAAAAGGTTAATTCCTCATTTCTTGGTGAAGATCAATAGCAAGAAATACGCGAGCGAAGCGAGCACGCGCTTTTCTACTACTATTTTATTTTTTCTCCACTTTTTGTAGAAAGGTTCATTCCTTATTTCTTGGTGAAGATTCATAGCCAGAAATACGCGAGCGAAGCGAGTGCGCTCGGTCGACATTTCGCAATTCCGTGCGAGCGGAATTGCGAAATGTCGGCCGAGCGCGCGCTTTTCTACTACTATTTAATTTTTTCTCTACTTTTTGTGAAAATGTTCATTCTTTTTTCCTTGGTGAAGATTCATAGCCAGAAATACGCTAGCGCGCGCTTTTCCAGCACTATTTTTTTCTCTACTTTTTGTAGAAAGGTTAAATTTTTACGTGGAGAAATAATAATGCAATACTCGATAAACTGCAACATTACGATGTTAATCCAAAAAGTAGGGTAATAAAATACCACGTAGTTATTGCGACGGTTTTTTCATATTGATGGGTGATACGAATAAAGCTGAAGGAGTTAGATGGTGTTGCAACGGTATAGTACGGAAAAAGAAATCTAAATCCAAGAGATGCCACGGGCGCAGAATTTCGAAATGTCGGCCGAGTGCTCGCTTTTCTACTATTATTTTAATTTTTCCTCTACTTTTTGTGGAAAGGTTAATTCCTTATTTTTTTATGAAGATCAATAGTAAGAAATACGCGAGCGAAGCGAGCGTGCTCGGCCGACATTTTGCAATTCCGCGAATATTATAGGAAAAAGAGTTTTGAATTTTTATTTTTATATTTTAGTACATGTTCAATTTGTATCTTCATTTGGGTTGCTTTAATTTATTACCAATTGAAGCATCCCAAGTAAAGGTACAGATTCAAAATATATTAAAATATCAAAACAAAATTGAACACTCTCTCTTCCACAATATACCCAGTCGAATGTCAGTTACCTCTGAAGAACGTTTGTTTCCGCCTAATGTAAGTAAATTTTTAACTTTTAAAGACTTGATCATACTCTTGCGAAATTCGCAATTTTTCTGAGAATAAAATGGTTACCAGTCATGCCTGACCAGTTGTTGATGCAGAACGCATGGTTCTGCATCCATTTTAATCCATTTTATTCGCAGAAAAATTGCAAAATTTGGGCGGGTATGAACGAGACTTTAGGCGGCTCGCATACCGGAGCAATACGCAAAGAGCAACCAGCAATGGGCAATAAGCAACAGGCAACACATTGTATAGCATCCCACAGACCAAAGTGAAATATCACTAGTTCAAAATGTCGTCTTCTGATGAGGACGAAGTTGTAATGTTGTGGCAGTATTTAAGGCGAAGAAATAGGAAACGAAGACGATATTGGATTCATCCATCATTTCAAGAGCTCAAGAATTATGGAGCAAGTATATAAGCCGAAGAATTAAAGGCTCATCCCACCAAGTTTCAAAACTGCTATCGGATGAGTCCAGATACGTTTTCAACACTACTGGAGATGTTAGCACCTTATATTACCAAACAAGATACTAACTACAGATATGCGATAACCACACAGGAGAAACTATTGATTACACTCAGGTGAGGTATATGAAATAGACTGACTATATTGAAAAAGTAGCATTTTAATGAAACGTAAACAAAAAAATACAAAACAATGTTTACATTAAAGTTCTGTAAAAGAGAGTTGTTTGTCATGACCATCTGACATATCAGCTGAAAAAGTTTGAATATATGTCTGTACAGGTGTTGGTTGTTCTTCATATTCTCTTGTTGAAAATGAGTGACGTGAATGAGTGGAAACATGGGAATGAGTTGAGTAGTTGGAATGACCAGGGCTAGGAGTTGGTATTGGTACCATCATAGTGTTATTTTGGGATGGTCCGTCACACAAAAGTTCATCCAGAAGCTCAAGTGTTCTTTTTTTGAACTATCTCTTGTGATAGTCAGTTAATTTTGCAAGATCTGGAAGCAAACTGGAGATCTGGATTAGACTTTTCTATCGCTGAATTGGTGTTTGAGGTTTTTGACTTGACATATTCCATAAAACACTTATCAGCTTCATTAAGAGTAGTTGTAGAAACTTTTCGCCGCTTCTCCGAAGGTCCAATGCCTGTAGTATTCGAACATTGGGACTTTCTAACGACAGTTGTGATATCTGTTTGATTCTCTTGAGAGTTTCTTAGTGACGCTGTAATCGCTTCTTCTGAATGATCGTCATTAGTCGTCTCTGCTTCAGATTCACTATCGTTGTCTGCATTGAAACGGCGTAATGAACTGCATTACGTCTTTCAAGTAATAGTTTTTAATTTTCTTGGCTCCACTTCCTGATGGTGGTTTTTTCATTTTCATTCTTCCACTTTTCTTTGCATTGCGAACCTAAAATAGAAAACTAATTACAGAACTTTGTCGCAGGTATTTGGCTACAGGTTGCAGTTTCAAGGCCCATATATTTATGAGAGGACATACTACTATAGGATTAATAGTAAAGGAATGTTCAAAGGCTATATGGAACGTTCTTCAACCATTGTTTATGCCTGTTCCAACAGAGGAAATTTGGAAATCGACGGCAGAACGATACTACGAACTATGGGATCTTCCAAACTGCAAAGGCTCAGTCGATGGAAAGCATTGCCGAATTAAACAATTTTACAAGACCGGGTCGCATTATTATAATTACAAGAGTTTTTTTTCGGTGGTACTGATGGCCTGCGCAAATGCTGATGGTATATTTTTAACCATTGATGTCGGTGAAGCAGGTAGAATGAGTGACGGTGCAGTTTTCCGGTCCTCTACTCTTGGAAGATTGCTTAGCAAGGAAAAACTTCTGATTCCTAAGTCAACACCACTGCCAAATGATGGTGTAAATTTTCCCTTTTATTTTGTAGGAGACGAGCATTCCCGTTACAAAAAAATCTAATGCGACCATATCCACAAAGGGTTCTTGATAATGAGCAAAGAATATTCAACTACAGAATATCAAGGGGGCGAAAAAGCATAGAATGTGAAAACGAAAAAGAAAACTGTAGGTCACAATGAGCTTATGACAAGAGGCATAAGATGTCCGGAGGACTGCTCATTGCTAATATCCTATACAATAGGAAAAGTTGGTTGGGTTTGGTTGTCGATTCATTCGTTGCAGTCATTAGTTATTGACTGCTAGACCTACCCTATACTGATGAGGAGCAACACTCCGAAATCGATATATAGGTGGTCCGAATGTTTCGATGAACATTCCCATGCAACCAAGCAATTGCAGAAATAACCTTGTAGGAACTCTGCACGGAAATTTCATCAGATGTAATTCAATGTTCGTCGTGGCTTTAGCCAGGAAAGTAGTTGTTTTCTGATGGATTTTTGACCCAACTTTTCCTATTGTATAGGATATTAGCAATGAGCAGTCCTCCGGACATCTTATGCCTCTTGCATAGAATGTGCATTCGGAATGCTAACATCCAAATTTGAAATTTTTCACAGGCCAATTTTATGCCAAGAGGATACAGCGATTTCAGTAATTAAATGTGCTTGTATTCTTCACAATGTTATAAAAGTCAAGGAGGTAAATTTTCAATTCCACATATTGCGAAAGATAACCCCAGAAGTAGAAATCCATCAGCTTATAATATACCACCTATTAACCAGTCTGCTTATGAATTACGTGTTTACTTGAAAACCGAAAACGCCTTACCCTGGTAAGGTAATTATACCGTGTAATCAAAATCATCGTACAAATTAATAAATACCTGCTACTTACCAGATAATTTTGATTCAGTTGCAATTGCAGTCCACGCCTTCTCCACAACATCCCTTTTACTATGATCTTGCCGTCGATAATCATAAATTGATGGATATTGTTCCACAAGTTCCACAAATTTAATATTAAATGCTGGATCGTCCGACATGTCCAAATAAAAAAACTGAGTCAAAACATATACCTTGTGTCAAGCGCGGAGACAAATTCACCTACATATTGTATTTCAATACGCACGCGTGTCGCTAGCAACACAAGATTGCTCTACACAGGCGATAACGATATCACGTTGCGGTGGTGTACGAGTTGCCATATAAATGAATGTGAAATACATATTGACAATAGTATTGCTTATTGCTTGTTGCCCGTTGCTAGTTGTGTATTGCTCCGGTATGCGAGCCGCCTAACAGGGTTTCATGAGAGGTAGCGCGGCAAAAAATGTCTTGTGAATTTCAGAATATCGGAACACGACCGTTTGTTATCCATATCTGTCATACTGTCCATTTTCAGATACTTGCTGTCAGTAAACGATTTCCATCAAATGTATTGTTATATTAATTTAAATCTTATATTTTCAATACAAAGTTGAAAATACTGCAAAATGTGCCAAAAATGCGTGAATTGATGTGTCCAGATTATGCTGATATAGGTAAGGCAAAGGCAAATTTGTTGATTTTTTGTGGAAAAAATTCAATGTTGAAAATACCCTTTTTGTGACATTTAATTGGTCGTAAATCAAAAAGTAAGTGAGAGCGAGGCTTTTCGACTTCAGATTTGTGTTCAAGGACCTCGAAATAACCCCAAAAAAAAATCGTCAAAATCGGGGTTACTACCCTAAACTGCAATTGTACCAAAAGGGCTTCGGAAGAGTTTTTATAGAAACAAGGAATTTTCTACAGGAAAAAAGTTACAGCACCTTTTCGTAAATGCACATGTTAGAAAAACACGCTGTAACGCATAAACGGTGATAGATATCGATATGGGGTTTTCACCATTAAGTTTGTCATAAAATTTGATCCTCAGACACAGCCATCAGTTTTCATCTATCTAGTGTGAAAACAGGATTTTCACTTCAAAAGTGTCCAATTTGGCCCACCCTGTACAAGGTGCGCTTTTTTGATATATCAATCGAGACAATTAAGATCCGTCTTCAGATGAATGCTATGTATGAAATCGACAAAGTCGAAGTACTCTTTCTTCACAAATATTTCTACCAAGTGGAAAATATGAGGTGAATATCTGACAGAAGCAACTATTCCTGGCAATACCACGACGGATATTGAACTACACTTAGATCAGAACTTCATTCAATGTATTTTTGGTAGTATTCACCAACGCTGGAGACAATTCCCGCAAGTGAGCTGAACCTTATTGAATAAGGAATCCGTGAATGAAACGACAAAGGTGTTAAATATAACTGAAAACTGATGATTTTTAAATATATTGCTTACTTATTTTATAAAATAATTAAAGTCATTCGATTTTCGTATAGAATCTCGAGTTATTTATAAGCGAAAAGATCAAGTAACTAACAAACCTTGAAAGCATTCCGTATTAATTTCCATATTCAATATTATCGGAGATAGTACAACCTAAATCATAGTATAAATTGAAAACATCACGCCAGTTAATTGACTCCATCAAACGACGATATAATCCGCAACGACTATTATTATACCTATCTCTAGATAACAAACAAGTTAGTATTTTAGTGTATATTTATCAGTTTGACGTAACAAACTCCGTTTCTCAAAAACCCTGACATTGGCCTTGAGGCAATGAGTCGGGACGTCATACTTTGTTGGTATAAAAGCCATCTCAACCAGTGAAACCAGTTCATTACAGAAGTCTCCCTCGTCGTAAATAGTGATAAAGTTTCAAAGATATCTTAAAAATGTATACAAATCCGTTCAGCCGCACACACAGCCATGTGCGTCAAGTTATTGATCGTGTCCTCCATATTGTGAGTGACAAGAAAAACAGCAAGAAAGGACTGAAGAGGAATAGTTCTGTCGTATCATCGGCTTCGTCCTGTGGTAGTAGTTCCTCGTACAGCAAATCTCAATTCTCTTCAGGTAGTGATGCAAAGCTCATTCAATTCGTCAAATGAACATTCATACCAGTGCGATTTTGGAATTGATAAAATACCATGGATTGCTATTTTCAAAATGGTAAGTACCTATACTCAGTTCCTTGAGAATTCATTCAATTTAATTATTGATATTGGATCTTGCAATGCATTTTCAAGGCTCGGTTTTATATCAAAAAATATAATAAACGAAAAAGAAAACTGCTTTGAAACATATTTTGCTGAAATAGTGAATTAAAACCTGGAAAGTCTCATGTAAATATTGTATGGATAATGAAAAACTTCAAAAACATTTGAAATATCTTTTAAGGCTTGACATGTGAAACGTCACTACACTTGAAACAAAGCCGCAAGCTTTTTTAAAAATGTTTAAATTTTGAAGAGTTCTTTGTTTTTCATATAATACAAATTATTTTCTGCGTTTCAGTTTACTAGTTTATAGAAGGGGTTGTTTTTGAAAAGTTTTATTCACGTTCCTTTTATTTTGCACTTTTCAACGTATTTTTTTTTCAATTATCAGATTCCCAGAGGTTGGAACGTTAATGGCATGCGTATATTTGCTACCCCTTGCCATCTTGCTCATGGCTCTTACCTGACCTTAATGGACACATTCATATATACAACAAAGTTTTTCAAAAATTTTCCGGAATTATACCAATTTTTCTCTCATGAGTTTTTGAAAATTTCTTCGAGAATAAGGGGGGTTTGAATCTCTATGCGTTTTCTAGCTACCTTTCAGGCGGGAAGTGAGGTAAAATTATCTGAAATTAAGTTATGCGGTGATACTATCTTTTTCACAACTTTACAGCAATTTTTCTCGTCTCGTCGACAGGAGGTAACGTTTTTGGCATCCGTCATGAATCCTTCTTATCTTTATCTCAGAAGGAATTCTCTGTGGAAAAAATATTTGCTGGAAAAATTCCGCTGGAAAAGTGTCTCTTGCTGAAAATAATTCCTGTTAAACTTTTTTTGAAAAAATTTATCTCTGGCAAAATATATTTCCTTTAGGAATATGATAAAACCAAATCATTTCTTTTTATTTACTTTCGCAGTAAAAAAACAAGAAAACTTTACAATACATTTTTTAATGATTTTTCATATACAGTGTGAGTCTTCCTGAAGTGCACATATTGAAATGAGGAAAACTACTCTTAATTTTATGTAATTTTTTAAATTTCTGTTCGATACCGTGATCCCTGTGTGAACAAAACGTTGTAACTTTTGAACTAAATCATCTATCTCGATCAAACAAACTCTATAATGATTAGAAGTAGTTGGGCGTCCTCAAAAAATGAATATCACGTAAAAACTACTCTCCATTGAAAATAAACATGTTCATTTAGCCAAAATCTGTTTGTGTTTCATCAATTTTTATATTAATCGTAAAATTATTCAATAAAATGCACACATTACCTACATTTTTTATTACTTTAATTTATCCTTCATCGTATCAGCTACCGAATGGTAAAAATCTGATGTATGTCACTCAATCACAACATTTTCTATCTACTGTTAAAGAAATTAATTACCTCCCCCAAATAAAGCATGCCTTAAGAGAGCCCTCTTCTAATAGTTGATATAAAATGTTACGATAGAGTAATAGACATGTAATTTGTATCATCAGGTAGCTAATACGATGAAAAATAATTTGAAGTAATAAAAAAAGGTAGGTAATGTGGGCATTTCATTGAAAAATTGTACGATTAATTTAAAAATTTATAAAAAACAAACATACTTTTGCTAAAGAAACATGTTTATTTTCAATTGGGAGCAGTGTTTTTCCACAATTTTGATTTTATAAGGACGCCCCATTACTACTTTCAATCATTATGAAGTTTTTTTCATCGTGATAGACAAATTAGTTCGAAAGTTACACTGTTTAGTTCACACAGAGGTCACGGTAGCTAAAAAAAATTAAAAAAATTTAAAAATTTTTTTAGACTTTTTCAATACGTTGCCGTCTATAAAGTTTAGCTTAGTTTTTCTCATTTCAATATGTGCACTTTATGAAGCCTCACACTGTATATCAATTATTTCAAACATGAAAAATATGAGAATTACAATTGTAAATTTTGGGCTATTTCTATTAAATTATTAAATCAGTTCCGTAATAATTTTCAGTATTTTATTCTGCTTAGATCTGACTAAAAAATTACTCTTCACAAAACATATTGAGCTACATGCAAAATTGATTTCAATATCAAGTAGTGCTATTGTAAGTTTGCATCATTTTATAGCACTGAACAGGGACGGACTCAAAAATTAGGTTAGGTTACGTTAGGTTTTAATCTTGAAATTATGATTTTGAGGTTATCATACAGGATATTTTTTCTCTGAATGATTTTCCTCCAAAGTGAATTTTTCCGAAGAGAATTTTTCCACAGGGGATTTTTTTCAAATGGCATTCTTTCCAGAGGATATTTTTCCAAGAGATTTATTTTGGAGTGATTTCTGTTGAAGGGATTTCTTTCTAATCTAATTTTTTGCAATTAAATTACGCGACTGTCCGAAGTTTTTCACTATTTTAACGCATATTTTGTTTTATATTTGCGGTATTTTTCAATATTAAACTCTTATGAGAATCTACTGAACTGAAAATTAATCGATTATTGCTTTCTGTAATTGGTATTTTCTAATATTGCAGTTTGTAAAAAAGGTCATAATCTTTAAAAAATTTACGATACATCAAGTGTTCCTGCCTTTTGAACTCTTTTGTTTTCTCTTGTACCTCTGAATCTTGCTTATCTTATCATCCTCAACCTGAAAATCATGGACTTTCTCATTCAAATGTGATTTGACTACCTATCAATCTGCTGATTCTTCTCACATTTTTTCCTGTTATCATACTTTCGGGTATCTTTTTAATTTTCTCTAGATCCGTTCGGAGGTAAAACTAAGACAAGGGATTGAAGACAGACCTTAGGGAAAACATATTTTCGAATTGTTCTTTGTCTCAAAGCATGTGAAAATAACTGCAAAATTTTCAATAAAATATTTTTTTCAGGAATCAGTAATTGTTCACCACCAATCAACCAGATGACCTGAATCAGTATCCTGATGGAATAATATGGGTCCTTTAAGGACGAAGAATGGATGTAGTTTTCCGTAGGAGTTTTGTAGGAGTTGCTCCTAGTCTCGAATGTGCAAGATATCAAGGCAGCGGTCTTTTTCGAAAGGAAGGTTACCATGGATCGTCAACCCAGCTGGAGAGCCTGATAGTGGTGCTTGTACCAAATCAAGAATAGGAATGAAACAAATGGAATTAATTTCATGAGAAAAAACATGACAGCTGTGTATTTTTATTTTATGTTCAACGTTCATGTATATTTATTCAAGTTTTTTCAATTAAATTTTAATAATTAGGATTTGTTATTACTGAAACAATTGTTTCGTGATTTTCCGCATATCGTTTAAAGAGAAAAGGTGCAAAGTTTCCGTAAAAACAAAGGATTATACAGGGTTTCATCGAGTCCAACAGCTTTTGAAAGTTGAAATACAGAAGCATTTTGAAACTAAATTTGAGGTATTTTAAAAATAACCTTGGTTATTAATGGAAACACAAGAAGTCATACTCGTAATCCATATATTATTCCTCATCATACATAGCCTATCTTCGGAGTACACGAATCAGAGCTATGTATACCTAAGGCAATTTTTTTAAAGAAATAATATGACATTCTTGTTGATATGGTTGCAAAATTTTCTATATAATTATTAATTATAAAGATTGGAGATGAAATTACATTTTTTCAACCGGTACTGAGGGTCGATTTCAAGAAAAACTTTGGATACACCATAAGCTGGAAACTCATTGCAATTGAAGGAATTTACCGCTACTCCCAAGGTACATCTTGCATACAAGTCACTGAGGTGTATGAGGTATATACAGTGCGAACAATGATATCTTGTGGATTTTTATCAATAGCTTTATACGAATATTGACTTTGGCAATTTTTGCCTCGATCGAGATAAAAAGTAACCAATCGGATGGTAGTCACATGATTCACATTATCGGTCAAATTTAATTATTTTTCAAAGAAGTTCCAAAAGTGGGTTCATTTCTCAAAATATCGAAAAAAGTTATGGGATAAGGTTTTTCTACATTTAATTTTCAGCCCCTGTGTAAAATTCCTGCAGCATAAGGTGATATTGATTTTTTGTAAATTGCACCAGTGTTGCAAAATAAAACTCAACGCAACCTAAATAAAACTAGTTTACGCTTCATTCCAGAGAAATTTTCTTTAAAGTTGCGACAAATTGAATGTAAGTTTTCCTACAAAATCCAAATGAGGCTACTAAAATTTTGTCAAATCTTTTTGTTTCTTCAAAAAATATCTATTTTTGAAAAAGTAGTTTGTGTCTGAAAGTATACCATTATAATTGAAACAAACCAAGTACACATAGTGTCATCAGGAAAGTCTGCAATATTTGGAAAATAAATTTACATTTATAACTTTACGAAAAGTTCATCTAGTTTCAACGATTTGATTTAGAACCCCTTTATTAAAAGCAGGTAAAAAGCTATGTTAAAGTAAAAATAGCCGTTCACTATTTAAGTGTAGTTTCCAAACAATGAATAAATGAATCAAACAATGAAAGACTATTTGGGAATTTGTCAATAATTTCAATGGAAAAAAGTACAAGAAAGAACTTGTCGGTTAAAGAACGATCCGCTGAAAGCTGCAGAGCAGTTCAAAGATTTCTTCTCCAACATTGCACAATCCACCATAAATAACAGTAGTAGTGAAAAATCAAGCGATGAATATATATCGAAAATATGAACCTGAATTTCATAAACTCATTCTATTTCACACCAGTTACAGAACCAGAGGTGAAATATTGTATCAGGACAGTAAAACCAAAGACGTCGATATGCCGAAGTCAAATTTCGAGAAAATATTAACCAAAAAAGATCCCATATGATGCGGTCTTCACTGACACACAGTATATGGATTCAAAACGATTCAATCACATAAGTACTGTCAAATACAATTTTTCGAACTTCATCTTTTTGAGCCTAGGACATCTTCTTGGTATATTTTCCCTACTCCGATAGTCACAGACCACCACAAAAAACATACAGGGTGGCCCTTCGAAAACTTAACATGTGGGTTTTGGATAAATATATCTTAGATGTGAAAAAACGCTGTGACATTTTGATTTTAGTTCCGAGAGGTAAGTTTTGCTATCCTACCTGCAGCAGCGTCACTTCAACATTCGAGCAGTGGGGTGAACATCCCCTGAAATTTTAAAATGGAATATGAGTCGTCGAATGGCACATCGTTTGAAAGCCCGTTAACTTCTCTAAATAATGGTGTGAAATTTTCCAATTGGGATGAACCATATTAAGTTTAGAGTTGAACTTATTTATATCAGTTTCATTTTAAAATTTGATCTAAATGCGCCCTTAAATTTCCAGGCAATAATAGAGATTTAGGGGTTGTTTACCCGACTGCTCGAAGGTTAAAGTGGCGGTGTTGCAGGTTGGACAACAAAATATCCCTATTGAATCTAAAATAGACCTAACCGAGCGTTTCTTCACATCTACGACATTAGTATCTACCAAAAACCCCCCTGTCAAGAGGCCACCCTGTACAATTCCTCTTGTGTTATGTTCAATGGGAAATTTGGGTTCTCAACTGATGCACAAGTAAAGTTCTGGTTGATAATGTCACAGAAAAGTTTCGACGAGAAACTACAGATGAATTTCAATCCCGGAGATCTGCTTGTGGATATTGCGTAACCAAAATTGTGTTAAAAAAAAAATAAGTCAAAAAGTCGTCAAAGTCAAAATATAATCTGGTTTGACTCTTTTCCATTACTTTTTGCAGCTCTAATTTTTGATTTAGACATTTTCGGCGGTTCATTTGTTATTTGCTTTCTCATAGGACTTTCTAACAAAATATGATTCGAATGTATAAATGACGACAGTGGAAGATCACTTAGTCTTGCATACAAAATAATGAAAGCATCTTGGAGAAAGTAGACAGTATCGGAGAAATGTGAGAACAAGAAGGAACTGCATCGTCATTTGAACATTCACTATTTGCATGGTATGATGTAGAATGAATGACCTCTCCCTCAGATTTCAGCAAAGCTGGAGTGATGTAGATATCGGTAGAGCCAACAGCATCGTGCTGTGAAGCTGCTGGCAACTCATGAAGAGGAAAGCTGGAATGACGCAAAATTTCCTGTACAAAAAACCATTCTACATCACGTCCCTTTGAAGGGACACAATATTCAGGATTAGATTATAACGACAATTTCCCTCATATTATATGATCCAATCAAATGCCATCATTTTTTTAATTAAAACCAATGAGAAAATGACTTTTCGAAAACACTGTCTCCGGTCCGTGGTATTTTCAAATCGATGTTTCGCCTCTTCCTTATTCATGTTTCCATAGTTACAACAATCACTGTAAATTTAGAGACGTCAGTTTGACGGTTCAATTCTTCAACTGACATTAATAACACAAGATAAATTATTGTTCCTGCAATACGCATTCACTCCACAATAATATAATGTATTTGTGAAATTGTGTGATCGAATATCCCTTCAAAGTGCAGAATTTTCAGAATACTTTCACAGTGCCAGTCGCTCAAACTGTGTTGCTGTACATCACCACTCGGCAAGCTCTGTTTTCGTGACAGCAAGGTGAAAGCATTTTTTGAAAATTCAGAATTTTGTCGGGATTAGTCATATAATAACTATTTATGATACAAGTTCGTAAAGTAGGACTTTTTTGTATGAGCGTGAAGTTTGTTGAATGAGGCGCAGCCGAGTTCAACAAAGACGCGAGTGCAAAAAAGCCCTTTACGAAAGGGTTTCATACAAAGTTTTTTCTTCGACAGTTATTATATTGCCAAATTGTAGCAATTATATCATTAATTTGAATGTTTAATGATATGAATTGTCGTCGTATTATCAAATAGACTTCCGAGTTATATTTGACGCAAAATACTGTATTTTTCAAAAAGGCATAAATGTATAAACAGTGTATAAAAAATTACTTTACGCACAGTTGATGATTTTACGCACAGGTGATTTTTTACGCACTTGTGCGAAAAAGTACTACTTTACGCACTGTCAGCAGTGCGTAAAAGCTTAGTTTACGCACTGTCGTAGAAAAATATTTATTATATACTTACTCTAGAATGCTAATCCTGCCAATTTTCACGGCAAAAAGCATGCCGCGTATGCGACCCGTTTACGATGTGCGCATGCGCGTCATCAGTGTAGTTTGGGTAGATCGTTGCCAAGATTGAAAATAATTTGGTGTTCCAATTCAAATTTTTTTGTTATGATTCAATAAAACACATGTAATTTGAAAGAGAGAAATTTGACAGCGCATTTAGGACTTTTTAAAACCGAAAACAACCTTTTAGAGATAGATTACTCCAAATTTTAGGCGAGAAAGAAATGTATTTAAAACAATAATGTATCCTATGCTACAGTAATTATAATGACCGTGCAACAGTGCTTTTTCATCAACAGGAAGACTTGTCAGTAAGATCTGTCACTCTTGTCAGAGACAGGGTCGGTTTTTTAAATTTCAGATTTTCTCTTGTCGTTTTGTGTGGTGTTTGTTGTCATTGGTTATTCTGTTATGTAAAGGAAAAATAAGTGAAATGAATCATTCTTGGTAGATAATGACATTTTTTATGTACCTAAATGCTTTTCTCAAAATAGCTTAAATATTATTTTGGCTTGACAAAAAAGGCATGATTTTTGGTTATTATTTTTAAGAAGAGACCCCAACAGAACACTTGAGTGAGAAATTTGTAATTTGTGGCAGACATTTTCCTCATGAGATTCATGTGAAAACGACAATAGAATAATTGGAAACCTCGTGCATTACCAATACTGTGTGTCTGCGTAAGCATGCATGGCGAGTGATACAACTTTCTGCCACACCGCTTATATTATTAGTTCTAGATTCCTACAAAAAATACTAAACAAACACAGAATCGCCTCAGAAAATTAATGTCAATATGGAAGTACTTTTCTTTGATGGCAAGGAAAATGCTTCTGGCCTCACTTTTTCATGCACCCCCATTATGGAAATTGCACTAACCAGAATTACTCGTAGAAATAGCATGTTAATCTCTTCAAATGATTTAAATTAAATGCAGTTGCGTATTTTGGAATGAATCGTTCTAGAAAAAAAACCTCGAGCTTCCAAGCATCCAATTTTATAAATCCAATTTGAGTTGAAATTATTCATGATATTAGCTGAAATAAATTTTCATAGTTTTTGGTAGGTTTCAATTTATTTTCCAATCCAGTGCTTCCCTGAAATTCGCACCGACGATTTGGGGTGGTTCCGTAGGTTTTTGTTGGTTAACTACAGCTGATACAGATACCAAAAATCAGTCGCTTCAGAGCGGTAAATAATAATAATAATCCTACTCTACTTTCTGATGGCCTTTGCTGAATATTCGGGATCATAAATATGTGAAAATATGTATTCAAATCGGCTAAATACAAAAAACAGATATAAGCACAATGAGGTTTCCAACCTTATTCTCCGAGATTCAGAATTAACGTATGTTAATCTTTACAAGTAACATAATATTTTACTAAAACCGGGCCTGTTACAAAAATCACTAATGACGCGCTTGCGCATTGCAGACTAGCCTGAACTTTTTACAACTTTAAGCATGGGGATTAGCATTCTAGAGTAAGTATATAATATATGTTTTTATGGGATTAGTCTACCGATAATTTCACTAGCCGTATGAAACTCTCCTTTCCTGCAATATTAGGACCAATAAGTCTTGATATGTCTCGATAATATGCAGTTCCTTCCTTTCGTGCCGGTAATAACACTTTGTCATGGCAACCACGTATTTGAACAACAACGGAGAATATAATTTCATCTTGCTAGTGATATGAATGTCAGTCTGACATACTTCACGTCTACAGGCATTATCTAAACTACTCAACACTAATTTCGTCGCACCCCAAAATTTTGATCCTATTAAAATCCTAATAACTTTTTTCTGCATTGAACAATTTGAATTCTGTAAATACAGTTCGCTAGCCCAGTCCTTCAGCTATAATCTCGTACTTCTTCAAAACATAAGGTTTTCCGTATAAAATCGCTACAGGGTATTATCTGAAACTGTACAAAATTTCTGAATTTTCAAAAGGATCCCAAATGAAGAAGACATTTTTTTGTCAAATTTGACAGCAGTGGCATGAAGATGAACTCATTACCTCAAGATATTTTTCGAATTGTCTTATTATCTCTTTTGTTTACAGGGTGATCTCAAAAAATTTACTTTTTGGTTTTGCAGTCATAACTTTTTTCCTCGTCAACCGATTTTCAAAATGTCCGGCTCATTTTGAAGCTGAAACTTTAGATGAAGAAATAAGAAGATCAGAATAGACTCAAGGTGAAGATTGAAGAACAAGGGTTTCCTCAAAGGTGACCTAAATCTGAAACACCATCAAAATCCGGTTGGGAGGAGAATTAAATGAAAATCAACTTGTTTTCGGAATGATCATCCATTCTGAATACGTCCAGATCTTTCTTGCTTTCAGTAGTCAAGAATTGTGCATGAAAAAACCCAATTGTAACGGCAGGATTTTGAAAAAAAAAATAATAAAATCAACCCATTGTTCGCATGAAATGAATGGCCTGTAACCAAGGTAACAAGAATCACATTCAGTGACTGACAAGCCTGACCAGCTTAGGCTCAATCCACAATAGCGGTTTTTTTCTCAATCGTGAAGCATTAATCGTGTTAGTAAGCAAGAACGAGAAAACAAGTTTTATTGAGTTTTTATTGAACAACAACAAAGAGAAAATAACTTGGATAACATTAGAATTGAAAAATATTTATGATATTCAGTATTTAGTGGGCCCTCCCCTTTTGGCAATTACTTCATTGACCCTTTCCGGCATGCTTCTATCAGACTATCAATGAACTCCTGTGGTACAGCTGTCCATTCTTACTGTACCGCATTCACCAAGTCATCCAAATTTTCCACTCGCCCTTCCCTTTCTTTCAATTTCAATTTCATACGACTCCAGACATGTTCCATCGGATTCATATCCGGCCAGTTCATTCGCTCAATACCGTGATCCCTCAAAAACTCGTTGACAATGTGAGCCCTATGCGGTCTCGCATTGTCATCAACGAGAAGAAAGTTGTTGCCGATATTTGCGACGTAAGAGACCACGATTTCTCTCATACATAAATCTCTATACCTCTCACCGTTCATACTCTCTCCTCTCAGAATCACCAATTCACTCCTCCCTTTCATCGATATTCCACCCCACACAGTCACTCCTACACCTCCAAAAGCCAACCTCGCCTCCATTTTTCCTTCCAAAAACCTTTCATTTCTCCCTCTCCAAACCAACACACGACCATTCTTTCGAAACAAGTTGAACCTACTCTCATCCGTAAACATACACCTATTCCACTCTGCTATTCCCCAGTTTTGATGTTCTTTCCCCCATAATCGTCTTGCTGCTCGATGTACAGGTTTCAGTAAGGGGCAGGCAGCTCGTCTCCTTGCGTGTAATCCAAGATCGTGGATCTGGCGTCGGATTGTCTGACTTGAAACCTGAATTCCCGTAGCATCATCAATTCACGACGAATTTTGGGGGCTGTTGTAGCCCGAGTCTGCCGTATCAATCTTCCAATAAGGCGGTCTTGAGCGGGAGTTGTTCTTCTTGTACCCCTTCTTGGCCCCCTAGGTCGATACTGAATATCCCCAGCATTAGCTCGGACGTGGGTCCTTTGGACGGATCTAACTGTAGTTCCAAGCAGATTGACAATTTGGAGGGTAGATAATCCTTGTTCCGTCATTCGTGGAATCAGTTCCAGCTGGTCGGGCGTTAGATGCCGCATCGATATGATATTTTTGTTTTGCAAACGAATCAAAATTGACGTCTAACCTAGCTTGTCAGTCATTGATTGTGATTGTTGTTACCTTGGTTACGGGCCATGCATTTCAGGCGAACAATGAGTTGATTTTTTTTTTTTTTTTTTCAAAATCATGCCGTTACAATTGGGTTTTTTCATGAACAATTCTTGACTACTGACAGCAAGAAAGATCTGGACGTATGCAGAATGGATGATCATTCCGAAAACAAGTTGATTTTCATTTAATTCTCCTCCCAACCGGATTTTGAGGATGTTTCAGATTCAGGTCAACTTTGAGGAAACCCTTGATCTTCAATCTTCATCTTGAGTCTATTCTGATCTCCATATCTCTTCATCTAAAGTTTCAGCTTCAAAATGAGCTGGAGATTTTGAAAATCGGTTGACGAGGAAAAAAGTTATGACTGCAAAACCAAAAAGTTTATTGTTTGAGATCACCCTTTAAACAAAAGAGATAATAAGACAATTCGAAAAGTATCTTGAGGTAATGAGTTCATCTTCATGTCACCGCTGTCAAATTTGAAAAATAATTTTTTTTCTTCATTTGGGATCCTTTTGAAAATTCAGAAATTTTGCACAGTTTCAGATAATACCCTGTAGCGATTTTATGCGGAAAACCTTATGTTTTGAAGAAGTACGAGATTGTAGCTGAAGGACTGGGCTAGCGAACAGTTTTTACAAAATTCAAATTGTTCAATGCAGAAAAAAGTTATTCTGATTTTAATATGGTCAAAATTTTGGGGTGCGACGAAATTAGTATTGAGTAATTTACTTTCACCTTGCTGTCACGAAAACTGTGTTGTTTAGAAATACCACGAGAGCTTGTTTGAGTGGTGTTTTGTACAGCAACACAGTTTGAGCGACTGGCAAGGTGAAAGTATTTTGAAAATTCTGCATTTTGAAGGTATATTCGATCAGACAATTTCTCAAATACATTATATTATTATGGACTAAATGCGAATTGCAGGAACGGTTCATCTTGTGTCATTAATGTCAGTTGAAGAGTTGAACCGTCAAACTGACGTTTCTAAATTTACAGTGATTGTTGTAACTATGGAAACGTATAAATAAGGAAGAGGCGAAAAACCAGCTGGAGACAGTGTTTTCGAAAAGTCCATTTCTCATTGGTTTGATTTCAAAAAATGATGGCATTTGGTTGGTTTATATAATATGAGGGAAATTGTCTAATTGGTATTTCGACGATTCCTGAGTTCCTCGTTTCCATAGGTACAACAATCACTGTAAACAGTCACATAGAAACGTCAGTTTGACTCCTGAAATACGCCAAATAGTCATTCTTGAAATGGTATGATCGAATATACCTTCAAAATGAAGAAATTTTCAAAATACTGTCACCTTGCCTGTCACTAAACTGTGCTGCTGTACAAAACATAACTCAAGCAAGCTCTTTACAAACAAAGAAAATTTTAATTGTGTTTCCTGTAAGATTGTTGAAAAGGCTCCTAGAAAAACGAAAAAATTGTTATTTTTGTATTTTTGCGTATAATGTTTTTCTTAATGGCACATGAGAGTGTTGATTTTTTGACGAGACCGCAGGTCGAGGCCAAAAATTCTCTCGAATTGACATGAAAACACGAATTTCATACACGAAATACAAACAACATTTTTTGTAAAAATGTGAATGTGAATTTACTTCGTCTGAAATATATTAAAAATAATCTTGACGTGGTCATTTGTTCCGATTAGCTATCGCGTTTAAACGACTGTTCTCTTAAAAATATTATTCAATATTTTCATCAAAATCGTGTTCAAAAATGATTCCTGTCTTAAAAAAATTTAAAAAATATAATAACCAAATGACACTTCTCTTCCATACATGTTATCTTTGATGTTATCAATACTTCCTTCCATACAATTTCACAGCATCCAGTGGTCTTTCTGTGTCGTTACTATAGAAACGGTTTATTGGCACGCCGTGTGTTTGACTGTTTGACTGTGTTTGCTCGTAATCGCTTCAATTTCAAGTTATTTTCAAGAAGATCGATGTAGATTATGATGGAGGTAGTGATACCCCATCAGATACATCTGAGAAAGCAAATGCAATAGTATCTTATATGTTACCGGCAAAATCCAAGTTAATATACAGGGTGGGGCACCGAAAACGAAACAGATCGAATATTTTCAAAACGCATGTGTTGTGAATGAAATGCAAAAACACGTCGATTTTTAATCTAAGGGGAACATCTTCCTATCATAAACTCCACTTTCATACCTCTCCCACCACCCCCTGGGCACTATCACCCAAACAATTCGAATTGGGAAAGTAGTAAGTGTGACACATCAGTGAAAAGGTGATAAGGAATTCAGCCACGTCAATTTTTGCCACCTAACTTTTTATTTTGGCGCCCTCTTGAGGGAAAACAACTGTTCCGTATTCCAATTATGATACTGCATTTGCAAGCTATTTTGCACGGAAATTTCATCAGATGTAATTCAATGTTCGTCGTGGCATTAGCCAGGAAAGTAGTTGTTTTCTGATGGATTTTCGATCCAACTTTTCCTATTGTATAGGATATTAGCAATGAGCAGTCCTCCGGACATCTTATGCCTCTTGTCATAAGCTCATTGTGAACTACAGATTTCTTTTCCGTTTCATATACGGTCTTGACGATCGTGGAGCACGGATATTGTTTGGTTGGACTTCCGGCGCTGGGATGGCGCTCGCAGTTTGGAGTTAATCCACTGTGCGGGCGCGATCTCAGTTTCGGTCTTTAAATGGGAATGGTCGTCGATTCATTCGTTGCAGTCATTAGTTATTGACTGCTAGACCTACCCTATACTGATGAGGAGCAACACTCTGAAATCGATATATAGGTGGTCCGAATGTTTCTATGATCATTCCCATGCAACCAAGCAATTGCAGAGATAACCTTGTAGGAACTCTGCACGGAAATTTCATCAGATGTAATTCAATGTTCGTCGTGGCATTAGCCAGGAAAGTAGTTGTTTTCTGATGGATTTTCGATCCAACTTTTCCTATTGTATAGGATATTAGCAATGAGGAGTCCTCCGGACATCTTATGCCTCTTGTCATAAGCTCATTGTGAACTACAGATTTCTTTTCCGTTTCATATACGGTCTTGACGATCGTGGAGCACGGATATTGTTTGGTTGGACTTCCGGCGCTGGGATGGCGCTCGCAGTTTGGAGTTAATCCACTGTGCGGGCGCGATCTCAGTTTCGGTCTTTAAATGGGAATGGTCGTCGATTCATTCGTTGCAGTCATTAGTTATTGACTGCTAGACCTACCCTATACTGATGAGGAGCAACACTCTGAAATCGATATATAGGTGGTCCGAATGTTTCTATGATCATTCCCATGCAACCAAGCAATTGCAGAGATAACCTTGTAGGAACTCTGCACGGAAATTTCATCAGATGTAATTCAATGTTCGTCGTGGCATTAGCCAGGAAAGTAGTTGTTTTCTGATGGATTTTCGATCCAACTTTTCCTATTGTATAGGATATTAGCAATGAGGAGTCCTCCGGACATCTTATGCCTCTTGTCATAAGCTCATTGTGAACTACAGATTTCTTTTCCGTTTCATATACGGTCTTGACGATCGTGGAGCACGGATATTGTTTGGTTGGACTTCCGGCGCTGGGATGGCGCTCGCAGTTTGGAGTTAATCCACTGTGCGGGCGCGATCTCAGTTTCGGTCTTTAAATGGGAATGGTCGTCGATTCATTCGTTGCAGTCATTAGTTATTGACTGCTAGACCTACCCTATACTGATGAGGAGCAACACTCCGAAATCGATATATAGGTGGTCCGAATGTTTATATGATCATTCCCATGCAACCAAGCAATTGCAGAGATAACCTTGTAAGGAACTCTGCACGGAAATTTCATCAGATGTAATTCAATGTTCTTCGGACATCTTATGCCTCTTGTCATAAGCTCATTGTGAACTACAGATTTCTTTCCCGTAAATAATAAATATTCCCAGCTACCAAACTTTACCCACATATCAAAATTATTTTGAAATTATTCACAAAAAATAAAAATAAGAATTCAACTTTGACACTCTGTATCTCAGAAACGAATAATTTGTGGACATGTTTATAGGAACTTTTCTTCTTATTTTGATGTCAGGATTATGCTCCTAAATTCTCTACACGTACTTTTTTTTATGAATTATGGTAGGAAAAGGAGGGAAATGTGTGAATGTAGAACGCATGGGGAGGTTCAATATAGAGAATTATTTCGGCTAGATTGCTCTGTACTTTCAGGTTCAATAAAAACAATGTCGAATGGATGGCTAGAGAGTTTTTAGGAAATCATATTGATACGAGGGGAGCAGCTTTATCAAATTTAACGAAAATTGAGGTATTTTCTTGGGTATTCTTGGTATACGCTTCAGCGAGTGATTCAGCTGCTTTCTCTTTTTCTGCTTTTATTTCTGGAGTTTGCCGTTTGTCAGAAAGTATTTTACAATCTTCTAACAAAATAACGAATGCCATCTGAAAATCTACTTCCACATTTTCAGCAACCTCGACACTGGGTTCAACGCTATCATTACTCTCACTCATGATTATTAAGTACCACAGAACAAACAACAACAATCGAACCAATTTGAGGTTAATCGCGTCCTAGTATTTACTTGTAGTTTATACTTCTAACCTAAGTCAACACTTCCCATCGAAGAATTTACTTTATGTAAAACATTATACTCCACAAAATACTAGGAAGTAAAAGCTCTTATTTGAAGTACAAGCAAATACTCTTTTAAATCATACCACCCTAATCATAATTTTGTGAGATTAGAAGTCACTTCAATATTTTTCATTTGTAAGTTGTCCAAATTTTGGGTATCAGCGGTGCTTGTCGCCGTGTAGGATTATTATACAGGGTCGCTGATATGTATGGAAACGGTCGATTATTTCCTAAAGTAAGATAGCTAGCGAAAAATGTTGAGATACAAAAGTTCTAGGGTTGTGTAAAATCCACCATATTAACGAAACATTAAGTATACAGGATCAGTCAAAATGTCAGGACGAAACAAAGTTGCTTTTTCTCTAATGGGACACCCTGTATATTATTTCACATTTCAATTTTTCTCAAAATTCTGAACAAAATTTTTTCAGCACATCATTTCCTAAATTCAACAGTTTTCGAGATATCGAATTTTGAAAATAAGTTTCTAATAAATTATCCAAAAATGTTTTAGTCCATTAAGTTCATAGTCCATCAAGTTACCTTTGAAAGTTTCCAGTTCCATTACAACGCCGCGTCGTTCTTTTGTCTAACAGTGACGATCTTGACAACACATGTCCAAAATACATTTAGTGTAAATAATTTTCGAGCGAAAATGGCACGTTTATATTCTGATACTGAGCGTATTGAAATTGTAATGATCATATGATACGGTGATAGAAGACGAAGTTCCCAATCGGGAACCCATTTCTAAATCAACCGTTTCAAAAACATTGCAGCGTTTTCATGAAACTGGAGGTGTCAAAAATCGACCAAAAAGTGGAAGACCAGTAAGCATTGTAAATGAAGAAAATTCTTTGAATGTCATGTTAGATGTGGTGGAAAATCCAATAAATTCAGCACAACAGAGGGCTTTGAATCATAACATGAGTCGATTTTCCATTAAAAAAATATGCAAACTGCAAAAATTCCGTCCATATAAAATTCATTTGATACAGGAATTTAGTGAAGACGATTTTGATCGTAGAATTATGTTCTGTAAAGTTATTATGGATAAATTGAAAGAAAATGTCAACTTTGTCAACCACATATTGTTTTCTGACGAATCTACATTTTGTTTAAACGGGCACGTAAATCGACACAACTGTAGGTATTGGTCAGACCAAAATCCACATTGGATTGAGGAAGTTCACACTCAACGGCCACAAGAAGTAAATGTCTGGTGTGGCATTATTGGTGGACACGTCATAGGACCTTATTTTATTGACGGAAATTTGACCTAAAAACACGAGCTTAGACGATTATTCCCGAATAATAACAATCCCAATTTGCTGGCAGAACAAATATGGTTTCAACAAGATGGGGCTACTCCACATTTTGGACGTGTGGTACAGGAAACTTTTCCTGATAAATGGGTTGGGCGCATGGGAGCAATTGAATGGCCGGCTAGGTCTCCCGATATAACCCCACTTGACTTTTTTTATGGGGTCAATAAAAAATTTCTACAAAAATAGGCCGCCAAATATCGAAGAGTTGCAAGAAAGAATAAGGCATGAAATTTCTACCATTTCTCCTCACATGGTTTTAGATTCACCACAATTTTTTTTTCAGTGAGTTCATTACTGTCAGGAGGTAAATGGTAAACACTTTGAGCACCTTATTAAATAGAAGTCCAAATAAAAATTTGTTGTTTATTGAAACTTGTTATCTCTCTTTTTCTCCTGGCATAACTATTGTTTCATAAAATTTCAAATATCCTAGACATTCATTAAAAAATACATTTTATCGTTTCATGCATTTTTATCAACCCTGAACAAATACGCTTTTTTTATTTTCTGTAAAAAAATTATAATTAAATTGTAATCTTATCCACATACTCCACCTTGTGTTACTTTCATAATGAATATCCATTATTTCGTGCTTTTTCTTTAATAAATATGAGAGTAGTAACAAGTAATTTTCAAAATTCGAGATATCGAAAACGGTTGAGTTTAGGATATGATGTGCTGTATCAATTTTGTTGAGAATTTTGAGCAAAACTGAAATATGGAATAATATACAGGGTATCCCATTAGAGAAAAAGCAACTTTGTTTTGTCCTGACTTTTTGACTGACCCTGTATACTTAATTTTCCATTAATATGATGGATTTTGAGAAGCCCTAGATCTTTTGTATCTCAACATTTTTCGCTAGATATCTTACTTTAAAAGATAATCGATACATATCAACGACCCTGCATATAACTATTAATTGATGCCATTGAAGATGCTGGATCTGTATTGATTGTTAAAATACCTGATACGAAGACCTTTTGCCCAAGAACGTTTACTGTTTCAAATTCTGATTATATTGAGATTTACTGCAAGTAAAGTGCACTACGTCCGCCTCATACAAAAAGTAACAGATTTATTTTTGAAATATTCGAGAGGAAACTGTACTAACCAACATTTGGAGATAAATAAAATAGGAGAAATTCCCAGCTTAATTGCCAATTGGCTTGGAAAAGACATGTATAAGAGCTACACAGGTCACTGTTTCAGGAGAAGCTCTGTAAATTTTCTGGCCAATGCAGGAGGCAACATTACATCCACAAAACGTCACGGCGGCTGGAAATATGCCTCCTTAGCACAAGCATATACAGGGCAATTCAAATTCGACCCCCACCATTGGGATCTCCTATAAACTACATGAATAACAGAAAAAAAAAGTTGATGATGAATGTCAGAAGACGAAACGTCGGATAGTAAATCTGAACATGAAAACGTGTAGCTGAAAAAAAGTATCAATGAAAATGTACTTTTGGTTTTGAGCTATGTGGTCAAATAACGATAAAAAAAAATAAAAACGAAAATTCCGATTTTCAGTTTTTTCCCGATATTTCCGGAAATACTCGGAATTTTCCAAATTTCAAACAGTATTTTGTTAAGCACCAGAATACGCAACTTTGCCCCAATTTAAGCTTCAACGTATCTCCTGTAGTTAAGGAGATCCCAATGGTGGGGGTCGAATTTGAATTGCCCTGTATAGAAGATAGTTTGAATAAGAAAATATTGGATTGTTCATCTTCTTCCATACAAATTATAATATCTGATAAAATTGTGGAATCAACTATTTAAGAAATATCTAACGTTTCTGATCAGCAGCAACATGGAACATCTTCGGGAATTTATCTTGGAAGTAATTGTTCAAACTATACTATCAATTATTATTCCAATAAATGAAATGGTTTTATGATAAATAATCATTTTATAATTGTTTATTTTGTGAATTATTTTGGTAGAGAAAAAAAAAATTTTTTTCACGGTGTAAAAAAGGCTTTTTTTCACAGTGAAATAAAGTAAACATTTACGCATCAATAGAGTAATAAAGAAATGTCAAGTTTTTTTGACAGTTGTTTTCAGATACATTTTTTCTGAAATCTTTCAAGAATGCCCACTTTCTCGGAGCAACTTCAGGCCTCAAAATACGCTAATCTAGTATTTTAGTCCGTTGCTAAGCAACGAACTTTCCCGGACCGTTTTCGGACCTAAACAGTACGGGAATAGTATATTGTGTATCTAGTAGTAAAAGCAATACATTCCCGGACGACAATGTAAATTGTTGGCCGAGGCGAAGCCAGGGCCAACAAGCATTGAAGTCTGGGAATGTGTTTTTACTACGAGTTACACATACTATTTTTTCTGAAATCGCATTCAGCATATCGAAAACGATACGGGAATATTTTTGCCGGCTTGTTTACATTTTAGACAGTTATTGAATTCACGCAAACAATATGTAGAATTCCTTTGTTTTTGATAATGCTGATTGCGATTTCAGAAAAAATAGTATCTGTATCTTGTAGTAAAAGCACATTCCCAGACTTCAATATGCTTGTTGGCCTCGGCTTAACGCCTAGGCCATCAATTTACTTTGTCGTCCGGGAATGTATTGCTTTTACTACTAGATACACAATATACTATTCCCGTACCGTTTAGGTCCGAAAACGGTCCGAGAAAGTTCGTTGCTTAGCAACGGACTAAAATACTAGATTAGCGTATTTTGAGGCCTGAAGTTGCTCCGAGAAAGTGGGCATTCTTGAACGATTTCAGAAAAAGTACTTTCCCGTATCGAAAACGATACGGGAAAATTTTTGCCGGCTCGTTTACATTTTAGACAGTTATTGAATTCACGCAAACAATATGTAGAATTCCTTAGTGTTTGATAATGCTGATTGCGATTTCAGAAAAATTAGTATGTGTACCTCGTAGTAAAAGCACATTCCCAGACTTCAATGCTGGTTGGCCACGGCTTAACGCCTCGGCCAACAATTTACATTGTCGTCCGGGAATGTATTGCTTTTACTACTAGATACACAATATAATATTTGAACACTGAATCCGGGTTGGAAAAATGAAAATGTCAAGGAATGGTACAAAAATGTGCCAACAAAATTTCAAAGTGGAGAATTTCTGTAGAAAAAAATTACCTAGATCTGAAAAATTGAATTTCTAATCACTCCCATAATAGGGCTAGCACTATTCCTACTCTTGCCAAAGCAGGAGTTTCAGAACAACAAATTATCAAGCTGATCGGACATTCAAACGCCAATTTTCTAAAGCCACACCTTCAGTTAGACTCACAGTATCATTCCACCAAGTTTTCGTTCAAATTAAAAGTTCCTCCGATAAAATTAAAGCCCTCGATACAAATTATGCTGTATTAGGCTATGTAATATTAACCATGATAGTGACAAATCTATAAAAGTCAGGATTTTTTTAATCTCATTAATTTTTCAAATCTCATTCGCTATGCAAATTTTCTAACTCTTCGGATGGTCCGCCTGTGCTTATCATTCGATCATTGTCAAATGATTATTCTGTTGTTCATTATAGAAATGCGGATTCTTCATCTGAATATATTTACAAATCTATTTCCACAGTATGATGTCACCATACTTTTGAAACTAACAACTTGTACCATAGCTGGGAATTTTATCTATAAAAATTTTGAATGACATCAACTCCTAATTTTGATTTTCTCCTGGTATTAAAATTGTGAAGAAATCAAAATGGAATCTCCTTGGTATACCTTTGTCAGATGAATGATTATCTGAATCTATACAAATGAAGAAAGAATCTCTTCGACTAATCTCATCACGTTTGATTAGCATTCCTATACACGTTTATTTTTTTCTGCTCAAAAATTGTTTGGCAATACCCAAATTAATGTATACTCTCAGATGTAGTCCAGCTTGGAGAAGTCAAAAAAATCTGGCAGAATTTGATAACACATTGCGTGCAGTGACTGAACAAATTACAAACAACTACTTCGATGATACCTCTTGGCTTCAAGCGACTCTACCTGTTAATCTTGGAGGATTGGGACTACGTTCAGCAAGTTCGCTAGCTTCACCAGCTTTTCTATCTTCATTCAAGAGTGTCTCCAAATTGATTAATCTGATACTTCGTGCCACTTTTTCAAGCATTGAAGATGATCTATATACGGAAGGAGAATCAACTTGGTATTCCAAAACTCAAATTACTCTATCTGATAAAACTAAAATCATCCAAAAAGCTTGGGACCGACCTCTTCAAGATATTGTATCTGAAAATCTTACTGCATCCGCTACAACTTCAACTGAGAAAGCTCGCCTGAACGCTGTAACAGTAAAAGAATCTGGTGCCTGGTTGAATGCCTCACCTGTTGCTGCTCTGGGAACACTACTGGATAATGGTTCCTTTAGGAATGCAATGGGACTTCGTTTGGGTCTTGCTATTTGCACCCCTCATGTATGTATTTGTGGAAGTGAAGCTGACAACAAAGGAACCCATGGTTTGAGCTGCAGAAAAAGTTCAGGGCATTTTTCAAGGCATCACAAGTCAATGATCTTATAAAACGAGCTATGGTTACATCAGGTATTCAAGCTATTTTGGAACCAGTCGGTACTAGTCGCGATGACAGTAAACGCCCCGACGGTATGCCTCTCTTCACTTGGAAATGCGGTAAACCAGTAGTTTGGGATTTCACTTGTGCGGATACATTGGCTGCTTCTCATTTAGTCGGAACTTCTAAGTGTGCTGGTGCTGCAGCTATAACCAGTGAAAAATTGAAAGAATCAAAATATCAAAATCTCGGAAATGATTATCATTTCTATCCAGTTGCAGTTAAAACTTTTGGTGTGTTTGGTCCTAAATCTCTTTTGTTTATCAATGAAATAGGAAGGAGATTATACCAGGCAACCAATGAGAAACGGTCCACTTCGTTTTTGATCCAGAGAATTAGTCTTGCAATACAACGAGGAAATGCTTCTTCGGTTTTTGGCACTATACAACCATTCCACTTTTTGAAAGAGATATTCGTTTATCCTACTTTTTCCAAATCATATACAATTTCAATCTGTTCCAAAAATGATGTGAGTAATAAGGATAGTTTCAGGACAGCAGAAAAAATTATCAACCTCTCCAAATCTCTCAAGTTCTGCCATTTCTCCTTTCAAATCAATAGTCAGTAGTCTCAAGTCGAGTTCATTATCACGCCGCTCCAATGACATAGACAACCACCATTTTCGAGACCACTCAGTTGAAAATAAGAGTGGTGAATGCATCAGGATTGCAGTAGTTCATAGCAATGTCAAAGCTCTCGGTTTCAATGGCTGTTGGAGTATTTAAGGAAGTGATGCCCACACAAGTGATATAAACACGACCATTTCCACTATGAAAGGAGCTTTAATCAAAGTCTTCGCATTAGTGATCAAGAAGCTATGGTCAGGTGAAATATCAGATTGTGTAGTAAACACTGTCCCATTGAAAAGTGAAATTCAAAGGTTTGCACCTTGTTTCATCGGTTGCGCCCAGCAAGATTCTCAAGAGTTCTTACGATGTTTACTGTGTACTATGTTTGCAAGAGGACCTGAATAGAATTACAGATAGGCGTAAACCCATTTTGTCAGAAATCGACGATAACTTAAGTGCCACTGAAAAAGCAGAAGAGTTATGGCCAAGATTCCTGATGGTGGATAACTCAAGGATTATAGATTTATTTGTTGGCCAACTGAAATCTACATTAAGGTGTATGTCTTGTGGTCATTGTTCAGTTACGTTTGATCCATTCTTGGACCTTTCCTTACCGATTCCGCAAATAACAGGACAAATAAGTCTGGCTCATTGTTTGTATTATTTCAGAGAGAAAAGGAAGTGCACGAAGTCAATATCTATTTGTAAATTTCCCAAAATTTTAGTTATCAATTTCAAACGTTTTTTTCATAGACAAAAATTGAACATGGTCATTGATTTTCCCATAGAAGGACTGGATATGAGCAACTATGGAGCGGACAGTGTAGCCCCTCATCGATACAACCTTTATGCATTGTACAATCACAGCGGTACTTCCGATTTTGGTCACTACACGGCTTACTCTAGACACCCTTATGCAAATACGTGGCATGAGTACAATGATTCTTATGTGTCAACAATTTCATCCAGAATTATTATGGACAGAGAGGCATATATTCTATTCTACGAGTCCTACTCATAGAAAATCTTAATTTTTGAAGTTTATTATTTTTTTGTTGAATTCAGTTATTATTTATATTTATTTTACTTTTATTCATCTACTTATATTTATATTTTTATCTATTTTTGAATAAAGAACTATATCCAATTTGGCTTTTCACAGTGGCTTTTCTTGTAAGAGGCGATGGTGATCAAATGGCGTTACTGACCAGGTCAGCGTTTACTATTGTTTTGCAGTAGTGTTATTACTACTTGCAGAAGTGAATTCATTATTATTTATAACATAGATAAAAAAATGTACCGTCGAACGGGGTAATTTCGATCAAAAATAAGGGTTTTTTTTTAGCATAGCGCCTAAACGATTGAATTTTTTCAAATGAAATTAAAAATTATGATACGTTAAAAATTAAGCCATTTGATGAACCCATCATTATTTTTTTAAGTTTTACTATTCAATTTTTACTTTTCCTCAAAGTAAAGTCAATCACCCATTCAAAAGCATAAAAAATCGACTTTATCCTCTCAGAGGATAAAGTCGATCAACAAAAATTTAAAAAAAAATTACCCAATCTAATTTTTCAATTTTACGTTAAGAAATCCACCAGAAAATATAAAAATGCTTCTTTATTCAGTCTTATTTTACAGCCATGGGTTGCTATAACTAAATAAACTCAACGACATACTATAAATAATAGAAAAATATAGGAACAAAACATAATCACAAATTCTCAGATCTACCTTAAAAAATAAAACATTGGTATTCTTTACATATGTAGAAAAATTCAGTAAAAACTTAAATACAATTCAACATAAAATATAAAATTCTTGGTGTTCAAACAAAACTTATTCTAGAAGACTTCGTTCTTCTTCGCTTAAATGAAAGGTGTGCCTTCCACGTTTTTCTCCTTTCAGGGAAACTTTCTTTCAATCTGTTCATACGTAATTATTGATAGGTCCGAAATTTGCGGATACACAAAAAATACATCTTTGTTCGAGTCCTTTTTGCGCATCGTATTAACAGTTAGTTCTCCGTCTGAGATAGTTTCAATCTTGGCAATAAAATGTCTGTCTCTTCTGTTGGTTTTGAATTTTACTAATACGTAGTCGTTTACGATGAAAACTTCAGGATTTTGCTCTTTTGGCAGAGAAATTTGCTCTTCTCTCAAGTTTTCGAAAAGGATAGAAGGTTTTCCTATTTCGTGATCTTCTGTGAATGACTCTTTTTCTGACTTAATGTCACTCATATTGGTATTTGTAGCTTCTCCATGTTCGTCTTCTGATTCACTGTCACTCCCGTCTCTGCCTCCTGGTTAAGGTTTTTTTTGATGTGGGTCTGGATTCAGCCATCAACAGATCCGATGTGCCTACGCTTTTTCCTGGAGATACATTCAGTTTTTTTCCTCGTTTAACAGTTTTCGTTGATGATCTATTAAAGCACCGGTCCATGATGTTTCACGTGTTTCGTCAACTGCTTTACGTGGGATTTTCTTTAGTACAGCATCCGGATTGAATTGAACGATGCCACATGCCTTGAACCCTGCAATAGAGTTTGCTTGAGATTTGAGACCAATAGACTCCACAGCTTCCTTGAGGAGCTTTGGAAATAAAGTTTTGGAAAGCACTCCTCTATTTCTCAACTTCCATGTTTCTAATGCTTTTCTCCATGCAGCCTTAAGAGGTCGGAAGTAAGCTACATCCAAAGGTTGTAGCAGATGTGTCGAGTTAGGGGGCAGCAGGACAAACCTGATATTGTTATTTTCGCATTCCTGTATAACGCTCAAAGTGACGTGGCTACTTAAATTATCTCCAACTAGAACTTTATTTCCATCTAACTTCTTAAAATGCGGCAAATTAATAGAAAAGAACCAGTCTTCATAGATGGTGGAATCAAACCACCCGCTGAGAGTGCGATTGTATCTGGCTCCTTCTATACCCCTTTCAGTCCATCCCACATACGAATGTTTTGCCTTATAGACAATGTATGGTGGAAGCATCGTGCCGTCTCCTGCTATCGCAAACATCACCGTGGTGTTAGTTTTCGTACTATCTATGGCCCTATGTGCATGTTTGGTGCCCTTTTCTAAGACGACTTTCACAGCACCCGGGTCATCTACGAAATTTGTTTCATCATAATTGATAATGTTAGAACATGGAATATCCTTCACGACAATTTTTAAATTTCCAAAATAATCTGACACTATAACTCGTAGCTTAACGCTGCTCGAACTCGTTTCGTATTTTCTGCCAGTTTTATGGTGAGACTCCTATTTCGCTTCATGAAACCATTGAACCAGTCTGTTCCAGGTAAGTTATCTACGAACCTTGGTTCTGTCACCCCACGCTTTGTCAAATATTGCCAATATGTTTGATGTCGATCGGCTTTAAGGGGAAACCCCAATTGGCGCAAAATTGCAAGCCTTCAGATAACATTTTCTCTTCATTTTCATCTAGAGCGGATGGTCTTCTATACTTGAACTGATGTCGTCCGTAATAATGATCATTGATGGTCGAGTAAGGGATGACAAATCGTTTAGATGCAGCCCTCATCGACATCTTTTTTTGTTTCACCACTGCCACTGCCCTCTGAAGGAATTTCTCATCATAATTCTTCTTCCCCCGAGGTCCACACTTTTTTTGATAGTGCCGAGGCATCTGAAGACAAATGAACACAATTAATATAGATATTAAATTACTTTCTCACTAAACAGGAAATCGCCATATGCTTGGCAACTCTGTAAAGGTCGTTTACTGTACGTGAGTTCACTGAACAAATGAACGTAGCATAACATATAACTTGTGAAATTAAAAAGTATAAACATATTCGTAATACTGATAGTGATCGAAATTACCCCTCACAATGGATTTTTTAAAAAAATCTCCAGAAGAGCCTTAAAAAAATGTATTACAGTATTATTTTTCCTTATTCACATTCACAAATAACTATGTTTTCCAGTACATTCACCAGTTATTTTCCTTTCAGCAAGTTATGAGCTGTGGAATCAATCGTTTTCGCATGTTTCAATTTCAGCCAATTATCAAGTCTTTATAAACACATTTTTCTCCACGTACTAACCTTATGTATCAGTAAACACTCTCCACTCGAGCACGGCTACACTCTTACTGAACCGGTTGTCAACTGTTGACTACATAAAATACGCAACTGTTCCATTTTACGCGCCAATTTCTTCACAGGGGCGTGCTTGATCGACTTTTCCTCGCATGATCGAAATTACCCCGTTTGACGGTATGTGTCATTCATCTTACGAAGAATTAGTGATTTGACAGAATCTGAAGATTTTTGGGGAGTTTATTTATCAACTGGAAGAAAAGACTTTTTCAGTGCGCCTTAAAAAATATTTAAAATCAATCAATAAACCTAAATAAACTGGAAAAAAAATCGTTTGAAAGTACTTCGACATCTGATCACACCAAAAGTGATACGAAAGGTATGGTAGCCATAAATAATGAATCGGAGAATGAAGAAGATAAGTTTAATTTTCAGTATGAAATAACGGAGGAATCTGAAGATGAAAAAGCTAAATATCGAAATTTGTCGGTTCCAAAACAAAAAAAAAACTGCTTCCTAAGTTCTATTTGGTTGCGTTCACTTATGAATTTTTCTGTGTAACATCGGACTAACAGAAAGGGGATGAATATTGCAGAAAATTGTCTAACAATTTGACTGCACTCCCACAAATCCGGAATGAAACCGACCTATGCAGGGCAAATAAACGTTGGTTTACCGATTGTTCCAGAACTTTGGAAGGCGTCGGAACCGGAATATATGGGATTAACCCAGAAGTGAAACGCTCATTCAGTATGGGTAAACTAGCTACGATATTTCAGGCAGAAGGTTGATGTGATATGGAGACCCAGTATACATGATCATTATGAGATGTCAATTAGTTGAAGTTGATTAATGAAGTATTATCGTTTCGTTCATTGATTCTAACATGGCGCAGTCGGTAGGATCAAATATGAAAGCTTTCAAACACCGATTTATATCTGTCGAGAGTTACTTATTGATAGAAAGTCACTCATCGATTTAAGAATTATTCATTCAGATTTTCCAAAAACCCTACCTATTCATCTTATCTGTTGATTTTTCGAACAAAATTCATGAAAATCCTTCGAGAAAAGATTGTGAAATTATTAGACTAAACTTACTCAATCAATATCATGATGTATTCAGTTCTGATTTGATATTGAAGCCTATGGTAGGAAAACCAGTACATATCTATTTGAAAGAAGACTATGTTCCATTTGCCATAACGTGTCCTAGAAAAATTCCATTCGCATGGAGAGATGAAGTTAAAAGTGAATTGGAAACCATGGTGTCGAAAGGTATAATCAAACCTGTGCATGATAGTCCTTCAGATTTTGTTAGTCCTCTAGTTGTATGTCAAAAATCCAATGGAAAAGTAAGTAAGGAAAAGCTGTTTCGAATGATGACAGAAAATCAAGATATTTTTCAACGTTAGATGCCACTAACGGCTACTGGCAACTCAGCCTTGATAGTGATAGCCAAGTCCTGACAACATTCCTGACACCTTCGGGTCGCTTCCAATTCCTTCGTGCTCCAATAGGACTAGTTAGTTCTGTTGATGAATTTTGTCGTAGAGGTGATTTAGCTTTATCCGGCATAAGTAATATTGAAAAAGTCGTTGACGACATTCTCATATTCGATGAAACATTTGAACAGCATTATGTGAGAATCAAAGAGTTGCTAGATCGTTGTCGCAACAAAGGTATAACATTGAATCGTGATAAGTTTATATTTGCTCAGCCAGAAGTTAGATATGTTGGATATGTGTTATAGAGCAAGATCCCAGGGCCGTCAGACGTTACTTATTTTTGAACGAACGAAATGTGTACGATTGAGTAGTGTTAGTATGTACTATGTTCGCATGCCTACCTACTAGCTTGTCCAGATGACGATTCTTCAGATATAAGGGAATCTAGGTACGTAAAAACACTACTCACTTAGTTGAATTGCCAGTCTACAGAATTATTTCTATAACCCATGGTGGATCAGTGGACAGAGTATCTAACTACAACCCCGGAGCTCCGTTTGCAACAGTTTTTTTTCTTTTTTTTTTAAACAAAGCAGACGCATCAAACTTGGGTTAGCAATCTCGGTTGGAAACGGCTTCGACTCTGGGAGGATTTTTGTTCAAAAAGAAATTTAGAAGAAAACAGAATTTTGGTAAATAAAAGATTTCGTTAAGATTTCCTTATGAGTAAAATCCCTGGGACTTCAGACATAACTTATGTTTAAAAGGATGAAGACTTAGGTTCTGAGTGGTGTGTCATGTACTTTTAATACCTTTGTGCTTGTGGAGTTCGCTCTGTGACACCTGGAGTTTCTAGAGAAGGGTAGTACTTTTAAATATTCAAGAAATTTCGGAAAAGCGTTATTTCTGATACAGTTAGAAACATATATTCAATACTTTAATGATACATTTTTTTATCAATATTCAGTCTTTGATTATATCAATGCCTTGAATATAAGTGACTTCAGAAAAAATAAATCACTTATCTCTGTATGTTTCGTGAATACCTATTTGTAAAACAACTCTACGGAAAAGTATTGAATATTCAGCAATGTTAACGATTAAGTATGGAGTCATCAGGAGAAATCATATTTAACAAATTATATCTGACTTGTTTTTATTTACATGAATCAAGTTCCACATTACTTTTTGTTGATTTCCGTTACGATTTATGTCATTATCGTTAGCCATTAGCTGTTTCTTCAGCTAATCTCATTTCTATAAATAAATTTTTTTGGCTCAACTAGTTGTTTCAGGTCATCGCAAGGATTAGTTTTATAAACATCTAGGAGAAAATGAAGTGTTTCTCTCGTCTGATTTGAATTATCTGTGTACCAATTTAAACTGCTTTTGTTATTATTTGAACTTTGGGACTTGACTGGGAAAAAAAGATACATCTAGTGCAAATATAATGACTGCGTAATTCTTCGATATCTCGAAAGCCATAACCTGTAGAGAAAAACATTAAATAAAAAACTTTTTCAGTAACGAAAGTTGCTTATTTTCAAATTATTTTCAACATTACTGGGTGATTTATAAAAACGGGACGGCTCAGCGACGAGTCTTTTTAAACGGAACACCCTGTATTTTTTATTCGGTATTTATTCCGCCAAGGTTTACCTCTACATCACTGTAAAAAAATTGGAATCGGTTGCGGCGTTGCCAAGTTATAATTGATAAACCTATTTTTACCACTATTGAAGGGTCATGTTGAATTGGGCATGGAATATTCATTTATCCAAATTTTTAAAATATTTTGGCACACAGTATTAGCAAGGTCTCACGTTCACCAATCCAGTAATTTTGCGACATGATCCTTTACAGGGTACTGAAATTTGCATTTTGAATATTGTAAGATTCAGACGACGTTTATTAGAATTTTCCAAATGGAACACCCTGTATTTTGCTTAACAAATTTATTCCGACATCTTTCGCCTTTTTATTGCTGAAACAAAAATCAAAATCGGTTGCGGCATTGTCAAGTTATGAGTAATTTCCTTATGTTTACTACTATTTCGGGGTAATTTGTACGTCATAGTTTTTTCATTTATTTGTATAGTGGAAATATTGCGTTGCTATGGTATAATCAAATTTCTACATGGACCATCATGTATTTTTTTACAGTAGGAACATTTACAGGCTCTCCAAGTTTGAATTTAAAACAAATAGAGTGGGTTTTGACAAATTCATCCAAAATACTACTTTCACAGAGATTTTTTGCAGACTATGAAATACATTTCCATTATTTGTGTAGTCGCCTGTCAAACATCGCAACAATCAAATATACCTTGAATTTATATAAAATTTTGCTGAATTCCCACCTGAAACCCGCGTAGTAAAGGAATATTGTTTGTATTATTATGTACAGTTTGTCTCCTTCAAGTTAAATGGAGATTTGGATTGCGGGAATAAAGACAATAAAAGTTGCCCAAATTTTAAAAGAATGTCCCTATTCTCGCATTCCAAATCTCTATTGCTTGTATTGTAGAAGTTGCCAAATAATACATATTTTATGTCGAGATGTTTTTATTCGAAGTATTCCAAATAATAATGTTTGAGGTTGAGATAAAAGAAAAACAAATAATAGAGGAATTAAAGCAGATAAAAAACTCATTACAGAAGTTGTTCGACTGCTCCTTTGATGAAATTAACACGAACATTTTTGGAAGACGTTGACAAACTGATCAGAATTGCTGTGAAAGAGATAATGAATCTACCAGATGACATACCTTACTCTTTCATTTACGCTTCAAGAAAATTTAGAGGCCTTGGAATCATCCGCGCAACTTGGGAAGCCTTTTTACAGCAATATATGTTGTACTCTCCTCAATACTGGAAATGTTTATTTACCACATATTCGGAATTTAACCAAAGAAATTGAAACCTGTTTAAAAAAATCGATGTGAACGAAAACGATATTATTGACTCTCCAGAATTCAACCGCAATGGAAAGAAAAATACAAGATGTTACCATAACTTACTACGAGAACGTGAATTTGAAAACTGGAATAAACTCAAATCAAAAGGGAAAGGAATATCATTGTATAAACAATATACCCATGGAAATAGATAGATTTATTGGAGGGAGAGTCTGTCATTATCAGAGTGGATTAATGCAGTGAAGATGAGCACGGATATTGCACTGGTTAGAGCAATTCCTGGAAGGAGTATCAATGGACGCCATTGTAGATCACCTGATTGCAATGAGACTGAAACTTTATCACACATTCTTGGATACTGCAGAAAGGGTTGTTTGCTTCGGAAGGCGAGGCATCATCGTGTAAGAACACTCATTGCAGACGGATTGAGAAAAATGAATATGGAAGTTTATGAGGAGGTCAGCTGTGTAGCTATTGATGGTTCAACCAGAAGAGTTGATATCATTGCAATCAATTGGGATTAGAAGGAAGGTTATATCCTTGATCCAACTATCCGCTACGAATTGTCTGACACACAACCTAAAGAAGTTGATATGGACAAAAAACAAATTTATAAATCTACAATTCCATACTTCATAGACAAATATGGCTTAAGTAAAGTCGAAGTGATAGGATTAATGATTGGAGCTCGAGGAACAATTCCACAGTTCTTTATTGATTTCACTAAAAATGTTAAGCTGCCCAAATCATTAATGGATAAAATCGTCGTTTCAGTGATCAAGGACTCATCAAGGACTCATTTGTTTTTTCTTTATTGTGCATTTATTGTTGATAGGTATCCTGTGTTCCTGTGGCAGAATGCTTTTAGCAGTCAGGACATCAACTGTAAGTTGTTGTAATATATACAGTACCACAAAACGTTTATTCTCATTTTGCGCTGAAATGCTGCGAAATGGGTGAAAAATGCTTGCAAACATGACTGAAAACGGCAAAGATGGTGAAAGCGGTCGAGTGGTAGGAGAGAGCGGGAGATGAGGGAAAGCGTATTATCTCGTAACCCGTTCACTAGAAGAATACCCCTCATCTCCCGGACTCTCCTACTACTCGGCAGCTGACGCGGGATCGGCCGTTTTTAGTCATGTTTGCATGCATTTTTCACCCATTTCGCTCCATTGCAGCGCAAAATGAGAATACATATTTTGTAGTACCATACTTCTGCTTTCATAATCTGTTTAAGAAATTGGAATCGGGCTATCACTAGAGCACCCAGGCACGCTGCAAGAAAAAAATTAAAAAAAAATTGTTCCAAAACTAACGATCCGACAGCGCCTGTTTTGTACTCACATAAAGTACACATGATTCAATACTTTCATAAGGAAGGTCAATCCCACTTCTTGAAAAATAGCGGAGTTATGAATTTTTAAAAATATTGCAAAATTTTGTGGTTTTTCCAGTTTTTCCCCGTTACTAATGATCCGACAGGGTTGTGAAACATACCATTTTATTAGTTTTCATTTTATTAGCGAAACAGTTTCAAAAATACTCGTTTTTTGTTACTTAAATGTTTATAACAAATCAATAAATGACAGTTGCGAGTCGAAAACATAACACAATATAACCACGGACTGTCTTTCATGTGATGGCATAGTCTGTTTCCAACTAGTATTATTGTTGAAAACTCACTAATTTTTTGCTCTAGTGCATGGTGTAAATATATGTTTCTTTCATATGAATTTGGCATGTCGTTTCAATTCAATAGAACTATAAATAGGAAGAACACAAATACCTCCAAATTCATTAGTAAAAGTAGCTTTGGAAAATTTCAGAAAGTAACGACTGTTAGCTTTGACATGATCAAAGTATCAATATTAAGGTTAAATGGAGTCAACGTTGCTTCAATTAATTTGAAAGATGAAACAACGAATGCCAATAATTATATTAGAAATTACAAACGTCATTGCGTTCCCATCGAACAACAAAAACGACAATACTGCTGTTAATTTGCCAATTTAATGATAGCAAACTAATTTGCATCGGTTTCCAATGAACTGGACGCAGAGAGCATCGTTCCTCGCAAACTTTGACATTGGCCTTGCGGTAACAAACCTGAGACGTCACATTTTATATAAAAGCAACTCTGTCTCACAATCGTATTCATAACTTCAGTTCGTTTCTAGTTGAAAAGTGACAGAAGTTTCAAAATATTATCGAAAATGTACACAAATCCGTTCAGTCGTACGCACAGTCACGTGCGTCAAGTTATCGATCGATTTCTCTTCATCGGGAATGACAAGAAGACCAGCAAAAACGGACTGAAGAGGAATACTTCGGTCACATCTTCATCCACTAGCAGTTCGTCTTATAGAATGAGGAAATCTCCCGGCAGCGATAGGAAGCTAGTTCAATTCGACAAGTGAAGAAACATGTGCTATCTTGGATCTGTTGGAGTTTCGGACTGCCATTTGCAAACTGGTAAAAACCTTTTATTACTATTTTGAAAGGTTTAGACAATCTTCCATACTATCGTCAGAGAACAAAAAAATTTATGCTATAGTAGAGCTCATCAGCTTCATGTTTATTTATTTTTGGAAATGCACGTGTACTAAAGTTTCATCTACTCCAATATAAAGGGTAAGGGGAAAGAACGAACGATGTCGCAAAAGGTCTTTGCGGAAAAACGCAGTTTTTAGCAGTATTCCTTATGTAGCATTATTACAAATTAATTAAATCACACACCAACATTTTGAAAGTCATGTAATGGTTTTCATCACACTTCTCAAGCATTTTTTGAATGAAGTCAACCGATTCGTATTTCAAAACTCGATCATACTCATGACTGTTATAACATTATAATATATCAAAATGTACCCATTTCACGTCCAACATGTGCCGATACACATTTGAATTATGGTAAATTTTTTATTCAATTGAATGATAAAAACTGCACGATTATGAATATATTAACTGAACGATTATAATTCGCAGACATCAGGATTATTATGACAATTTCCCTCATATTATATAAACCAATCAAATGCCATAATTTTTTGAATTCAAACCATTAAGAAAAGGACTTTTTTCTACAACCACACTCCAAAACATGCTTTTCTGCATAGTTTTACGTTCGCAAACATGATTATTTCTCACAATAATTGAAATTTGACATTAGTGTGCAGCAAAGTGACATTTCTGTGCCACAAAGTGACATTTCTGTGCCAACATTTTTCAGTACCTAATTTCTAAGCAATACAGTTTTCGTGACAGCAAGGTGAAAGTATATTTTGAAAATTCTGCATTTCGAAGGGATATTCGATCAGGCAACTTCAAGAATGAATAGAAAAAGTCTATTGGCTTATATAATATGAGGGAAATTGTCGTACAAATTCATAATATTCTGAACAAAAATCATAGACATCATTACTGCTGTCTCAAATACCCACATGCACACTATCCATTGCTAGGCAACGGAGCAACATCTATCGAATCATTTGAATGTCAACAAACGTCAAGCATAAAATATTCGTAAAATATTCTTGTCCCGTAATTTTTTAATGAGATTGAACTAAAATGGATAGCGACAGTTCTGAAATTGAAAATCCTCCGCCAGAACTAAGAGAACAAGTTAATTCATTGTCATTGAATTTACTACCTTCAACTTCAAGAGGAAAATATAAGAATGAGTCACTGCTCGTGCCGCAACTTTTTCAAACTCGTGAGAAATTAGCACTTTTCTGCACTTGTTGCACAATATACTATTTCCTACGAGCTTGCGGAAAAGTAACTTTTCCGCACGATTTTTCGTTTTGAAAGTTCTACTTTTCCGCACGTTTTTTACTTTTCCGCACGATTTTTACTTTTACGCAAGATCTTTAAAGCACAATATTATAATTCAAGATTAGTATATTGTACAATGAGCATGAAATGACATACATTTCCCACGAGTAGGAAGGTATATGAAATTTTGTAGTACGAGCGAATTATTTTTTTCATAACAGATCCTATCAAAAACACTCATGTCGCCATTGAATATACAAATATTGAAAAATATAACGAAAGTTGAACAGTAAGTACTCTCATCGATTTCAAAACAAAAACAAGTAAAAAGTAACACTTCCCCAGGATTCGAAACACCTACCCCATTAACCATTAACCAGCGTAGAACGACTGCTCCCTTACCTTGCCAACTGAGCTATTTCAGATATTAATTCAATTGCTATAATACCATATCAAATCCTGTCAAATTTTAAATATCACTATTTATTTTGATAATGTCTTAATTACTTTATATTTTGAAATTAATTTTATGAAAATTACGGAATATCGGAAAGTTATTATCAAACAGTCGTTAATAGTCTAAATTCGATCTCATATTATGAATCTCGCGGAAAGATAAAATCATGCGGAAAACTTACTTTTCCGCACTAGTGCTGAAAAGTTACTTTTCCGCAAGATTTTTATATTGTTGAAAATGAAGATATTTAGGACTAACTAAATGATCTATGTAACTATTCTGTCTTATGTGTCATTTTGTAGCATTATTATAAATTCTTGTTTAATAAAAACCTTTTTTATTTCAAAAATAAGATGGACAAAAACACTCGTAGGAAATAGTTATTTACCTAACAAGTGCGGAAAATAGTACTTTACCGCACGCGTCGGTAGTTGCACGAACGACGCGGAGCGGATTTCGGGCAAGCCGTCAAGGACGGAAAAGACGTTTTCCGTAAATGTTAGGTACAATGTTTTTCCTACGAGTGTTTTTGTCCATCTTATTTATGAAAAAAAAGGTTTTTATTAAATAAGATTTTATAATAATGCTACAAAATGACACATAAGACATAATAGTTACATAGATCATTTAGTTAGTCCTAAATATCCTCATTTTCAACAATATAAAATCGTGCGGAAAAGTTACTTTTCATCACTAGTGCGGAAAAGTAACTTTTCCGCATGATTTTATCTTTCCGCGAGATTTAAAATATGAGATCGAATCTAGCCTATTAACGACTGTTTGATAATAACTTTCCGATATTCCGTAATTTTCATAAAATTAATTTCAAAATATAAAGTAATCAAGACATTATCAAAATAAATAGTGATATTTAAAATTTGACCGGATTTGATATGGTATTATAGCAATTAAATTAATATCTGAAATAGCTCAGTTGGCAAAGTAAGGGAGCAGTCGTTATACGCTGGTTAATGGTTGAGGTAGGTGGTTCGACCTGGGGAAGTTATTTCTTTTTGTTTTTGTTTTGAAATCGATGAGAGTACTTACTGTTCAATTTTCGTTATATTTTTCAATATTTGTATATTCAATGACGACATGAGTGTTTTTGATAGAATCTGTTATGAAAAAAATAATTCGCTCGTACTACAAAATTTCATATACCTACCTACTCGTGGGAAATGTATGTAATTCCATGCTCATTGTACAATATACTAATCTTGAATTAAAATATTGTGCTTTAAAGAGAAAATCTTGCGTAAAAGTAAAAATCGTGCGGAAAAGTAAAAATCGTGCGGAAAAGTAAAAATCGTGCGGAAAAGTAGAACTTTCAAAACGAAAAATCGGGCGGAAAAGTTACTTTTCCGCACGCTCGTAGGAAAAACATTGTACCTACCTCTTGCGAAAAACGTCTTTTCCACCCTTGACGGCTTGCCCGAACTCCGCTCCACGTCGTTCATGCAGCTGCCGTCGCGTGCGGAAAAGTACTACTTTCCGCACTTGTTAGGTAAATAACTATTTGAAAACACTTCCTCCAGCCCGTGGTATTTTCAAGTCGGTGTTTCGCCTCTACCTTATTTGTACGTTTCCATAGTTACAACAATCACTGTAAATATAAAAACGTCAGTGTTTAACCCTTCAACTGACATTAATGACACAAGATGAACCGTTCCTGCAATACGCATTTACTCCATGATTATATTGTGAAATTGTCTGATCAAACTGTGTTGCTGTACAAAACACCACTCGAGCAAGCTCTCGTGGTCTGGGAAAATATACAAAAATACGTACTTAGTTATAGTATTTTTGCACATTTTAACGGAATTTGTTTAAAAAATGGTGGTGTTTGATTGGTATATTTCACGATGAGGGAAATAACCTCCTATAAATTCGAATGTGTTTAATACTCACTGAAACCAACCAAATATCCATTCTCTCCGTCAGTCAGGCGGCAATGAAGACCCTGCCTGACTAATTTGGGAGAGTCGTAAAAACCTCAGCAACAGAACAAGGTAAAACTTGACTGGGCATCAGGTCACATAGGCATCCAGGAAAATGAGAGCGCAGATGCCCTAGCAAGATCAGGGCGAGCCTGCGGAATCCCGTTTGGGAAAATTGAGCAAGACACAAAGAAACATCTGGGAAACATCACCAATCCTCCTGGGAGAACGCCTCTGGCAATACTCACGGAGAGATGATGATTATGGCAGGCCAACCAATTGGCTCTCAAGACATTTTGTCGAACTGAGCTGGAACCCTCTCAAAAAAGTAGGTTCAGTTCCTGATACAGCACTGCCACCTGAGAAAACACCTACACATGCTGGGTATACACCAAGTCTCTGTAATGAGGACATAGTGTTCAAATGCGAAGCCCTGGGTCAGATGAGGATGGATATCTCAGGACATTGCAGTGCAGAAAATATCATCCCAGATGTAAACCTCGTGAATAATTTCTAGGAGTTCATCATAAGATCCGCAGTACTCACGAAATAGATCTAACAGCGGGGATCAGAAAGCTTCTACTCAGAACTATCTGTACTTTGGCCGATAGCCGGTCCCGACGAGCAATAATAATTATTGCAATTTATTCACGACCTTTCTGATGATGACTGTAGAGTAGTTTTTGGGATTTAGGTCTCAGATTAAAGTAAACGATATTTCTTAAAAGCCGACGTTTCGTTAATTTATTTTGACATCTTCAGGGCACTGTAAGATAAATGGGAATGTTACAATTTTATAAACAGTAACAGAGAAAAAAGAACAATTATTAATATAATTATATAAAGTAATTTCTTCTCTTTTTGTACATTACTGTTATTATTCCAGAAACAACAACTGAACATTGTTAAGGTGACGGATAATCAATAAACTTGTTTATAAAGAAAATAGTATTTCTACTTACATAAGAGGAGTTTTCCATGTTAAAAAATAATAAGGTTGTCCACCATGATAGTTGGTTTCTGTCTTGACAGATATACATATAAAACTCAGCTCAAAACAACAACCACAACTATGAAACACGTTAAAATTTGAATAACTTTCAAAAATGAAAACACACTGAGAAAACACTTTTTTAGTAGGACCAAAGAAAAAACCCCTCTGGACTGCAGGTCGAATGTAATTTACAAAATCCCTTGCCTTGACTGTGAAAAAAGTTACGCAGGTCAGACCAGAAGATACCTAAAAACACGCCTCAAAGAACATGAACATAAACAAGTTTATTGATTATCCGTCACCTTAACAGTGTTCAGTTGTTGTTTCTGGAATGATAATAGTAATGTCCAAAAAGAGAAGAAATTACTTTATATAATTATATTAATGATTGTTTTTTTTTCTCTGTTACTGTTTATAAAATTGTAACATTCCCATTTATCTTACAGTGCTCTGAAGATGTCAAAATAAATTGACAAAACGTCGGCTTTTAAGAAATGTCGTTTACTTTAATCTGAGACCTAAATCCCAAAAACTACTCTACAGTAATAATAATTATAGTTATCCACAGCGAAGTGGTCGAGGTGTTTGAGCGTTGGCCTTCTACCCAGGCGGCCCGGATTTGCTCCCTGGACGCATATCTTGGCTTTTGAGGAATTTTCTTCTATAACCTGGGACTTTCGTAAAAACAAATTTTACAAATGGTTTAACCATAGAATTTTCAATACATATTTTTTGGATTAATTGGCGTATCATATTCAAATCTTGTTTCTGAGATAAACTTGATAATAGATTTGTCTTTTCAACCCTTTGTCGTTATAATTAGGTACCGAAAATCTCTGACACACCCTCAACAAAATTTTACTCCTCTCCCATCTTATACGATGTTATCTGCCATCACAATACATCTCAATTAAAGATTAGGTTTATGTTAATTTACTATTTCACCAAGAAATTAATTATTGATATTTTTTACAGAAACCAAAAATTACTGTTCCATGGGCGCGCTACTCACTCTATGGAAGGAATCGTTTGAATTGAACTGAAGCTGAAGCTGAAGGATCATCAAAGAACAAGAAGAAGCATGTGTGAATTGAAGCTGAATAATGAAATAAGCTGTTTGAATGGAAACCAGTATTAGAATGTGGAAAAAAACATTTGTTCAATGAATTCTAGTCATTTCAATAAAATATTTGAATACCATTTTGTCATAGATTTTTCTACTCACCAGAAATGGAATTATTTTCACAAAGTATACGTGATTCATGGAAATGGGAAACTAAAACAAAAAAGCAGTGGGTGTCGAAAATAATACTTTTTTACCGTTTACATTGAGTACTGATCAAAACCTAGCTTGGAGCTGAGTAATGTAGTACATTTTCATCTCGTCTCTCACTGATGGGAATTATCTTCAACTTCTTTCATTTTTGATACGATTCTATGTGTTTCGTATATGTGTTTTCGGGTACTCCCTGTGAGACTCTAGAACTCATATAAGAATATTCAGAACATAATATAGGCGGTGGGACACAATAACCGGAAAGAGAAAATACTTTTTTGACAGAAAAATTTGGAGGGGTCTTGAAAAAAAAATGCTTGGAACTGAGAATGTAGTAGTAAATTTTTATTTCGTCCTCTCACTGATGGAAACTATTTTCAACTTCTTTCACTTCTATTGATACGTCATATTTGAATATTGTTCACAAATTCATCAAATTTTATAAAAGTTTAAAATATTCTCTTGGCAAGCGTTGCAGAAACTGGTTAAATAAATTAGTAGAAAATTATTCATTTAAGGTGACGCCACGGAAGCACATATTTGATAATAACGATCATTACAGAAACCGCAAGACATAAAAATTTACTGTGTTGATACGAAATCAATGGAAATTTTGACGATACTAAATAGAAATGAAATGAATAATTATAAAACCCTCCTTGGTCAATGGTTGTGGGTGTTAAAAACTGAAACTAGTTTGCCTGGAAGCACTTCAGTCATTTGGCAATGTTTGAAAAATAAATAATAAAAATATTGTATTATTTTCTGTTCAATGCTTGCCGACAAAACTCCTATTGTATGGAAAATTTGCGATAGACTGGATTTTCAAAAATGACGCTACCATTTTGAACGCACCTAAACATTGAGATAAGTATAAGAGTTCTTTTCGTGGATGCAAATGAAGACAAAATCGTATTTTAATAATAATAATTTATATTATAGCTGCAGTATTCGAAACGTAAGAAATCGATCGAAGCCAAAGCGGAACACTATGAAGGGATCATTCTACAGTGGTCCAGTTAAATACGTGATTAGTCATCTCTTATATCTGTTACATTTTGTTCTGGTTGATTGGTACTGACTCATTCCAGATCGGTATTTTGTTATTGTTTAGGTGCATAAGGTGTGTACTGAAAGGTTGACTTGTGCACTATTCGAAAAATTGTTTCAAGTACTTTCGCCATGTATGACAAGTGTTTAGTTTACGGTGAAGATTTGGAAAGTGGTGACGTGCAGCAATGTGATGAGAGACATTTGAATTCACTGAATCGGTGCAGTGAAATGCAAAGAGACGGGAAACCATTTGCTTTGAGGTTTTGCTTACATTTTGGATAGATTATTTTCAAATTCAAATTGGCAACGCGAGCTCTCTAATGGAGTAGAGAATTGGTGAGTTACGAAAAAAAATACAGTTGATGAATGAACATCTTTTGTTGATAAATCAAATTAATTCCATGGAGAATTCGAACAAATTTAAATCTGAGACAAAAACTGAAGCAAAAACGACAGCCCGTGAAATTGCGAATAAACGAAGCGTAGGAACCTCTTCCTTGCAAAAAATTATTCACGAGAGTGAGACACAAACAAAAAATGCGAAAAGAAATTCCCAGCCAAAAATTAGTACGGTGGAAGCTGAAACAAAAATGAAGGAAATAATACATTTGACAACCGATGACAATTCTGAAGGCATTGAAAAAAAGTGGATGGAAGTGAAACGAAGACGTAGAAGAAATTTCATTACTGGAAATAATGATAGTTCAGAAATAGTTAGTGGTGTTCCAAAGTACACCAATTTACATGTATATAGGATAAAGCCTGGCACGACAACGAACGAACTGTGTGGACTATTGAAAGTTCATTTTCCTGAGGGAATATGCGAATCTTTGAACTCGAAATTTCCAGAACTGTATTCGTCATTCAAGGTTAAGATATTGGAAAGCAACTTCAGAAAGGCTATGGATCCAGCATTATGGCCAACCGGAGCATGCATTGGTAGTTTTTTCGAGAAAAGGAAGCGGGAATCTCAAACAAGTTAATGTTCGATCTTAACCTTCTTTTACTAAAAGTAAATACATTGTGTTCCGGAAAGAGTCAGTGAATCATTTAATTTAATTATTGTCATTGTACTGCGAACAGATATGTTGCCCTCAAACGCCCTGTATCGTCGGTACGTAGAGACATTCCGTGAGATTTTGTTTCCCGAGAAACCTGCGAACAATACCAGTACCTAATTAGCATCGGTTCATCGCGTATCGGTGATCGATATATTTCGCATCAATATTTCGCTACGTGTTAAAGAGTTATTTCCCGTTTGGATTAACAACAAACTATTTTGCTTATATCATTAATTATTACTTGCACGCTGTTCCTCCTTCAATATTCTAAGTGTCGTGGAGTGTTCAATCGTCCCGGTGAACTACACCAACAGGCAGAACATCAGTAGACCCTCTTCGCCTTTCCATCCAAAAGGGCCCTTTGTGAAGACGACAGAAGAAGGGACACCGAGACAGACAGACCAACAGATCGTCTACGGGACCGGTAAGGCGTTATAGGGCATCCGGGTTATCCTCAATTACATATATTTTTTTCTTTTATTTTAATTTTACTTTACTTGGATAAAGTCTACATAATTCGAACCACTAAAGGCTATCGAATTAGAACCATTGGTCCTTCGAGCCGGATGACTCAGACGATTACGTAACATTCTGCCTAATTTTGTCCCGATTTTTTATATAAAAAAAAAAAATTGAAACTTCGTAATTTTTGCAAAAACTGACAGTTCAACTGCTTCGAATTTTCTTCATTCACCAAATTACTAGGTATACCGAAGATAGAATCTTATGCAATATTATATTCACTTTGCCCAAATCACGCAAAATTTTATATTTGCCGTTTTAATTTTATCTTTGCCGTTTAAAAAGTCTCAAGGTTGGAAGTGGACATTGACAATCAGAGTCGGTAGTCGTGCTGCTTTTTAATCATTTGGACGTTTTTTGCAGGTTTACTGTTTATCGTTTTTCGTATTCATTTGTCTTGCTTCGGTCTAGGAATTCCTGAGCGTAAATATTGTAAAGTGTTCGGTTTATTCGAATAATATGGCCGATAAATTGAAAAAATATCAGACCAATAGGACAACTGCTATAAATGAAATAAATATTATTCGTAATCTGGCAGATCGTGCGAAAACCGATAAATCTCTTCGAACCCTGTTCAAAGTAAGATGCTCTGATTTGGATGCTGTTCGCGAAGAATTTTTGAAACAGCATAATTCGGTGTTATCTACCCTCTTGGCGGCGGCAGAAAGCGACGTGAACGAAGACGGTGTTCGCGAAGGTTTTCTTGCTGATTATTATCATATAAAAAGTATTTACAGCGATCTATTTGAATCTCTCAACACCACGGTGACACCGGGTTTGAATTCAACTCTTGCACCTGTGGGAAATTCTCATTCGCATTTTAATTTGCCGAAAATTGAATTGCCAAAATTTGATGGAGATTATAAAGCTTTTCCGTCATATTTAGAATTATTTAATGCTCTTGTTCATAATAATCCTGCTTTAACTGATATTGAAAAATTTAATTATTTAGTTTCATCGCTACAGGGTGCTCCCTTATCGCTAGTTCGCACGTTACCATTAATTTCGGATAATTATGATATCGCGTACAAGGCATTAGAAGAAAGATATGCTCATACTCGTCTTCGTGCTCAAGCTCATTGGCTTGAGCTTGAGAATTCAGCCAAGGTTACTTCTGAGAACCCCGTCGCGTTACGCAAGTTATTAGATACGTTTTCAGAAAACCTGGCCGCTCTGAAACTAATGAAATTTCCTACTGATGGTTGGGATTTTGTACTGGTCATGATGCTGTTGTAGCGTCTTGATTCCACAATTGTCACTAGATTTGAGATGAAGCATTCTTCCTCGACTGTTCCTACCTATGCCGACCTTGTCAATTTTTTGAAGAATCATTGCGCCGCCTTGGATACTCTCAATTTAACGCAAATTTCATCAAATTCTAAACGGGCTATTATAGCCAAACCGCTCGCTTCGAATACTCCTACCTGCACTTCTACATTTTTTGTGAATAAATCTCCTTTGAATACTTGCACTTTTTGCAAAGAGAATCATTCTTTGTATACTTGCGCTGCTTTTACTGCAAAATCCGCTCCTGAACGGTATTCCTTTTGTAGATCAGCTCATCTCTGTTTCAACTGCTTGAGTAGTGCGCATGACATACGCTCATGCAAGTCTAATTACACATGTAAAAAATGTCAATCTAGGTACCACCATACTTTACTGCACGTGGACAAACCGAACCATAGAACGAATCATCCTCTTCAATCTGATCCCAAGCATGGTTCAGCTCATTCTTCTACTCAGGGTAGCAATCGCGAAAACTCGACTACTCCGGAAAATCCTGCACGCGAGGAAAGAGTTGATTGTTTTGCGGGAACGGAAACTAGTGTGAGTACCGGCGTACTGTTAGCCACCGCTTGGATTGATGTTTTGGATAACCGAGGAATGTACCGTCCTTATCGTTGTGTTATTGACAGTGGAAGTATGAGTTCTTTTATCACTCATCGCGCTGTTCACCAACTGGGGTTGCCCAAGATTGGACACACTATCGAAATTAAAGGAATTGGCACAATGCAATTTCATTCAAGTAGTGGACAAGTTACCCTCGTAATCAAACCTACAGGGGAGGACTACCCTCAGTTCTTTACTGATGCAATAATTCTACAAAACATTTGTGGAAACTTACCGGCCCCCAAAACCGTGGAAACATTTATCTTCTTTGAAGCTCGCAGATCGGAAATTTTATAGTCCGGGGGCTGTAGACATTCTTTTAGGCGCAGACATTTTTGCAAAAATAATTTTGAATGGTAAAGTTTCTGGACAATTTGATGAACCAGACGCAATAAATACAGTTTTTGGGTACATCGTAACCGGAAGAGTTCAAAGTGTTACTCCTTTGGTTTCTGTATCCATGGCTTGCGCTACGGAACTTCCGGAGTTGGAAGGAACTTTGAAAAAATTTTGGGAGGTGGAGGAAGTACCGGGAGTACGGTTGTCTTCGCCTGAAGGGGACTCTTGTGAAAAACATTTTTCTACAACTCATTCGCGAGATTCTTCAGGTCGCTATACTGTATCTTTGCCCTTTCGTGTTCCTAACCCCACATTTCCCCGAATTCGCGAATTAGCATTAACTAGATTTTACTCGTTGGAACGTCAGCTTTTGAAAAAGCCTTTAGTCTATGAGCAATATAAAGAGTTTATGCGGGAATATTTGGAATTGAATCACATCTCGCTCGCTTCTAATAATAATATTACGGATCAAGTATATTATATTCCCCACCACTGCGTCCTGAAACCTGAGAGTACTACTACGAAATTAAGGGTAGTATTCAATGGTTCAGCGAAACTACCCAATCAACCATCGCTGTACGATTGTCTGTTTACTGGACCCAAACTTCAACAGGACATTGTCACCATTTTACTAAATTTTCGCTGCCATGCCTATGTCTTATGCACAGATGTGAAAATGATGTATAGAATGATCCTCGTAGATCCGTCTCATAGACAGTATCAACGAATAGTTTGGAGATTTTCACCTCAAGACCCAATCCAGGACTATGTACTCAATACATTAGTCTACGGTTTGACTGCTAGTCCATACATTGCGCTCCGTGTTCTATTGCAGTTGGCAGAAGATGAGGGTCGAAAGTTTCCTCTCGCTGCTGAAACTTTGCGAGGGTCCTCATATATCGATGACTTTGTATGTGGCGCTTCCACTTACGAAGAAGCTTCCAAGCTAGTGTCAGAACTCATTGCCTTAATGAAGTGTGGTGGCTTCGAACTGCGCAAATGGTCTACCAATGAGCCTTCCCTCTTAACTGACTTACCCCCCTCTCATTTGTCAACAAATCCGATGTCTTTCGACTCAGATCAGTCTCTAAAAGTGTTGGGTCTTCACTGGAATCCTACTCGGGATTACTTCGCTTTCTCTGTGACCCCTATAGAGAATCGATCATGCACAAAAAGATTGTTGCTATCTGAGTTGGCTAAAATCTATGATCCTTTGGGATTTCTAGCGCCAGTTACATTTTTTACAAAATACCTAATTCAAAGACTGTGGACTTCTAAGCTTGGTTGGGATGACCCCCCAAGTGATGAAATAACGCGTGTTTGGACTCAGTACAAAAACGAATTGCCCCTACTGTCAAATTTAAAAATAACGCGATTTTTAAAGCCATCGGCTATTTCGGAGCTTCATGGATTTTGTGACTCAAGTGAGAAAGGCTACGCAGCTGTCATTTATTTGAGAGTAATTGATGAAACTGACACGATTTCCACTCATTTTGTTTGCGGAAAATCCAAGGTGGCTCCTCTCAAAAAAATAACCATTCCTCGACTTGAGCTTTGTGCCGCAGTAATGCTATCAAAATTATTGTTTTTTGTTAAATCAATTTTGCAAACTCACATGACAGTCACTTCGGTATCTGCATGGTCCGATTCTCAGATCACTCTACATTGGATCAAAAGCTCACCGCATCGTTTCAAAACTTTTGTTGCCAATCGTGTTGCCTATATCCAAGAAAAAATACCCCAAGAATTCTGGTATTACGTCGATTCGAAAAATAACTCCGCTGATGTCGCATCGCGAGGTCTTTTTCCTTCAGAACTATTAGAAAATTCGCTTTGGTTCCAGGGACCTGAATTTTTACGCAAGTCTTGCACTCCCTGGTCAGAATTTCCCGCTTCGTCTTTTAAATGTTATCCTCCTAAGGACGAAGAACGCCCTCTTGCTTTGTTCGCTCATTTACCAGAAAATAACGTGATTAACGAACTACTTCTTCAATTTTCTTCTTTCGAAACAGTACAACGCGTTACTGCCTTTCTACTACGCTTCAGCTTCAATTGTCTCCATTCCACCTCGCGTAGAAAAAGGCCCACTTCAAAATTTCGAACTATTTAATGCCCTACTCATTTTAGTGAAGTGGACTCAGAACTCCCATTTCGCTGAAGAACTTAAAACTAATCGTTTTTCAAAACCTCTACGGAAGTTACATGTTTTCAAAGATGACTCTGAAGTACTTCGAGTTGGGGGTCGACTAAAATACTCGTCTCTTCCATATGAATCCAAATTTCCAATATTACTTCCTCGTAAAAGTCGCTTGACCACATTACTTATTGAATTTTATCACAAAAAACATCTTCATGCTGGATTCCGCACTACGCAATTTCTGTTGTCACAGCAGTTTTGGATTTTGTCTCCAAAACGAGCCATTAATTCTGTTCTCACTAAATGTGTAAAATGCTGGAAGACAAAACCCGTAGCTTTTCAACCCTTCATGGGCGATCTACCCCCGTCACGAATTTCTCAGGCCAAACCATTCAGTCATGTGGGGGTGGACTATGGTGGTCCGTTTCCTTTAACTATGACTCGGCATAGGGGTGTCAAAACTTGTAAAGGGTATCTGTGCTTATTCGTATGTTTCACTACAAAAGCTCTGCACTTAGAACTTGCGAGTGACCTAACCACAGATACGTTTTTAGCAGCCCTACAACGATTTATCGCCCGACGGGGTAGAGTATCTCATATCTATAGTGACAACGCTACTAATTATCAAGGTGCCAGTAGGGAACTTGCTCGCTTGATGCAAAACGCTGTTTTACATGAAAAAATTACGCATTCCTTCATTCCAGCAGCTTCCCCCCATTGGGGCGGTTTGTGGGAAAGTGGAGTGAAAGCGGTCAAAAGTCATTTATGTCGAGTTATTGGACAGCAAGTCCTCACTCCTCACGAGGAATTCTACACTGTTTTGGTCCTTATCGAATCTACTCTGAATTCCCGCCCACTTGGCCCTTTAACTCAGGATATTGAAGATATCAACGCTCTCACCCCAAATCATTTCTTAACCCTCGAACCTGTTTCCGCGATACCGTTACCTGATTACACCCCGCTAAAAATGAATCGTCTCTCTCGCTGGCAAATGCTACAAAGGCTTCACCAGGATTTCTGGAGACGATGGCATGAAGAGTACCTTCACACCCTTCAAGAACGGAGTAAATGGCTCAAGTCCGAATCTCCCACTCCTGAGGTAGGGACTATGGTGGTGATTAAAGAAGAGAATTTACCTCCGTGCAAATGGGTTCTAGGTCGCATCATAGCGCTTCACCCTGGTCGTGACGCAATCGCTAGAGTGGCCACTGTAAAAACTAGTGCGGGCACGTTAACGCGCTCCTTGGTTAAGCTTTGTCCACTTCCAAATCCTGATTCCCAGGATTAACAAAGTTCGAATCAGAAAACAAATGTTATTTTTTTTATTTTTGTTTATTTTTTTCTTAATTAACTTTTTTCTATATCTACTTATATATTTTTTTATTAATAAAATGCAAAGATGCATTTCCCGGGGGCAGAATGTTCCGGAAAGAGTCAGTGAATCATTTAATTTAATTATTGTCATTGTACTGCGAACAGATATGTTGCCCTCAAACGCCCTGTATCGTCGGTACGTAGAGACATTACGTGAGTTTTTGTTTCCCGAGAAACCTGCGAACAATACCAGTACCTAATTAGCATCGGTTCATCGCGTATCGGTGATCGATATATTTCGCATCAATATTTCGCTACGTGTTAAAGAGTTATTTCCCGTTTGGATTAACAACAAACTATTTTGCTTATATCATTAATTATTACTTGCACGCTGTTCCTCCTTCAATATTCTAAGTGTCGTGGAGTGTTCAATCGTCCCGGTGAACTACACCAACAGGCAGAACATCAGTAGACCCTCTTCGCCTTTCCATCCAAAAGGGCCCTTTGTGAAGACGACAGAAGAAGGGACACCGAGACAGACAGACCAACAGATCGTCTATGGGACCGGTAAGGCGTTATAGGGCATCCGGGTTATCCTCAATTACATATATTTTTTTCTTTTATTTTAATTTTACTTTACTTGGATAAAGTCTACATAATTCGAACCACTAAAGGCTATCGAATTAGAACCACATTGAGCAGTGTCAAAATTAGTCAAATTGAAAACGATATCAGTCAGTTCTCCATACCATTTTTGTGTTTAGTAGAAATAGGTGTTAACCAGGATTATATAGATCTTCTGCATATTATAGGCTATAAACTAGTAAGTTAATATCATACACCAACGAAAAAATGTGGTGGTGTTGGAATATGTGCCAAGGCGAATCTTCGTGTAAGTTCTAAATATTCAAAAATTTTGTGTTGAACAACATTTTGAGATATGTGGTATTTCTTTTAAAAATGGAGAATACCAAAATACTATATTGACGTGCTATAGATCTCCTTCGGGAGATGAAAATATATTTTTGAACAAAATTTCTGAGCTACTCGATCATTTGTATAAACCTAATATTTATTTTATCGTATGTGGTGATTTTAATTTTGACTCATACAAAAATCATCATTTTGAATCTTTATGTTTTGTTCTGTCAAGTTTTAATCTGTATTCAATAGTTCGATGGCCTACTCGAGTGACCATCGAAACCTGTACTATAATCGACCAAATTTTTATAAGTTCACGTGAATTTAACACATGTTGCGTTCTAGATAACTTGATTTCCGACCATAGGACAGTATTGACCGAGATAAATCTCTTGAAAAAATATGGTAATCCTCCTCCTAAGAAGATGCAGATGAAAAGAAGCTTCAATGAAGGTAATAGCAGTAATTTTGAATATTCACTGAAAGGAGAAGATTGGTCTTCTCTTTATCATATAGAAGATTTCAATGAAGCATTTATTATTTTAATGGCATATTTTTATATCACTTTGAGGTACATTTTCCCAAGCTTAAAATTTACGTTTGCGATGATGAAAAAAGTTGGATCGATGATGACGTTGTAGCTTCGAGTGGCGCTTTGAAAGATTTATTTATTTTAAAAAATATGATAACTCTATTACACCAGTATATAATGAAGCCAAGAAAAAACATTCAGCTCTATTGAAAGCAAAAAAAAAAAAGTTTTTTCCAACAGCGCGTAATGAACTCTGATAATATTATTCGCTCTTCCTGGAATGTTGTGAGAGAATTAACAAATAAAAAGAAGAAAAATGATGATATAGTTGCTATAAAAAAAGACAGAGAGCTTTTAGATAACCCAAAAATAGTGGCATCTGAATTCAATAAATTTTTTGTTAATGGACCCACTGACTTGGTGAATGAGATACCACAAGTCAATTGTCTAGTGAATTCGACAGACTTCAATATCAAAACCATGTTTTTGAATCCAGTTTCTGAAAGCGAACTTTTGAGTATCCTCAATGCGAAAATGAAAAATAAGTACTCTGCGGGGGATGATGATGTTCCAGGATTCCTTTTGAAAAAAATCCTCGCAACGATATCTAAGCCCCTAACTTTTTTGATAAATAAATCATTTGAGACTGTTTCTTTTCCGCAGAAAATCAGAACCGGAAAAGTGTTACCATTGTTTAAAAAAATTGATCGTACTCAATTAGAAAACTATAGACCAATTACAATTCCGAACAGTTTTTCAAAAATATTTGAGTACATTTTTCTTAACAGGAGCACGAGTTTCTTAGAGCGATTTAATATTTTAATCTCCAAACAACAGGGTTATCGACAGGAAAGATCTACGTCAACTGCTATGTTCTCATTTTATAAACAAATTGTAGAATATATTAGCCCGCCATACACACAGAGGTTTCTCTGAAGACATAGCTTGGCACAGTCAAAATCTGTTGACAAATCCGTGAGTTTGTGGGTGAGCAACAGGCCAGGCACGGCCTGGTCTTAGCACACAGAGACTTGTCTGAGAGTTAAAATTCGCAAGGTTGTTTCTTGGTACCACAAATCAACAGTTTTTTCTGTGACGGGTCATCAGCGGGTTTAAATTATATGTATGTTACAAAGATAACAGATGGCTGGAAGCGAGGATACTCTTTTTATTGGCAGAGTTTTTAACTGAGTTTATAGAAATTTATAAATGTTATATACCTTTATAGAAAATAAAATCAAATGATTATGTCAATAAAAATTTAAAGAATAAGAGTTATGGAGCTTTGATTCCATATTGCAAAAAGGTGTATCTTAGTGCGGACCGGAATTTTGTCTAGAAATGAAAATCAAAATTTACTGGGGTGCTTTAGGAAAGAACTAAAAAAAAGGGAGCTCAAAATCCATAGGGTCAGGAAAAGACGACATATATGAACACAATGCAACTTTTTTTCATTTAGATTTCTGCTGGGAATTTTGTCACCAAAAACTATGCAACTGTTACCAGAAACGGTAAAGACACCACTAAAAACTTTTGCCAAGACTAAATTCCAAAGTTTTGGTAAAGTCGGCAGACTAATTTAAATTAATTAAATTAAATTAAAAATAAGAACATTTAAAAAATCATATCTCATATAATACGGTGACTCGTTGTATGACAAACAAATTACTGAAAACACCTAACTCTAAAAAAAAATTACATAAAAGATTTGCATGCTATCTATCCCTTAAGGCTTACAATTTATTACCTTTGAGTATTAGAAATATCAAAAACTGCAAACAAATTTCAATGCAATGATAACTATATTTCATTAAAAAACTAATCGATTAATCCTACCTTATTTTTTATTTGTATTTATAAAATTGATTCAAATTAAAATAATATAATTCAATATAGTTTAATATAGAATAATATGATAAATACGTTCTGCACAAAACAAGTGTTAACTCTCTTAGGTGCATATTTATGGAAAACAACATAGCCGTAGGTATCACCAGTGATTACTAAATAGTATGTAGTAATTTTCATTAAGCTTACTTATAGTATATTAGGAAAAACATATCAATGTATTGTTAACCTTAGTAAGAACTATCACTGATACACTTTGAATAGCAAATAGTAGAATACAGTATTGTATGAAACTGTTTATAAATAGCGTTCTTAAATTGAAAAATATAAATAAAATAAAAAATAATTGAAAGATTTCGCTGCTAGCGAACAGTTTTGTCTGCGACAGATTGAGTGCGCCAGAGTTGTCGACTGATACCTCTCTTGAGTTAGTGGAGTGACAAAAATTTGACTGTCACATGCCGAATCTGCGGAAGACCGCACACTTAAACCGTGCTGGATAAAGTCCACAGACAAACCTCTGTGTGTATGGCGGGCTATAACAGTATTAACACCCCACACAGCCTGATATCTCATTTCTTGAATCCAATGAGGGTTCACGTCAGACCAATAGTGACAATTGTGTTTGTTTATTATACCGTTGTTATGGAAACGGCTTTCATTACTCCATTATATTCTTTTAGAGTTATGAAAAATAAAACACAAAGATTATTTATTACCTGGCTGTAGTCCTTGAAACAGATTATTCTGTAGGGATGGAATTCGTTTTTTAACAAAATAAGTTGTATTGACGATTTCGAAATATCACAATCCATTGCAACTTATCTGGTAGAACTACGTGGTTTCAATACCATTTGACCTAGCACTGCAACAGTGTGATTCTCATCTGTAGCCGTTTTTTCTTTTTTCCGCTTTCGTTCAATAAAACATCCATTTTGTGTGAAATATTTGGCTAAGATAGTGAATGTTTTGTCTTACGGTAATCTTGCGTATATTTTCACTGCTTCTTTTGCATTCCTTCTTGCTTCGCCATTTTTCAATTTTACGAAAAACCAACACAAAACTGAATACGCTTTCGTAAATGCTGACATATTTTCTGACAGATCGATGAATACTCGTATTATTGCATTTATTTTGACGCAGTCATGACCCTCTTTATAATATGAAATGATGTTGCTGTATGTCATCAGTATTCAAAAGAAACTACAAATAGGAAATTTGGGGTGCAATTAAAAAAGTTGGCGTTGGTGTCGCGACACCCTAACGGATGACGCCTAGTGATGGATCTCTACTTAAATAAGAGGACCCTGTGACATCAAAATCATATGCCTATTTACATCAAAATTAAATAATATGTAGTTGACAGTTCTCTAGAAATCGCAAATTGTTTGAATATTTCTTTGTCAACAGGGTAAATAACGCTTGTTTTGTGGTGATTTCTGGATATTTTTGTACCATAAATATTTCAATTAAAATACATGTTTTTGTTCCTTCATCATTACCTTACCTTATTTTTTATTTGTATTTATAAAATTGATTCAAATTAAAATAATATAATTCAATATAGTTTAATATAGAATAGTATGATAAAAACGTTCTGCACAAAACAAGTGTTAACTCTCTTAGGCGCATATTTATGGAAAACAACATAGCCGTGGGTATCACCAGTGAAGTGATTACTATATAGTATGCAGTAATTTTCATTAAGCTTACTTATAGTATGTTAGGAAAAACATATCAATGTATTGTTAACCTTAGTAAGAACTATCACTGATACACAATGAATAGGAAATAGTAGAATTAAGTATTGTATAAAACTGTTTATAAATAGCGTTCTTAAATTGAAAAAAATAAATAAAATAAAAAATAATTGAAAGATTTCGCCACTAACGAACAGTTTTGTCTGCGACAGATTGAGTGCGCCAGAGTTGTCGACTGACACCTCTCTTGAGTTAGTGGAGTGACAAAGATTTGACTGTTACATGCTGGATAAAGTCCACAGACAAACCTCTGTTTGTATGGCGGGCTATTGTTGCAGGCGAGTGTTCTGCTGCGATATTTTGCGATCTGAGCAGAGCATTCGACTGCGTTAATCACAAAAAACTATTAACGAAATTAGAATTGTATGGTTTGCGAGGTGCATCCTTATCCTGGGTATCATCATTTCTAGAAAACCGCAAACACTTTGTATCACTACAATCCCATGTAGATAATGAAATTCAACAATTCAGCTCGGATAGTTTAACTTTGAATATGGGGGTTTCACAAGGATCAATTTTGGGACCTGTGCTTTTTATTCTTTATGTGAATCACCTTGATAACTTTATTGGTGATAATCATTATACTGCATATGCAAATGATTTTTCGTTCGTTATCTCGGCAGCAGACAACATTACACTTGAGAGCAAGTGTACTGAACTAATGACTAATGTTTCAGATTTCTTCAACGATAACTGTTTATTTTTTAACACACAGAAGACAGAAGTTATTAGAATTCACACTAGTCAAAAACATCTAGATGATTTGAAATTTACTATTAACACAGCTCTGTAAGATTCTTGGGCATTACCCTAGATTAAAACATGGCTTGGAAAGATCACTGAGAAAAACACATCGAAGTTATCTTCCTTGAAATTTCTTTTCATAAATTTGATAAATGTATTAGGAATAAATCAACTCATTAATTTGTTTAACGCACAAGTGGAGTCTAAATGCTACAGCCATTTCACAGGTATTTATTGCACAGAAGAGCATTATCAGATGTATAGCAAAAGTTTCGAAAATGGTGTCATGTAGAAATCTGTTCGCCCAATACAAAATTTTATCATTAAGCTGTCTTTATATCTATGAGCTATGTATATGTGTTTAAAAATAAGTTACAATTTTCACTCAATGAATACTTTCATGATTATTATACCAGACAAAGAGATCAATTTCGTGTGCCTTTGTCGAGGAATAAAATAATATACTGTTCGCCAGATCACATGGGTTTGAAACTGTTTAACAAACTACCAGATCGCGTAAAATCCATCAAAACCCTTAATTCGTTCAAGTTAAGCCTGAAAACATTCCTGACTGAAAACTGTTTTTATACCATTAATGAATTTTTGTCGTTGTGAAAACCATTTGTTCATTGTGCATTTTAGTTGTAAATAGTGTCTTCCTCTCTTCTATCAACTCTTGTATAAATATTACTTCTTTCTGTGACGTTTCCAATACAATGTATATTTGTCAAAAAAGGAAATAGAATAAAATGAAAAAAAAAATTAAATGAAAATGATTTGAGACAATGTGATCCTTAAAATTATTTGACTGAGTGAGAGAGCACTGAAAATTGAAAAAAATCCCAATTTTCCGAATTATGAGCACGTTTTACTCGAAAACAGTGCATTTTGGAAAAAAAAAATTTAAGAAAATTTTATGCAGAATATTACGGCGTCATTTGTTTTTGTAAGAAATGGATATTTCGGTTTCCCTAGGAAAATCGTCCATACAAATTTTACGGGTGCTTTCGTGGCTTATCACCCTAGAAATTTGGATTCAGCGTGTCAAAATACATGAGAAAAACTTCACTTTATCGGCCACGAAAACCCTCCCTGCCACCGAACTAAATACCTAAATAGGTTGGCCTGTTTTATCCTACAACCAAGCATGACCGGTATCAACTGGTTCAGATTTGGACCGATGTTTTTTTTTCTGAGGACTGTTATAAAAATAATGTCGATGAAATAAACAACGGAGTTAAATTATTCCATGAATGGAAGATTTCTGATACTCAATGAATCTGTAGTAAAACCGCTAATTTATCGTAAACAAACTAGATCATATATAAACATTACAACGTTCCAGAATGTTCCGCGAATAATTCAATCTAAATCAATTACTGATCGTTAAAAAATGATGGTAATATTCCTATTGAATACGAAGTACATTAATAACCTTGTTGATTTATTTAGTGGTTTTCTAATGAAAACAAATGAATGTTATTTGAAGGATCACTTTGATAATATATCATCGACAACAAGTATAATTTCTAAGCTAATCAAATTGTTTAGTGGTTATTATGGAAAATTAGTACACAACAGTACCGTTCGTTGAAAAAGCGAGTCCAAAGAGAGATATGTTATTTCGAGTATACGTTCTGACAATTGAATGTGACCTCGTAACCTGCGTTTTTTCAAAGAAATAGTCAAGTTCATTAACAAAATATAACCAACGAGATGAAGAGTATATTAATTTGCTGAGCTTCATCAAGTCTTATGATGAAATGGAAATTTGTAGGAAACCATATTCTATTCTCACCACTTAATGTATGTGTTTGTTATCTATTTCCACTGAAATTTGAAACGATAATAATTATGTGTAGTACATTTTCTTGTTCTACGAGGAAGTTTCGGTAATGGGAGATTTTAATATTTTCATTCACTAGGATGAAGCTTTAAACAATATATTCACTACCATTACATTTGCTGTTCAAAATCACCTGCTCTTTCTTGGACTGTGAACAATAATATCGTGAGAAACGTGAACAACCAAAATTCTAGACCTTATACTGTCAGATTAGTCTCGATTAATGACGACTCTCATCATCCACTTATCAATATCTTCTGCCATGTGAAGTTATCTGAAAGAATAAAATATTTCACATTACTCAATTCACAATTTTAGGAATGCTAATTTACAAAATCTTCATAAGGACTTCCTCAGATGCCACTTTTTTCATTTCCCAAAACAACATATTTTTTGCGGTCCGAAAAGCATGAAAGATGGATTATTTGCCAACAACGCAGTTTGTTCCTGGAAATTTTCATCCACATTTTCCAAAACAAAACCTATCTCTGCTGGTCGCTTGCAGAATAATTGACAGATGGTGCGGTGAAGCAGGGCTCTCAGAAAATACGACAAAAACAGACATGATCCAGTTGACGAAACTGAGAAAGAGAGAAGAATTGTGGAGATGACTTTGTGTTTTTCTGCTTCGGAAATCCACAACACTCAACTTCGAGATACAATGGACTTCTACCACAGGCTGAGAAAGAAGGTTGGGCTTAGGCCACCCACCATGTTCGCCAAAAAGTTGGAGTTAGTCCAACAGGTCGAATACATGGGAGTGGTCCTAGACTCCAAACTTTCTTAAAGGCCGAATATAGATATAGGGTCGTGCAAGAGTTGGTATCAGTCCTACGAAAACTCTGAATTGTGGTAAAATTTGGAGAATCAAACCAAAGATTATGCGCTGACGGTACATGGCAGTCGTATGACCAAAGTTCCACACTGAATTTTGGATGATTAGTGCTTATATCGTTACAATTTTGGTCTACTAATTTACGCATTTTCGACTCTAGATTGCCTGCAGCTGTTCTGTCATTGAGACGCCTTGATATACAGCACGTGTTGTCCTAACGCAGAGGATAATGTCCAGTCCAAAATTATATTCTACAGAAACAACTATATGAATACGGTTCATATGGAATGGAATGCTAGAAAACAAATGCGTGAGTTGTTTCTGTAAAATATAATTTTCACAAACAAAAAAAATATCAACCTCTGTCTAAATCATGAGAAAAAACAATATACAGAAACTAGAAAAATCTATAATTCAACTCCAAATCTCTGGAGAGCATTTTCATTAGAAAGAATAATAATATTGAGGTATTATTTCTATTTATGTTGAAACATGGTGAGATTTGTTTTAATCTTGACATACAAATTAGCAATTGTTAAATTTAACAGATTGAAAATACCCGAAAACAAGTTCTTAAATGAACTTAGTTGGTACCCACCCCTGTTTATTTACTGTTGTAAACACATGAACTAGCCTATCCCATTTATTACATATTGTTATTATTAATAACAATAATAATAATATTCACAATAGTAATAATAATAATATCAATATTTTGTGGGTGGCTGTTGTAGTTGTTCTCCTAGTTTCTTTTTGGTAGAATTGAAATGGAAAGTGAATAAAATACTTGTTTTTATGGTTTTTCAAAATATCATTGTGTATTGCTTACAGATTTTCTAAAATTTACCTTTCGATTGCCCGGCTAAATACTTACTTTACTTACGTTCTTTCTCTGGTGCAGCGCCTTACTCAGTCGGTCTTGTAGCATGTAGAAATAAACAAAACAACTCTTTGTTTTCAAGGTAGAGTTCAGGAATCGGGTTGCTAGTTTATGGTTCTAAACTGTGACTATTTGTCACAAAAATTTCAGAATTTTCATAATAAGATACGTATTTAAAACATCAAACAATTAGGTTTTTATTTTATCAAACATTAAAAACACCATAAAGAAAAACACTTTCATTTGGAAAGCCTCAATAGGGAATATGCATAATTTTTTTTATTTGTTTAATCAATTTTTTACTTCGTTACAACATAGTAAAAAATATAAATACGGTTGAAAGTCTTGGAATTAAATTTTAAAATAATATATAAAATACCGATTGAATAAGACCTATTTGAACGCATCCATTTTCGCGCGCTGTGGATGACGTCACATGGCACGATCAGTGTTGTTCTTCTTCAGTGTAGTACGTTGCTCTACTTGCTTGAAGTTGATATTTTATAAAAGAGTAAGACAAATGCAGTACAAGTGTTAGAGAGAGATGAACATATGTGAAAGTGATCTCGATCAACCAGAGCAGTCTTCAATGAACAAGCCTTTCTATAGTTATGGCCATTGACACTATTGACAGTTATTAATTAGGTTGGGGATTTGCAGTTTTAATCGCTATTGCGATAATGGAAAATGCTAAAAAACCATTTTATAGGTATTGTCTAGTACCGGAATGCCAAAACACAATTATGAGTACACCAAGTAAAGTATTTTTTTCTGTTCCAAGAGATGCGAAAATACTTAAACAATGGTGTAAGGTTATGAGAAGATGCGAAGTATCTCCAATATCACATTTACATTGTTGTGAAGATCATTTCAATGTGAGTACATTGTATTTCGATAGTTAACATGAAGTGAATTGATCAGAAGTAAGTTTTGTATGCATGAATGTTTTGTATATCAAGCGGGAGATAACTGTTTATACCTGCCTCACCTGAATTACAAAAGAAAAACTATCATTTGATAAACTATTACTACTCCAAGCAAAATCAATTTCAAATAAACTAAGAAGCCTCACACCTAAATTTAAATTATGCCAGAAATTTTGTAATATCTCACAACTGAAAATAATATATTTTGCATTGGTTCAATCACAGCTTTCATATGGAATTATATCTTGGGGAGGACTTATGGATGACTATTTAGACACTATTGAAGTATCTCAAAAATGGATACTAAAAATAATATTGAACAAATGTTTTACATACTCTTCTGATAAGCTATATCAGGAAAGCAGGGTTTTTGATGTTAGACAGTTATATTGTCAAGCTATACTATCTCTGCAATTTAGAAACCAAAATAAACAAAAAATCCCACATGACTACCAAACCAGGTATAGACACGGGTCAATAATTGTACCGAAAGTTAAAAAAACAATTGGTCAAAGAAGTCACGAATTTTTGGGTGCTAGAATATACAATATGCTTCCTAGGGAAATAAAAGAAATAAAAATAACACGATCATATAATGTATGGAAGTCTAAAATAAAAAAATGGATTACTGAACAACCAAGAATGCTGATTCATAAGATTGTTGATATAAAGAGTAACTGAAATCTCTAATAAAAAAGTCACATGTTATATTAAATATGTGAGTTGTGTATATGTATGTGTATATTTAACATGTATTTATTTTTAGTTTTATATTCACTCAGTCTACACTCTACCTACTGAATTTTCATTATTATATTGTCAATCCTACGAATATATTCAAAGGCTCAAAATCTATATATAAATTGTACATATTGCTGTTATGTTTACTAAATTGTTACGCACTTTATTCAATGTTGTCCTTTTACATCAGAATTTTTTTTTGTATAAATCAGAGATTTATTTACAACCTTTTTTGTCTTCATTATTTAATATTAAATTTTAATATGAATATTTATGCCATTAATTTTCACATGATTTGAATTCAAATACTTTTATCTATGTATATATTTCTATCAAATACCTATTTACAGTACTTCACTATCCTTCACTTAGTACTAACCGTATTTTTATATCGAAATTTTGTCAATATTTGTTACTAGCCAATAGCCCCGTGCGGATTAACTTCCTTGGGACTGGCAACTGTTTATTCATATGAACATCCTCATGAATGATTATTGTAATTGTAGAAATATTGTAATTGAATAAACATTATTATTATTATTATTATCAGTTCAGGTATTGTCGGATTGTGCTTTGACAAAACCAGTTTCTGTCATTGCTCTTGATAATTTACAATTATCACTAGACCAAAATGGCACTATGTAATGGAAAACACTACAAATATATAAATAAAAACAAATTTTCTATGAAAAAGATAAATGTCATAACGTGCCATGTGACGTCATGCTTCGTTTCGACTAATGGTGATGCGTTTCGCAAATTTGAATTCCGTGCGCTTATTATGCACTTTTTGATTAAAGTTTTATGGAGTTGGATACAAACTAAATGATGAACTAATGGTGTAGGTGTAATGTCAAGACAATAAAGTATCGGAGGTAAACAAATCAAGTAAATTTAAATCACTTGCTATTCCCTATTGGGACGGATTCATAGTAGAGTAAATATGAGAGAGCTTTTGGAATCAAGGTCAAAACCTATGAGAGAGCTTTTGGATTCAAGGTCAAAACCCATGAGAGAGCAATAGGAGGTATACGTCAGCAGAAAGTGCACGTGTCAGGTATCAGATTACATTTGGTAACATCCGGTCAACGAAATTTGATACGGGTTCAATGACCTATTTCAATAAGTGTACGTGTCGGATATCAAATTACTTTGAATTTGCTGATGCATATTTCCGGTAGGAGAAATCTGAGATGGGTTCAATGACCTATTCCAATAAGTGCACGTGTTGGATATCAAATAACTTGGAATTTGCTGACGTCACGTTACAGACCAGTCCCGACAAGTAGGAGAAATCCGAGATGGGTTCAATGACCTAATTCAATAAGTGCACGTGTCAGGTATCAGATTACATTTGATAACATCCGGTCAACGGAATTTGATACGGGTTCAATGACCTATTTCAATAAGTGTACGTGTAGGATATCAAATTACTTTGAATTTGCTGATGCATACTTCCGGTAGGCGAAATTTGAGATGGGTTCAATGACCTATTTCAATAAGTGCACGTGTTGGATATCAAATTACTTACTTGGAATTCGCTGACGCCATAGTTCCGGTAGGCAAAATTTGATACGGGTTCAATGACCTATTTCAATAAGTGCACGTGTCAGATATCAAATTACCTGGAATTCTCTGACGCAACGTTACAGACAAGTTTCGACAGGTACGAGAAACCTGAGATGGGTTCAAGACCTATTTCGATAAGTGCACGTGTTGGGTATCAGATTACCTGGAATTTGATGACGTCATAGCTCCGGTGAACAAAATTTGATACGGGTTCAATGACCTATTTCAATAAGTGCACGTGTTAGGCATTAAATTACCTGGAATTTCCTGACGCCACGTTACAGACAAGTCTCGACAAGTAAGAGAAATCTGAGATGGGTTCAATGACCTATTTCAATAAGTGCACGTGTCAGATATCATATTACCTGGAATTTGTTGACGTCACATTACAGACAAGTCCCAACAAGTAGAGAAACTTATAACGGGTTCATTGACCTCTTTCAAGGTCATGAAGTGCAAGTTCATGATATGCACGGGTCAGATTTCAAACTACTTGGGATTGGCTGACGCAACAGTTCTGGTTACAGTGCACGTGTCAGGTATCAGATTACCTGAAATTTTCTGACGCCACGTTTCCGGTTATAGTCAAGTTACGACAAGTAGGAGAAATCCAAAATGGGTCCAATGACCTCTTTCCATATCATGAAGTGCACGTGTCAGACATCAGAGTACCTGGGATTTGCTGACACCATGGTTTCGGTTACAGAGAGGTCAGCAAAATTCAATACGGGTTGAATGACCTATTTCAAGGTTGATGAATAGTCGTGTCAGATATCAAATTACCTGCAATTTGCTGACGTCACGTTACAGACAAGTCTCGACAAGTACGAGGAACTTGAAACGGGTTCAATTCGTGAGTTCACGTGTTCGAGTGTCAGTGGGTTCGTGTATTTGTTTGTGATCATGTGTTCTTGTGTTCAAACCTCAGATACACATAGAGCGCCACATACAGCTGTTTGATCGCGTGTTCTTATGTTTGTTTGTGTGGCTGTTTGTTCGTTTGTTCGCTTGTTCTTGTGTTCTTGTTTCTACGTGTGTTCAACTGTCTGTGTGTTCGTGCTTGTTCGTGTGTTCGCGTCTTCAGGTGTTCGAGTGTTCGTATTTGTTTGTTCGTATGTTCGCGTGTTCAAGTGTTCGTGTGTTCTACTGTCCGTGTGTCCGTGTTTGTTCGTGTGTTTTCCTGTTCGCATGTTGGTGTGTGCGTGTGTATGTGTTTGTTCGCGAGTTAGCATGTTCATAAGTTTTGTGTGTGTAGGTGTTTGATCGTATGTTGATGTGTTCTTGTGTTCGACTGTCTGTATGTTCGTGTTTGTTCGTGTGTTCGTATTTTTTCGTGAGTTCACGTGTTCGAGTGTATGTGAGTTCGTGTATTTGTTAGTGACCATGTGTTTATGTGTTCAAACCTCAGATACACATACACATACAGCTGTTTGTTCGCGTGTTCGTATGTTTGTGTGTATTTGTTTGTTCGTTTGTTCGTTTGTTCGCGTGTTCTTGTGTCCTTGTTTCTTCGTGTGTTCAACTGTCTGTGTGTTCGTGCTTGTTCTTGTTTTCGCGTGATCGAGTGTTAGTGTGTTCGAGTGTCTGTGACTTCGTGTATTTGTTGGTGTTCATGTGTTTCTGTGTTCTAGTCGCAGGTGGTCATAGAGCGCCACAGGCAGCCTCAAATAACCACGGATAACCTCAGATCCCCACAGCTAGCCACTGCTACAACAGAAAGCCACAGTTAGCGATGAATAGCCACAACTCAGTTCTGCTGGCCACTGCTACACACAGAAAGCCACAGATAACCAATGATAACCTCAGATCTTCACAGCTAGCCACTACTAACCACAGAAAGCCACAGATAGTCACGGATAGCCACATATAACGATGAATAACCACAACTCATTTCTTCGCAGATAACAACCCGTATTGACTTTTTCTGACCTTTCTGCTACCAGAATTATGGCGTCAACGAATTTCAGGTAATATGATATGCGACACGTGCATTCATCAACCTTCAAATAGAACATTGAACCCATCTAGGATTTCCCCGTCTAGATGAATTTGTAACCGGAAATGTGTGAAATATAATATCGTCCTACTACTCCAATAAGTATTCTTTTAAGTCAAATCGACATTGTCTTCAGCCTTTTGGAGTAATTCATCTCGTTGGTGAAGTATTTCCCACAAACTTGCTTACTCAAGCATAGTACGAGCCTTGTTTAATTGAAACCGATGAATCTCCCACCCATGAAATCTCGCTTCGGGCTCATTTCCACTCATAAGCAATGACATTCAGTTCACTTGAAAATATTCCAAGTCAACTTGATAATATATCCTGAAACGAGTGAAGAAGTTTTGAAGCAGTTCTTGAATAAAACAGCGCCCAACATTAAATTTGATTGTAAACTATGGAGGAAAAGGGAAAATACTGCATCTTTCAAAATATCTTTCCCGATCAAACACGTCAATGAAGTCTATGACCCTTCTATTTGGCCTGAAGATGCTGCCATACAGCGCTTCACGTTTAGAAGCGCAAGCGGAAATTTTCAACAGGACAATCCCCAGAATGCCCCAACGAGCTGATTCCAAATAAAGTGCTTTCTATAAAAGAGTATGATGATGAAAACAATTACTTGGTTGGAAAAATTTCAGATTCTCTAGTGAGTATGTTCCATGTGAATGTTCAGTGCATATCAAATAAGCTTGAAGCGATTGAACTATTCCTAGATAAATTTAAGTTTAATATCATATGCTTCTCTGAACACTGGCTGAAAATTTCAGACCTGCAAAATATCCGGATTCCCGGATATAAATTAATCAGTAATTTTTGTAGAAGTAAAACCATACATGGTGGTGTTGCTATGTTTACCAAAAATACAATAAAGTATGAAATCTTGAATCTAGATGAATTCAACGAGGAAATTCACTCAGAATTCTGTGGCATAAAGTTAGTGCGCACAAATACTTTAATCATCACCACATATAGATCATGCTATGGAAATGCCGATATTTTTTTGTGCAATTTGGAGCGGTTACTTATGAGGCATACAAAACCTTCTATGCATATAATCGTTCTGGGTGATTTTAATATTAACTTCAGATTGAATTCTAGTATCCTCAGTAGCTTTACAAATATACTGCAATGTTTTGGTCTTGTACCTACCATCTCGGATTACACTAGGATAAGTGCAAACTCATCAAGCTGTATCGACAATATATTAACTAATATGAACTCAGACACTATCACGACAGGTGTCCTAGATCCTTGTATTGCCGACCATCTAGGCCAGTATATCATTTATGGAAGCAATGATCTCACACGTATAGATTCTCAAGAATTTAGGCCAATAACCAAAAGTGGCCTAAACAAATTCAAAAATGCACTTCAGGTTGTGAATTGGTCCATTTACGAGGACATTACTTGTGTGGAATATCTGGCAACCCACCTGATAACCACATACAATAGCCTTACACTGAAACATTTTCCAATGAAAAAGTTTGATGATACCCACAAGAAACCACCAATAAGATGGTACGATGAACACTTGAAATCAGCTCGAGAAACACTCTCAATAATCAAACACATAAGTAATGTGAGTAAAGATCCCACTGCTGAGTCTACGTACAAAGCCTTGAAAAAGGACTACAACAAACAGATCAAATTAACAAAAAAAACAGCCTACGAAAGTTATATAAACTCATCTAAAAATAAATCAAAAGCTAGTTGGCAAATCATAAACTACGAAACTAACAAAAATAAAAAAACATCACCCACTAACAATTTAACAGTAAATGATTTCAATGACTTTTTCGTCACTATAGCGGAAACAGTTATTAAATCACTGCCCAACTTGCATAATCAAGTTTTTCTCAACTCTAACCATTTCCCAGCCCCCCGTGGCTCATTCTTCCTGGAGCCTGTAACAATATTTGATGTGAGAGAAGCCATAAAACTATTAAAAAATTCAAAAGCAGTTGACTGTTATGAACTTAGTAGTCGTTTGATAAAGGAAACCGTGGATATTTTGGAGAAACCATTTACTTCTCTAATAAACTTGATATTCTCTACGGGTGTCTTCCCCGATGTGTTTAAATACTCTAAAGTGATCCCTGTCCTCAAAAAAGGAAATTCCTCTAACTTAGACAATTACCGACCTATCTCCATAATTTGTGTCTTTGGTAAGATTATTGAAATTATTCTGAAAAAAAGACTCACTGAATATTTCGAAGGCAAGAATTTCTTGAGTGACACACAGTTCGGATTCAGAGCTGGTCGCTCGACAATACATGCCCTACAAGATATCATCAGGGGCATAGTGGAGGGTCTGGAGCAGGGAAAATTCACTACAATTACTCTATGTGATTTAACCAAGGCCTTCGATTGTGTCTCCCATGATATCCTTCTAGAAAAATTAGGTTACTATGGAATTCGGGGAATCACCCTATCTCTCATAGGTTCCTATTTGAGAAACCGACTACAATGTGTCAGTTTGAACCATGTTAAATCTGATTTCAAACTGGTTAAACATGGAGTACCTCAGGGCTCCGTGCTAGGGCCTCTACTGTTCATCATCTACGTAAATGATATCTGTAAATACTTAAATCACAGCAAATGCATTTTGTTTGCAGATGATACAACTTTCATAACATCAGGAAACACAGTAAAAAACTTGTCACTATCAACGAATGACTTAGAAAATAGGGCCGAAGAGTGGTTCGCAGCCAACAACTTGAAAATCAATAGAAATAAAACAAAGAAATTATTTTTTAAAACAAAATTGACGGATGATAGCAACAATGGATCAGAAAGCAGTGCAAAATTGTTAGGAATTACAATAGATGACAAATTAAATTGGAAAAATCATATAGATGATCTGAGTAACAGATTGTCTAGCACGATATTTCTTTTACGACAACTGAAAAGTATTACTAATATTTCTACAGTCAGAACAGTTTACTTTTCCATGTTCCACTCCAGAATGAGCTATGGAATCACCCTTTGGGGCAACTCAACATACGCCATGAAAATCTTCGTACTTCAGAAAAAGGCAATGCGACTGATTGCTACTGCTGATTATCGTGAACATTGCAAACCAATCTTCATTAGGTTTGGGGTATTGTCCCTTCCCTCACTGTATATTTTTCAAACACTCATTGAGATACACAAAAATGTTGAGAGCTTCACCCTTCAATCGGATATTCATAATTATCACACGAGACAAGCTACTCATATTCAAACACCACGCTATAGATTAGTCAAATCCCAAAAAAATTCATCAAATATCCAGTTATATAATGTTCTGCCGGACTCATTAAAATCTTTGGGTAATCGTAAATTCAAATTTATTGTGAAAAAATATCTTCTTCAAAAATGTTTTTATTCCATTGATGAATATTTGTCAACAATCTCTGATATGAGTGATTTATAGCTACAGATTTCTGATTCCTCCAGTTCTGCATATTGTCAGTAACTAGATTAAACACCTTCATTATATGTTATTTTTAAAATTTATACTTTTATATGTAGGTATATATATTTATAGGTACTATACTTTTAATTCTGTTATGTATATGTATATATATGTGTATATATATATATATATATGTGTATATATGTATATATACTATGTTTTTATAATTTTTTATATTGTTTTATACACACTCACGTATACAAGTGAGGTTTTAGCCTATTCTGACCTGCTACCAATATATGTTTGTATATAATGTAGTCAAATAAAGATCTATCTATCTATCTATCTATACTTCAGCTTTTTGAAGATATTCATCTGGTAAAATCTCACTCAAAAACTTTCCTTCTAACACATTGCACGGACCTTATTATGGCAATTAAATTGAAAAATGCTAAAGTCTTCGTCTAAGTTGTCGTTCCTCGAGGCACAAAAACTTAAATCACTTATTATAATGGAAAATGCACAAACTCCTGGTCATAGAGGCTTACCACATTGAAATGATTTACGATATAAACAAAAATGGCCAGAGAATTGGTCCTTGAAGCACACCACATTGTAATAAAAAAATGCCCAGAGAACTGGTCCTTGAGGCTAACCTCATTAAAATTATTCATTATATATAAAAAATACCCCAAGAACTGGTCTTTGAGGTGTACCACAACGAAATTTGAAAAATGGTGGAGGCACGAAAACTTAAATGATTTGTACAATAAAAATGCCTATAAAACTGGTCCTTGAGGCTTACTACATTAAAATAATTCATTACATATATAAAATGCCCAACGAACTGATCCTTGAGGTATAGCACATGGTAATTTGGAGAATGTTGAAGACTCTGTCTATGTGATTGTTCCTTGAGGCACAAAAACTGAAATAACTTGTAATAGAAAAATGTCCGGAGAACTGGTCCTTGAAGTACATTACATTAGAATAGCTTGTAATAGAAAAATGCCCAGAGAACTGGTCCTTGAGACTTACCTCATCGAAATAATTTATTATATATAAAAAACGCTCCAAGAACTGGTTCTTGAGGTATACCACAACAAAGTTTGAAAAATGGTGGTCTATGTGATTGTTCTTTGAGGCACGAAAACTGAAATAATTTGTAAAAGGAAAATGCCTAAGAAACTGGACCCTGAGGCTTACCACATTAAAATAATTTATTATAAATATATATAACAATAACAAAAACAACAATCTATAAAATGCCCAACGAACAGGTCCTTGAGGAATAGCACATTGTAATTTGGAAAATGTTAAAGTCTCTGTCTATGTGATTGTTCCTTGAGGCACAAAAACTGAAATAACTTGTAATAGGAAAATATCCAGAGAACTGGACCTTGAAGTACATTACATTAGAATAGCTTGTAATAGAAAAATGCCCAGAGAACTGGCCCTTGAGGATTACCTCATCGAAATAATTTATTATATATAAAAAATGCTCCAAGAACTGGTCCTTGAGTTGTACCACAACGAAATTTGAAAAATGGTGGAAGAATTGTCTATATGGTTTTTCTTTGAGGCACGAAAACTGAAATAATTTGTGAAAGAAAAATGCCTCGAAAACTGGTCCTTGTGGCTTACCAAATTAAAATTATTTATAAAATATATGAAATGCCCAACAAACTGGTCCTTGACGAATAGCACATTGTCATTTGGAAAATATTAAAGTCTCTGTCTATGTGATTATTGTTCCTTGAGGCACAAAAACTGAAATAACTTGTAATAGAAAAATGCCCAGAGAACTGGTCCTTAAAGTACACTACATTGGAATAACTTGTAATATAAAAATGCCCAGAGAACTGGTCCTTGAGGCTTACCTCATCGAAATAATTTATTATATATAAAAATGTCCCAAGAACTGGTCCTTGGGGTGTACCACAATGAAATTTGAGAATTGGTGAAAGCGTTGTCTATGCTATTGCTCTTTGAGGCACAAAAACTAAAATAATTTGTTGAAGAAAAATGCCTAGAAAACAGACCCTTGAGGCTTACCACATTAAAATACTTTATTGTATATATAAAGTGCCCTACGAACTGGTCCTTGAGGTAAAGCACATTGAAATTTGAACAATGTGTAAGTCTCTGTCTATGTGATTGTTCCCTGAGGCACAAAAACTAAAATAACTTGAAATAGAAAAATGTTCAGAGAACTGGCCCTTGAAGCATACTACTTTGGAATAACTTGTGATAGCAAAATGCCCAGTTAACTGGTCCTTGAGGCTTACCTCATTGAAATAATTCATTATGTTTAAAAAATGCCCCAAGAACTGGTCCTTGAGGTGTACCATAATGAAATTTGAAAAATGGCGAAAGCGGTGTCTATGTGATTGTTCTTTGAGGCACAGAAACTGAAATAATTTGTTAAAGAAAAATGCCTAGAAAATTGGTACTTGAGGCTTATCACATTAAAATGATAAAATCCTTGTTTCGCAGCTATTGAGCTTGACACAGATATGCGAAAGGTTGGAATGACTAATCAGCTAGATGTAAATGAAACTACTGAGAGTGGAATATTTCACAATATTTCAAGCATTGGAGTTGATAGGAATAACAGGTGAAGGAATGGAATTGTCACACAGGAGATAAAATAATGCAAACATTTTTGATAGAGATATTGTTACATGAATGCACTCACGTTCGGTAATGGTAAGGTCAACGCATGGGTACTGAAGGATGGGAAGACAGAGCTGGTAGTGTCGATTTCGATTAATCTACCGAGCGTGGAATGATTGACAATAATAAGCCTGAAAACTGAATACTTAAATGGTTTATATCAGAGATCTCCTTCGAATAATACTTTCATTTTCACATCTCTGAACCGTAAGTGAATATTTTTGTGCTTTCATACACTATCAGATATCTCACCAGTACCTAGACGATTGGGCAGATCTCAATTCAACTACTTGAATCGGATTGAATGGTAATACCCCAAGAATATTTCGTCCTTCTTACGACACCAGAGGTTCTGCAGGGACCACATCTATGCAGTTTTATTTTGTGAGAGTATATTGTGACTTTGAAGGCATTTCACACTTACTTCAAAGATGTAACGGTTGAATAATTCGTGTTCGAAAAAACACCAAACATTTCGAAATTACTAATTTGAATTTCCAAAAGAAAAATTGGTGAACGCTGGTTTGATTTTACCTGGAGAAAATGATACAGTCCTATGTCGCATTTGAGAAAAATGAAAGATTTCAGTGTGCCCCGTTTTGCAGATTTTTACAAGATAAAAATATATTTATGAAAATAATTACATTACCGATACTCGTGTGTCTGATTGATTTGGAAACTCGAATAAAAATGTTTTACTAAATGGCCTATCAATCTACTTAAAAAACTCAAATATTGTTTGAAGCAGTATCATTTTAAAGAGATATAGATTTTTTTTGTGTGTTTTCATCATAATCTTAAAAGAAGACAATGGCTACCTGAAGATGATGGAATTTTCGATAGCAAGTGTGTATTATTTTCATTGTCAAAGCCCTGAAACACCTAAGGCTATGGCAACTGATGAGGCCCTATGACGGCCTTGGCAAATAGCTGGGACCACAAATTCTTGAAACTGTGGAAAATTTCCTTCATTCTTTCCAGATGTGGATACTAAGTTCCTGTAAAATTGCATCTCAATCAGTGGAGTTGTTTTTCCGTAAATGAGTAACAAATGACTCGCAGTGACAACTATTATTATTATTTATCAAAGCACCGATTATTGGTTGAGTGGAAGAATAGCTCAGCAAAACTCCGCCAGGAGAAAAAAGACCATTTATTATTATTATGCTAGCAAATTAACTATATCAATTATAGGTGAACCCGTCAAATTCCACTGTCTTCTCAGTTGCAGTGCCTCTGGATTCACTCAGATACATTATTCTTGCTCATAATGCTTTATTCTTTTTTGGACCAAGGCATTTGTTCAGCCCACGTAAGGTCTGGATTCTGGTTTACCACTGAGTTTTGTTTACGAACTGAACCACCAAATTTCCAAAAACTTGTGTCAACCATTTGTCAAAACACCAATAAATTTTCAATTTTTGCATTTTTAGTTCCCACTGATTTTCTGGTAGTAAGTGGTTTTTCTCAATCAATAGAAGTCATATTTTTCATATAGCTAGGCAGAACTCGATTAAACCATCGCTATCCTATGTGTATTTTCAATAATTAAGCCTTGGTATACGTCTGAATATGTCCTGTCCTTCATTTCTCCAGTTACCCTCCTATTTTTATTTTTTTAATTTGCTCTTCTCCCTGTATCTTGTGCCCACTTCAATATCTTAGATTTGCTATTCGCTCTGTATAAATATATGTAATTAGTCTGTATATTTTATTTTAACTACAACCCCATTACACATTACATTTGCCATTTCACTGTGAATCAACTTCGATGTTTAATTCACCCGGTATAGGTATTTCTAATTAGCAGCAATTCATTTGATCCCAGTTCACCCAGTATATTTTTATAAGCGGTCTGTTTTATTATCCTACCCCAATCTTAGATGTCAGAAAAAGTCATAAGAAATAAGTAGGTAGGTACTGATAAACTTCCCTAAATATTAAAAAACATTTTACATTTTACTTTCTCAGTAGAGCAATGAACACGTCATAGCCATTAAAATAATCAGGCTGAATGAAATGCCATTTTCATACCCCAAACATACCAGAAATTATTCGATTTCGATTTGTGAAAACTCGATTTCCAAAAGGCGTTTGAATTTCGCATGATTTCACACTGTACCTACTTTCTGATATATTTTACCAAAAATTATAATTTTATAAGCGAGAATTTTTAATGTTAATGAACTGAATAAACCGTACACCTCCAGACATTATGTCGCCACGTTAGATTCAGTTTCATTTCCGATCTCTCTGTCATGTATATTTGCAATAATAATTATTTGTGAAAATTGATAATCCAGAATTGCATTTTTTACAGTGCACTGTAAAAAATGCAATTCTGGATTATCAATTTTCACAAATAATTATTATTGCAAATATACATGACAGAGAGATCGGAAATGAAACTGAATCTAACGTGGCGACATAATGTCTGGAGGTGTACGGTTTATTCAGTTCATTAACATTAAAAATTCTCGCTTATAAAATTATAATTTTTGGTAAAATATATCAGAAAGTAGGTACAGTGTGAAATCATGCGAAATTCAAACGCCTTTTGGAAATCGAGTTTTCACAAATCGAAATCGAATAATTTCTGGTATGTTTGGGGTATGAAAATGGCATTTCATTCAGCCTGATTATTTTAATGGCTATGACGTGTTCATTGCTCTACTGAGAAAGTAAAATGTAAAATGTTTTTTAATATTTAGGGAAGTTTATCAGTACCTACCTACTTATTTCTTATGACTTTTTCTGACATCTAAGATTGGGGTAGGATAATAAAACAGACCGCTTATAAAAATATACTGGGTGAACTGGGATCAAATGAATTGCTGCTAATTAGAAATACCTATACCGGGTGAATTAAACATCGAAGTTGATTCACAGTGAAATGGCAAATGTAATGTGTAATGGGGTTGTAGTTAAAATAAAATATACAGACTAATTACATATATTTATACAGAGCGAATAGCAAATCTAAGATATTGAAGTGGGCACAAGATACAGGGAGAAGAGCAAATTAAAAAAATAAAAATAGGAGGGTAACTGGAGAAATGAAGGACAGGACATATTCAGACGTATACCAAGGCTTAATTATTGAAAATACACATAGGATAGCGATGGTTTAATCGAGTTCTGCCTAGCTATATGAAAAATATGACTTCTATTGATTGAGAAAAACCACTTACTACCAGAAAATCAGTGGGAACTAAAAATGCAAAAATTGAAAATTTATTGGTGTTTTGACAAATGGTTGACACAAGTTTTTGGAAATTTGGTGGTTCAGTTCGTAAACAAAACTCAGTGGTAAACCAGAATCCAGACCTTACGTGGGCTGAACAAATGCCTTGGTCCAAAAAAGAATAAAGCATTATGAGCAAGAATAATGTATCTGAGTGAATCCAGAGGCACTGCAACTGAGAAGACAGTGGAATTTGACGGGTTCACCTATAATTGATATAGTTAATTTGCTAGCATAATAATAATAAATGGTCTTTTTTCTCCTGGCGGAGTTTTGCTGAGCTATTCTTCCACTCAACCAATAATCGGTGCTTTGATAAATAATAATAATAGTTGTCACTGCGAGTCATTTGTTACTCATTTACGGAAAAACAACTCCACTGATTGAGATGCAATTTTACAGGAACTTAGTATCCACATCTGGAAAGAATGAAGGAAATTTTCCACAGTTTCAAGAATTTGTGGTCCCAGCTATTTGCCAAGGCCGTCATAGGGCCTCATCAGTTGCCATAGCCTTAGGTGTTTCAGGGCTTTGACAATGAAAATAATACACACTTGCTATCGAAAATTCCATCATCTTCAGGTAGCCATTGTCTTCTTTTAAGATTATGATGAAAACACACAAAAAAAATCTATATCTCTTTAAAATGATACTGCTTCAAACAATATTTGAGTTTTTTAAGTAGATTGATAGGCCATTTAGTAAAACATTTTTATTCGAGTTTCCAAATCAATCAGACACACGAGTATCGGTAATGTAATTATTTTCATAAATATATTTTTATCTTGTAAAAATCTGCAAAACGGGGCACACTGAAATCTTTCATTTTTCTCAAATGCGACATAGGACTGTATCATTTTCTCCAGGTAAAATCAAACCAGCGTTCACCAATTTTTCTTTTGGAAATTCAAATTAGTAATTTCGAAATGTTTGGTGTTTTTTCGAACACGAATTATTCAACCGTTACATCTTTGAAGTAAGTGTGAAATGCCTTCAAAGTCACAATATACTCTCACAAAATAAAACTGCATAGATGTGGTCCCTGCAGAACCTCTGGTGTCGTAAGAAGGACGAAATATTCTTGGGGTATTACCATTCAATCCGATTCAAGTAGTTGAATTGAGATCTGCCCAATCGTCTAGGTACTGGTGAGATATCTGATAGTGTATGAAAGCACAAAAATATTCACTTACGGTTCAGAGATGTGAAAATGAAAGTATTATTCGAAGGAGATCTCTGATATAAACCATTTAAGTATTCAGTTTTCAGGCTTATTATTGTCAATCATTCCACGCTCGGTAGATTAATCGAAATCGACACTACCAGCTCTGTCTTCCCATCCTTCAGTACCCATGCGTTGACCTTACCATTACCGAACGTGAGTGCATTCATGTAACAATATCTCTATCAAAAATGTTTGCATTATTTTATCTCCTGTGTGACAATTCCATTCCTTCACCTGTTATTCCTATCAACTCCAATGCTTGAAATATTGTGAAATATTCCACTCTCAGTAGTTTCATTTACATCTAGCTGATTAGTCATTCCAACCTTTCGCATATCTGTGTCAAGCTCAATAGCTGCGAAACAAGGATTTTATCATTTTAATGTGGTAAGCCTCAAGTACCAATTTTCTAGGCATTTTTCTTTAACAAATTATTTCAGTTTCTGTGCCTCAAAGAACAATCACATAGACACCGCTTTCGCCATTTTTCAAATTTCATTATGGTACACCTCAAGGACCAGTTCTTGGGGCATTTTTTAAACTTAATGAATTATTTCAATGAGGTAAGCCTCAAGGACCAGTTAACTGGGCATTTTGCTATCACAAGTTATTCCAAAGTAGTATGCTTCAAGGGCCAGTTCTCTGAACATTTTTCTATTTCAAGTTATTTTAGTTTTTGTGCCTCAGGGAACAATCACATAGACAGAGACTTACACATTGTTCAAATTTCAATGTGCTTTACCTCAAGGACCAGTTCGTAGGGCACTTTATATATACAATAAAGTATTTTAATGTGGTAAGCCTCAAGGGTCTGTTTTCTAGGCATTTTTCTTCAACAAATTATTTTAGTTTTTGTGCCTCAAAGAGCAATAGCATAGACAACGCTTTCACCAATTCTCAAATTTCATTGTGGTACACCCCAAGGACCAGTTCTTGGGACATTTTTATATATAATAAATTATTTCGATGAGGTAAGCCTCAAGGACCAGTTCTCTGGGCATTTTTATATTACAAGTTATTCCAATGTAGTGTACTTTAAGGACCAGTTCTCTGGGCATTTTTCTATTACAAGTTATTTCAGTTTTTGTGCCTCAAGGAACAATAATCACATAGACAGAGACTTTAATATTTTCCAAATGACAATGTGCTATTCGTCAAGGACCAGTTTGTTGGGCATTTCATATATTTTATAAATAATTTTAATTTGGTAAGCCACAAGGACCAGTTTTCGAGGCATTTTTCTTTCACAAATTATTTCAGTTTTCGTGCCTCAAAGAAAAACCATATAGACAATTCTTCCACCATTTTTCAAATTTCGTTGTGGTACAACTCAAGGACCAGTTCTTGGAGCATTTTTTATATATAATAAATTATTTCGATGAGGTAATCCTCAAGGGCCAGTTCTCTGGGCATTTTTCTATTACAAGCTATTCTAATGTAATGTACTTCAAGGTCCAGTTCTCTGGATATTTTCCTATTACAAGTTATTTCAGTTTTTGTGCCTCAAGGAACAATCACATAGACAGAGACTTTAACATTTTCCAAATTACAATGTGCTATTCCTCAAGGACCTGTTCGTTGGGCATTTTATAGATTGTTGTTTTTGTTATTGTTATATATATTTATAATAAATTATTTTAATGTGGTAAGCCTCAGGGTCCAGTTTCTTAGGCATTTTCCTTTTACAAATTATTTCAGTTTTCGTGCCTCAAAGAACAATCACATAGACCACCATTTTTCAAACTTTGTTGTGGTATACCTCAAGAACCAGTTCTTGGAGCGTTTTTTATATATAATAAATTATTTCGATGAGGTAAGTCTCAAGGACCAGTTCTCTGGGCATTTTTCTATTACAAGCTATTCTGATGTAATGTACTTCAAGGACCAGTTCTCCGGACATTTTTCTATTACAAGTTATTTCAGTTTTTGTGCCTCAAGGAACAATCACATAGACAGAGTCTTCAACATTCTCCAAATTACCATGTGCTATACCTCAAGGATCAGTTCGTTGGGCATTTTATATATATAATGAATTATTTTAATGTAGTAAGCCTCAAGGACCAGTTTTATAGGCATTTTTATTGTACAAATCATTTAAGTTTTCGTGCCTCCACCATTTTTCAAATTTCGTTGTGGTACACCTCAAAGACCAGTTCTTGGGGTATTTTTTATATATAATGAATAATTTCAATGAGGTTAGCCTCAAGGACCAGTTCTCTGGGCATTTTTTTATTACAATGTGGTGTGCTTCAAGGACCAATTCTCTGGCCATTTTTGTTTATATCGTAAATCATTTCAATGTGGTAAGCCTCTATGACCAGGAGTTTGTGCATTTTCCATTATAATAAGTGATTTAAGTTTTTGTGCCTCGAGGAACGACAACTTAGACGAAGACTTTAGCATTTTTCAATTTAATTGCCATAATAAGGTCCGTGCAATGTGTTAGAAGGAAAGTTTTTGAGTGAGATTTTACCAGATGAATATCTTCAAAAAGCTGAAGTATATTATCAAGTTGACTTGGAATATTTTCAAGTGAACTGAATGTCATTGCTTATGAGTGGAAATGAGCCCGAAGCGAGATTTCATGGGTGGGAGATTCATCGGTTTCAATTAAACAAGGCTCGTACTATGCTTGAGTAAGCAAGTTTGTGGGAAATACTTCACCAACGAGATGAATTACTCCAAAAGGCTGAAGACAATGTCGATTTGACTTAAAAGAATACTTATTGGAGTAGTAGGACGATATTATATTTCACACATTTCCGGTTACAAATTCATCTAGACGGGGAAATCCTAGATGGGTTCAATGTTCTATTTGAAGGTTGATGAATGCACGTGTCGCATATCATATTACCTGAAATTCGTTGACGCCATAATTCTGGTAGCAGAAAGGTCAGAAAAAGTCAATACGGGTTGTTATCTGCGAAGAAATGAGTTGTGGCTATTCATCGTTATATGTGGCTATCCGTGACTATCTGTGGCTTTCTGTGGTTAGTAGTGGCTAGCTGTGAAGATCTGAGGTTATCATTGGTTATCTGTGGCTTTCTGTGTGTAGCAGTGGCCAGCAGAACTGAGTTATGGCTATTCATCGCTAACTGTGGCTTTCTGTTGTAGCAGTGGCTAGCTGTGGGGATCTGAGGTTATCCGTGGTTATTTGAGGCTGCCTGTGGCGCTCTATGACCACCTGCGACTAGAACACAGAAACACATGAACACCAACAAATACACGAAGTCACAGACACTCGAACACACTAACACTCGATCACGCGAAAACAAGAACAAGCACGAACACACAGACAGTTGAACACACGAAGAAACAAGGACACAAGAACACGCGAACAAACGAACAAACGAACAAACAAATACACACAAACATACGAACACGCAAACAAACAGCTGTATGTGTATGTGTATCTGAGGTTTGAACACATAAACACATGGTCACTAACAAATACACGAACTCACATACACTCGAACACGTGAACTCACGAAAAAATACGAGCACACGAACAAACACGAACATACAGACAGTCGAACACAAGAACACATCAACATACGATCAAACACCTACACACACAAAACTTATGAACATGCTAACTCGCGAACAAACACATACACACGCACACACCAACATGCGAACAGGAAAACACACGAACAAACACGGACACACGGACAGTAGAACACACGAACACTTGAACACGCGAACATACGAACAAACAAATACGAACACTCGAACACCTGAAGACGCGAACACACGAACAAGCACGAACACACAGACAGTTGAACACACGTAGAAACAAGAACACAAGAACAAGCGAACAAACGAACAAACAGCCACACAAACAAACATAAGAACACGCGATCAAACAGCTGTATGTGGCGCTCTATGTGTATCTGAGGTTTGAACACAAGAACACATGATCACAAACAAATACACGAACCCACTGACACTCGAACACGTGAACTCACGAATTGAACCCGTTTCAAGTTCCTCGTACTTGTCGAGACTTGTCTGTAACGTGACGTCAGCAAATTGCAGGTAATTTGATATCTGACACGACTATTCATCAACCTTGAAATAGGTCATTCAACCCGTATTGAATTTTGCTGACCTCTCTGTAACCGAAACCATGGTGTCAGCAAATCCCAGGTACTCTGATGTCTGACACGTGCACTTCATGATATGGAAAGAGGTCATTGGACCCATTTTGGATTTCTCCTACTTGTCGAAACTTGACTATAACCGGAAACGTGGTGTCAGAAAATTTCAGGTAATCTGATACCTGACACGTGCACTGTAACCAGAACTGTTGCGTCAGCCAATCCCAAGTAGTTTGAAATCTGACCCGTGCATATCATGAACTTGCACTTCATGACCTTGAAAGAGGTCAATGAACCCGTTATAAGTTTCTCTACTTGTTGGGACTTGTCTGTAATGTGACGTCAACAAATTCCAGGTAATCTGATATCTGACACGTGCACTTATTGAAATAGGTCATTGAACCCATCTCAGATTTCTCTTACTTGTCGAGACTTGTCTGTAACGTGGCGTCAGGAAATTCCAGGTAATTTAATGCCTAACACGTGCACTTATTGAAATAGGTCATTGAACCCGTATCAAATTTTGTTCACCGGAGCTATGACGTCATCAAATTCCAGGTAATCTGATACCCAACACGTGCACTTATCGAAATAGGTCTTGAACCCATCTCAGGTTTCTCGTACCTGTCGAAACTTGTCTGTAACGTTGCGTCAGAGAATTCCAGGTAATTTGATATCTGACACGTGCACTTATTGAAATAGGTCATTGAACCCGTATCAAATTTTGCCTACCGGAACTATGGCGTCAGCGAATTCCAAGTAAGTAATTTGATATCCAACACGTGCACTTATTGAAATAGGTCATTGAACCCATCTCAAATTTCGCCTACCGGAAATATGCATCAACAAATTCAAAGTAATTTGATATCCTACACGTACACTTATTGAAATAGGTCATTGAACCCGTATCAAATTTCGTTGACCGGATGTTATCAAATGTAATCTGATACCTGACACGTGCACTTATTGAATTAGGTCATTGAACCCATCTCGGATTTCTCCTACTTGTCGGGACTGGTCTGTAACGTGACGTCAGCAAATTCCAAGTTATTTGATATCCAACACGTGCACTTATTGGAATAGGTCATTGAACCCATCTCAGATTTCTCCTACCGGAAATATGCATCAGCAAATTCAAAGTAATTTGATATCCGACACGTACACTTATTGAAATAGGTCATTGAACCCGTATCAAATTTCGTTGACCGGATGTTACCAAATGTAATCTGATACCTGACACGTGCACTTTCTGCTGACGTATACCTCCCATTGCTCTCTCATGGGTTTTGACCTTGAATCCAAAAGCTCTCTCATAGGTTTTGACCTTGATTCCAAAAGCTCTCTCATATTTACTCTACTATTCATGTCTCCAACACTTAATCTATCTGTTCTGCTCTAGCTAACTTACTTCGTAATTTTGTTTTCTTAATTTTTACTTTTAAAACTGCAATAGAGCCAAGGTCTCGCAGGCGGATCAGTAGCTACTACCAAAATAGACCTGAAGTTAGGCGAGGATTTGATTTCATCATAGGGTATTCTGCATTTCAGACATAACCTCGCTATGAAGTAAATAAAAAGTTCATTCAAAGTATTTGTGATTAATAAGTTTCTTATACTACTAACTAAATCTAAATCAGAGTCTGTGATGGATATTTAAAAGTCTTTTGCACTTGTGCGGGTTTAATAGGAAGTGATAGTTTTGTTGATACTCGGAATTAAACTTGAACTGTTTTAAAATTTTTTGGAGAAGAAAAGTTTTGCAGATTTACTAAGGATTTGTTGTTTAAACATTCAGTTACAACATGGAAAATTGGTCCCTTTTTAGAAAATTCCTGGCTGTCTGGAAACCGGCTTTTTGTTTTCGAAGATTTCTCGAGATTCTGGAATGCTGGTAAGTTGAATTTCTCTCTGCATCAGGTTGAACACTTTGGCTTTTCTTTGGCACAGGTTTTAGATGATTGTTTGTACTTTTTAATATTTATTTTTGTAAAATTACCAGGAGCTCTCTCACAAAGATGTCTGCCACTCTCCATATTCTGGCTTCCTCTCTCCTCGTTTTTCATTCTTGAAAATTCCTACGCGATTTTTCCACTACTCACTTTGATTTTAGTTCACTTCTAATTATTATTTTTTCATAACTAATTATTCTATTTACAAATCTATCACTACTAACAAACTTAAAATTATTCTATTCTATTATTGTGAGGTCTTCAGAATTTTTTTATATCAAAGTATTTTTTTTTGTCTGGATTAGGTCACTTACTTGATCTCTTTTTCCACCTCGTCCATCTACTTGAAAAGCTTGCCTGTTATTGGCTGTCATTGGAATTTTATATACTGGATGATTTAAAGTTATATTCTGAATTCTTATTTGAATATTTTTTTTAATTGAATTTTTGTGTCTTTTTGGATTAGTAATGTCTTTACTAAGAAACTAAGCAAGTTTTTGCTTTGTATCTTGTAAAATGACTCTGATTTTGCATGATTCTTGAAATCGATTCGAGCTTTCTGAAGGTTCAAATCGTAATGTAAGATTTCAGTGATTATTTTTACTTTTTGATGCTACTGCATGGTTTCAGTTTTTGACAATGATCTTTCCAAAGAAAAGTAAGACATTTACATGAAAATTAAGTATCTAGTTGGGCTTTCTGATGTAGTACTTATGTAGCATATATTTTTCTGTAAATTAACATTCATTCATTCATACAGGAGAATCAAAAAGTGAAGCGCATTTTTAAATAAGTTCCAGTATATTTAATTTCACTTTGTTACATCGAGAGGGTCTCAATGTGCATTCGAATCTAAAGTACAAAAGGAATATCTCATTGGGCTACTTTTGAGTCACATTTTGCATCACATTTTGATGTCTAGAACCAACGGGGCACAGAATAGACGTATATGCGATAATAATGGAAGTCACTTTGCGATTCACTGGTGTAATCTGAAACATGAATGTGAATCCCACTAACATCTCTGAGACCATTCTGTGTTGAATAGGAAGGAGACAATGCTAATACGCGGCCAGACGCACAAAGTAGCACAATAGGTTGGAAGCTAGGTTAGGTTGGATTTGAATGTGAGTGGGACTAAATGAGGCCCTCCAGTGGTCTAATGCATATTGTGGCTCACTATACGTTCATATTTCTCTCAGCAAATCCAGTCTATTGATGAAATTGATGAGTACATTCGGAGAACAATTTACTAGAATTTCTGGCATTACTATTTTATTGCCATATATGGAAAGTAAGCACCGAAATGATATAATATGTTGACTTATATAATTTCATTTTAGTGGCATCTGACCGGTGCAGGGCATGTGAGTGAAATATGTTTTGCCGTTCCATCATCCTCTATACCGAGTCAAAAAAATGCAACATTGCGATAAAATATTTTGTGGCAAAAGTAGGAAGTTAGTTTGTAGCCGTACGGACTTGAAGATAGTTCTACGGACAACTGCTTCCATCTGATCGCTTTCCTACAGCCAAATGAACTCCTTCCGTGAACTGTTCGCAAGTAATTTTGATCCTGCCGGAAGCGATAAGAGACAAGCGTCCCAGGTTCAAATACATGCTGTATTCGAATACTGACCTATTGTGATTCTGCCTGCATATACATACTTATCTACTTTTATATTTAGAATAAACACAAATCAGGAAGATTTCTGTTACTTAATCACAGTAGTGAATGTGCAGAAGATGTTTCACGGCCTTAACTTACCCGATAGCTGAGTTGGACGTGGGTTTGACCATAAAAATAAATTTCGATAGTATTGAAATATGTCGCCAGTGAAAAATCCGAAACCACTTATAAATGAGTTGCTAGACTCCAGCTCATCAATTTGTTATTTTCATTAATATAATTTTCACTGCACTATCATGACATTTGTTGGATACTTGGTGACATCTCCATGGAGAAGATTAATAACCAATCATATTTGTAAAATTCATAGTCAGTTCATGTGTTTGATAAACTGATAACATGGTCATTCAGGCAAATTAAGGGAAAATACGACAATATATTATGAATCCCAACTTGTGACCAATTATGCAGTGCGCCTTTTGTTAGCCCCTCCAACATGGACCAACAACCATTTTGAATGATATCACAGATACTACGTTTTGAAATAAAAGGCATTGTGGTTGCAATATAAAGGGGGTGGAGAGGTAGGTACATCAATTTAAAAATTTCGAATTGCAAGGGGGTCAAATTATAGATAGTTGAAAAGACTATTCCACTCTTCTTAAAATATTCACGTAATCTGACCAATCACAAATCAAAGACAACTTGTATTATCGGGGAATAATACCACGAGTGCTCGCAATACTATCGATAGTAATTATGTCAGAAATCAACAAAATCAAATTGCTTGGTAACACCACGAGTCCTCAAAGCGATTTGATCGAGTTCAAGATTTCTGACAGAATTATTGATAGTATTGTGGGCACGAGTTATTGAGATAATTTCACGAACCAACAAAGTAAAAAAAGTTCTATTGTCGTGAATTCTTGAATATTTATTCGGTTTGAAGGCCGTCGTTTATTGGAATTTCTTCTTAACGTTTCGCTATCGCAAGTGGCTAGCTTCTTCAGAGGCTTAAACATCATGAATAATCTCAGATGACTGGAGATTCCGTCTGCGGAGATTGTATTTATTCTGACTTAGGTAGTCTTGTGTGTTAATTACCGTATATGGATTTGGTACATTCTCACTAACCCTAATTGACCCCTTTCTACCTGTCGTCTTAATGTCGTTGATATCCTTTGTTATTTCAGAATTGCTCATTACTGTAACTAGGTTAGGCATATTTTCGATAACATTATTGACACCTTTTTGCTTGCTGTCTTAAGGTCCTAGTTTTCTTTTGTTATTTTGGAATTTCTAAGAGTGGGATTCCATATTCGGTTGAGCTTCACAGCTTCTTCTTTTCTGTTGAAATTCTCCGTGTGTTTGTGGATATCTATTGCCTCCCGTACATATGTAGATAATGCCTGATAGATATGAAGTATGTCTGACATTCACATTAGTAGCAAGATGAGATATTCTCCGTTGTTGATTGGATACGTGGTTGACATGACAAAGTGGTATTACCGGCCAGAAAGGAAGGAACTGCGTATTATCGAGGCATACATCCCTTATTAATTGGTCCTAATATTGCAGGAAAGGAGGGTTTCATACGGCGAGTGAAGTTATCGCGAAAACACCAGCTGTCTTTCAATTCTGATTGGTTCGTCAGGGTTGGTGTTTTCAACGATGTAACCATGAATGACAAAGCAAAGTTTGAAACTTTGACAGAAAATAATTGTGGACGAAGACGTCAAAATGAGTCGAATCCACTTATAATGGGACAACCCACTGTACTAATTTCACCGAAATAATAAACCATAGATAAAAAGTTATAGAAATAGTATTTGGATATGTAAAGGTTTTGTTTTCAATTCTGTATAAGGATTGCTTGGACCAGAATAAATAAGTTGTCATGTCTCCTAGGTTATGTTATGTTACACACTGTATGTACACAGTTCGGGCACACAGAAGAATTTCGATCTGCCACCTACAAGAAAAATTCAGATGTGATGTGTATGCTATAATTGAGAGTGGTGGGTCGTTTGAGGACATAAATATTACACATTCAGTAAGGGATATGCCTGTGACGGTACAGTGATAGCTTACAATCTTGCACTGACGTTACCTGTGCTATATTAGAACTCAAGCTAGACTAAATGGTAAAATATTCAGAAAAAGAAATAAAACCCAAAAAGTGTCCAAACCGTTCTCGCTCTCCCCTGATATTATTGGAATGCACTACAGAAAACTAATTATAAAAACACTGCCAGGTGCATGGTTCGAATTATCGCTAATTATTTCCCTGCAAACATGAATCTTTAAATTTCTATCATACAATTTGCTTATCATTTATTAGAAATACTCGTAGAACACGTATCAAAGCCAGACAAGGTGTGCGAACATTATTTTTTTTTTAACTCCATTGAAATGAAACTCTTGTTGGATAATTTTGAAGGTTTTCTATACAAGCAAGGATGTTGCTGATATAATGGCTCACGATTTTTTTTCGAGCAACAGTCCAGTTGGATTATTTATTACTTGAACGAGTTGTCGTATAGGCCTTGGTCAAGCCTAGGGTTATATATTATGTATTATAGATGCAGTAATTTTCGCAAAAGTAATTATCCTTGCAAACCTGCTGATTATTGATAATCGAAAGTCTAGTGGTTTGCCATCGTTAGTGGTCAAATCTGGGGCCGAGAACAAAGTCAATTATTTTTACACTGTGTCTCACTTCCTAAGGAAACACTACACTCACATATTCATTTCTCACGCAGAATTAAGGCATGCAGGTTCAACGGATACACCAAATATATACAGTGTGCGGCACCAAAAACGAAACAGATCGAATATCTTCAAGATACATGTGTTGTGAATAAAGAAATACAACAACACCTGGATTGCTAATCCAATGGGTACATCTTTCTATCATAACCTCAACTATCATAGCTCCCTTCCCACCCCTTGGTCAATATCACCCATACAATTGAAATAGGGAAAGTACTAAGTGTGTGCTATTTTCATATTTGTTTTTGATGTATCCAATAATAATTTATTTCCAGAAACAAATAGTACAATGTATAAATACTTGAGATGGTTGTACGTCATCATCAACAAAAATGGGTTTGCACATATTCCTGATTCTTTGTTTTAAATTCTTGAAAATATTGATTTTTTTGAGTTCAGGTATCTTTCGGAGAAACTTGAAAAATGGTACCAATTGATAAGAAGTTCATTTTTTGGTACCATAAACCAAGCTTCTCCGAAAGAAACCTAAACTTTCATTCTGAACACCCTTATTTTCAAAAAATCAATATTATCAAGAATTCAAAAAAAAAGAATTAGGAAGATGTATTCAGTCCAATTTTTTGTTGATGATAACGTACAACTGTTGAAATTATACCAACTACATAATGATTATTCAAACAAGCTGTTAAACAGGTTCATTTTTTCTAATACTCTTTAAAATCAAAACAATACAACAAATAGTATCCATTTCAAAATACCTTATATTAAACATCTTTACGAAAAACTTGGTTCAGTACTAAACTAGTACCACATGAAAGTTCCATATAAAAATGAGATAACAACAAAAAAATCATTCTTCACAAAAATGAAAGCTACCGTAACACCTTTTGAACACAAATCAAATGTCATATAATAAAATTCCGTGTAGTGATAGTTGAAACTGTTGATTAGGACAAACAAAGCGTTACATAACAACGAGAATGAAAAAATATGAAGGAGATTTGAAGAAGAAAGATGGTCTAAAAAATTCCACATCTGTCTTTCCATCATAATATCTCTAACTTGCTGAAACTTCAGTAGCTGAGGAGACTTTGTAAATACGTCAGCGAGTTGATCTTCTGAAGGACAATGTTTAATGGTTCAATTGAATATGATTGCTGTTAAATGACATTTTTCCAGACTTAATGATTTTAATTGCACTCTCATCATCCACATGAAGCACAGCTCTTATTTTTTTATCAAGTAGTTCTCAAATGAAAGTTTTGACATTTCATTTGTGCACCTCATTGAGCAGCTGCTACATATTCAGCCTTCATGGATTATCGTCCCAAAGTTTTTTGTTCCTTTGAGTAAAATTTGTTGTAAAATTTATTTTTACGAAACTCCCAGATTTTCGGAGAAAACCCCTCAAAAGCAGAGCTTGTGCGAGCAAGGGAGATCCAGGACCTACAGTTTAAATAAAAGTGGAATCCGAACCACTTCAGCTCAGTGACACACGACCGGGGATCGAACCCGGACCGTCTGGGTGGAAACCAAACGCTCTAACACCTCGACCACTTCGCTCTACCAGGCAATTGGCCCATTCCCATACATCATTATGAAACCTGATGTACTCTTGCTATCAGTCTTGTCACCTGTATAATCTGCATCACAGAATACATGTTGGTATTTTGAATCATCTTTGTTTTTGCAGCAGTATTTGATTCCAAAATTCGAGGTTCCCTTCATATATCTGATGGTTTCCTTGCCATTTCTTATGTATTCAGAAGTAGGGTTTTGCATGAATCCACTTTCATATCCAAGAGCATAACTCAAGTCTGGTCTTGTCTTGCAGAAGACTGCCCAGAGATTTTTGATAGGGAAACTCTTTGTTAGTTGACAGTTCTTGAGTTTTTTCTTCTTCAACAATCGGTATGTCTTTTACTCGTGAATTTTGCATAGAATATATTTCAACAATTTGTCTGCTGGGTTTGGCTTGACTAATTAGATATCCCCATATCGCCTCCTTATTTATAGACCAAGGTAGAAATGGGGATTTACATTTATTTTCACTTCAAAGTTTTCTTGCATCTTCCTCAACGTGTATTTCACTCCAGACAAATCATCTCTGAGCATCAAACCATCATAAACGTGGATAGCCACATAGAAAATCTTCTTTCCATTAGGATTCCTGAGAACACACTTGTCTGATTTGAAATGGATGAGACCTTCTTGATTTGAGACATCTGTTAGTTTCTTGAACCATTGAAGGGCTTGTCTCAGACCATATAATGCTCTTCGTAGATAACACACTTTTCCAGGTTAATCATAACCTTCGGGAAGTTTTAGGAAAATTACTTCCTTGAGATCTCAGGATAGGAAAGCTGATTTTGAATCAAATGTTAGAAATTCTGAGTTTCTCATAGCAAGCAAAGTTCTGAGGGATGATGCTTTTACTACACTGCTGTATATTTCCTTAAGATCAAGTGGATTTTTCGTTTGTTTGTATCCTCTTGCCACAAGTCTGGCTCTGTGAAGACCATATTTTCCTTCAGCATATTCTTCATCTACCAATTCCCATGAACTATTTCGCATGAGATTTGTCTTTTCTTCATTTATAGGTTCTTCTCATTTGTTTTCATCTTCACCATTTAGGCATTCATGAAAAATTATCAGTGCTTCTTCGTCCTCATCCACACAATCTAATCAATTATCGACTGAAATCAACGAAGATATAAGTGACAGTAAAAAAGGAGAGGATTGGTCGAAATTCTTGATAATATACAACTTAATTATTGTTGAACTCTTTGTTGGCCAACTGAAATCCACATGGTAATGTACTATTATTGTGATTATTATTCAGTTACGTTTGATCCATTCTGGGACATTTCCGTACCCATTCCGCTAAGAAAAAGCAAACTGAGACTGTCTGATTGTTTGAATTCATTAACTAATGTGAAGACTCTGGATGGTGATGAGTAACCTACTTTAAAATATTTTTATTTTGGCAGATGGTTTCATAGAAAATTTAAATGATACTGTCGATTTTCTTTTTCGTTTAGTAGGTTTCGTTTAGGTACGATTTGAGGAAAACTATGCTAGATGGATGTTATATTGTTAGATATGATCATATCAGTCTCTGGATGTTTCCTCCTTTCTCCCTCCCATCGGAAAATCACGTTAATTGAAATATGTGACGGTATTTCACAAAACCTTGCTGCAAATAGTAAATAAAACTGAATTGTTTTTCAATATCGCTCGTATATGGTAGTATAAAATTCAATTTTGGTATTTGCAATTTAGGTTTGGGATGAAGGAGAGGTTTTCATCAAGAATAATTTTTTCTGAGAAATCAATAATAAAAAAGTGTTCCATATGCTGCGAACTTTATGCCGGACACTGTATAACACTATTTCCTATATGTTTCTGTCAAACTTCTGTTCATCGTTGACAGTGACATTTCTTTATAGTAAAGTGGCCTTTCTATGCGGTGAAATGCTGCTTTATTAAACAAGTTTATTTTTACTAAAATAACAAATTACTCTACAGTTATTTTGTAATTGAACTGAAAATTTTTATACGTAGTCAACAAGCCGTTACTGAGCATGAGTTTTAGAAAAACTTACTTTCGTGAAATAACAATATTAGCACTTTTCTAAAAAAAATGGAACATCAAAAAGAAAGTAGTGATTCACTTCGAAAAAATTATAAACAAGTATCAGTCTATCACATGTTCGAAGTGACATCTATTGTTTTCAGAGCAAAACTGTACCCTGTTCATAAAAAATGGAGTGAATATTCTTCGGAGATTGACTCTGTTCAATCTCTTGCACTGACAGTGCGTACCAATTATGTCCTTGGGTTATTCCATATTTGCAAAGGCTCCAACTCAGACACGTTTTCTGAGATAGGAGAAGAAAAAAGTCCAGTGTGGTAAAGTCTGGTGACCTAGCAGGCCATTACTACTCTAAGTAATTATGATAGAAATGTATAATGCTTCATATGGTTCAACTCCTATATTATCATTCTCAAAAAGACAGGAGACAAAATGTGGATAATTGAAAACAGTCATACAATCGCATTCAATCAATTCATCAAAAACCGAATTGAGATACCTGGTTCGGTATATATCTACAGTAAGAAATTATTGCAGAGCAGCGATTTGATGGAGATATCAAATTCAATTTTGAATTCTCAATATTTTGACAAATCACTTCTCCGCTATTTTCAGTTGGAATTACCATAAATTTATCTGATCTCCAATTCAAAACAAAAGATTGGTGTGTTCGTAACACAAAACTAATCATTAAATTAATAAACGCATGAAATGAAAACCAAATTGGGGCCTCTACCTGAATTCTTTATCGTCACAGTCTTAGTTGATTGACCTCGAATTCAGACAAAAAAAAACACAATTAAGAAAAAATATTCATTGACGTCAATGGAGCTGAATCTCGTATACCTGAAGAGAGTGGTGTAACATCTTAATTGATACTGTTGGTGAGAGTGTTGTTAATATAAAAACTTTCAAAAAGAATGGAAAGAGTAGTGGTAGTTGATATTCTATAAGGTTCAAATACGAACATTAGTAGAAAGCAATGAATAGTACGACGTATCTTTTGACATTCGTTTTGAATGTCTTAAGATTTGTCAGAAAAAATTTCATGGGCATATTGAATTCGGGGTTTTTTGTTTTATAGAACGTCATATCGTATAGTCACAGGTATGAAGAATAATAGGTGATTGGTGATTTACAACATGGTGGTCATCAGCTGAGGAGGACAAACAAAGAATTTGCTCTTAACAGACAATTGCATTATTGTGGTTGTCAGTGTTTGATAGTATTTTTTTTTGTTTTACATAAATTTAGTGGGACCACGCATAAGTCTCATGCAAAAAGTCTTTCGGTCAAATTGTACAAAATTTCAATATAGTGTTGAAATCGTCATAGTAAACAAAAGTTACCGTGGGTACACAAAAATTCTATGTGTAGTTTACGAAATATAGAGTGTTGAAGTTGTGAAATGTCACTTCCATACCATTATTGACTGAACTTCAATACGGATGTTATCACTGAATTATTATTGAGTTTTTGTTATAAATCATAGTATCAAACTTGGCCAGTGCAACAGTATATTTTCTGAGCATTTTTGATGGCAATATACAGGGTAGATCAAGACTTTTTCAATGAAACACAAAATGAAAAAAATGTCATAACGAAGCATCAACGCTACCCAGTTAACATAAACATCTAGGAGATGTTGCTTTCTTGATTATTATGGTAACAAAATGAGTTGCATTTAGACATCAGTGATGCCAAATGATATGAAATGTTCAAAATTATCTTTTCATTAGTGTCGCTTTGAGACATAAAATGTGAAGAAAATTGCAAAGCACATTAACATGAATTTTGGTTTCATTGTGATTTTGTCGGTATAGAAGGAATTAGGTTGGTAACAAAATTGATCGTGACATCACCATTACGGCACAAAATGGCCGGAGGTGTTTGTCGAGTCGAGAGCCAAGTAGGATTTGTATTTGGTTGACGCCATTCTTTAAGTATTCTATAGGTACTTCTGGTAGTGTGTAGTGTTCTGTTTGCTTCTTTTTATTCCAATAGTTGAATCAAATGTGTTTATCAACATTGTCCAAATATTATGTCTATCAAGAACTGTATCTCTTCAAGAACCGGAATGGTGGGTAGAAACTTAGAAAGGTAAATTCAGTGATTTACAGAATTTGGCATTTTCAGGATAGGTACTGATTTCGCCGCGAAGAAAATTATGTCCAGAGGATTGGAGTTGAATTGATTTTTTTACGTTTCTGTATATTGTTTTTTTTCATGATTCAGACATGGTTTGATAATTTTTTTTGTTTGTGAGAAGTAAATACGGAATCAACTCACGCATTTGTTTTCTAGCATTCCAATCCATTTGAACAGTAGTTCATTAGTAAGAATAATAATCTTGAGGTATAATTTCTATTTACGTTGGAACATAGTGAGCTTTGTTTTACTCTTGACATACACATGAATTAGAAAGTGAAGCGCATTTAAAAATGAGTACCAGTCCATTCAATTTCACATTGTTACATCGAAAGGGCCTCAAAGTGCATTCGATTCCAAAGTATAAATGAAATGTCACATTGGGCTAATTTCGAGTCACATTTTGCATCACAATTGGATGTCTCGACATGACCAACGGGGCACCGAATAGACGTTTATGCGATAATAATGGAAGTCACTTTGCGATTCACTGGTGTGATCTGAAACATGAATGTGAATCCCACTATCATATCTAAGACCATTCTGTGTTGACTGGGTATAAGTTAGACCGTATCGAATTTGAAGTTTCTGCATTGGATATGTTTGGTTCCGTTGTTGACAGAGTGCGTATCGTGTTAGTGAGCTCCGAAATAATTTAGCAAAGTTAATCTAATTTTTACTAATTGCCAATTTATATGTTTCACAAGGAGGTCGGTGAGTGGACTTGTTACTCGTATGACTTCAGATATTGCACTATAATAATGCATGATTACTTATATTTCGGACGTCCATCATCTTAATGGTTGAAAGATTTCTATCTCTTTCAAATTTTTCACAACGTTTCAGTTGCTTGAATCCGCAATCGTCTTCTGGTGAATAGTGACAAAATCAGATGCTACGCGACCTTTTATAGGGCTATAATTAAAGTGTAATTACGCGCGGTCTTGTGGCGCGCGTGGTTTCGCGCTTTTTCTCCCTCCAAAACGGTCCATGAGCGGTTTCCATACGTTTTATGGTGCCTTCAGTCAACTAAGCGTGGAAATTAAAAACGTATGGAAACCGCTCATTAAATTAATGTCGATGGTGGCAGTTTATTCATATAAGTGATAACTCTAGTAGTTTCATCTTGTGCAATGTCTATTTCAAACCGTCAATCAAGCTTGAGTTTTTGTTAGATTTGTTGCAACTTGATTTGTCAGAAACCACTGAAAACGTCATGGATGCTTTAAAACTCAGAGCTTTTGTTATGAATGAATAAGGTCTCACGACTCTATTCAAACTTATTTTCTTATACCCATTGTCGACTTTCCGTTATTAGGTATTAGTTTTTTTATCAAGTACTTCATATACCAAGCATCATATTAGCATCTATTGTTTCGTACCCTTTAACAAGGTTATGGTCATATAAATTATTTTAAGTGATAACACCTACATATAAGTATATATTGTTTGGCACCCTTTAATTAGGTTATGATCATAATATTTTATGCAATAACAACCAAACTACTTCCTGTAAGATTGATTTGTATCTTGATGAGGAATAAATGTTTATTATTATTATTTATTATTATTACTCGATAAGATTGGCTGAACCCAAAAAATATGTATTTTTTCAAATATACAGGGGAGATAGAAGGTATAACTGTATCCGTTATATTTGCTTCAGATAACGCGATTTGATCAATTCAATGCAACGAATATGTACCATGTGGCCACTTCCGGGATCGGAAAATATGAGTATTATACAGTGTGACTCAGGAATATACGAGTCGAATATTTCAAAAAATTATCAATCTGCCAGGTTATTTTTTTTAATTCTTTTTATTTCAGGAGGATATATCATATGAACTTTTGTGAAAAATATGGAATTTTTCTATGTCAAGTTTAAGTTTAATGATCATTGAAGCATATTAAGTATATAAATAAGTGTCGTTATCAACGACAGTAGATGTTAACTGTTGAAACGTCGTGACTCAAACACATGCAAATAATTTATTTCCTTTGTTTCTAGACAATGGAAGTCCAGAAGAATTCTACTAACACTAATACATTGTCAACCACTTTCAAACAAACACATATAAATAGGGTTAGTCGAAAATAAGACGATTCGGAGTTAGACCTTAATAGAATACCAATGTAAGTACGGATGAGTTCACGTCGGCCTAGTACAAGAAGTCATTAACTAACAAAAATTTTTAAAATGAGTTTTATGTCACATACCACTCTTTCTTCTATGAAATAATGAACTACGTATATTGTCATAATAGTGTATTGCGCCCCTTCCATGATTTGAAATCTAAAATAACCTAATTAATCAACAATTTTAAAATATTTCTATTTTGAAATTATTTTTGCAGATAATAACTTCTTGCACTAAGCCGACGACATACAGGATAAACTACAACGAGAGAGACTGAATTTTCGAATTTAATGAATTAGGACTTGATACAGATTCTTTGAGGTTTCGGGTGTGAGCAAATTTATGACCAAGTCAAGTCGACACCATAAAAGATATAGGCTTAAAAATTTTCATGTGAATCGAATGTTTCATACGCGAGAAAAAAATTGAATACTGAAAAATCGGGTTTTCGCCATTTTGACACTGAATTTAAGGTTATGTCGAAAAGTGTTAGATATAAAAGTTTCCAATTTTTTCATTATCTACAATTATGCCATTTCGCTAAGAGGTCACGTTTCTCCGCAAATCGCAAAAAACCGTATTCAACTCCTAGACTTCATCCCCATTTCATAATTTTGTGTGGTTTCTTGTTCAAATATTTTTTTTCCTTGACGTTCAAACTTCAACAATATTTCCTACCTGGTCCTTGCCTGTTTCTTATTTTTTTTGTCTAAAAAATTATCGGCACCAGTCTAGTAAGTAAATTCCAACAAATAGGGTCTCATGACAAAGATAATTTTGTGACGTTTCAAATGATATATCACTTGACCTCACTTTAATAAACTGTCAGCAGTAACTCTCATATACCAAGAGCTAGTCCGTCACTGTCTATAGAGAACGGCGGCCATGACACGTCCTACTACGTCACATTTCGTCACAAATGTTCTTTCATCTCTTTCTATTAGTGTTCCCATTGTCTTATGGGGATTAGACTCTCCTAGTCAAATGATATTTAATCTCTGGGTTATACCTAAAGTGACCATACGTCCCGCTTTGGGCGGGACATTCCCGCTTTCAGGCTGTTTGTCCAGCTGTCCCCAACGAGAAAGGGTCTTTCTGCTAGCGATCACGAAGGCATATAGAACGACACCTACAGATACCCACCATGTCCTCGCGGGCGCGGTGCCCCTACAGGTCGAGGCAGAAGTAGAATACGCTCACATGATAGAGAATAGAGAGAGACATCGACGAAAACAAAATAAAACACAAACAAAAACCACACCCAGCGAAAATCAACAGGAAAGTAGAGGAAACAGAAGCATACACAACACACATATACACAGATGCGACGGTACAAGAAGATGGAAAAAGGGCATATGGAGTAACAAAAACAAAAAACCACAACATCTGGGAAAACAAAGGAAGAAGAGTGACGGAAGGTAAGGACGTACACCAACTAGAACTCCTGGCAATAAAAGAGGATATAGAATGGATAGAGGAAAATGACGGAGACACCCTGATCCACACGGACTCGCAAAGAGCTAAGAACATGGTAGAAAACAGAAACACTACAAACACAACAGCAGCACACATACAGAAGAAAACACAAGACAAATATGACAGAGGCCAAAAAATACACATAATACACACACATAGAACCAACCAGGGAATAAAAAAGGCAGAAGAAACAGCGAAAGTACATATAAACGACGACAACATTCAAAGAACACACTTAAATAAAAAAGAACTAAACAAAATGAAAAACAAACAGGAGGTAATATGGCAGACACATTGGAACCTGTCAAAAACCGGCCGAACAACGCATGAAATTTTTCCTACAGTGGCAAAACAGAGAATTAACCTATCATGGAAGACAACACTATTGATAACGGGACACGGTAATATGAAGAGTGTTACGGGTTTATTTTGCACTAGAAAACCCTTTCTGTTTTAATACAATAACATCAGAAATTCTCTGTCATTGATATACACTTTCCACTCTGTACGCCACTGTATCAAAATGACAACTTGATCGTTGAAATGAATAGCTTAATTGTTCCGAATGTTAGTACTTACCTTTGCTGTACTAGTTCGAGCGGACATGAACCGGCCTTAAGCTAGTGACAGTTATCAGTTGTTCTATTTTGCGGTATGCCAGCGTTGTTTTGTGAACATACTTATGGTTAGTCTATTGTTCTGTGCTTAGAACACAAAACTGTAACATTCCTACTCTATCTCTATCTTGTGTCATTGAGGTACCTACTTCACATTCGAATACTTGACCTTTTGTTTGTGTTTGGTTCTGAGATTGAGAGGCTGGCGTTTTCATCTTGGTTCGGTTGGCAACACTGAATCTTAAGGTGTTCTTTTCATAGCTCCTAGTAGCTCGAGGTAGTTCCTGGACTGTTCCCACCGAACACTAATGAACAAGAAAGCGCCTTGTCAGATATTGACAGTTTTGACTTTGACGTCTGAGAGATATTTTCCTCTTCCTTATTTGATATTGATGAGTGACTGACCTATTTTGAAGATTTCCAATTAAAGTTTGATCATCGCTGATGGATCTTGGGAAAATTCATATCAGGGAAGTTTCTCATATTGTTTGCGAATTTTGACGCTATATATTTTTGAGAAATCTCCGTTCGCTTTGCGGATTTTTGAGGTTAGAAGTCACTTCATCATTGTGTGAAACCACTGGAACGAGAAACTCGCTATCAGACAGCAAACAGACTATCAAAGCTGTTATCAGATCCCTCCCACTTGATAGAGGGTGCTACTACTTTGCTCCTCTGCGACTACCACTTTGCTACTGTTACCTCTTCGCCGCTGGTAGTGCTCCACTACGGTTTATTGCTACTACTCTGCTACCGTTTATTGGAGTTCCACTAATGTAATTGTTCCACTGTTTCGTTGCTACACGATTGTCTTTCCACTATTCCACTGCTGTGATTGTTCCTGCTCAACTGTGGTTGTCCCGCTGTATATCTGTTGTTCAGCATTCCTTCGTTATTCGTCCCAGCTGTACATGTTCGTTGATTGATTGTGTCGTACCCACTGTGCACCTGTATACACCAAGGCACTGATGAACTACAACCACAATAATTGGTGAACTGGCATGCTTGAGAATATCTACATAGTATCAGATAAGTTTAGAATAAGACTGCCCCTAAGGCGTAAGTATCCATAACTGTAAGCTATCATCGTGACGTCATAGACATAGCCCTCACTGGAGGTTTCATATTGATATATTCAAACAATACCATACTCTCAATCACAGCATTCACTTGAATTCATCTTGGTGGTTAATATTTACATTAATTTCACTTTCTTTTGTATGGTGAGCTGAACTGTGCACATACAGGGTGTGTAACGATCAATATATTTTATTAGTAAGGGACATGACGATTTCTTTTATTCTGGTCCAAGTTACCTGGGCGTAAGGGAAGACAAAACCTGTACATACTTATATATTATTATTATACCATTTACAGGTATCTATTGTTTAATATTTTAGTAATATTAGTGCAGTGGGTTGTCCCATTCCATCAGGGTGGTTTCGGATTTTTCACTAGCGATAAATCCGTGGCGCTCCGGAAAATTAACCCCATATTTCAATCTTATCGAAATCAATTTTTATTGTCGAATCCACGCCTACTGAGCTACTGGGTATGTTAGAGGCGTGACACATCATTGCACATTCACTGCTCTCCTTTCCTAAATTTTGCCCATAACAAGAGCTACTACAAACACTTCGGCCTGAGGGAAACCGATGGGACGTGCACGTGTAGTACAGCGGAGGAAAACACATACCACATACTCGAATGCACCATTATACAACAAACACAAGCAAGACACACACTATCCAACACATTACAAGCACACAACATACAATATCCACCAAATTTTAGAAATAGAGAAACATTAATCAAACTTATCATCACACATCTGAACAATTGGGGCGAGCATATGATCCTGGATGATGAGCCTGATTAGTATCACTTTCATGTACAACGCCGAAGCTAACGAAGAACTAATTTTAGGAGAAACATGTACAATAAGTTAAAGACAAATGTAAATTGAAACAAAATAAACATAAAATAACGGGCAAATAAAAAGAAAATGCAACAAAAAAGTAAAAATACACGACAAAAAAGAATTCTGGAACCGCTGATTTTTGGAGTGCGGAGTTCTCTTGGCAAAGAGCTAGATAGTGACGATAGGTAAACGGCTTAATACCGAAAGGTAGACAAGCCCTCCGGTACCCCGCAAAGGGATGCGGTAAAACATATATGTCATGTCCACAACGATAGCCAAAAGGTCCCGCTTTCGCAAACAGTTCAAACGATAAATCAATTAATACCTGCCTTCCAATAATACATTCAAAGCGCGCGGGCTTCGTCGGCAAGCGGCGGCAGCGCGCGAGAGAGCAGTGTGGAGAGAGAGCGAGACCGAGTCAACATACAACAATCCCAATGATTTTTGTTTGTTTTAGTCTAAGTCGAGCCGAGCGACAGAACGATTTGTTGTTAATTCGGGAATGTAACATTGCAAAAATGCCTAAGCGCAAATGTACATTCAATATTACTTTGCAAAACAAGTATTCATTTATAAAACAAAGGAGCACAGATAAAAAGGATTCCTTGATTTGAAAGAATTTGAACTTGCCTCAAGGGCGCCCAGCATTTGATATGGGCGAAATGCATGGATATTTTGAACCAAAATTTGAATTTCTTTGAGGCAAACGCATCATTTTCTTCAGCACAAAGTTATATAAATGTCAGGCAAGAAAACTTAGTTTTGTCATAATATAAAATGATTTTGTCTCAAAGTCATTATTTTTCCAAATTATGAAAAGCTTTGAGGGAAATGCCAACTTTTTTCTTGCTCAAAGTCATGTGAACTTAAAGCAAAAGAGCCTAAGTTTTCGATCAAATTCATTAGGAGATTGTTTGAAAATTTCGTGCTTTAAAATAATAGACATGATGTCATTGTCTTGAAATAACAGGCTTTTGATATAAAACCAACAAATGATTCATTTAAAATCTTAGGTTTATGTTGAATTCTTGTTTTGAAACCTTGCGTCCTCAAGTGAAAAATTTACTCTTTTTTAACAAGATCCAAAACGGTCTTGTGACAAAATGGTCTAGGCCAAATTTCCTGAGGATCTTTTTAAAAGATAATAATAGTTCATGTGAAAATTTGGAAAGTTTTAAAGCAACAAACTTGCATTGGTTAAAATCAAATTCAAAATTGATATTTAAATATTCATAAAAACTTATAGGGATATTAATAAAAACAAATATTAATAAAGACGTATTTATTTAAATAATAACACATAACACGTTACTTTGGCTACTGAACACAAATCAGGGAAAAATTGGTATTGCTGGTGAATAAGGAACAAAACAAAACTAACTCTAGGTGGTACCAACAAAATCATAAAACTCGTAAAGGAAGTAAAACAAATAAATTTCTACCCACATTGGCGAATTTTCATATTATAGCTTAACATTGTATTATTATACAGTGTGGACGTAAATAGTCCCCCCTCTGTTAACTTTTGAACGGTCCGACACATGGGACGAAAACAGTTTTGAATAGTATCACCGATACTACTTTTTTTTTAAACCGGTTTCACTCATCATACCTATTCACAACACAAATCTTGCCGGCAAACACCATTTATCAACATCAACTCATCGACATTCGACATAAGAAAATACAATGGCAGAATGGCGCTAACTAGTGACCAGTGAACTAATACGCTGACACGTTGCGGCTTGCTCAAATTCAAATGGGTATCTGCAAACTTCGGGTAGACCGGTAGACCCGAGCTCA